>CM040117.1:102805820-103405820 GCA_022559845.1 Amorphophallus konjac | reverse complement strand
CTCTCATAGAGATCATGTAATTTATGCCACAGAGATTTTGCAGTCGTCTCACATAACACGTGGTGGAATTCACTATCATCCAACCACTGTCGTATTATGCCGATTGCATTTCGATCTAGCTGCTTCCACGCGGCTTCTGAAATATCTGTTGGTTTATGCTCAACACCCTCAATGGGTGTATAGAGATCCTTGCAATAAAGGATGTCCTCCATCTTGGCCTTCCATATCACCTAGCTTCTACCATTCAGTGATATCATCCTGCCAACGATTTCATCCATGTCGTGTCACACTGTCAACAATATGACGAGGCTCTGATACCACCGTGTTGGGAAAATTGACCTTTTCCCATCCGCGTGAACGACTAAGGAAAAACTTGGCAACCACACAAGCACAAATATAGGAGTGCAAGAATAAAATACAACAGAGACTTCTTATAGGATTTATGTAAAAAACCTATAATCGAGAAAAATAATGGAACAAATCCGATCCACTATAATAAAATAAAATAATACATCGACTTCACTCTCAAACTACAAAACTAAGAATTACAACTTCAACCCAAGTATGGAGACCACACACCTGAGATCCCGATGACACTCTGGGGTTAATATCCGAGATGAGAATCTCGAGGAAAGATATTCCGAGGAAGCCCGGAGATGCCACAGCCCTTCTCCCTTCTTCTTCCTCCTCTTCTCCTCTCTCTTCTCTCTCACTGGTGTGTGCAAGGGACTTCTTTCTTTTCCTTGCATACATGGGTTCTCCTTTTATAGTGTAAAGCATTCAATAATAACCACAAAACCCACATGTGATGTGTACGGAGAAGAGTTGATTATGAAAATCAACTCTTTCTCTCTTAACACCAGTCTCTCATTAGGCTAGACATATTCAACAACATATACCTACTTGGATGCATATGAGGGGAGAAGCCCGAGAGCAGCAAAGGCGAATGGTCTTACGATGGATCCGTCAGCAGATGTTTGTTACTAGCTAAAAGGAGTGGCATCGAAGTTACCCAGCTGAAATTAATTAAGACTCTATCCAGTCTAGCACGAATACGTGCAGAGCCAGCCTGCTTGTTGGTCTAGGTAAAGGAGCTCCCCGACGAACTAGCATCCATGAAGCCAACCACAGCTGGAAGGCTTGGAAATCTATCATAGAATTAGGGCGCGTTTGGAAAGGATGGAGGGTGGGGGGATTTTTTCAAAATCCCTTAGAGAGAGAAGACACACCTTTTAGGTAGCTTTTGGAGATTTTCCACTTCTCTTCCCTTTCTCCCTATCTCTCTCTAAACCTCAAAATTCACCAAAAATAAAAGCTGATGAGACATTGGGACATTTGGAAAAGCTTTTGAAAAAGGAGGGATTCCAATGATTGGAGAGTTCAAAATCCCTCTCCTACATCCTTTCCAAATGCACCCTTAGTGAAGGACAAAGATCCTCCCATTTTTCCCACTGGAGACAGTATGGCATTGAAATGGCCACCCACTACCCAAAGAAGTAAGAGCATCAAACAGCTCACGATGCATAGAAGCGTCACAAGAGGCATAGATAAAAGAGAAAAACAGCTGTCAAAAGTGGAGAGGGGGAAAATCAACCATCCGAGAGCACGGCCCAACTAGGTCCAATTCAACCAAACCAGGCCCAGCTCCCCAAAGTGACAGCCCCATTTTGGGCCCACTTACTTCAAGCCCCAAACTCACTCGGAACAGCACTTCCTAGGTGACCCTCAGGCCCAAAAGTCCGAGCGACAGAACGGTCGAGAGATCCCCCGCGGGGACCCGATACGGTGTACCTGAGCTATACACTCATCGCTCGGGATAAAATCTCGAGCGAACGCCTCTTTCCCGGACCGACTGTCGGAAGCTCATCCCAGCGTCCGTTACGCATCCAGCAGGAGCAAGGAACTTCCAAGGATAGGGGAGGGCAAAAGTCCTTACGCCATAATGAGCCCACTATAAGGTCGTAACCCCCCAAAGCCCCCTCAACTCCCTGGACTACTATGTTAAACAGATTGCTGTATAAACTCTAGGGAGACCCCCTGAGAATGTAAGGCAATGATCCTGAGAGAAAACCACCACACTTCTTGGTGGAGAATAATCTCGCGCCCTCTCTCTCCTACCCTCTCTCTTCGCCTTCATGCTCTATCGCACTTGCTGACTTAAGCATCGGAGGGTTTTCCCCAGGGACTCCTCCCTGGGCACCTTTGATCCATTTCCTACCATGCAGATTCATACAGATGTGGTGACCGTGATCAAAGGATTCCTCTCGGATCTCACGGCTCAGGATCAGTGCGAGATTACGCCTCTTCATCTGGCGCCGTCAGTGGGAAACGAACAAAGAGCCATCATGGTGCGAAGAAACTCTAGTAGGAAAGTCATTGGTGGCATAGGAAAGACTGTAGCGGTTGACAGAGAACCTGTGCTCTCCCACCCCGCGAAGACCCCCCCGTCGATGACAACAATCCAGCCGACGAGCTGCCTCCACCACCCGCGGAGGTGCAACCCCCTAACGGGAGTCCTGACGCTCTTTAAACCCTTAACGCTAAACTGGATATCCTCGTAGAGCTAATGAGGACCCAGGCGGCTAGGGAAGATAAGTCACGACTCCCACGGGAAAGCCCTCCCCATGGAAAAGCTTCCCAACACACGGCTGGAGGCCGTTTCACCCTCTGGGTACGACGGCTTATACGCAACAGGTAAGGGGGACCTTCGCACGCCCCCCCTCCAGAACAAGAAGCCTCCTCCACCCTGAGGAGAGAAGGAACCGGGACTCGTCGGTAGCACCCGAAGATTGATCCCCCCGAGGGACGACATGGCAGCCCGCAGGGACGCCCCCACTGTCCCTCGGACCAGCGGCATCAGGAGTTGTCCCTCCAACTGTGAGATTTCGAGCGACGATTTACGGAGCAAGAGCGCGCCCTCCGCACCCTGCAAAAAATGTCCACCAAGGAAGATGAGGAGCAATCCCCATTCTTTGACCACATCTTAAAGGCCGAGATCTCCCCCAGGATCCTGTTGCCAACCTTCAAGTCGTACGATGGCCAGGGAGACCTGGCCGACCACTAGCACAGCTTCGACGCCCTGATGACCCTGCAGGGAGCCTCCGACGCTGTCAAATGCCGAGCGTTCGTGACCACCTTGGTCCAAGGTGCTCAGGCCTGGTTTCGAGCACTCGCCCCCGGCAGCATTCACGATGTCGGACAATTCGGGCGAGTATTCAAAGAAAGCTTCGCCGGTAGCGGTCCTCCAAGGTTACTAGCAGGGTTGCTGGCACTAAAGTAGGCACAGAGGGAGAAACTTCGGGCCTACGTCAACCGATTTAAATGGGAATCCCTGCGTATCCCCCACCTGGATATCGCCTTGGCCATCACCGTGCTGACCAGAGGCACCCGCGATGAGAACCTTCGGCGAGAACTTGTCCTCCATCCCCCCACCTCCCTTGCCGACCTGGTGACCCTAGCTCTGCGCCATGCGAAGTGCGAGGAAGTCCTCAGCGCCTGTCGCAGCCCAACGGGCTCGGGTCGGGAGTGGGATAAGAAGCGACCATCTGAGCAAGCCTCGGTCCAAGGAAAATGGCGGAATCAAGACAGGGACCGAAGGGAGCCCCCTCGGAAATACGAGCGGTACACTCCTCTATCCGCTCCCGTCTACGAGATATACGAAGACATCAAAGGCTCGGGCATTCTCCGCCAACCCGAGCCTATGAAGGCCAAGCGTCGCAACCGACGCAACTATTGCCAGTTTCATAACGACCACGGGCACCATACTGAAAATTGTCACTATCTCAAGGATGACATCGAGTGTCTCATCTGCCAAGGAGACTTGTCTCAGTACGTGTCCGAGCGCCAGAAGGAAGACTGTGGCATTCCGAAGGATATTGGCAATCAACCTCACGGGGTCCACATCAACGTCATTTCTGGCGGCGCGGCATCAGGAGGAGACAGTAGCCAAGGAAGGAAGCGTCATGCTGAATAGGCAAGTAGGGCCTCCGAGCCCCCCAAAGCCCCACCCGCGGCCGAGCAGTAGGCCTTGGTATTCTCTGACCAAGACCTAGAAGGGTTATCTACCCTGCACGACGATGCTCTTGTAATATCAGCTACTATAAACCATTGTAACGTAGACAGGATACTGGTCGACAATAGTAGTGCCCCTGATGTACTTTCGTACGAATGCTTCCTCAAGATGGGTGAAAATCCATCCAAGCTCCGCCCAGTTCAAACCACCCTTTGTGGGTTCAACAGCCAGGCAACCTATCTCGAGGGAACCCTGAGCCTGCCAGTCACCATCGGCACCCCTCCCAAAACCGTTACAGTTATGGTTGACTTCATCGTGATCAAGGGGATGTCGGCCTATAATGCCATCTTCGGCCGAGGTATCCTCAATCGGACAAAGGCTGTGCCATCCGCCTATCACCAAAAAATGAAGTTTCCCACTAAACATAGTATCGGGGAGGTCCGAGGTCACCAGGCAATAGCTCGGAGGTGCTACATAATCTCGGTCGAAGCCATAAGGACAGAAGGAAAAAAGAAAAAGGGCGAGGGAGTCAAGGATGAACCAACAACATCCGAGCCTTGTGGCGAATTGTTGACGATCTTCCTCAAAGACGACCCGACCCTAGGAGTAAAAATTGGAGCTGATTTATCACATGATGAACAAAGGCAGTACAAAGATTTTCTTTCGGAGTATATTCAAGTCTTCGCGTTGTCTGATGAGCATCTTCCTGGGATCCCTGGGGAGATGGTGGTACACCAGCTCAACCTTGACCCGTCGGTGCAACCCGTCCAGCAACGCAGAAGAAAACATGTCCCGGAGAAATAGACGATCATCAAAGAGCAAATTCTTAAGGGGAAGAAAATCGGCCTATTTCAACCGGTCCTTTACCCGACATGGCTCGCCAATATCGTCTTAGTACCAAAGGCTTCCGGCAAATGTCAAATGTGCGTGGACTTCACCGACCTCAACAAGGCCACTCCGAAAGACTATTACCCACTGTCGAGCATCGACCAGCTAGTCGACTCGAACTCCGGTAATGAGTTGCTCAGCTTCCTGGGTGCATACTGCGGCTACCATCAGATCTTGTTAGTGCTGGTGCGATGGATTCAGAGGGGGGTGAATGAATCCCTCAGTGAAAATCTTGACCAATTTAAAAATTAGACAGAGACGAAATGGATCTGAACACTCTGAACTGATGCAAGACTTGACTCAACTAAGGGTATACATTGAAACAGTGCCTATCATGCATCTATCGATGAACAGTCACACAAACAAACCACACATAACACCAAATTTTTAGGCGGTTCGGTCCTACAGACCTACATCCACCCCACACTCAAACCAGAGTGTGGATTCCGCTGCCAAACAGCTTGAAAACCGCTGGGCTCTACAGCTTGCCTACAGATCGCTGACGAACAACTTGCGCTGGGCCTTACAGCTTAGCCAACCGTTGGGCTCTACAGCTTGCCTACAGATCGCTGACGAACAGCTTGCGCTGGGCCTTACAGCTTAGCCAACCACTAGGCTTTATAGCTTAGCCGACCAGAGGAATCCTCCTCTGCAACCGCTGACAAACAGCTTGAAGAAATGGAAAAGAAAGAAGAAGAAGGAACAAAATTCAATAACAGAAGGCTGTCGATAAATCCAAACTAAAATTGCTCACCCAGGAGCCAAGTGTCTCGGATCTGATCCAGAGAACACTACAGAAAACCTGATCTTCAATGCGCCACACTTGCTTCCCTTCAAGCTATTTCTCTATTTTTATCTGTTTTCTCTTTTCAGGTGCTCAATCTCCTCTCTTTCAGATTTTCCAAAAAAACTTATTTTCTTTTTGAAGTTAGCTCCCTATATATATATATATATATCCAGCAAATGAGAAGCGCGTGGAGCAACCAATTTTCTCGCTTAGATTTCAGTCCAGATCTAAGTCTTCAGAAGCCACGTGTCAGCATCCCAGCTTGGATTTCCTTTCATGTGTCATGATCATCATTCCCCTTTTTCTTCAGATCACGTGCCTTTCTTAATATCCTCGAGCAAACATCCTGGCAACATACTAGACTTGAAGTCAGTCTTATGACAGTTAAACACAAGACAGGAAGTAATGAGATTGCATGAAGTTAATAAAGCAATAAGCCTGATATGTACAGACTCAACACAGCATAAGATCACGTATGCATAGAGTCAAGTTATACACACATCAAGTGTTGCACGGACTGCGTGTGTGCGAGATGCAAAGATTATATTGACAGCATGCATGCAAGACATAAGGAATACACAGACTCAATCGTGCCAAAAATCAGTTGCACAAACTCTAGCAGATGCGAAGCTAAGTGATGCACAGACCTTTAGTAGCTTGAGATGAATATGCACCAACTGGAAGAAAGACAAGATAGGAAAATGCACCGACTTAATATTGCTAAGAGCAATCATGCACCGACCTAGTATCGACAAGAGCACGGACTCAAACACCCGAACAGATCAATGCATCGACGTAACCATCATGCAATGACAACCTGTGCACTGACTCAACAAGTCTATACATCAGCTTGCAGGAACGTGATAGAATGCGGCCGAGACGATTGCACCGACTTAGCTAGTGCGTGGAATGACATTAAAAAGACTCAGTCACGTGCAGGACAAGGATTGCACCGACTCACCTAATGAATGCAATGATTTGGTCATGTGCAACGACAAGAGTTGCACCGACCTGATGAATACATGCAAAGACTATGTGATCCTCGGACTTAGCTTGTGAACAGACTCAATGTGGATCAAACACAGAATTGCACCGACATGAATGTGATTTGAACACACATTGCATCGACCTAATGAAGTACAAGGCAAACACTGCAACAACTTTATTAAATGCAAAACCAAGACCGCAACGGCTTAATCAATTCAGCTGCTTGTGTTATTATTCAAAGTAGAAGACTTAATTTGATTAGGGCGATTGTTTGCTTCAGTCTAAACATGACTCATAAGTTGTCATTATCAAAACCAGATTTCTAACAATCTCCCTCTTTTTGATGATGACAACATAATGAGTCATGTATGATAATTCACACACTTAATCAATCAAAGCCATTTGCTGACAGGCATATTACAAACACCATTGTAGCACAAAATGCAATATGAATTCCTACAAATGCACACTAACACTTCTATATATAAGAGGAAAATTCAAAGTATGTTTGATTAGTCTCTCTTTAAACAGTCACAAGTATCGAAAGCTTTACAAAAATATCCACAACAATACAAATGATCACCGTATAGCATTATCAGCAACAACATCTTTGCATCTAAATCAGTAGCATTAAACAACAAGCCATAGCAGTATCAACCATAACATCATCAGCATATCAACCATCCATCAGTTATGAACAATCTCTTCACCTCCTCGTACATGACATTCTCTCCCCCTTTATCAATATCAAAAATGGAGAACTAGAAGAAATCAGTGACCTCTGTAACTCCCCCTGTCTCTTGGATGATGGGCAGAGTTGGAACCAGGAGTTGAAAATCTGTTCAGCATAGTGGTGTGAAGATTACTGATGGAGTCTGATAGCTCATCTAGTCTTTGATGCACTGTGCTCCCCAGTCTGTTCACTAGGGAGGTGGTGGAATCTTGTTTTGTGAGATTTTGTTTAACATTTTCTGAGAGGGTCTACAATTGAGACTGGACAACTGTAAAATTGTTAATGATTTCAGGTTGACTGGCTGCAATTTTGTTCAATGTACTCTTTATCATTTCAAACTCAATCTTAAGATCAAAAGTGTGGCTAAGAATTTGAGCAAGCTTGCTGAAAGTTGAGAGTTGTGTATCTTGTATTTTGCTCATCATGTCACCAATTCTAATGCTGACTCCCATAAGAGATTCCAAAATCTCTCGAACTGCTGCATCAGTTCTTTGTTTAGCAGTCATAAACTCAATCCATTGAGCTTTCACAATCCTTTCCAGATGTTGCATTCGGGCATCTACTCTATCTAGTTGAAGGGTATTGAATAGAAACTATTTATTCATCAATTCATTTTGATTCAGCACTATCTCAGTCAAATTTGACAGCATTTGTGCAATATTAGACTTGGCATTGGTTCCAGGTGAACTAAATGTAGAGGCACTAGAGTTTGAAAATTCAGTGTGGTATTCATGCTGATGTTCAGGAGATGGAGTAGGTGGTATACCAAGACTAATTACTCCCCCGAAATGTGGACCATATTCAGAAGCTTGAGCAAATGACATTCTTGGATACATTCTGTAGTGAGGGGCAAGACCCATAAGATATTATTGTAAGTCTTCCTCAGCTACCCCTAGAGCTGGTGCCTGAGCTTCCTCATGTGGAATTTCTTCATCATGTTGTTGAGCAGGCGGATGTTGTTCTGGTGGAGCTCCTATCTCTGCCTCTTGAGTTCCCTGGGAAACACCTTCATTTTGAGCCTCTTCTTCCTGCTCTTCTTTCATTTCAACCTCCTCACTGTGTTCTTCTGACCTCTTCTCTTCCTGATCTTGTTCTACTTCTTCCTGGTGCGGACACCAGAGCAAGCGAGTAGCACGAATCGGCGAGCCGACAGTACCATACGCGGAGCACCAATCCGGCAATATCGGCTTCCCTTTGAAATGGAGACAGTTTGGCTTGAGTTTGGGTACTTTTAGCCTTTGTTTGCATTGAATTTGGGCTTGTAATGTGTATTGTTACTTGGGTTTTCATTTTGGGCTGATTGTAAGGCTCTTAATAAGCCATTTGGTTTAAGCCCTTTAGAGTGCATTAAAGGGGAGTGGCCATTAGGCTTCATGATGGATCCATAAGTCACTTAAGGCCCAATTGGGCTTCCTTCTATCATGGGCCACCTAGGTTGGAAGGGCCACAAGCCATGCATGGGTGAATGGGCTTAAGGGTGGCCATGGACCAAACTTGGCCCAAGCTTGGCCCATGAAGGGGGCGCCCCCTTCTTTGGATGTATTAGGCTAGTTTTTTTTGTTTTCTTTTCTTCCCTCCCTCATTTGCCACAAGGGAATATGGAGAAGGATGCTGGTCCAAAATAATGGCTGCCACCTACCCCCCCTCCCCTTTGAATTTCAAAGGTAGGTGCAAGTAGGTGAGTCTATGTCTCCTTGTCCCCCCCTCTCTCCCTCTCATTGTCAAAGGGGCGCATCCCCTCCCCCTCCCCTTGTTCCATCGAAACTCCCATCCCCCCTACCCCTTGCCAATTCCTATATAAACATGTGTATAGTGTAAGGGAAGAAGTTAATGAAAATTTTGTGAGAGAAAATTGCATAGAGAGAGTGATTCTCTTGTTCCCCCTTAGGTGTGAAGCCCTGCCCAATCCTATGACGGGATTGAATCTGGGCGTGTGACTCACCCCTATATCCTCCCCATCCCCTTCGCATCTAGTCCCACAAAAATTATATGTGATACTTCATCAAGTCAGAAAGAATTCAGAGGTGGTTTCGCATCGATCGGAGTTCTGGATCGCCGGCAGCAATTCTTTTTGTGACGGCGCGCAGATCTGCCCGAGCCTACTGTCTAGATCTAGAGTTTACTAATTCCGTATTTCACCAGATCTCCTATCAAGCCATCAGGAGCTGCCTTTCAGAGTGATCGTAGGATTTTGAGTCATCTTCGCGCTGCCGCTGATCTTGTCTCGATCCGAGATCTGTTCTGATCGTGGCAACAATTCTCGTGGGATCGCGCAATCTGATCTCTGCAGACCCGACTCAGAACAAGAGCCGACTTCCTGAGCCTGCCCCGCCTCATCCCTTGCAGATCTGTACAAGCGCTTCGGTCTGCGTCTTCCTCTGGACGTCGCCGACGAGCTCCTACCAACGGCGCTTCGATCCGACATCGGGAGCCAATTTTTCGATAATTATTTGTCTTCATGTGCAGTTCTGAGTGCACAAAACCAGAAGCTCAGATCAGGTGCTGCTACGCCAAGATCTGAAAAGATCTGATCACGCCCTTCGGAGCAGACGATCTTCGTCTTGTCACCGAAGTTCTCCAGCAAACGGAACTCCGATCGGGGATCAGATCTTGGCGCACCGGCCTTCGCAAGTTCGTTGCGCAGGGTGAGCAGTGCTGGCAGAACCGAGTCGACTTCCATTCGGCCCACCCGATCGGCTCCTGCTCGCTTCCCTCGCCTCCTGCGAGTGCGGCCCGTCAACCCGGGTTCCAGCAACCCCAAAATTGGTGTTTGTAGCCCTTTAGCTCCCTGCGTGGAGTGGGCATTAGGTTCTGAAATTGTAAATTTAACAATTGTGTGTATTGGGGTTGTTTGGATTCGGCCGGGAATTCTTCCCCACGCCTAGTCGTGGAGGTACGTGCTCGTTCCTCACTCACATTGATGGTTTAGTATATTGTCATATATGCTGCGTTTGTGAGATTAGGGTCATTAGCTAGTTTCAATTACCGTGATTGTGTGTGAGTGAGAGTCGTTCCTTAGCTCTTGTCGAGCACCGAGCTCGGACTGCACCACCCTAGGCGATAGTGGTTCCTTAACCGCTATGATCCCCACGTTTCCCTCGCAAGGGACGATCGTCGGGCTAGTTAGAGTGTTGTTGACAGACATCTCCACCCAAGGAACGCCACAGTGATCAGCTGCTCGGCTTGCCTTTAGCGTGTTAGTGCTGGCCGCACATCAAGTCCGTCGTATGTCTTAGCCTGGTTTTCATCTGTCCCGCATAAAATTGGTATCAGAGCCAGGTTTAAGTCTAGGGTCATTTAAGTCCAAGGTTGCATTTGCATTCCAATATTCGGTATATTAAAAGGTGTCGTCCGATCGTTAGGTTACGCCTATCGGGAAGGTGATTCACTCGCGTGAGGAGTTCTTCAGATCGAACCTCCGCCTCGTACCAGATATCGATTTAAGTCTAGGTTCCTAGTTAGTGCATTCCAACCTTCGTGTCTTTGCATGCCCACCCGGCGTGGTACCCAATACCATCGCCCTGCTTTTATGGCTAACCCATGAGATGCCACCTTGGGAGACTTTCACTCCTTACATGAGGCAATGATGGCCATTATGGCTTGGATGGACCGGTCCGAAGCCACCTTTCGAAACTTTTTCGAAAATATGGATGGTCGCCTTCGAGCCATGGAGGAACGCATGGAGACATCCGACAGGTCTGTCCAAGATCTAGTAGGACGGTTAGATAGGATGTCACACGGGGACCCCCCTGGAACGGCTCAAGGCCCACCCGCACCTCCTCCCACGGTGGCCCAAGGCCAACCCGCTCCCATGGCCCAAGTCCAGGCCGCTTCCGCGGCCCAAAACCAGCCCCCACCTGCTCCTCAAAACGCCCGGCAACAGGCCATCGAAGCACAACATCGTGACCTTGTTCTAGAAGACTATGGGTCCGATAATGCGTATGGGGGGAATGGCCGACGCCGTCATGGCTTTCATCAGACAAGAGATGAGGAGGACGATAGAGTCCTTAGGACCGCGCGAGCAGACCCTCCCACTTTCAACGGGTCTTTGGACCCAAAGGCCTATCTCGATTGGGAGGCCGGCATGGATCGGTACTTCGAGTGGTTCGAAATGACGGACCTCCGGAGAGTCAAGTTTGCAAAAATGAAGTTGTTAGGGCAAGCGCAAACTTATTGGCGCAATGTGGAGAGCTTGCTCTATCAGCGTCGAGAGCCCCCGGTTGAGTCTTGGGATGAGATGAAGGATAGACTTAGAACTAAGTATCTTCCCACCTCGTACCATCAACGACTCATTGATCGGTGGCAGAATCTCACCCAAGGTGATAGGTCTGTGTCTGAGCACATCGCAGAGTTTGATGAATATTTTTTACGATGTGACATCTCGGAAGAGAGCACGATGCCTGTTTCTTGCTTCCGTCGTGGTCTGCGGCCCCACTATCAGTACGAACTCTTTCGCCGCAATGTGACCACCCTAGAGGCCGCCTATCAAGATGCTCTCGAATTAGAGCAGTTTGAGTCAGATTTTGCTCCCGTCCAACGACCGGGAACCATCCCTTAACGTGGGTCTGACTCTCGGACCACACCTAGTTCCTATAGCCGATTTCCGGTGGTTCACCCTCTGGAGCCCCCTCGCCAGGACCCCTTTGCTCTCAGGCCTTGGCCTCTCCCTCCAAGGGACCCTCTCCCTCGCCCACAGGAACCAACCCCCACCCCACACCCCCAGCAGCCCACATTGCCTACCCGACCTCAGCTCCCATCACCCCCGGCCCGACGAGAAGACAAGGGAAAGGGACCGATGACCGGTGGAGCATCTTCTAGCACAGGGCCACATGACCAGTGCTATAGGTGTGGTGGAATTTGCCACTTTACGGCCAGGTGTCCCACTCGGGAATCATTTGTTAGCTAGGTACGATTGATAAACACTGATCCAGACGGGGGGTGAATGGATTGTTCAAAGAATTCTACCCAATTTAAAAATCGCATGAGATGATAACAATTAGATCAGTGGACAACTGATCAAACAAGATATGCAAACTCAATTAAATTCTAAGATATAGATAATCAATTAAATCATGGTCCTAGCATGCATCTAGCGGAAGCAGGCAATCAAATAAACCACTGCACGATGATTTTAGGTGGTTCGGTCCAAAGACCTACGTCCACCCCTCACTCCCAACCGGAGTGAGGCTTCCACTAGTAACACTAGCACAGCAGACTCAGTCTGCAACAAATGCTGCCAAACAGCTTGACCAGGGGAACAACCTCCCCTCTTCCTCCCAACCGGAGGGATACCCCAAGTGACTCCCAGCCACTTGGAAACCAGAGACACACGGTCTCTCTTCCTCCAGACCAGGAGGGAACCCCTGGACTTGCTATTCACAAGCCCAGAACCAGAGGACCAAACCTCCCTTCCTCCAAACCGGAGGGGAACCTAGAGACCCAAGTCTCTCTTCCTCTGAACTCCAGAGGGAAACACAAATGACATTAAGTCACCTGCAATCTAGAGGTCTCGGACCTCTCTTCCTCCCAACCGGAGGGACCCCTGAACTTGAAACCTACAAGCCCAGAACCGGAGGACGAGCCTCCCTTCCTCTAACCAGAGGGAACTCACAAGTAGCACCCAGCTACTTGCAACCGGAGATAGCAATCTCCCTTCTCCTGAACCAACAGGAGGGACCCGATCCCCAACAGGACAATCGGAAGAACAACAAGTGAATATTTCAAGAGAAAAACAAAACCCAGCAACAGAAAGCTGAAAAGATAAAATCAACTGTGGCTCTCGCAGGAGTTGGCTGGTCTGGATTTGATCCACGGTCCAGCAGGAACTTCTTCCACTAGTTCTCTCTTTCTCCCAGCACGAACTCTCTTTTCTTCTTCTTCTTCTTTCTTACTTCTTCTTCTTCTCACTGCTTCTGCCTTCTCCTTCTTCTCACACTCTGTATCTCACTGTCTCTCTTTCTTTTTCTTCTTCTGCTCTCTCGATCTAGCTCTCAGCCTTCTCTATCTCTTCTTTCTCTTCTGCACTTCTTCTTCTTTTCTGGCTGCTTCTACTTCAGTCCCCCTCTGCCCGCGCCTCCTTCAGAGGAAGAAGACACACATATATATAACAACAGCAGATTAGGGCGGCGTGTGCTCTCCACGATTCCCGCCCAAATGCTTCAGTCCACGTGGAGGCTCCTCTGCATCTCAGATCACGTGCCAGATGCCAACCTCGTATCACGTGCCCCACTCTGCATAGGCTCCAAGAACAGTACCTGTCACACAGTCATAGGAGATTAATCAGAAGGATAGAATGTATAGACTTTGAAGAATTAGCCAACGAGTGTATTGACTTGAATAGCTAGCCACGAGTGTATAGACTTAAGATGTGATCACAAGTGTGTAGACTTGAGCTTAGAAATGAATGTATAGACATTAGAACAGCAGAAGGTGCACTATACTGAAAACGACACGGGGTACATAAGATGACTACAGCACGAGATAAACAGAGAATGACACGAGGTACATACAGTATCAAAGCTAACACTATAAAGATAACGACACGAAGTCAGATGAGAACAGCACGAGGTAAGAGAGAACGACACGAGGTAAAACGGTAGTAAAACACGCGATCAGAGAAAACCTGGACGAAGATAGAAAGAAGCAACATGAAGACACGAATACAGAAATAACATTAAGACTCAAACACAAAAATAACACAAAGACATAAAAATAACACGAAGACACGAATACAGAAATAACATGAAGACTCAAACACAAAAATAACACGACGATATAAAAACAACACGAAGACATAAAAATAACACGAAGACACGAATACAGAAATAACATTAAGACTCAAACACAAAAATAACACGAAGACATAATGTAGCAACCCTGATAAAATATTAATAACAATAAAGATTTTAAAATAAATCAAATAAATAGATAAATAAAACAATATAAAATAACGCCTCGGATAAAGGCGCTATTTAAATTATAAACACCTCTAGTTAAGGCGTTATTCAATAAGTGACGCCCTGACCACACGGCGTCAAATTCCAACGTCAAAAACGGTAAGGCCAAGAAACGCCCCTATCTTGGGCGTGTTTTAAAACAAAGAACGCCTTCATATCAGGTGCTTCTTAAGAAACGACCTGAACCAGGTCGTCAATTCAGGAATCGACGCCCTGAACAAGGTCGTTAATTCAGTTCGTGAACCGTTCGAACCCAGAGCTTATCCAGGGTAATGGATAAGTATTAGAAAGAGTTAAAAGGTGGTAATGACTCTATCATGGAAGTATTACTTCCACACAATCACTAACCCTAATAGGATTTCCCAAAATCCTATAAAAAACTCTTGACAGCCGAACCCTAAACCTATTTGGACGATCGAACTGCACAGTTACGTGAAGAACATATGTTCTTCTTCTTCTTCTGTTTCTTTTCCTTATGAACGTAGTATGTGAAGAATTAATATTCTTCGTTTCTTCTATTCTTGCAGGTTAAGAAGACTAACGGGTAAGTCTTCTTTCTTCTTCCCTTCTCCTCCTTTACCTCCTCTCCAGTTAATACGAAGCATGATCTCTTCGTTCTTCTGCCTCCAGGTTGACTATTGAAGAAAACAATCAACTGAGCGAAGGTTCTTCATCTGCATACCTCTGCTGCTGCTGATTATCGAGGTGCAGTAAAGCTGCAGAGTTGTTGGCTTCTCACCAAGTTATTCATCCGTCCATCTTAAAAATCAACTATTAAAGGTAGGTTTTCTCAAGTTATGGTAGCCCAAACAAAATTAATGCAAGATATACATATATATAAGCATGACATGCATTTGGTTTATTATAGTTTTAATACGTTTCTACAATATTTTGAAAGAGACGCCCCTGTCAAGGGCGCTAATTTACAAAACATGACCCTGCCCAGGTCGTCAATTTCATATTTGACGCCCTGTACACAGGCGTTAATTTCATGTAAATATTAATCACCTATCTTAAGAACTGATTATCATGAAATTACATGAAATCAATAATTGTTAACGGTTAAAAATCAATAAACATGAAACATCAAATCTAATATACTGCATCTGAATTCCTGCCAATTTTCCTGTCATGACTATATGATTGTTATCCTTGATTATCGTGCAAATCTTGCTTTCCTGGTATTTCTTGAATTCAAGACCTAGCCTAGGTCGTTTTCCAGTGTATCACGCCCCATCACAGGGCGTGAATTTAAAATTAACGCCCCTTCATAGGGCGCGTTTCTGATAAAATCCCGAACAATATATTCTGTAAAAATAAGAATTTAATGATTAACGCCCCTGCCAAGGGCGCGTTTTTGATAATTTCTGAAAATAAATATGTTCTGTAAAATATTGTAAATAAAAAGACGCCTGCTACTGTAGTCGTCTCATTGAAAAGAAACGCCCCTGTCCAGGGCGCGTTTTAGATAAATTTCTGAATTATTGAAAATTCTGCCAAAATGGAAACATATGTAAACGCCCTTCTGTTAGGCGTTAATTACTTGATAAACGACTTTACTTAAGTCGTTATTTTACTGTAAATTGATTTTTACTGTTTCTGTTAACCGATGGTTTCATATGTTATATAATATATATATCGGCACTATTCTCCATTCCGTGAGTATAGTCTCACTTTTCACGATTGTTTTATCGATCACACTCAATTCTCATTGACATACAAGCTCTCCATTGGACATTCCGTTCCTTTGGACTAGCGAGTTAGTCATAGAGACCTCCGTAAGACTCCTCGTAGCCTTGGATTCCCTCAAGACCGACTGAGCTGGTTGTACCCTAAAAACCCATTACACGATCTTTGCCATGTCACTCTAAAGAAACATGGGATACCGGCCCTTATGATTATACAAAGAGTATATCATAAGAAATTCTTAATGGGATGATGATATCATGCCATATCATGTCATTCTTGTAAACCTCAATTCTATGATAAGAATGAGGGTATCTTACCTTTGATATACTGTTCATGTGGACCTCAATTCTATGATAAGAATGAGGGTATCTTACCTTTGATATACTGTTCATGTGGACCTCAATTCTATATAAAGAATGTCCATATTGATTTGTCATGGTACCCAAGTTAAGGGAACCATATTCTACCTAGTTTTATCGATATCGTGATTATACCGTTATTATCGCCATTCTATGTCATTTGTCATATTTTTGGACTCCATTCTGTCAAAGTTGTCATACATGTCTACAAGCTTGATTATTAAAATTCTTTATTGGCTATGTAAACAAAAGTGGATGTCAAAATACATGATAAATGCCTGCGCATATAGGGCCCGATCTGGTCCTGGGAGGAGCACCCGAAAGTACTTGTGCCCATGGGAGTTAAAATGATAAGGTATCTGGCATTATACCGAGTACTTGACTTGCTTGATTGGACATTCCACACACATCTTGTACTTGAATCGTACTTGACTTGACATGAAATGCGTGGCCCGAAAAAGGGTAATTTGCTTGCTTGATACATGATAGCCAAAATTCTTGACATGACTTGTTAAATGTAATTGCTTGAATGTCTTGTTATCTTATTGAAAGTTCATGATTAGTTCATCTTATTCTTGATATTACATTCTCTCTATCTTGTCGTTTTATGCGAGCATGCATAGCTTTATTGCATTCATGAAAGATGTAATTACTTAAACCCCTTGCTAGTACTTGAGATATAATTTCCTACTGAGCGTTCGCTCATTCCGTTTGTCCCTTTTTACTTTTCAGGTAAGTCCGACGACGATGGAAGTCAATCGGATGGGAATGGTCAAGAGTGAAAGTGATAGAGCTGCTCAAGTGTCATCTAGTCTTTTCTATAGTTTCTTGAGTCAACTATGTACTTTTCCTTTATTAAACAGAGTATTGGATTTGTAATAGTCTATCCATTATGAAATAAAGGATTGGGTTATCTTGCTATTTTGTGCATCTCTGTCTTTGTGTCGAATACACGACCACTCTGATTGACATGATTGATATAAACTCGTCACGCGTCTTCGGGTATCTTCCGCGCTCGGGGCGTGACAGTTTTTGTGGTATCAGAGCCTAAGGTATTCAATTCCTAGGAAAAACCCAAGTCCAAGGATAAGTATAAACCTTTTACAAGTGAGATTGGGTAGAACCAAGGGTTAAGAGTCAATGAGTCTTTTAATAAGATCGCAGTGATATAATACTAACGTAGCTATTGTAATTGTAGGATAATGGCTGCCGAACATGCTCAATGGCGCAACATGCAGCGTACCCTTCAAGGAATGACTCAAGTGCTACAACAGGTAGCACAAGGTGATGCTCCACGAGCTGGAAGCTTACACCAAGCCTTTAAGAGCATGAATCCCCCGAAGTTCATAGGATCGACCGATCCGGACGATGCCGAGCATTGGGTTCGGGAAACCGAACGCATATTCCGTGTCATGCAATGCACGGATCAGGACAAAGTTCTATTAGCTACATTCCAGTTAGAGAAAGATGCTAGATGCTGGTGGGAGTCTATTGAAGCAACCATCGATCCTACTCAAGTAACATGGGAAGAATTTGTGGAATACTTCAACGCTAAATATTTCTCGGACCGAGTCCAAGAAAAGAAGGCTGCAGAATTCGCTGCATTAAAGCAACGATCTTTATCATTAGCAGATTATGAAGCTCAGTTCTCCAGGTTGTCTAGATATGCTAAGCATCTTATTAGCACGGAGAAGATGAAAGCCCGTAGATTTCTTAATGGGCTTAGGCCCCACTATATTACTCAACTGGCGCCTATGGACATCCAAGTTTATTCTGAAATAGTGCGCCGAGCTCAATTACTTGAAGATGCCACAGAACTATCTGATAGGATCCGTGGAAAAGACAAGAAGGAGCAAGTCACAAGTTCGGGTTCTTTTAAACCCAACTTTAAGAAGAGGCCCAATAATGGAGGTTCATCCTCTCAAGATTCCAAGTTCAAGAAATCCAAGCCCTTCTCTATCACCACTACACCTTCAAACATAGTATGCAAGCATTGTGACACGGCTGGTCACAAGACAGAAGAATGCTGGAGGAAATTAGGAGCTTGTCTCCGTTGTGGGAGTCGCGAACATCGGATTCCCGATTGTCTATTAATGAATGACCAAGCCGGTGATGGTAAACGCCCGGTGACAAAGAACGCTCGACTTCATGCAATAAAGGAGACCGAGCAAGAAGAAGGTGGACTGGTAGAAGGTACATTAACAGTTTGTTCCAAAAGTGCTTATGTCTTATTTGATACGGGTGCATCGCATTCCATTATTTCTAAGAAGTTTGCCGACCCGTTACCGTTAGAACCAGAATGGATAAAAATAGTTCTAACTACTCCTCTTGGAAGTGAAAATGATATTACTCATCACTACCAAAACTGTGAGGTAATGGTTCAAGGTAGGAATTTACCTATAGATCTCATATGCCTCGATCTAAAGGAGTATGATGTTATACTAGGAGCGGACTGGTTATCCAAATACCAGGCAACGGTTGATTGCCGCAATAGCCAAATTACTTTCAAAGATATTCCAGAATTAGTCTTTACTCACCCCAAGAGTCGGAGCAATTCCCCTCTTATTTCGGCTCTCCGAGCTAGCAAGCTCGTCAGGAAAGGATGTGTATCCTTCCTTGCATTTGTCACAGTTAAGGAAACAAAGGACACTAAGATAGAAGACATTCAGGTAGTGCAAGAATTTCCAGACGTATTTCCGGAAGATTTGCTGGGATTACCCCCTCAAAGAGAAGTGGCCTTCACCATTGACTTAGTCCATGGTGCTGGTCCAGTTTCAAAGGCACCCTATAGAATGTCCCCTGCAGAACTCAAAGAGTTGAAGGAGCAGTTGATGGAATTAATTCGAAAAGGGTTTATTAGACCAAGTATTTCCCCGTGGGGAGCACCAGTATTATTTGTGAAGAAGAAGGACGGATCCATGAGATTATGTATCGACTATCGACAGTTGAATCATCTCACTATCAAGAATAAGTATCCACTGCCGAGGATCGATGAATTATTTGATCAGATTTCAGGATCCAAATATTTTTCCAAGATTGATCTCAGGTCGGGATATCATCAATTAAGAATCAAGGATGATGACATTCATAAGACTGCATTCAGAAGCAGGTATGGCCATTACGAATTTGTTGTTATGCCTTTTGGACTAACAAATGCCCCTGCTGCCTTTATGCAGTTAATGAATAGCATATTCAGGCCCTATCTAGATCAATTCGTGGTAGTCTTCATTGATGATATATTGATATATTCCAAGACTAAGGAAGAACATGAAGAACATTTAAGGATCGCATTGCAAGTATTGAGGGAAAATCAATTATATGCAAAGCTCAGCAAATGTGAATTCTGGCTTGAAGAAGTGACTTTCCTCGGACATGTGATATCCAAGGATGGTCTATCTATTGATCCATCAAAGGTTGAAGCTGTTAGAAACTGGGAAAAACCAACCAATGCTAGCGAGATCAGAAGTTTCTTAGGTCTTGCAGGCTATTATCGGCGATTCATCAAAGACTTCTCCAAGATCGCCGTGCCCCTTACAAGGTTAACTCGTAAGGAGATCCGATATGAATGGAGTGAGGAATGTGAAAGAAGTTTCTAAACTCTCAAGGATCATCTCACGACAGCTCCGGTGTTAGCTCTACCAATAGAAGGAGAGAAATTCGAGGTCTACACAGATGCTTCTGGCATTGGCCTCGGATGTGTCCTAATGCAACAAGGAAAGGTCATAGCATACTCTTCACGTCAACTGAAGAAGCATGAGGAGAATTACCCCGTCCATGACTTAGAACTGGCCGCGGTGGTATTTGCCCTAAAGATATGGAGACACTACTTATATGGAGTGCAGTTTACTGTATACTCCGATCACAAAAGTCTCAAATATCTATTTTCACAAAAGGAGCTAAACATGAGACAAAGACGCTGGCTAGAATATCTCAAGGACTTCGACTTCAATATACAATACCATCCCGGAAAGGGTAATTATGTTGCTGATGCCCTTAGTCGAAAGCCGAGAGCAATGATAGCCAATTGTATGATACAAGAATGGAGGTTGCTAGAACAATTCTCCGAGCTCAATATAAGCTTGGACAAGGAAGCCAAATTTGTCACATTATCTCATGTAAGCATACAATCAGATTTATTATCTGAGATACAAGCACTTCAGGATGATGATCCTATATTAGTGGAAATCAAAGGCAGATTAGAAGGACAATCTGATTTTCAACTAACTTCTGATGGAAGATTATTGTTCAAAGACAGAACTTGTATACCAGATTGTCCAGAATTAAAGAAGAAGATCTTAGATGAAGCTCATAGATCAAGGTACACTATTCATCCAGGATCTACCAAAATGTACCAAGATGTAAAGAGGAACTTTTGGTGGCCTAATATGAAAAGAGAAATCGCGGACTATGTATCACGCTGTCTCACATGCCAACAAGTCAAAGCGGAACACCAAAAGCCTGCTGGTAAACTTCATCCTCTAGATATTCCTAAGTGGAAGTGGGAGGATATTGGTATGGACTTCATCATGGGTTTGTCTAAATCTAAAGGAGGACATGATGGAATCTGGGTTATCATTGACCGATTAACTAAATCGGCACATTTCTTGCCAATGAAAAGCCGATGGTCAATTGATGTGCTAGCTGCACTATACATCAAAGAAATAGTCAGGTTGCATGGTATACCTGTCTCAATCGTGTCTGATAGAGATCCCCGTTTCACTTCTCATTTTTGGAAGGGATTACAACATTCGTTGGGAACAAGGCTTAACTTTAGTACTGCTTTTCACTCGCAAACGGATGGTCAGACCGAAAGAACAAACCAAGTAGTGGAAGATATGCTAAGAGCTTGCATCATTGATTTTGGTGGAAGCTGGCATGATCATTTACCTTTGATTGAGTTTGCATATAATAATAGCTACCAAGCTAGTATCCAAATGGCACCTTTCGAAGCTTTATATGGAAGGAGTTGCCGATCACCCTTATGCTGGAACGAAGTTGGAGAGAAACAACTGTTAGGTCCAGACATGGTAAGGGATACAACTGAGAAGATACAAGTAATCAGAGAAAGATTGCAAGTTGCTCAGACAAGGTAAAAGGCTTATGCTGATACAAGAAGGAGAGATCTTGAATTCCAAATCGGAGATCATGTATTTCTCAAGATATCACCTAGACGTGGCATATGAAGATTTGGTGTTAAGGGCAAGCTTACGCCAAGATTCATCGGACCATTTGAGATACTCGAAAGAGTTGGCGAGGTTGCTTATCGCATCGCGTTGCCTCCTCAATTGTCCGAGGTACATAATATATTTCATATATCTATGTTGAAGAAGTATGTACACGATCCCTCGCATATTATTGAACATGGAGATCTGGTGATCCAGAAAGATCTCACATATGAACAGAAGCCTATGAAGATCTTAGATCGTGAAATACGAGCTCTAAGGAATAAGGTTATTCCCATGCTCAAGGTGCAATGGAATAAGAATACTGAACACGAAGCGACATGGGAGACCGAGGAATCTATGAAGAAACGATTTCCCGAATTATTCTAAGAGGTATATATTCTACGCTCTCCACGTATATTACATATTATGCAATTGAATTTGGGGACCAAATTCTTTTAAGTGGGGGAGGGTGTAGCAACCCTGATAAAATATTAATAACAATAAAGATTTTAAAATAAATCAAATAAATAGATAAATAAAATAATATAAAATAATGCCTCGGATAAAGGCGCTATTTAAATTATAAACGCCTCTAGTTAAGGCGTTATTCAATAAGTGACGCCCTGACCACACGGCGTCAAATTCCAACGTCAAAAACGATAAGGCCAAGAAACGCCCCTATCTTGGCGTGTTTTAAACAAAGAACGCCTTCATATCAGGCGCTTCTTAAGAAACGACCTGAACCAGGTCGTCAATTCAGGAATCGACGCCCTGAACAAGGTCGTTAATTCAGTTCGTGAACCGTTCGAACCCAGAGCTTATCCAGGGTAATGGATAAGTATTAGAAAGAGTTAAAAGGTGGTAATGACTCTATCATAGAAGTATTACTTCCACACAATCACTAACCCTAATAGGATTTCCCAAAATCCTATAAAAAACTCTTGACAGCCGAACCCTAAACCTATTTGGACGATCGAACTGCACAGGTACGTGAAGAACATATGTTCTTCTTCTTCTTCTGTTTCTTTTCCTTATGAACGTAGTATGTGAAGAATTAATATTCTTCGTTTCTTCTATTCTTGCAGGTTAAGAAGACTAACGGGTAAGTCTTCTTTCTTCTTCCCTTCTCCTCCTTTACCTCCTCTCCAGTTAATACGAAGCATGATCTCTTCGTTCTTCTGCCTCCAGGTTGACTGTTGAAGAAAACAATCAACTGAGCCAAGGTTCTTCATCTGCATACCTCTGCTGCTGCTGATTATCGAGTTGCAGTAAAGCTGCAGAGTTGTTGGCTTCTCACCAAGTTATTCATCTGTCCATCTTAAAAATCAACAATTAAAGGTAGGTTTTCTCAAGTTATGGTAGCCCAAACAAAATTAATGCAAGATATACATATATATAAGCATGACATGCATTTGGTTTATTATAGTTTTAATACGTTTCTACAATATTTTGAAAGAGACGCCCCTGTCAAGGGCGCTAATTTACAAAACACGACCCTGCCCAGGTCGTCAATTTCATATTTGACGCCCTGTACACAGGCGTTAATTTCATTTAATCATTAATCACCCATGTTAAGAATTGATTATCTATGAAATCATGATTCTACAATAATGCATGATCATATGTCTTCAAACCTGTTAATTTTATTGTCATGACCATACATTCGTTCTCCATGAATTCTATTATCCTGAAATTGTTACTGCCCATGAAAATTCATGGTATTTCTTGAATTCACGACCTAGCCTAGGTCGTTTTCCATGTGTTAACGCCCCATCACAGGGCGTGAATTGAAAAGTAACGCCCCTTCATAGGGCGCGTTTCTGTTAAAAGCCCGAACAATATATTCTGTAAAGATAAGAATTTAATGATTAACGCCCCTGCCAAGGGCGCGTTTTTGATAATTTCTGAAAATAAATATGTTCTGTAAAATATTGTAAATAAAAAGACGCCTGCTGCTGTAGTCGTCTCATTGAAAAGAAACGCCCCTGTCCAGGGCGCGTTTTAGATAAATTTCTGAATTATTGAAAATTCTGCCAAAATGGAAACATATGTAAACGCCCTTCTGTTAGGCGTTAATTACTTGATAAACGACTTTACTTAAGTCGTTATTTTACTGTAAACTGATTTTTACTGTTTCTGTTAACCGATGGTTTCATATGTTATATAATATATATATCGGCACTATTCTCCATTCCGTGAGTATAGTCCCACGTTTCACGATTGTTTTATCGATCACACTCAATTCTCATTGACATACAAGCTCTCCATTGGACATTCCGTTCCTTTGGACTAGCGAGTTAGTCATAGAGACCTCCGTAAGACTCCTCGTAGCCTTGGATTCCCTCAAGGCCGACTGAGCTAGTTGTACCCTAAAAACCCATTACACGATCTTTGCCATGTCACTCTAAAGAAACATGGGATACCGGCCCTTATGATTATACAAAGAGTATATCATAAGAAATTCTTAATGGGATGATGATATCATGCCATATCATGTCATTCTTGTAAACCTCAATTCTATGATAAGAATGAGGGTATCTTACCTTTGATATACTGTTCATGTGGACCTCAATTCTATATAAAGAATGTCCATATTGATTTGTCATGGTACCCAAGTTAAGGGAACCATATTCTACCTAGTTTTATCGATATCGTGATTATACCGTTATTATCGCCATTCTATGTCCTTTGTCATATTTTTGGACTCCATTCTATCAAAGTTGTCATACATGTCTACAAGCTTGATTATTAAAATTCTTTATTGGCTATGTAAACAAAAGTGGATGTCAAAATACATGATAAATGCCTGCGCATATAGGGCCCGATCTGGTCCTGGGAGGAGCACCCGAAAGTACTTGTGCCCATGGGAGTTAAAATGATAAGGTATCTGGCATTATACCGAGTACTTGACTTGCTTGATTGGACATTCCACACACATCTTGTACTTGAATCGTACTTGACTTGACATGAAATGCGTGGCCCGAAAAAGGGTAATTTGCTTGCTTGATACATGATAGCCAAAATTCTTGACATGACTTGTTAAATGTACTTGATTGAATGTCTTGTTATCTTATTGAAAGTTCATGATTAGTTCATCTTATTCTTGATATTACATTCTCTCTATCTTGTCGTTTTATGCGAGCATGCATAGCTTTATTACATTCATGAAAGATGTAATTACTTAAACCCCTTGCTAGTACTTGAGATATAATTTCCTACTGAGCGTTCGCTCATTCCGTTTGTCCCTTTTTACTTTTCAGGTAAGTCCGACGACGATGGAAGTCAATCGGATGAGAATGGTCAATAGTGAAAGTGATAGAGCTGCTCAAGTGTCGTCTAGTTGTTTCTATAGTTTTCTTGAGTCAACTATGTACTTTTCCTTTATTAAACAGAGTATTGGATTTGTAATAGTCTATCCATTATGAAATAAATGATTGGGTTATCTTGCTATTTTGCACATATCTATCTTTGTGTCGAATACACGATCACTCTGATTGACATGATTGATATAAACTCGTCACGCGTCTCCGGGTATCTTCCGCGCTCGGGGCATGACACATAAAAATAACACGAAGACACGAATACAGAAATAACATGAAGACTCAAAGACATAGGGGTGACACAGATTGAGCGACACGAGATGGCACATAAAGCAGCACGAGGTGCTGCAGTTTTCAGCACGCGATGGAACAAATAACGACACTAAGGCTCATAGTGTTGCTATCCTCAAAACATGTAAAGACTCAACAAGACTTCATATGAATAGTCTAATGTGCAGACTTTGCGTTCAACTGGATGTATAGACTTTGCCCAAGGAAACGAATGTGTAGACTTTGGCTTGGAACGGAGGTAAGGATGAGGCTGTATAGACTTGGCCAGAACATAGGGAAAAGCACCAATGTGCAGACATGAACATCCAGCAGTGTATAGACTTCATGAACAAGATGCAATGCTGACCGATGTGTACACTTGGCAAAGAGAGTGATGCATGAACTACCCTGTATAGATTTTAAGACTTAATGCGCAACAAAAAGAAGACAAAGCAGCATGGCGTCAACCCAGCTGATCCACTGCGTCAACGCAGCCATTGCACAGAACCCATATTAAGAAAGATAGACATGCAGACATGATCTATGCCATGCTCACAGTTAAACTGTGTACCAAGTTCTGAATGAAGTAAACACATATGACATGAGACAGACGATGTACATACTTGATGCATGTGAACAGTGAGACGGATGTAGAGACTTGATGAACTGCAATATGAACATTATCAGCAGAGAAGCAATGCACATAATAGAAATCAAGCACAAACCAATTTATCACAACATGACTCAAGCATACACATGCAATCTTCACAATTCAGACATGGCACACTCATGCAATCTCCCACTGAATAGATCAGACATATTGAAGATAAAGTGGTGACTCAATTATGTTGCTATCATTAAAACACCACATCATCAACAAAGCACAAGGGGCACAACATCATTGGCTATTTCGGACACTCTAGTCTGTGACTCCCCACCGGAGCTAGTGGAGGTCATCTATGAGGCGGACCCCGAACTTGAGAAGGAGTATTTTGATGCGCTTTTAGAAGAGCATGCTGCCGACCCGGGTACCCATGGCGATGTGCACTTGGGTGTGATCCTCCCGAACCTCTGAACCCCCATTGAGAAGTCAGTAGGTTCATGTTAGGTGCCTAAGAGTTCCCCAACTTTGGGTTGCATTGTTTGTTTGGTGTCTAGGTTTGTCTAAGGTCCTATGTGTGACAGTTTGTTTCTACAGTTTGTTTTCTTTCACGCATATGGTTTGCATTAAGTGTGTCCCAATCAAAGGCCAGCCATGCACGTATAAGGAGTTAGCTGATGCATGTTACACGTCCTTGAGTTCAAAAGGGAGAGTACGTCATGATCAGGGTCATACCTGAACGGTTTCCTCTTGGGGCCGTGAAGCAACTCTAGTTCTGCGATACCCGCCCTTCCCGAGTCACGAAACAAGTGGGTTCGAATGCGTACGTTATTGAACTACCGGATGACTATGGTGTCAGTTCGACGTTCAATGTTTATGATCTGGTAGCATATCAAAAAAAAACTCGCGGTGATCCCTAGTGAGTTTCGGGCTTTATCCTTCTATTGTAAGTGACACATCACCTGAGAGTGCACTTCTTCCAGCCGCAACACAAGCATATAGATTGTATACTGGATGAGCAGGTGATCATCACAAGGAATGGAGGATGCCCCAAGATGAGCAACACCTTGATCACATGCAGAGAGTTCAAGCCACATGACCCTTACTCGACGGGGTCGAGTTCCTCCCACCCAGGGAGAATTGGTGCGGACACTAGAGCGAGCGAGTAGCACAAACCGGCAAGCTGACGGTACCATACGCGGAGCACCAATCGGGCTACATCGGCTTCCCTTTGAAATGGAGACAGTTTGGCTTGAGTTTGGGTACTTTTAGCCTTTGTTTGCATTGAATTTGGGATTGTAATGTGTATTGTTACTTGGGTTTTCATTTTGGGCTGATTGTAAGGCTCTTAATAAGCCATTTGGTTTAAGCCCTTTAGAGTCCATTAAAGTGGAGTGGCCATTAGGCTTCATGATGGATCCATAAGCCACTTAAGGCCCAATTGGGCTTCCTTCTATCATGGGCCACCTAGGTTGGAAGGGCCATAAGCCATGCATGGGTAAATGGGCTTAAGGGTGGCCTTGGACCAAACTTGGCCCAAGCTTGGCCCATGAAGGGGGCGCCCCCTTCTTTGGATGTATTAGGCTAGTTTTTTTTTATTTTATTTTCTTCCCTCCCTCATTTACCACAAGGGAATATAGAGAAGGCTACTGGTCCAAAAGAATGGATGCCACCTACCCCCCCTCCCCTTTGAATTTCAAAGGTAGGTGAAAGTAGGTGAGTCCATGTCTCCTTGTCCCCCCTCTCTCCCTCTCATTGTCAAAGGGGCGCAGCCCCCCCCCCCTCCCCTTGTTCCATCGAAGCTCCCATCCCCCCTACCCCATGCCAATTCCTATATAAACATGTGTATAGTGTAAGGGAAGAAGTTAATGAAAATTTTGTGAGAGAAAATTGCATAGAGAGAGTGATTCTCTTGTTTCCCCCTTGGGTGTGAAGCCCTGCCCAATCCTGTGACAGGATTGAATTTGGGCGTGTGAATCGCCCCTGTATCCTCCCCATCCCCTTCTCATCTGGTTCCACAAAAATTATATGTGATACTTCATCAAGTCAAGAAGAATTCAGAGGTGGTTTTGCGTCGATCGGAGTTCTGGATCGCCGGCAGCAATTCTTTTCGTGACGACGCGCAGATCTGCCCTAGCCTGCTGTCCTGATCTAGAGTTTACTGATTCTGAATTTCCCCAGATCTCATGTCACTCCATCAGGAGTTTCCTTTCAGAGTGATCGTAGGATTTTGAGTCCTATTCGCGCTGCCGCTGATCTCGTCTCGATTCGAGATCTGTGCTGATCGTGGCGATAATTCTCGTGGGATCGCGCAATCTGATCTGTGCAGACCTGACTCAGAACAAGAGCTGACTTCCTGAGTTTGCCCTGCATCATCCCTTGCAGATCTGTACAAGCGCTTTGATCTGCATCTTCCTCTGGACGTCGCCGACGAGCTCCCACAAACGGCGCCTCGATCCGACATCGGGAGCCAATTTTTCGATAATTATTTGTCTTCATGTGCAGTTCTGAGTGCACAAAACCAGAAGCTCAGATCAGTTGCTGCGGCACCAAGATCTGATCGCGCCCTTCGGAGCAGACGATCTTCGTCTTGTCACCGAAGTTCTCCAGCAAACGGAACTCCGATCGGGGATCAGATCTTGGCGCACCGGCCTTCGCAAGTTCGCTGCACAGGGTGAGCAGCGCGGGCAGAACCGAGTCGACTTCCATTCGGCCCACCCGATCGGCTCCGGCTCGCTTCCCTCGCCTCCTGCGAGTGCGGCCCGTCAACCCAGGTTCCAGCAACTCCAAAATTGGTGTTTGTAGCCATTTAGCTCCCTGCGTGGAGTGGGCATCAGGTTCTGAAATTGTAAATTTAACAATTATGTGTATTGGGGTTGTTTGGATTCGGCCGGGAATTCTTCCCCACGCCTAGTCGTGGAGGTACGTGCTCGTTCCTCACTCACATTGATGGTTTAGTATATTGTCATCTATGCTGCATTTGTGAGATTAGGGTCATTAACTAGTTTCAATTACCGTGATTGTGTGTGAGTGAGAGCCGTTCCTTAGCTCCAGTCGAGCACCAAGCTCGGACTGTACCACCCTAGGTGACAATGGTTCCTTAACCGCTGCGATCCCCACGTTTCCCTCGCAAGGGATGATCATCGGGTTAGTTAGAGTGCTGTTGAGAGACGTCTCCACTCGGAGAACGCCACGGTGGTCAGCCGCCCGGCTTGCCTTTAGCGTGTTAGTGCTGGCCCCACATCAAGTCCGTCGTACGTCTTAGCCTGGTCTTCATCCGTCCCACATCACTTCCTCAACTTGTTCTTCTGACTACTGTTCACCAATCTCTGGTTCAACTGGTGCTTCTTCTTCTTGTCGTTCAGCAGATTCTTTCTCATCTTCAACTTGTGATTTTGTCTGCTCGGACTGACTAGTAGACTGCTGTGACTGAAAAGATGTTCCAAATTTATCAAATATTTCTTCGATAGTCTGATCCGGCTGGAGTTTAATTTGAGCTTCAGGTAGGTTAAGCTCATCAACTTCTTGTTCTAGCTGCATGTCTTTAAGATGCTTCTCAGCCGGCATCTCAGCACTTTCTTGTTCAAATTCTCTCACAACATTTTCTGGCTGCACACTAGTATGACCACTTTCAAGTAATACCTTCACTTGGGGCAAATCCTCCCCCTGAGCTTGTGCTTCCTTTACCTTCTTTGCCTTCTTAGATCAACTCTTTTTAACTGCTTGACTAGCATCAATGGGTTCCAATCTCATGAATGTAGAGATAAAATCCATAGTGTAAGTGTTTACTTTTGGTATCTCTACAAAATTCTCATCCTCAAGAGAACCCCTGATTTCTTGAAAATAGCTGTCAGGTGGGCTCCATAGGGTAGATATCTTCTTGACTCCTTGCATGTTTTCATGATTTGTATAATAACCTCTAGTAGACAGATCTTTATGCCCTTCAACAAACAGTACATGATAAATCTTTGAGTATCTGTCACTCTCCCTCTGCCTCCAACTTGTGGAGTTATCATTGTGGTAATAATGTGATGCAGAAGTCTTTTGAGAGGGAGAATTTATTGGCATTGAAGGAGCCAAGTTTCTTCTGATCTTTATCACTAGGATTGTTTGGCAAGTCAGTAATGATGGAGTATGCATCATGAAGATTAAATCTATATTCAAATTCAACCACTCCATCTTCTGGAATTCTAAACACTTTATGAAGAAAGTGCCTTGATATCTCAATCCTAGTTCCTTTGACACTGGATAACAACATAGACTGATCAAGATCATAAACTAGACTGTTATAGAACTCAACAATGAGTCTAGGATAATAGACTCTGTGTTTGCTCAAGAACTTTTTCCATCTCTGAAATTTGACAATATCAACCATTTCAGGAAATTTTTCAATCATCTTGCTGTCATGAAAATCTATGAATCGAGGAGCACAATTTTCCTGTTTCCAAAATAATTTCCGATTTGCTAGAAAGTTTTGCAGAAGTACCTCTTTCTTCTGAAACTTCACCTACTTTTTCTTTTCCCTTTCTCTTCTTTCTTTCTGGAGCCTCTTCGCTTGGCTCAACTTTAACTCCTCTTGTAGCAAAAGCTCTGCAGCCTTTCTTTTTCTTTGGCTGAATCTTTCTGAATGGGTTCGGAAGGAGCTTCTTTTGCATGTACCTCTTTGGTCTCATCTCGTAATGTCGAACCTCTTCAGACATTTAACTTGAGGAGTTGTAGGCTGCTGCTCCTCAGAAGCCTTCTTCTTCCCCTTGCTCTTTGTTGCCGGAGAAGACATCGTGAAGAAGGATGATTGAGAGAAATACGATGCCTTACAAGAATGATGAGGGCAAATGATGAAGCAAGTGGAGAGAATGTGAAGAGGCGAGTAGAAGAACCGCGGAGAGGTGAAACCAGAGAAACGCTCACGGCGGGGAGTCATGAGTGCGGGAATGTCTTGGCTTGAATGCGGGGACATAGACGACACTTTAGGGTTAAACAATATATAGAATATACTATCGCCTTTACACGATAAACATTTCGTACCCAAACTACCCCTCTCGTATATATAAAATACTTTTCTTCTCCTCTTTTATGGTCTTCGGCGTATTAAGCTTATATCTTATACAATTATTCCTGTAAAAATCATCTTTTAACGCACAATCAATGGAGATAAACATTTTAATCACAGTACAATGCCCAGTAAATATGAATCATCAATTTTACTCATTATTTTCATTAGATAAAACTGGTTTGAAAATAAGTCGTATATTACGTTTAAATCCTGTTTCAGCTTCTGAAGTAGAACCAGAGTCAACCATATCAACTTTTTCTTTTCTTTTCTTTTCTTTTCTTAATTGGAGCATTCCGGTATAACTGGCCTTTTTACTCAAGGAGACATGTTTATCAGACACCGGAATCCCTGGTTACTCAGCACAGTCTACCTTTATGCCATCTTTTATGAACAGAGATATCTCATTTCTTCATGACATAATTTCTAGATTTCTTTGATCTAGATAGCTAGTTTCTCAGAAATTTTGCCATTGCTCTGCCATATTACATTTATTTTACTTCATGGCGTATTCCCTGGTCTACATCCAGATCAGCTTGAAGACATGATTTAATACACCCTATAAGACATCCTCTTCTACCAGATTATCCTATTACTCACAATTTTCAGATTCATGATTTTTCTTTAGCTGGACACTTCCAGTTATTAGAATGTTTTCAACTCCATTGAAAATACTTTCAAGAATCATTTTGAACAATTAATTATAAGATATAATCTTTATAGACCGAAGATCACTTAATTGGGAAGATCAACATTTTTTATACAAGAAAAGGGGTGGTTTTAGTAACCAATAATGTATAATAAGTAAAGGTAATAGAATTCCATATATTACTCCCCCTAAGTGTCAGCATATGAGAATGAATAGTAGGAATTAGGTGAGAAGAGATAGACCATGGGCAGATTACACTGATGGAAGATGAGGGAATGGAATGTCTAGCCACATAAGAGCAAGAGTCCAATTCGGTATAGGATTACAGACAGCCTTAGACTCAAACATCCTCAGCCTTCACTTGACCCAAAATCTTCAGATCAGCTCTAACAAAACCAGCTCAATATAAGTAGTGATCAGCTCAAACTTAGCAGCTCAACATATCAGCTCAACCAGCAACAACTTCCAAATCCATGATATTCAGCATACAATCCACTGATTCAAATCTGTTCAGATCAGCTCTGCTCCCCTCACGAAGTGCAGAGATTCTAATCAAACATAACTTTACTTTTCTTGCAGATACACAGAGATGTAGATTCTATATGCATGTTTTATTTCTAGATGCATGAATAAGCAATCAACTAATTCTTTTTGGATTTTCAGGATTTAATGATATACAATGAACTCAGTTCCTAAATGCAGCATGTGGGGAATTTAACAATTCATGCATCATAACAAGGATGTGCAAGAGATTTAGAGACAAACTACACTTATCTTCGTGTGCATTCATTTGAGGCAGATAAATTCAGAAAGTAGTGTAGGAGTAGAGATTTTAAGACTGACCTGAAAAGTGCAGTCATGGGGTGTTCTTCTCGAATGCCTTGGTTTATTTACCTGCAAAATAGCACTTATTTTGGGCGGGCAGGAACCCAAGCAGTCTTGGGTCCTTAGTTAACTTTTGCACCTTTAAAGGGTGCTCTCCATAATTTTCTAGCATTAAGGTCATCAGATTTCAACAAATGACAGTTGGACAGGACATGACCAAACCGTTCACAATAGTGACAGGAAACACTAGATTTCATGTTCTTTTTGTAGGAATGAGCATGTGCATGAATTGGATATGATTGCACATGATTTCTACTTCTGTTAACATGAAAACTTCTCTTTCTGTTTACACTAGAATCATTCTTTTTCTGAACATGCCAACAGTCTTTGACTGAGTGGCCAGCCTTCCCACAATGGGAGCATTCAATGTACATGCCTCTAGAACCGAGGTAAGTTCTATCAGAGACATGATTCACAGGAAACTTATTCAGGCCTGAGAGATTTCTTTTAGCAGGGAATGAAACAAATTCAGACTTAAGTTTCTTCTCTGGAGCATGCCAACAGAAGACAGCAATGTGGCCAAACTTGCCACAACAATAACATTGAATTTTCTTTTTCAGGTCAGTAGGAGGTTTCCTAGGAAGATGATTTCTAGGATATATCCTAACAACATTTCTTTCATCATTTATCAATGTTAAACAGTCATGCATAATATGTCCAACCTTCCTACAATAGTAACATGTTACTGCCTTTTTATTCACATTCTCTTGATTGAAAGAATTGACATTCGCATGAGAGTGTGAATGTGTATGTGAGCAGTGAGCAGCATGCACATGTAAACCAGGGATAGGTTTGGACTTATTCATATTAACATTTTTCTTTGATTTTTGAACCTTTTTCTGATTTTTATCTAAATTTTCAGCTTTCTTTGCAGTGAATTGAAAGATAGAAAAACTAGATTGGTTAGCATGTTCAGAACTTTTCACGAAAATCGTTGACTTCTTCTTTTCATTAGTCCGTTTATTGTCAGGCACATAACCGAGTCCTTCTTTCTAAAAATTCACATTAGTGCCAAGCAGTTTATTCAAATTGTCCCTTCCTTTCATAAATTTAGACATAGAAGTTTTTAGATCATCAATTTCAGTTTGCAATAACACAATGTCATCTTCACATGAATTATTTGATTATGCAAACCATCATTGAGTCTTTTCAAATTTTCATTTTCCTGCAGTATCTTCAAATTCTCATTAGCTTCTTTGTCATTCAAAATTACCTTACCTTTTTCAATGGCCATCAGTTTTTCAGAAAGCACAATGTTCAAAACCATCAGTTTCTTGTTTTGATCTTTCAAGTAACCATTTTCTTCAAACAGTTTTTCTTCACTTTCTTCAACCTCAATTTTCTTTTCCAACAATAATTTGTTTTCTTCTTTCAGGGATTTGATTAATTCCTTTTTCAAATTGTCATCATAATCTATATCATTAATCAAATCTCTGAGAACGGCACATTCATTGCAAGAATCATTTTCTTTGATGAGCCTATTCCTTAAACTCTCATTCTCAGACTTCAAGTGTTTCATTTCATTTTCTTTTCTGTTCATATCTGACTTTAGGTTTTCATTTTCCACCTTCATACTTCTAACTTCATGCAGCATTTCTTTTCTTAGTTTCTTCTTCTCAGATTTAATTTTATCGTACTTCTCAATTAAATGCTCATTCAACACAATCAAATCTTCAAGGCAGAAATTACCAGTGTCAGAGTTTGCCTGTGACGAAGTTTCCTCCATATAACCCTGTCTTCGTCTGCTGCCATGAGACACTTCACCTCATCCTGACATTTGATGGCTGCAACCATATTAACAACTTCTGACGCACTGCAACAATCAAGCACACATCGAAACTTGTTAGTATTTATAGCCCTTCGAGTTAGCTCCAGGGCCTTCTGATTCTTTGCGAATCTCAAGTGGTCCGAAGTTTCCATAAGGAATTGTCCTTTGGAACTTCATAAGAGCTGTGTGCAATTATTATCCATAGATCTGGATTAACCTGCATCACGTACTCTCTAAATTGATTAAACCACTTGTAAAAACCTAGACCCTCAAACCTCGGAGATCAATCATGAATTCCATGCTCAGACAGGATCAGAATTCTAAATAGAGAAGAGATCAAAACAATGCAAGCGAACGGATCAACTCAGATCGCACCGAAGCCAATTACGGATCGGATCTGCAAGTCGCTGGACCCTCTGTGCAGACACCACTCTGATACCAACTGTTAGTGCTGGTGCGATGGATTCAGAGGGGGGTGAATGAATCCCTCAGTGAAAATCTCGACCAATTTAAAAATTAGACAAAGATGAAATGGATCTGAACACCCTGAACTGATGCAAGACTTGACTCAACTAGGGGTATACATTGAAACCGTGCCTATCATGCATCTATCGATGAACAGTCACACAAACAAACCACATAGAACACCAAAGTTTTTAGGTGGTTTGGTCCTTCAGACCTACGTCCACCCCACACTCAAACCAGAGTGTGGATTCCGCTGCCAAACAGCCTGAAAAATCACTGGGCTTCATAGCTTGCCTACAGACCGCTGACGAACAGCTTGCGCTGGGCCTTACAGCTTAGCCAACCACTACGTAATAGCTTGACCGACCGCTGGGCTTTACAGCTTAGCCGACCAGAGAATCCTCCTTTGCAACCGCTGACAAACAGCTTAAAGAAATGGAAAAGAAAGAAGAACAAGGAACCAAATTCAGTAACAGAAAGTTGTCGATAAATCCAAACTAAAATTACTCACACAGGAGCCAAGTGTCTCGGATCTAATCCAGAGAACACTACAGAAAACCTAATCTTCAATGCGCCGCACTTGCTTCCCTTCAAGCAATTTCTCTCTTTTTATCTGTTTTCTCTTTTCAGGTGCTCAATCTCCTCTCTTTCAGATTTTCCAAAAAACTTATTTTCTTTTCGAAGTCAGCTCCCTATATATATATATATATATATATATATATATATATATATATATATATATCCAGCAAACGAGAAGCGCGTGGAGCAACCTATTTTCCCGCTCAGATTTCAGTCCAGATCTGAGTCTTCAGAAGCCACGTGTCAGCATCCCAACTTGGATTGCCTTTCATGTGTCATGATCATCATTCCCCTTTTTCTTTAGATCACGTGCCTTTCTTAATATCCTCGAGCAAACATCCTGGCAACATACTAGACTTGAAGTCAGTCTTATGACAATTAAACACAAGACATGAAGTAACGAGATTGCACGAAGTTAATAAAGCAATAAGCCTGATATGCACAGACTCAACACAGCATAAGATCACGTATGCACAGAGTCAAGTTATACACACATCAAGTGTTGCACGGACTGCGTGTGTGCGAGATGCAAAGATTATATTGACAGCATGCGTGCAAGACATAAGGAATACACAGACTCAATCATGCCAAAAATCACTTGCACAAACTCTAGCAGATGCGGAGCTAAGTGATGCACAGACCTTTAGTAGCTTGAGATGAATATACACCGACTGGAAGAAAGACAAGATAGGAAAATGCACCGACTCAATATTGCTAAGAGCAATCTTGCACCGACCTAGTCTCGACAAGAGCACGGACTCAAACACCCGAACAGATCAATGCATCGACGTAACCATCATGCAATGACAACCTGTGCACTGACTCAACAAGTCTATACATCAGCTTGCAGGAACGTGATAGAATGCGGCCGAGACGATTGCACCGACTTAGCTAGTGCATGGAATGACATTACAAAGACTCAGTCACGTGCAGGACAAGGATTGCACCGACTCACCTAATGAATGCAATGATTTGGTCATGTGCAACGACAAGAGTTGCACCGACCTGATGAATACATGCAAAGACTATGTGATCCTCGGACTTAGCTTGTGAACAGACTCAATGTGGATCAAACACAGAATTGCACCGACATGAATGTGATTTGAACACACATTGCATCGACCTAATGAAGTACAAGGCAAACACTGCAACAACTTTATTAAATGCAAAACCAAGACCGCAACGACTTAATCAATTCAGCTGCTTGTGTTATTATTCAAAGTAGAAGACTTAAATTGATTAGGGCGATTGTTTAATTCTGTCTAAACATGACTCATAAGTTGTCATTATCAAAACCAGATTTCCAACAGATCCGAATGGATCCTAAAGACATCGAGAAGACAGCCTTCATCACCGACTTCGGCGTGTACTGCTACACCCGGATGCCTTTCGGGTTGAAGAAAATCAGGGCAACATATGAAAGGCTGATCAACTACATTTTAGAAGGACAAATCGATCAGAACATCGAAGCCTACATCGACGACATGCTCGTCAAGACACCCAAGGCCGAAGACCACTTCTCCGACCTGGCGGAAACCTTCAACACACTCCTGAGATACGACATGAAGCTCAACCCAACTAAATGTGCCTTTGGAGTTCGATCCAAAAAGTTCCTGGGCTTTCTAGTCACTCAGCATGGGATCGAGGCCAACCCCGACAAAGCCCAAGCTATTATGAATATGCCGCCACCCGCTTGCGTCAAAGACATCCAACGCTTGACTGGGTGGATTGCTGCGCTCCACCGTTTCTTATCTCGAGCGACCGAATGGTGCCTGCCCTTTTTCAAGCTATTGAGAGGGCCCAAATTAGCATCTGTTACGTTCGCTTGGGGTGAGGAAAGTCAGAAAGCTTTTGCATAACTGAAGGAGTTTTTGGCCTCACCCCCGGTGCTATCAAAGCCGGTCCCAGGCGAAACACTACACCTTTAACTCTCATCAACCCCTTCTACGGTGAGCTCGGTCCTAGTTCGAGATGACGTAGGAGTGTAGAGACCAGTATACTACACCAGTAAGGTGCTCGGCGAGGCCGAATGAGGATACCTGGCAACCGAGAAACTTGTGCTAGCGTTGGTAACCTCGGCCAAACGCCTCCAGCCCTACTTCTAAGGACACTCCATCGTCGTGCTGACCAATGAGCCTTTGAAGAGAATCCTCGCTCACCCTGAAGCTTCGGGTCGCCTCGTAAAGTGGGCCATAATGCTGGGGGCCTACGACATATCTTACCGCCCCCGTTCGGCCATCAAGGGACAAGCACTCGCGGATTTCATCGCCGAGAGTACTGTCCCGATCGAGGAAGTTCATCTGCCGACGCCCGGGCCCACCTGGGATCTTTTCATCGACGGATCCCCCAACTCTGCTGGCAGTGGCGCCAGTGTTCTTCTCCAATCTCCGGAAGGAGTAGAACTGCAATACGCCTTGAAGTTCAACTTCCCGGCATCCAACAACGTCTCCAAGTATGAGTCTCTCATCTTGGGAGCCAGGGTGGCGCGACGACTAGGGCCCGAACGAGTCAGAATCCACACTAACTCTCAATTGGTCGCCAGCCAGGTCAACAGTGACTACGGAGCTCGGGAAACACCGATGGTCAAATACCTCCAACTGGTAAGAGGAATAGCCCCACTATTCGAGAATTTTCAAGTTATCCAGATCACTCGGGAGGAAAACTCCTGAGCTGACACCCTATCTTGATTGGCCTCCTCTGTTGCCCCAGAAGGTACACCATCGGTTTTCCTCGAAGAGCTAGAACGACTGAGCATAGAAGCGGAGCTCATGATCGTTGACCTGGCATTATCAAGAGACCGGCGGACCTCCTATATATCCTGACTCTGAGATTCCCGAGAGCCCTCTAACCTTCGGGACACTCTAAGACTGAAGTATCAAGCTTGGCGCTTCGTCATCTTGGATGATGCTTTGTATCAAAGGTCTTTTTCCGGTCTCCTCCTCAAGTGCCTCGGTATCGAGGAAGCCGGCCGAGCAATTCAAGAGGTCCACGAAGGCGTCTACGGCGCACATCAAGGAGGGAGAGCGCTCGCCAGGATCTTGCGGCAAGGCTACTGGTGGCCCACTCTCCAACGCGACTGCTCAGTCTACGTACAAAGGTGTGATCGATGCCAACGTTTCAACCATCTGGTCCATCAACCTACCTCGGAGCTCGTGACCCTCACCGAGCCATACCCTTTCGCTCAGTGGGGGATCGACATCCTGGGGCTGTTTCCCATGGCCTGAGCCTAGAAGAAGTTCGTCATCGTTGCCATCGATTATTTTACGAAGTGGATTGAAGCCGAAGCCACTGCTAGGATTACCGAGTCGACCAAGTGGAGTTTCGTGTGGAAATCGATCATCTGTCGCTTTAGGATCTCCCGAGTGATAGTGAGCGATAATGGTCGGCAATTTGATTCCCATTGCTTTAGGAACAAATGCGCCAACCTTCATAAGCGCAACCATTTCACTTCGGTAGCCCACCCGCAGACTAACGGATTGGTCGAAAATGCCAACAAAACTATACTAAAAGGCATTAAGGCCAGACTCGGTAAGGCCAAGGGTAACTGGGTTGAGGAATTGCCGAGCGTACTATGGTCGCATCGAACTACTCCAAGAACTGCCACCGGTGAGACTCCTTTTCAGTTGGTGTACGGCACGGACGCCGTGATTCCTTTGGAGGTCGGTAGCCCATCTCTCTAAGTCATCAACTTCTCGCCCGAGGCAAATGAGTAGAAACTACTAGAGAACCTCGATATTGCAAGCGAGATAAGAGAGATCGCGAGCATCCGAGCTATGGAATATCAGTGGTGCCTTACTCGGTATAACAACGCTAGAGTCCAGAATAAACTTTTCCATCCAGGAGACTTCGTCCTAAGAAAAGCCGAAGCCTCTCGACCATTGGAGGCCGCGGGGAAGCTGGCCCCTAAGTGGGAAGGTCCCTACTGAGTGGTCGAGACGCTCGGCCATATCGATTGTCTACCATGGAAGGAACGTCTATCCCCCGGACATGGAATGCAACAACATTATGAAAGTTCTACTTTTAAGCTTTTCACATATATGTAAGCAAAAAATGGTGACAATTTTCCTTTCATTAATGTCTCTTCATACATCAGATAGGCCACAGCCAATATAGCGCATATCAAAAGCAAAAATATTATATCCACTGATACTACAACACGAGCTGATGACTCGGCGCGGACATGGATGGCACCCTCAAACCGAGCCACTGACTCTACCCGGTGTAGAAACTGGCTCACATAACGGGGTAGCTGACCTCGTTCGCTCGATAAATTCAGAAATAAAAAAGAAGAAGAGAGGTATCAGAGGAAGAAAAGCAAGGAAAGCAAGAGAAAGCATTTTCTGCCAACTCTTTGGAAGGAGGACGGAAGCCGAACAGAAAGCAAGCACCCTCAAGTGGTGTGAGTACGGATGAAATCATTCTCCAAAGAGTGAAAGAAGAGGGAAGAAGTTGGTTGAAGAGCAGAAGAGGGAGAAAGAGGATGGCGGGGATGGAAGAGGAGGGAGAGGCGGGCCGAGGTGAGGAAGGAGCAGGGTGAGGCTGCCGTGCCAGACGCCCTGTTTCCTCGAACCTCCCTCCACTTCTACCTTCCTCCAAAGATGGTGGCGGCGGTCCAGCGGTCAGGAATAGGCGCACTGTTACGCGCTGTCCCTTCTTGCACACTGCCCGCCCATCGTTGTCCCTTCTTCCATGTCGAAGTAGCACGAGCGCTTGTGGCGGCCGCCAGGATTATCATCTTCCGCATCGCCTTCCATGTTTCGCTGATAACTTCTCAGCACAGAGACAGGCACTTCGCGAGAAGGGAGAAAGAGGAAGAACTGTAGTAAAAGCCTTAAGCATTGAAGAGGAGTGGAGGTGCCCTCCGGGACCTTTCTTATAGGCCGGTAGGGGGAACGCTTGCCTTAAATGATCCTCCCCTTGAAAAAATACGAAAGGCGACAACCCTTCCTCAAGGGACAGTTGCTTCGCCCCTCCCTCCAATGACCTCTCCCCTGGGACGCGTGAAATATCAAATCATTCAAGGCATGGAAAGTCGGAAAGGCACCAAGACTACGACAGTCACCGCACGCGAGATATCCGCAAATAAAAGCCCCACCTTTTTAGCAACTACAGATACGGTGGTCAAATAGCGACAAAGGCGGTAAGAAATAGTCAACTCTGTATTAAATACTACTGCCATTACATATCGCAAGGGCCGACCTTGCACAAAAACAAAAGAAGAAAGAGGACAATTCCTCCTAGTCTACGGAAATATGGGGACTCCGAGAGCCCCGCGGCCTTTCTTGAGGTTCGGCAGTTGGAGGATCCTCAATGCCAACAGATATGCCCCCGGTACCGTCGATGACGACCGGTCTAGAGACTCACCCCACTTGTGTGGGAACTACCTTGACCGCGTGCCCTCTAGAGGTAACCGGAGTTGTCGATCCCTCTACTGAGCTGCAGGCATCCCCACTACCTTCTTCGCTCGACGTCGAAGAGGGAGAATCCGTGGTATCCACGCCTGAGTCGTAGCATTGCCCGGAGGGAAAGACAAGCTCGTCGGACACCTGCTGTTGGGCCTCAACGACCGCTCGATGGTAACCTTGGGTGAATCCCTTCCGTAGCCCCCGACGGTAGCCTGGCTCATAACACGAGAAGGCGGCCTTCTCTAGAGCTGCATGATAGCCCTCCGAACTTCTGTATCATTCGATCGCCCCCGCGTTAGCTCGCTCAGCCTCCTTCTCAAGCTCGGCTATTCTCTGCTCGGCCTCAAGCAACTTCCTCTCGGTCTCGGACAGCTTCACCTCAGCCTCAGTCCGCGCAACCTCAGCTTCCTCCCGCGCTTGCTAAGCCCCCCGGACCTAGCTGCTAAGCTCCTCCTGCTCAGCCCTTCACTGCTCGGAGCGCTCGACCTGAGACTGATGCTCATCTTCTAGGAGCTCACCCTTCAGGTCAGCCATATAACGAACCTGGGCCAGTTGGTAAACCAATGTCTGAGCCTCCTCTTGGCTCGACCGGAGCTGAGCCCAGATAGAGGTGGCCTCCCGCCGAGTGACTTCAAGCTCGGAAGTCAATTGACTGATCTTCTGGTCAGACTCATCACGAACCCGAGAAAGGGACCTTTCTTCACTGTCCCGCCGAGCAAAGAAATCGGTTATCTCGGCCCCCAGCTGGGCCATGATCAGACCACCCTCCATAACCCTCTCGAAGAGCAAAGAGGGGGGACCGTGTCTGATTTCTTCCCGATTCAACGAAGGCACCAAGGATCGACACCGTTGATATAGAGAAGCCCGAACGATAGATGCACCCACCGAAGGAAGAGGAATCCTCTCTGGAGGAGCCGGGACCGAAACATCTCCCCTGAGCGTCCCCACTTCTGGGACGACAACGCTCGGCACGGACTAGGATGTCGCCTCGTCCCACGCCACACCAACTTCGGTCGAGAATTCATAGGTCGCCGCCTCGATCTACGGTCTGTCAGGTTCGATAACACCTCACCCAACATCGGCAGTCGCCTCTGGCTCGATGGGTGGGAGATCTTGGCAGTGGACTTCCTCGGTTGGACGCTCCTCGACCGAGCGGGCGCGCCCCTAGGTCGGGCGAGCACGCTCCTCGGCCGGACTGGAGACCCCCACGTTCTTCAGCCGCTTCTTCTCAGCGGTCCGAGCCTTCATCAAAGACAGGAGCTTCCGCTCCCCCGGATCCTTGCGCTTGGCCCCGTGGCACTCAGAGGCATCTCCCCGAGCTATCTGTTTGCCCCGATCTCACGCCCAGGAAGGGTCCCCGGACACTTGGGGTTCACTCGGAGCAGGTGTCCCCTCCAGGTCGACGATCTCTTGCTCCGACGGCTATTCCCGCTCGTCATTCGTCCGCCTATAGTCTGAACAGTGAAAGTCAGCACATCAGAAGAGAGCCTACCTGCTTGACCCGAAAGTGGCGACGCGGGACCCTAAGGTTCTTACCGTGAGACGACAACACATGGGAAGGATATTCCTCAATATTGATCGCGGTCATCAACTCGGCGGTCGTCTGGCGATTCTCTTGGAGAATCCTGATCTCCTCCTCTAGTTCCGGAGAAATCGCCACCTGCTTCGGAGGAATAGACGAATGGAAATTAACCACCGTCGGGAAATTTCAGGGGGCATTCTCCACAGATGAACCCACCTAAAAGAATTGGGTCTTCCACCCCTTGTGAGAAGAATCTTTGGCAGAAAGGGACACACAGCTCCTTCCCCTCCTCGCCTGAAGATAGAAGAAGCCCTTACTCGTGTGGGTCTGCTCCTTCAACTCAAAGAAAGAATTGAAAAGCTCCAAAAAAGCACGGAGCCCACACGAGCGGCAGAGAAAGATGAAAGAAAAGATAAAAGTATACGAGTTGGAGACCAACTGGATAGGAGCCAGTCAGTAAAACTGAAGTAGTCGCACAACAAAATGGTGAAGAGGGAGGCGGAACCTACTCTTCCAAGCCAAAAGGAAGGTACAGAAGAGGCCTGGACGATAGGACAAGTTGGATTCATGAGGCTGTGGCGGAGAGAAGAAATACTTCAACGGCAACCCATACCGCTTCTCCATCCTCTTTACTTCGGCCTCGCCTAGCTCACTGCACTAGGATGCTCAGGCTGCGGCACCAAACTTCCCGTGCCAGGCCCAGCTTCACGCATCTCGGACGAAGGATGTTGCTCCGCCATGGAAGAAAGAGAGGAATTGGAAGAAGAGGAAAAAAGTGCCGAGTCGGACGATTCAGGAGGAGGTGGAAGCTGGTGAATCGCCGCCGCCGTAATCTCCACTAGCTCTGCAAAGGCCTTTGCTGGACGCTACTCTTCCCGATCTCTCTCGTGGCGCATGGGCCCTTCCGAAATACTGATGTGGTGGAAAAAGAAAACCCTAAACGAAGGTGGTTCGGGACGCAAGCATGCGTAATATTTATCTCCCCATGAACTTGGCGGGAAACGGCACGACGTTCGGAAACCCAAGGAGGGGGTTCCTCGCATCGAATCAAAAGCATCATCATTATAGGCAAACTCCCAGGACAACCGCATTAAGTGGCCCCTGTCGGAGATAATTACACCCCCAAACCGAGCCACCAATGTCATCCCCATAACTACTACTCATCCGAGCCCAATCTTGGCTCGGGAGTAGGAGGGGGACAAGTGGAGAGGGGGAAAATCAACCATCCGAGAGCACGGCCCAACTAGGTCTAATTCAACCAAACCAGGCCCAACTCCCCAAAGTGACAGCTCCATTCTGAGCCCACTTACTTCAAGCCCAAAAACCCACTTGGAGCAGCACTTCCTAGGCGGCCCTCAGGTCCGGAAGTCCGAGTGACAGAATGGTCGAGAGATCCCCCGCGGGGACCCGATATCACCTACCCAATCCCGAGCGAACGCCTCTGGCTCGGACCGACTGTCGGAAGCTCATCCCAACGTCCGTTACGCATCCAGCAGGAGCAAGGAACTCCAAATGATAGGGGAGGGCAAAAGTCCTTACGCCATAATGAGTTCCCTATAAGGACGTAACCCCCCGAAGCCCCCTCAGCTCCTTGGACTATTACGTTAAACGGATTGCAATATAAACTCCAGGGAGACCCCCTAAGAAGGTAAGGCAATGATCCTAAGAGAAAATCACCACACTTCTTGGTGGAGAATAATCTCGCGCCCTCTCTCTCCTACCCTCTCTCTTCGTCTTCATGCTCTATTGCACTTGCTGACAAAAGCATCCGAAGGTTTTCCTCAGAGACTCCTCTCTAGGCACCTCTGATCTGTTTCCTGCCTTGCAGATTCATACAGATGTGGTGACCATGATCAAAGGATTCCTCCTGGATCTCACGGCTCAGGATCAGCGCGAGATTACGCCTCTTCAAAAAGTGCTACCATTCTACAAGCCCAGGGTAATAAACTGAGGATGGCTCTATAAGAGGGTATATATAAGACAATATAAAATATCAAATATTATAGGGGTATGTATGTCATGATCTTAACTCTGAGGGCCTCTTTGATAGCGGAATAAGTTACGGAGAATATCTTAACCAGTGTTTACTTATTCCAAAGAAAAGTTATGTTTGCTTTCATAAGAATGTACCATAACCCAGGTTACCCATAGAATCACCTCTCTTGTTCCATCTACTTTGACAAGAATTCCTAATAATTGTAGATGGGTTAAGAGGGATTTATATGTCTATACAACTCAACTCAAATAAAAAGATGGGCATTGCTTGTGTGGCTAAATCGGAATTGAACTCGAACGCGGATATGATTTAACATAACCCAACAACATTACATATAATTTTTTTTCTCGTTTGACGCAAATGTACATGAAACTTGAATCTCTTTTTTTGCCGATAAACATTCAAAATACTGCGTTCTCAACACATAAATCCACTCTAGCAAAAAAAATAATATTTTTTTCCATCTCCAATCAACAAACAAATGTGCATAGAGTCAACATTTTGATAATCAACAAGTCATTGCATTAAAATTGAGACATAAATTTACACAAGCAAATGCTGAATCCACTGTCACAATTACATATACATAAAATAAAAAATATCAGGCCATTTCATTGTGCACCATATTTTACAGCCCCTACGTTGCAGTACTTGAATACACAAGACTGTATAATCTCTTTGTCGCACCCCATGTCGAGGCGACCAACTTTGGACTAGAAACCGTTGGTCTTCGAGCCGAGGAACTTGTCGAGAATAGATGAGAGGAGGACGATGCAGGATGAGACATCACGGACAACTGGAGCTTCTTGCATGGGCCAAGACAAGGCATCTTCGGATTCCCTCTTCTACACCCAGATGCACAAACAACTGTACGGAGTGATCAGATCTGTGCTTCATTTGCAACCCGTCGGGTGTACCATATAACCACAATAGAAAGTCTTGGATACTGTGGGATCGGAATTCAAGTAATCAGAACAAATTAAAAGCGCAACAATTATAGACACCCATTTCTATATGCAATATGCCTCGATGCAATAAGAAGTTGCATTTTTCATACCTGATTACAACCAAAGTTGAGAGGGCAGTGGAAATCATAAATTCCCCAATGTCAGACGCTAAACCAATATCGTGTCTTACCTCACATGTGGCCCTCAACCTGGAATTACTAGCATGGGGGAAAGAGCGCAACCTTGATAAATTAAAAACACAAAGCTCCATACTAGAGTTCCAAGCACCTGATATACCAAATGGCGGCCTCAGCCTCCACAAAAATCATGTTACAGTTTGGAGAAAGAGTGCAGAGATTTCGGAATGTCCATTTAAATCAGCATGCCCACAACAAAAGAAATGGCCATTTACTCACTAGAAACATGTGAGAGCTGACAGAGTAATATTGAGAAGAACATAGCCAACAACATTATTAAATGGGTGCGTAATAAAGCTGGCTTGAAAGCTTAAAAAAATTACTCACCCCACGTGATAGATTTAGTGAGAATAAGTAATTTTACCCAGCCAGCCTTGTCCACAACCCAGCGCCCAAATAATTACATTATCTAAGCCTGTAACATCCCAAAATTGTAGCCAATTAAATGTAACCATGTATTAGTTGCTATGATAATGTTATGAAACAAATGTACATACATACATGAAACAAATATCTGAAGCCCTGGAAATATATGTTATGAGCCAAACCAAGCAATGATAAGGGACATAATAACAATACCATGAAATGTTTAAGTTCCCATCCAATTTGAGCACAAACAGCTTGGAGTGCTTGTTGCAGTTATTACTTTACCATTGCAACATGAAGATATACTAACATGCAACTTAGGGAGGTTATACAGGCACAGCAAGAGTCGCTTGAGTCTAAGCAAACAACATGAAATGGGAAATTACCAATGCTGAAGGATAATTTGTGAAGATCTTGATGCTGCCAGTTTCATCTCCAGGCTACAGATTGCATTATCTAATGTTCTGGGTATCCAGCCATGTACAGAGGATCAAAGCATGTGAAAAGGATTGATTACACACGTTCACAAAATACAAGTAGATTTGTCACTGAATGAAACGGTAAACAACATGCATATTGAGGAAAGTAACAGAAAACTATAATGGCTCCCTACCTGGCAATTGGTACCAAGCAAGAATATGTAACATATTAGATCCCTGGCATTGTGACACCTGATCCATGTACCACCTGCACCCTGAACCATGTGCACCTTCAGACACAAGCACATTACAGATGCTGAAGGTATGGAAGGAGTAACAACTGAAATATAACATAACCATAATTTTTCTTAGCATATCAGGGTCCTTACATCAGAAAATATTCAAGATTTCTGCCCATTCAAGTACTCACAGTCTTTATGTATTTGAAGCAAGTCCTTAATTGCACATACGTAGGTATTCAAGTCTTCTTCCACATCTAAGTCAAGTAGAATGCCTTGTTGTTGCATACCCTTGATGTAGCAGTAAGCCAGATGACAATATGAATAAATGCCAAGACAAATTAACATCAACATTTTCCACATTTGCTCTGCAAGACCCACAATCACTGTAACTGGCCATTGCAGATGTGAGCAACTGTCAAGAACAGTCACATCTGTAATTTTAACTGTAATTGTCATTATAAGTGGACATTACTCTGGCAGAAATTAGGAGTGGTCTATTATTCCACTGTCAACTGACCACATAATTGGAAGAATAGGGCTGAGAAAAGGATGTTTTGCGAAAAGTAAAGACACAAGAGGGCTCAGACTAATATGAACAGTCACATCATTGCAAGGGGTTTAGAGACATGGAGAAGGCTCGGACTTGGATAGTCATAGCATTGCAAGGGGTTGAGAGACAAGTCAGCCCTCACCATTTAAACCTATCACAGCATATGTGCTTTGAGGAACCTCCACAGCTGTGTGAAGTTATTCACTGTGTTTCTGACATTACCAATCACCCACCAAGACAATGCCTTTTCCATCACAAGAATTATGTTCATTGCCCTTCACGCCCTCTACCCGCTCCTGCTACCATGAACTGTCATAGCATTGCAAGGGGTTGAGAGACAAGTCAGCCCTCACAATTCAAAGCTATCACAACATATGTGCTCCGAGGAACCTCCACAGCTGTGAGGTTATTCACTGTGTTGCTGACGTAATCAATCACCCACCTAGACAATGTCATTTTCATTGCATTATTTACTCATCATTGCCCTTTAAGCCCTCTTCCCATCCAACTACCCAACTGCATGAGAAGCTAGGGTTGGGAGGGTTTGGCCTGCAAAAAAAGTTTACACAAAGAACGGTTGAAATGTAAATGAAATGCAATGAGAAGTATGTGTATGACCAACAAGGAGTTGAAAAGGTAGTACAAATGCAAGAAACCAAAAACTCTATTTTCACGAACCTAGCTACCACTGACATTCATTTTCCAAAAGTGGATATATATATATAGCAAGACAAGTTTCTTAAATAATAAAAAGAAGGGCTGCCAGTGAGATTCAGACCCAAAAGAAAGGCACATATAATAAAGAACAAAATAAAACAATGCATAAGTCTGTCAAACACTAATTCGCTTCCTCCTAATTGACTTCTGTGATAAAAATTGCACCAAAAACAAGAATCCAAAGAATAATAAAATAGTATGACAAACATGTCACATACCTGCTCACATACCTGCTCACATTGCCCAAAGATGGCTCAGCTGTGTTCTTATGTCACATACCTGCTCACATGCTATGGGGAGACATAACATTTAAACAACAATGCTGTGAAACTTACCAGGCACAGGATCCAAGATTATGACAGCAACAACATTAAAATAGATCTGCACAACCTGTCTAAAGAAGTCCAGCAACATGAGAATATGAATAAAAACCCAAGTCAGATTAACCCAAAACCCAAGTTGTTCTGCACGTCTCACAATAACTGTAACTGGCCATTGCAGATATGAGGGAATGCCAAGAACACAAAACATGTTGATTTTTAAATGGCATTTCAGTAACATTACTCTGCCACAAAGTAGGAGTGCTTCATTATAAGCCTGTCAACCGATCACAGTGTACTGGGGAAGAGGGCTCAGTAAAGGATGTATTGCAAGGGTTTGAGAGACAAGAAGGCTCATACTTATATGAACAGACAAAGCATTGCAGGGGGTTGAGAGACATGAAGAAGGCTCAGACTAATATGAACAGTCATTTCATTGCAACGGGTTGAGAGACAAGTCAGCCCTCACAATTCAAACCCATCACAGCATATGTGCTCCGACGAACCTCCACAACTGTGTAAAGTTATTCACTGTGTTGCCGACATCATCAATCACCCAACTAGACAATGCCATTATCATCATAAGACTTATCATCATTGCCCTTCAAGCCCTCTAACCGCTCCTGCTACCATGAACTGTCATGGCATTGCAATGGATTATTTGACAAGTCAGCCCTCCTAGTTCAAACCCATCACAACATATATGCTCCGAGGAACCTCCACAGCTGTGTAAAGTTATTCACTATGTTGCTGACATAATCAATCACCCACGTAGACAATGCCATTTTCATCATATTTTTAACTCATCATTGCCCTTTAAGGCCTCTTCCCACCCAACTATCCAACTGCATGAGAAGCTAGGGTTGGGAGGGTGTGGCCTGCAAAAAAAGGTTACGCATATGAAACTATTGTAAAAGGTAAATGAAACCCATGTACTAATTAAACATCCTCCACTACAATGCACCATGTTAAACCTACTACATGAACGAAGTACGATTTATATAAAAATTATCCAAGTACAAAGCAAGAAATAAAAGAACTATAATAAATGTTCCCACGTCTAGTATAATTCAAAATCTCATGCCGACCCCCAAATACTATTGGCAATGTCATTCCTAAGGCGCTCTCCTGCAGCAACTTGTTGCTGGCCGATGGATGATACAGTGGGAACTTCCTGATCATCAATATCATCCCCTTGCACATCTTCGTCACCAACCCGATTGAAGTACCAATCATACCCTTGTTCACGACGTATGAAGTTCTGCACCACACAACATGCAAGGACTATCTTGCGCTGTGTCGGCCAAGGGTACATGTTGCCCTCACGCAAAGTATGAAATCGCATCTTCAAGACCCCAAATGTGCGCTCCACCACGTTTCTCAATTGGGCATGACGATGATTGAATTTTTCCTTCTTATTTTCGTAAGGCACATTCACACGACCACGGAATTGAGCAAGATGATACTTCACCCCCCTATACGGTGCCAAGAAAGATGAAGAATTTCCATAACCAGAATCAACCAAATAATACTTCCCTGGCGGTACAGAGAAACCTCCTTCATCTAAAGCCCACTTTAGCACCCGCATATCAGCAGCCGATCCTTCCCATCCAACACACACATAATGGAAAAGCATATCAAATGATACAACCGCCATTACATTTTGTGTAATGCATTGCTTACGGTTGCGGAACCGGTCATGCTCTGAAATTGGTACATTTGCAGGAATGTGTGTGCCGTCTATGGCACCAATGGCGTCCTAGACAAAAAATTGCGTTGGTAAGTTTAAGGTATCAATGTACTGTGGAGGAATGACTAAGTAAAAAGACCTCACCTTAAAATACGGGTAGAAGCGTTCTTTGCCACGAATGTAGGGATGACACTCGTGAGCTTGTGTAGGTGTGGGTAGTTGAATATATTCTTCCTTCAAATGGTTGATGGCAACGATGACTTCATTTACATACTTACTGATTGTTTGAGAAGAATGTTGAAAGTGCTCACATAATGCACCACTAGACACCCCATGACCGGTGGCATATAGGAACATAGCCAACTGTTCAGCAGCAGATACATATCTTGAATCCTTTAACAAACCACGGCCTACCAAGATGTCAGTCAATCTTGTAAACATAGTTGGGTGCATCCTGAACATCTTGTAACACCTCTGCTCATGTCCATTGATAATATTTGTCACCCACATTTGACCTGCGTGGACTGATGAATGCATGCGTCGACGAATAGGTGGCGACATTTCCTCAGCTTCCACTCTTTCAAGAATGGCCTCCTCAACGCTGTTGATCATGTCATCATCCTCCAAGAGAAAGTCCAATAGAATGGGATCAAGATCTACACATCACACCAAACATTTCCATCACCATTGCAACATGATTTGTTGATGAAGTCATTATCCATTAATAAAATGACTGGTACATGGTTTAATAACAGCAGATACATATAACCCTAGTACATAACAGAGAAAAAGTACTTGTGAACAAGCATAGTCTATGAAGTCCCCACCTTAAACAACACAACTACGAGAGTAAGTAATATAAACAACAGCAACACTACTAGAATTATCAACAGGACAACAACAATACAAGACAAGTTCGACATTTGTGTCCTCTGCTGTAGCAGTGATTGGTTCATTGCATGATAGGGTGACATAGGATTTGCAGGAGACGCAGGCATATGCCTTGTAATTACTTGGGACCGATCATCAATATGTGTATGCCCGCTGTTGTCACACCCATTTATAGCCTTGTGTGCATCCTCTACCGAGTGAAAACCCTTGTAACGAGCCCCAGGATATCCATTGACCTGGACAAAACATTCAGGCCAGCTGTAATAAATACCGGGTTCTCGTCCAACCCACACTACATAGCATTGGTATCTTCCCATTTTTCGACCTTCAATTGCCTGCAAGTAAGAGTTTATGAAACACAATAGGTGCGACTACGATATCATATGCGAAATTTGCATGATAAGGACGGACTCCATAGGGTAAGCAAGTAGAAGGGGCATCAAGTAAGTTTAAAAGTACAACACATGATAAGGTCCACTCCATAGGATAAGCAAGTAGAAGGGGCAGGAAGTAAGTTTAAAAGTACAACACATGATAAGGTCCACTCCATGGGATAAGCAAGTAGAAGGGACAGCAAGTAAGTTTAAAATTACAACGCATGATAAAGTGGGGCTGGGGAATAACAGCAAATAGTCCAAGTGCATGAATAACGTTTACATCATGTGAACTAGCACCCAGTCAATCCTGTCTTCTTCGTGCAGCTCCATAAATAATTTTCTATTTATTGGATCCTTGAATAAATCCACTGCTTTGAGGTAGATGTTCCGATCAAGGTTTGGATCTGCCTTCAGTATGTCGAAGCATGCTCGCATGGAAGGGGTGTCATCGGCCATGTGGAGGGAAGATGTACGCTCCCCTCGTAAGAGCCTCACCAAGTCACTCCTATCCTGCATAGCCCCAGCAAACTTGTTTAATGCCTCATCTCCAAGCTTCTTTTGACGACTCTTCTTACCAGAGCTAACTGTGTTATTGGCCGGTGTAGAAGTTCCTTCACCCTCCACACCCCTACTCAAAGGAGGTGTGTTAAATGTAGGTCTTGAAGGTTGTGCGTATTGAGACACATTCAAAGTGTCAGTAATATTATCAAGCCCACCAACATCAAATGCACCACCTAAAGCGGTCAAGAAATCATTTGCATGCACTTCCGTAGGTTGCGTGACTTGTCGGGGCCGTGAGGAGTCGGCGTCCCACCCCCTTGCACAACTTTTTCCACAAAGATAGTCCATCTCACGTAGGAAGATAAATGGTTTACCTCTAATTAACCTGAACTCCGGTCGACTCTGAAATAAAGTAGGATTTGGAGATGTCACTCAGTGAAAACAAATAGCCGAGGAATGTAAACTGGATAATTATTCGCACAAGTCATAAAGTACCTGAATTAATTCATCCCATGCCCCTTCATATCCGAAACAGGCACATTGTTCACACTGTCCCACCCCCATCCAGATTTGTTCCGCAACTCATCAACAATACCATAAATCTTTCTAATTGTCTTCCAACGATTATTTAATTGGTGACGGTCGTAGTTCAGGTTACACGATCGATTAAACATCGGGACTATCTCAGCCCAACAATGAGGCTTGAACATACCAGAATTGCAATTATTCTTATCATATTGCTCGATCAATAATTGAAGGAGAACCCTATCCTGAGCCGTAGTCCAATTCTGCACACGGGCCTTAACTCTAGTGGAAGCAGATTCATTTGGAATTGACCCTAATATTAGTAAATAAATCATAAAAAGTACTTTAGTTTCACACCAGGGTGGACAATTTACATGAATTACAAGAACAAGAAGTATGAAATAGCATTTGTGTAATGGGTTGCTGACGGAACTTACCAGAGGTAGCCATCCGAGATGTCCTCTTCCTCTTTAAGCTGGTTAAGTACCCATCGAGACAAAAAAAACATTCAAAATTAGATATGAGAATGTGAACACAGTAATGAGTTTTAATTTATATATTGTAAGCAACAGACGTACTTATCTGACCCTCAAATAAACAGGCACATATCTTATAAAATCAGAAAATAGCTATAAACTGTCTGCCTATATTATGAAAAAGCAGCCAAGATAAGAAAAAAAGCAGCTGTACATAAACAAAAAGGAAAAAATCATTGCCACTAAAATACAAAAGAAATGCAAGACACCAATCAAGCACATTAGAAAATGTATTCTGTTAACCTGGGTCTGCTCGGGATTTATATCAGAAGATTTGGCAACAACAGAAACAGTCACCAACCTAATGTGACCCTCAACATTTTTGTAAGCAAACTACAACCCAAGTAAGCAACAAACTACAAACTACAACATTAACTGTAAGCAGTAAACAAGTACAGGGCTGACCTTACTTAGTATGAAAAACCCTAATCGTCAACAGTAGTCGATTGGCCGATAGATACAAAGGCTCAATAGGTTTAAAAACAAACGCACATGCCAATATCCAAGGGTATCACATGAACTAATGCAAACTAATGATAAGCACAAAACTAAGAAACAATGAAGGAACATAAGTACAAAAATAAAGATGTCAAAACAAAGTACAATACATGCGACATCAGTGAAGACATTTTCTCTGAAAAATCTGGATCTACTATCATGAGTTTAATCTTCCACAATACACTTAACTGGGAGTTATCCTTCTCAATGGAGCATGATCTGAACCATGTTGGGCATATCCAAACAACCTTATATCTACACTCTCTAATCTTGTCATTGTGTTACCAGAATGTACTATATCATAGTGATTATAAGATATCAAACATCTGTGAAGTAAGCCTTTTCCCAGCACAGGGGCAAACGTATGAAATTGGCATGAATAAGGTAATCTAAAGCTGCACTTAAGAAGCACGCTGATATTTTTAAGGTCCTAGATTGGTAAAGCTGTTCGAATAGAATGTTGTATAAAGAATAAACAAGAATGGCCATGGATCTGGGAGTTTCAATTATAAAGCAGTGAATGTATTACAAGTCAGAGTGTATAGCCTTCAACACAAATGCCCTATTCAAGCTAAATTGATATTTGCCTAATGCCGTTCCATGGAAAATACTACCGGTACTCCTCACCCAAAACCATAAAGCACTATTATCAATGCATGGATAAGCCATGCTGGAGTTGACCTCTGGGAAAAGACGCATAAATTCATATAAAGGAAGAGAAGGTGGTAGGAGCGGAATCTGAGGACACAAAAAACCACATGGTAGTTCCACAACCAACTTGAGTAAATCAATCAAAAAATGACTAACCAGGAGTTGAAGGCCATTATCCACAATGATTTGAGGGATCATACCGAGGTTCTAGTTGCGGGTTATTGAAAATCTGTTGCATAGGTGAACCAGCGCAAGGTAGTATCCGAACCAGATCATGGTAAAATGGAACCATCTTCAATAGGAGAGGGAAAGCACAGCAAGAAGAAAGGCATATGATATTACATGGCAGATTACGATTACCGGAGATCATACCGAGGTCTTACTTGCAGCTTTTCAAAATCAGATGCACAGGTGAATCAGCGCAGGGGAGTATGCGTACCAGAGCGTGGTACAATGGAACATCATATGCAGAGGTGAATCACAGCAAGAAGAATGGAATATGAAACTACAGCCCATGTCCTCCAGAAATAGTGAACGGGTTGTAAAAAGCACAACACAACAAGAAGAGACAAAGCAGTGCAGAATGAGTAAAAAAGATTCGCAGAAGAAGGAACCAGTGGCGGCAAGGGGCCGAGGAAGAGGCAGAAGAGACACAGTCCTTTGACGCCGGAGAAGCCACCGCGTCTGGCAAGGATGATGCGGATGGCATTGCGAAGAAGCCGAGGAGTTAAAATAGGGCAGCACCGAAGAACACTGTAGGCTCACAAGCGTCGGTCATACAGGGGTCGATTCAAACCCTCTCCGTAAAAGGTGGGTACGGGGAGTAGAAAAAGTGGAAGGACGCCTACCCCAGCCACACGATCCGGGCGATTTCAGAAGATTGCAGAGGTGATTGGACGCAAGATTGCAGAGGGTTTTCGAACCGAGGCAGTGCCCGAGTAGTAATGGCGGTTGTTGACCGGCTCAATCGTGGAAGCAGCAGAGCGTGGGGGCGGAGCCTGCAACAGACGAGTAGCATGGCGGGGAGGGCAACACGGCCAGATCGGGGCAGCGAAGCCAAAGGCGTCGAGGAGGGAAGAGGCAGCCGACGGCGGAGCAGGCGTTGCAGGCCGGATGATGGTCGTCTGTGTCGCACACGGAGGAGGGCGACATGGGAGACGTGGAGGTAGGGTTCGGAGGTGGAGGAGGACAAAGCAATTACCTTTTGCTGCACACGGGTTAAAGCGTATTCTACCGGCTCGGCAGAATAGGTTAACCAGCGTTAACACGGAGACCGAGAAGGTTAGGGAGAATACAGGAGAATAGCTAAAATACTCTACCAAATTGAATAGGAGAGAATACGGTGGGGTACCCCACCTTATTCTTCAATCAAAGAGGGCCTGAGAGAATGTTAAATGAGATATAGTAGTCTTGTTCCATCTTAATTTAGGTAACTAAAAGTAAGTTACGCAAATGACATGTTGATGGCAGGGTGTACATATATGGTGAAATATTATTTAATATGGGGGTATGTATGATAATATAAAGAATTTAGATATATAAAATAAAATATGAAAGTCTGATAATATATTCCATCCGTCCCGATGGTCCTTGGTCTCCTCCTTGAACATGAAATGCCATATCCCTCGACCGATCATGGACTTGGAGGGCTAAACGGAAAAATGGAATTGATCGAATGATTAATTAATAGGCAGCTATATAATACTATCTTACCTAATGTAGTACTAATATAAAGACAGGGGAAATACAACTTTTTTCTTAAAATTGAGTCAACTTAATTTATTTACCTTACACATGTTGGGACACCCATGGAAGTAGACTACGAGAAAAGAGAGAAATAAGAATTAAGGAGTTTTACATGAAAATTATTGTTAGAGTTAATTTATAAAAAAAATATTTTTAAAATACATTAGTAGATATATCATTGGCTTAATTTAAATAATATATAAATACTATTTAAACGTGATATATCATTGGCTTAATTCAAATAGTATATAAATATTATTTAAGCATGATTTTTTATAAATTTTTGACAAAACGAAGTGACGTGCCTGTAAATAAATATGTCATTTTTACATAATTCAGATTTATATATTAGATTTACAGGAATAATTTTTTTATAAATTTTTATTTAATAATAATTTTATGTAAAAAACCATAAAATTATTCTTGGTGAACCAAACATGTTTCAAATTAAGTATATAATACACGTGAGAAAACGGGAAGTGCAACTCACACACACATCAAAAATGTGGATCCAACAATCATGATTTGATTCATATAATGCAAAAGTAATTAAAAACTACTGGGGAAAAAGTAAAATGAAATAAGATATCAATAAGGATGTCTGGGCTGGGTCATTCTTACCATGCCACCAGCGACCATGATGCGCATGGTGAAGAGGTTAATGTATAATTTATCTCCGCGTACGGATCTTTTAGACTCACCCGGGCAGATTTGATATTAAAACCAATTTTTCTCATACCGACAGAAACAGATTCAATTACGAATACACATTGTGCATGCTGATAGGTAATTGGTATAATTAGGCATGTCATTAATTAAAAGACTAAATTCTTCAATCTAACATCAATCCAGCGTCGACAAACTAGTTTTCAGCATGCAGATCATGCAGTAACACATCCCTCGTTCCAATAAAAAGGGAACCAGAAAAAACAGAGAGAGAGAGAGAGAGAGAGAGAGAGAGAGAGAGAGAGAGTCCACATGTAATCGCCTGCATCAGCACGCGTTAGGTGGCAAAAGACTTGGTGATGGCCAAGGCGTTGCTGCACAGGTTGGTGAACTCCGTGTTCCTCCGCATCAACTCCTGGGGCGCCATGCCATCCAGGCCCTTGCATCCCTCCTGGCACGACTGCGTGACAGAGACGGCGGCCGCCACCCATCGGTTGACGTCGCTGTAGTCCTCAGAGTCCAGGGCCGCCACCGAGTTCTCCACCTGCGCCACCGCGTCGATGTAATTCTTGGAGCAGTCGTTGAAGCACTGCAGCACGGCGGGGATGTCCATCTTCTCCAGACTATTGGAGATGAAGGCCGACGTGTTGGCTCCGTTCTGTGCAGCGGCCTGCAGGCAGGCCATGGCGGGGCCGAGGCCGTGGAGGTCGGTCTTGTTGACCTCCACGGCGGTGGTTAGGGTCTGGACGCACAGGTTGACGAAGGGGGCCGTCTTGCATGTGTCAAGGATGGTATCGTTGTTGCTGTTGAGCACGGCGGAGACGGAGAGACAGTACAGCGCAAAGAGGACGACGACACGGAGGGGACCCATATTCTCCTCTTCTTCTTCTTCTTCTTCTTCTTCTTCTTCTTCTTCTCTCTTACTCCAACCACGAGAAATATATAAAATTAACGTTTACCAGCTGTTCGGGACCTGTTCTAATTAAGGTGGTTAATTTAGATCTGTTGTTAATATAAATAGGCATTTGCTAACTGCCTTCAACCGACACAGACATATATAGGCATACATACGGGCGCGCGGTGCCCTGGAAGAGGAGATGACGAACGGTGCATTTTCGATAGCTGCTTAACAGGTATATGCACCAGATTAATTCAATTGTCTTCTGAGATAATATGGACGTGCACCCAAAACGCATAACAATAATTGATAAATTATATTATTTAATTATTTTGGCCACCGAGAAACGTAAATCCATGCCTCTGACCACTTAGGATGTGTCCTCAATATTGTATTTAAATCTTAGTCACACCACGTCTATTATGTAAATTTGCTTCACAAATACTCCACAAACGTTTATTTTTCTTTGACAATGTGTGCCTCAATATGTTGTATACTGATGATTTTTACATGTTCTGTAAGTAGAGGTTATGGCAGAAATTTTATATAATTGTTCGTTATGCATGTTATCCCCTCCAACTTTAATAAATTGGAGTTTTATCTCATAATTAAAGTTTTATGTATCTTCTTGAAAAATATTTTTTCCATAAAATCTATTATTTTAGATTATGATAAAATAAATAAATATTTATTCCAATAATTATTACAGGTTTAATCTCAATGCATGTCTCCACTATGAGATAACAATTACTTAATATCGTCTAAGTAAGAAACTTTCAATATAAAGGCGACAGGAGCAATGGTAAGGTGAGATACAATCTTGTATTTTGCCTTCATATATAGAAAAAGATAAAAAGACTCATAAGGTGAAATATTTGTCTTAATGATTTGAAAGGTAAAGTATTCACCTTAACTGATTTAGAAGATTCAAACTCTGAAAGTATTCACTCAAAAGGCGAAGTATTCACCTTCCTATGGTATTCACCTTAGCATCCGCATCATCACTAAATGATAAAAAGTCCATTAAGGTAGAGCATTTAACTTGGCATCCTAATAAGGCGAAGCTATTATGTCTCAACAGATAAAGACAAAAACCTAGCATCCGCCTTAGTCAAATCTTTCGCCTTCTCACAAAATGACAAACTTTTTGATAGGTAAAGTATTCACCTTAGCAAGATGGAAAGGAAAAATATTCGTCTTAGTTGAAGCTTCCGTCTTATCATATAATGACAAAATCTTTGATAAGGTGAACCATTCACCTTAGTTCCCTGGAAGGTGAAACATTCACTTTAGCAAGATAGCAAGGGGATGTATTCCCTTAGCTAATGTGCTTCACGTAGATTCTAAGAAAATCCACTAAAGGAAAATAAAGAATTAATATGGGAAAAGAAAGGGGAGCATGTGTGGATGCTATAGGGAAAGGTGATCGCCAGAGACATGCCGGCCTCAAATAATATTAACAATAAAACAAAGGAGGGATCATTAAGAATACCTTTAAAATGCGGGGAGATGTGAGTGTGCACCTTCTCTTCCGATCGGCCGACCGATGAAGAGAGTTCTTCTTGACTTGATTACCCTTGAAAAAATAGCAAACACTAATAAAGGAAATATGAATTAGAACCAAGGTGAGTGTAGCATCAAATCTTTGATGAATATAACAAGAAAAGCATGAAGATAGACACACCTTGATGGTGTTGGCTTTAAAACCCCTATGCAAAAGGTAAAGAAATATAATGAATGATAAGAAAGGGAGGGTGCAAGTGTTACACAATTAGGAGGATCTCAATATTAAGATGAAAAGAAATAAAAGGAGAAGTAGATATGATTATGATGCATGAGTATGAACATGAGGGAACATGAACTAAATGCATAAAAGAAATATAAAGAGAAGTGATGGGCTTATTGGTTGTTTTCTCCAATTGGCTTCAAGAGGAAGAACTCCAAGATATCAGCTTGGGGAGCATGAGAGACTCCTCCTTTGAGCCTTTGGTCTGGCAGCACCTCCCCTTGATCAATAGAATCGGCCTTTTGAGCAAAGGGGAGAGGGTCCTATTTATAGGGATGAAATTTGGAGTTTAATTCTATAGAAAATATGAAAACCAATTTTATCAGGATTTGGAAGAGAATATTCATTGGCCATATGTCCTCTCAACCTTAGAAAGCCTTAGGACCCTTTCCCAAGTGGAAAAGGAGCTCAAAATGAAGAAAGAAGGAGGTTTTGTCTGGATTCAAAAATTATAGGAAAATGGCGTCATACCCAGTGGACGCTATTTAAAATAGCGACAATTCGAAAAGTCGCCAATTCTGAGTTAAATACGGGAAGTTCAGAAATTTCTAAAATTAGAAAAGAATTGGTGTCTAGGGGTCCAGTCACCAATTATGAATTTATACGAATTTTGGACAGAGTTATAATCTCAAAATAAGGCAAGGAAGAATGCGGCTGAGGTCCTGGATGTGTTTTAGAATGGGCGACATCCTGGACGGATGCCCTTTCTTGAAACTTCTGAATATTAAAAAATTACCAAAAATCAAAAAGAAATTTGCGTCCATCTCTACAGATGCGAATTAGGAATTTTGTGAATTTGACAATTATTCAAAAATAGAATGAGAATTAACGTCAAAATGGTGGTCGCCCATTCAAGAACGCGTCCACTGTACTGGATGCGATTTCAGAAAATAGTGCCCTTTGAAAAGTCATTAATTCAATAATTAAAATGGATAAAAGAAGATGCATGGAGGGTCCCAGACATGTTTAAGAATAGACGACTTTCTGGGTGGATGTTTTTTCAATAAATATTTTCAGCCAAAAATAGTGAGAAAATAAGAACGCGTCCGCGATATCAGACGTGATTTTTAAAGAGTCGACTCCAACTAGGTCGATGCGTCGACTCAGAAAAAATAGCGGTAACTCAAAAAGGCGCTTATTCTTTGGAAAGGAAATGGCGTCCAATGGGCTGACGCTAATTCAGAAAAGTTCCAGAAAATTGGAGAAAAACCCAAGAAAAATCAAGAAAATGGGAGAAAGTTGAGGAAAGCTGAATATTCGAGAAAAATGAGAAAAATCATTGAAATAAGTCGATTTGAGGGTCAATTTAAGGCATCGTAATGCAATAGGAGATATGGCCGAAATGATGTCAACTTTGGCGTGTCTACAGTTACCCTGCCTTGGCGTCTGCTTTGCAAGGGAGTGACATAGAGTGAAATAAAATAGAATAGAAGTATAATGAAGTGGAGCGAACTAAAATGTAGATGCCAAGGTGTGACGAGACACGTAATCACCATCACTTGATAAGAATTGAATCAAAAGCTTGAGATAAAATAATCATCGGGATATTCAATGAAAGCAACAATTGTTTAGATATAGGAAGGAGTGTGCACGCGGGCACGAAGGAGAAAATAAAAGAGGAAGACGATCAACTTCTAGCGCGGTGGAAGTATCCTAGGTCACAAACCTGTAGGTTTCACCATTGGAGAGCGGTTACCAGCCAATGTGGACGTGTTGCAGTCAAGGTGGATTAAAAGAAAAAGGATTGAATAAAAGGATGGGAATCCGTACAAAAGAGTTTTCAAGGAAACAGCCCAAAACGGCAACAAGGCGAACTGATGACACAATCCGGCTATCTCATATCATGGGAATTAGGGATCAATTGACTCTCAAAATCAAGTTATCAGAATGATTTTTCAAAGTTGATTCAAAGTCCTATATGAATGCATGCTGGGTTTAAAGGAAAAATTTAAAACTAATTAAAATAGAAAGTAATCAAGGATAATATTATTAAGCTGTCCAAACTGAGTCAAGACATCAATTCATGAGCTGATACTAAGTTGAAATCCGTTTATCCACGCACCAACTCGTAAAAGGGAACCATCATCCCTAGTCTTGGATGGCTCAACGGCCTATCATTGTGACTAAGATTCCTCTGAAATTATCATCGTTTTTGATGAAGGGGAACTCAAATTCCAGATTTACCAAAGTCACAAGATTCTTGATATAATCTAATAGCGTATATATCATATAGTAAAAAGCATATAGGGAGATAATGAAGCAACAAGCATGGGGGAACCAAGACATGAAATGTAAACACCGTGAGACCTAGATGATGCCCGGACGGTGGGACCAAAGAAGCTTCTTTCCTGCGCTCAAAATTTGATTAGCCAAGATATCATGCAGTATAACAAGCAATGAATTTTAGCAAGTAAGTGTTCAGATCGTAGCATGTATCAAAGCATAGCATGTAAGGCATATCATAGCAAAAGCGTGTATAGCATTGACTTAAGCATCCAAATGTGAATAGGAATCATAGCATAGGAAGTATTATAATATGCAAAGCGTAGCATGGATCATACCAATCATAACCCCAAAGCATGGCATGAAAATCTTAGTATCAGATCATGAAAGCATATAAAGCATCATTGCTTGTTGTTTAGACCATGAGGGTGACAACTTGGCCACTCATGAAATTTGGACATGAAAGATAAGAGTGATGTCCAGAATAGTCGGGCAAAGTTAGCAGAAACAACTTTTGAAAGATTTATTTTTGAATGATTAGAGTAATGCCCAGAGCAGCAAGAATAATCCAGTGAAGTCAGCAGGATTTAGAGATGATAATCAATGTTGCCGAGAGCGGCAAATCATGAAGATGTTGATGTTGAGAATATGGGGAGAATCAAAGTATTGATGAAAGTGGAAAGAGAGGAATCATCCCGTGTTCTTGGTCCTTGCAAAGGTTGTCCCTGTAAAAAGCACCATTAGAAAAATGTAATACAATTTTTTTGATTTTTTATTTTTTAAAATATGAAAATTTTTATGAATTTTGAAAAATATTCAAATTTTTATGGATTCTTAAAAGATATTTAAATTTTTTTATTTTTTGAGAGATATTTAATTTTTTTATTTTCAAAATATTCAACTTTTTAGATTTTTGTTAAAAATATTTATTTTTATTTTTTTGGTTTAGACGTTACTAATGCAGCATCAAAGCATGTTTAAACCACTGGCTAGGGGTCCTTATTCCTTCCCCTTTCACTAAGAACTGCCCAAAGTAGGGCGTGTATTGAGGGTGACGCCATATAACTGGCTACCCTTGGATAACGGTGCGCCTACTAAACCCATACCCGAGAAACACTCGGCCTTGGAGGGATAAGAGAATAAAAATTGGGGATAAACCTGATATAAATTAAGAAGACGTACATCTAGTTTAACGTCTTTCCATAGCATAACCCTTAGAGATTCGGTCTGTTGCGCCGGGACTTTGTGTGTCACACCCCGAGACATACGTATAGCGGAAGTAATATCGTGGAACGTGAACAACCGACAATACATCTTAAGTAAGTAATATAATCAGAGCGTAATAATCATCCACATAAACATGAATGGACACAATAATTGATCAAAATTCTAACTTTTATTGATAATAATGACTCATGATTAGATAAGGTTGACACTTGATCTACTAGACTCAAAAAAATGAAAATTACATAGTGATACTTAATAAGGTAAATTTTACATCATGACTCTAGACTACTTGAATACACTTGACATTCTAAGTCTTCTCTCGACCATCATTCATCACTCTCGGACCCCTCGCTAGAATAATCCGAATGCGACTCACTTGAGCTTCCTGAAAAGATTAGAAAAGTAGGGTAATGAACACACTTGCTCAGTAGGTATCTTCGCATCAACATGGAGTCATGCTTTAAGTAATTACATTTTTGCTCTAAAAGAAAATGCGATAAAACACACGAACGAAATCTAATTAACAAGATAGGAATTATAGAGATCTGAAGAATATGAATGGACAATAGAGCATGATCAAGCAAGATTTATAAGATAAAGTGGCTTTTCATTAACAAAAATGTACTTCATAACCATAAATGCTATACACTAGAAAGTCATGAACAAGAATGTACTAGCAACCATGTAATTTTCACAAGTTTGTCTCATGGTTTTCACCCGTCTATAAAAAAGTACTCCCGGCACAATGTGACGCCAGTATTCATCATACACCATGGTTTTCAGCATATTTTCGACTATCTGTCGAGGGGGCTAGTGTGGAGCCCTTGGACACTGTCCGTGCCCACTCTTGCATCTTCAAGTTACAGATCAAGCTACTTCTATGAGAATATAATAAAGTTCGACCAATAATATTCAATTCAATAATAGTTTCCAAGATAACGTAACCAAGGTAGAGAATGCACCAATGAACGATCATGAGAGTTCAAAGAATGATTTAAAACAAGGTCGTGCCACGGAAAGCATCCGGCAGCATAACGGCATATTCTTTTACTTCCATAATTTTATTAATAGTTTATTGACAAGACATTAGGTCTTAGATAACTAATAGACCATCTAGAATCATGGAAAAATCAACCCTTAGGTCAAACCTCAGGTTAAGACCACTCGAGACAGAAATGATCATGCAAGGGCCGTTTCTTGAAATGGCGGTCATGTCTGGGCCGCTAATAGGGTTTAGCGGTCAAATCAAGACTGTTTCTAGGAGGAATTAGCGGTCAAGGAAAAGGCCGCTAACTGACATTGGCGGTCTCCTAGATGGCCGCTACTCAACAGTGGCGGTCTCCTGAGGGCCGCTACTAGCCAGGACACAGAAAACACCGGTAATGTAAGTGCCTTCTAGACAATTGGGTTTTGAGGGTGCAACCAGCTCGACGTCCAAGTGGGAATCTCAAGCTCACGGAGACTTATGGAGGCCTTGAAACATGATCACCTAGTCCAGTGGAAGGAATATCCAATGGAGAGGATCACAAGTCCAAGAAGTGTGCTTATATGTGCAAAAGTGTGTCTAATGGCCATGCACCGGGGTACGCACCATGTACTTACGAAAAGACTCTAGATAAGAAGGAATTGTGATAAACAGCGATCAAAACATCACTTAAACAAGTCCATGAAGTACATAAAAATATGATCATTAGTACAAAATATATGTTTTGGCATGAAATTAACATATGTTTAAAATAAGCATTTAAAACATGTAAGACATGCAATCTATCAAGGGTAGTGCACAATATAACCAATATTACGATTATAAAGTCAAAACTAGGATTAAAACCTCATTAACTAGGCTTAACATATATACAATAGGGTCAATCTGCCTTCTGTTTAGAATTAACAAAGTGCAGACAACGGAACTCAAATAGCGGTCAGATGATGGCCGCCTACCAAGGCTTATAGGTCTGTAGCAAGGTCGCCAAAGACCTCTGGCGGTCATAGGAAGACCGTTTCTTCCTGTTTATAGCAGACAACAGTAAAAACCGAAGTACACGATACTACTCTAGGGCAGTAAATCTTATAAAACATGCTAGACAGAGGGCGAAAACATTTCTACAATGAAGGTAACTCATGGAGATGCATAGTTTGTCATGAATTAAGCTAATATTATCATCTTGTCATTAAGGGTAGAAATTATGCATGCAGAATTAACCTAGATGCGCAGTGCCAATAAAACTTTAAATACTAAATGTAGAAAGTATGAAAATTCATGAAATCAAAGGACTTTTATTCCTAACTTGGTATTTTTGCCATCCACGAGATAACCTACCTTCGGGACAAGCTTTACACTTCAAATTTCTAACTAGAAGATCGCTAAGGTTCCTGCACGTCTGTTGACACCTAAAATATGCCAGGAGAGACCAAAGCAGACTCGGGGCTCTAAAAGATGATCAGAGTTGCGGCTCCTGTACCATCCTTGGAAGTTCTGAGAATCAGAATAGAAGAGACTCACTACTCCTAACACTTTGTTCGGCTAAAGCCATCCCTGGCTAGGCCGCTGTCCAGTACGGCTATCATTCAGATAGTTGGGCTGATAAAACCATACCAACATTCAGGCAATCATCTGCCTGCTGAAAAGGGATGCTCAGACAATTCTGATTCTCCGAAGGTGCGATTCACAGTGCCTTACACGTGTTTGTGAACGCTAGGTGTTAAACAAGCCCACAAAGGATAAATACATATGTCAAGAAGCCCACGGTCTAAAGGAGCCCATTAGGTGGATCATGTGCCGGATGATAGAAAATGGGCCAAGCCCAATATGAACTGAGGCACGCCGAGGGTTGCCCACGCTGGGAAGATGGATTCTGGCGCACCGGGAAGCTCAGGCCGATAGAATGAGGGTCATCCCTCTATAAGAAGGAGCCCTTCGAAAAGAAGAAAAAAGAGGGCAAGGGAAAAGAAGAAAAATGGGGCAAGGGAAAAGAAGAAGAAGATAAAAAAAAAAGGGAAGAAGGAGATAGAAGAGTTAGCCACTGAAAGAAAGGGGGAGCTCGAGAGCCCTTCATAGAAGCTGGAGAAAGGAGAGAAGCAGAGGCTCGAAGAAAGAAGTCAGGTGGGGTGTGCCGTTCGACGTCCTGAGTGGCCGTAGCTCCTCTCCCCCCTTTTCTGCTCTGTCTGAATATTGTTATATCTTCTAGCTTGTATCTCTGCTTTCGAGCATCTTTGCTCCCGTAGCACCGAGTGCCAATGTAACCCTATTCTCAGGGATAGAGTCGGTGTATGCTTTTGGGTTGGTTTTTTTTCCTCCCGAGTTGAGTTCGTGTACGCCGTTTTAGATGAGATAGTTAATGAAAGATGGGCTGAGTTATGCCCTTTCCTTGTTCTTTTATATTTGCCTCTGCATCTGAAGTTCATTACACATTGTGGATACTGATGACTATACATCTGCATATGCTCTACCATTTTGGTTTTCTAAGTATGTTTAAAGTTCTTCTACAGTATGCTCTTCATCCTCATACTCACAACGAGAGCCTGAGATAGTCTATCTCATGGCTTCTCGTCTGCGAAGCGAGGAAGGATGGATTCAAATTGTGAGTTTACGTACGTGATTCTACTCCTAGTGAGGCCCCAGAAGGAAGGTCGTGTCCACCCCAGATCATCCTCTTTACGATCATCCAAAATGGTCTTCAAATTGTTGAATAAACCCTTTTTCTTTAAATGCCCTCAAACCCCTCTAAAACCTCACTTCAGGAAGCCTCCCGACGCGAGCACCTCTCGGTGCAAGTCTTGCGCTGAGGGCTTGCCGCGTCGGCTGGGTTTCTTTGTCGTGCCGAAGCCCAACTCCTTCTTCGCGCCGATACCTTTACACCTTCTGGCCACATCCATGCGTTTGTGCCGACGCCGTCAGGCCATGCCAACCTTGCTCATCATACCCTGTCCTATGGAGACGCACTACCTTTCCCTCGATCCTCACGGGAGCCATATTAAATGGGTTCATTCCCCTACATTCTATAACCCTATTAAGTCTTGGAGCTCTGCCACTGCATGTCCTCCATTGACTGTACAGGGGATATCACAACAGGGGGATAAAGCCCCATATGATTTAGATCCCCTGGATCTCGGGCTACCCTCGGCCCTTATTTTGGTTTCCACTCCGATAGTTCGTGAGTGGATGACCTATAATACCCTTTTGGCATACTCCCAAAATAAGGGGAAGTGCTGTCAAAATTCGTTCAGAAGGTTACTCGGTCACATAGTGCGATGTTTTCACCGAAATTATGCATTTAGCCGCCAACTGTGTGGCGAAGGGCTGAGCTATACCATCTCATGACACCTTGGTTGCCACAGGGGGATATACGTTATAGTTACACGGTCTCCTCGCACCCATGGTGAATGAATCCACCCTCATCTTCTATCTCACCCAATTATTGCCATGAGATCCCCGCTGAATACAGAGGATCCCCTTGAACTCATTAGAACCCCTCATAACATCTGAAGAAAACCAACAAAACTGCCACCCATGGTGAAAGAAAACCAACAAAACTGGCACGCCTAATAAACCCAGTAAAATAAACCCAAACAAAAAAACATCCCTACAAGTCTGGCACGCCCGGTGGGACTGTAGTCTCCCTTCATCTCTTTGCCAAGAGAGGATACCTTCGGGGGCTTACCCAAGAATGCTGATTGTTTGTCTGTTTGTCTCAGGCAAACGATGACGTTATCCGGACTCACTGGTGTTGGCTTCGGCCCCGCAATCGTAGCTGACCATGCGGAGCACGGGTACCTAGCGGTGCCCATGGTCTTCGGATATTTCCCACCAGCTGTAGGCTTCCCCAACTTCTTGGGGTTAGCCTTCGTTGACATGTTGCAGACGAAGTCCCTGGAGACCGTCGAAGAAAAGGTTGCTGAAAAGGTCGAGGCCCCAGAGGCTCGACACTGTGACAACTCGTCCGCAAGTCCATTCCAAGTCGCCAGCTGCATGGTGCATCACATTGCTCACGGGGCCCGCCCCGTCCCTACCAAGAGCTTCGAGAGACGCCGACACCGGAACCCCCGAAGGAAGACTAATGCTGCTGTAACCGGACGGCTCTCCACATCCGGCAAGTCTATGCTGGTCAGTGGCCTCCGTGTCTTTCTGGACGGGCGCAAGGCTAGAGTGAGCCCGGACCGGGTAATCCCTGCTGTGCCAGTCCGCAACTCCTACCAGGCTCTCGCTGGAAGAAGAGCCGAAGAAGAAGAAACCGGCCGTCACGGCCAGAGGATGTTGGATCCTAAGCCAAGAAGATTCAAGCAGGTTTGGGTCCCCAAAAAGGTCCAGCCTGTCCAGCAAGAAGCTCCAGTGTAGTATCACCCCAGATCCACCAGAGCAGAAGAAAATAACAAGAGGAACCTTATCACAAGGAAGGAAAAGACAATCGTGGATCCACCACGTCGAGAAAGCTTTAGGGCCTGCGCCCGACAAGCCAATATCCCCATTGTGGGAAGAAGATTACATCAGACTGTCGAGAGGGCCCGGTTTGCTCACATACCTCCGATGAGAGGTCAACAACTATCCCCGACCCCGCACTCGGGTCGAGGGCAAGATGAGATGACCAATATGGTCAGAAGCTATTTTAGGGGGTTGGGCAACCCCTCTTTGGGCCAACAACGGCTGTTGCAGGCAGCCGCGGCTGAAGAAGACCACTCTCCATTAATGGCAGCGGGAGAAGAAGAAGATAGGAGGATGACGTCATCGGTTGATGACAATGGATATGGAGACGGCTCTGATACTCAAGCCGATGACACTATCCCCCGTCAAGGGGAAAAGAAAAGGATCTCTGTGTTCAAAAGGCTTACCTTCCCGCAGAATGCCAAGAGGAAGGTTCGCAGACAGAGACGTAGGATGCAGATCTTCACATGCAATATGGCCGGGATAGATGGCCATTATGCAAAACTGCTTGAAGAGCCTCAAGAGTTGGCCTGGCTAGCCGATAGACCGGGGCCGAGCACTCGAAGAGTGGAGGCCGCGAAACAGATGCTGGTGTGGATGGGCATAAATCCCACACAATCACACACAAGAGAGAGAATAATTAAGGTGGAGATAAAAACGACAACAACATGGAGGATAATGATTAATGTATAAATAAGGGGAATAAAAGCTTGCACGTGGTGCAAAAATGGAGATGTGATCGCCAGAGGGGTTACCTCAATAATAGTAAAAAGAGATCGCGAATACCTGGTGAAGATTGGAACGCGGGATGATGTGAAGTTCCTTCCTCCTTCTTCAATCGGCCGGCCGATGAGAAGGGTCCTCTTTTTGATTACCTTGCAAAAAAGACAATGAAACAACAGCAAAAGATGGGATCAGCCAACGTGCAGTAGTATCAATCCAAATAAGATATATAACGATGATGAAAAGAAATCAACATGCGCACCTTTTTTTATTATTTTGGTTTTAAAACCCCTAAAGAGGGACTAGGGAAAGAAAGGATATGTGATGAATCTAATGCAAACAGTGAAAAAGGAAAAGAAGAAAAAGACTGACGATGGAGTTGACACGAATGTAAAGAAAGAAAAAAAAATAGTGATGATCGGTTGATGAAGACGAAACCAAATAAACGAAATAGAAAAGAACCTTGCTGTCCCTGTTGACAGTAGAGGGAACCAAAGATGAAGAGGGGGAAGCAGCAGAGCTTGAGCGTGATAATCTCGGCTTTGGTACCTTAGCCGTCGTAACCCTTCAAAGGGTCGATCAGGACTCCCTTAAATAAGGTTCAGATCAAAAGATAAACATGGATAGGAGGAGAGTAATGGCAATGTTTATCAAAAGCAAGAGCCCTAATCGAGCAAGAACGTCAAACAAGACAGAACTCTGTGAGGGAAAGATGGAAGAAGGTAGGACATTGGAGGTGAAACACGCCTTCCAACAGGGCGTCAATTCTTGTTTTGACGACCTACCCATACGGCGTTTCATAAAACACGACCTAAGATAGGGCATTTCTTCCTGGATTTAATTTTGGCAATAAAAAACTTACTTTTTTCTTGAAAATCATGAGAACACGCCTAAGATTGAGGCGTTAACTTAAAACACGCCCTGAGGAAGGACGTTAACCAATAATTAAATTGATTTTACATTTACTTTAAAACCGGATAATACCAGGAATTGACGCCCTGAAGTTTAGTCGTCCTTTCTTTATAAAACGCCCTAGATAGGGTCGCTATTTAAATAACGCCCCTCTTCAGGTCGCGAATTACAAAAATGCAACAAAATGCAACGAAAAATCCACAAAAAGAAAAACTTTATATTATGGGAATATTGACGTTCACTTTGGGGCGTCAACATAGTGACATGAGATTTGATCAATATAGTGTCATTTTGGCGTGTCTACAGCTGCCCCGCCTTGGCGTCTGCTTTGCAAGGGAGTAAGACGACATGGAGTGAAAGTGCAACAAAACGGAATGAAGTGGAGCGAACTGATAAGTAGATGCCAAGGTGTGATGTGACACGCCTCAGACACTAAGCAATAGAAATTTTTCCAAGATTCTGAATGAGACAACTCCGAATGATTCCAAGGAAGCATCAATTTGTTGGATAAAGGAGATTTAACAAAAGAAGTAAAAAAAATGTAAGGCAAAAGGTGTGCACGCGGGCACGATAAGGAAAGACCATTGGAGAGCGGTTACCAGCCAACGTGGACGTGCTACAACCAAGGTAAATTTGCAAGAAAAACAAAGAGAATTGGGATGGAGATCCAACAAAGGACATTTTCAAGGAATCAGCCTGAGCGGCTTCAGATAGAACAAAGTACTTGATTTGAATGGAATATCTCATGTCAACTCAATCAAGAGCAAGTGACCTTCATTATTACCATAATATGAAGATTTTCAGCATGAATCTCAAAGTCCTACATGATGCATGCTGGGCTAAAAGAAAAGATAAAACAAACTAAAAATAGAAAATAATCAAGGATAATATTGCTAAGCCATCTAGATTTGGTCAAGAATCCAGATCTCTGAGCTGACACTAAGCCGCAGCCCGTTTGTCCGTGCATCAACTCAGAAAGTGGAACCATCGTCCCAGACCTCAAATGACTCAACGGCCTATCCGTGTGATTAAAACTCTCCTGGAATTATCACTGTTTTTGATGAAGGGGAACTCAAATTCCAGGTTCATCAGAACCACAAAGTCCTTGATATGCTATAATAGTGTAAAATACCATATAGTAAAAATGCTTACAACGAACAAATACAAGATGACAAGTGCAATGTTCAACAATAAGCAACCCAGGCGTCTTGAAACCTGTACCTTTCTGCACTTGAAACTCATTAATCTTCACAATCCCAATATCAATAATCATCAATTCATCATAAAACATGATCGTAAGTGCTAAATTGAAACTCAATTCCAGCCAAAATAAGAGCACTTAAGTTCATTAAAGCATCCAAGCATTAAAGCATAGAGAGGTCCAAATCCATAAGCTTCGAAAGAACACGCCTTAAGTCATGGCGTCAAAATTGTGACACGCGCCTTATGGTGAGGGCGTCAAAAGTAGAAACACGCCCTTCATAAAGGCGTGAACTGCATCGATAGTTCAAGAAGAAAAATGACCCTATCAAGGGCGTTACACAAAACACGACCCTTGTCAGGTCGTCAATTCAAAAATTGACGCCCTTACTCAAGGCGTTAATTAAGCAAACTTCCGTTTCCAGCTCGTAAACCACACACAGTCCTAATGATAATCAAACTTCTAACTCCGAACAACCTAATCGTTATAAAAGGCAAGGCACTTTCTCGGATTTACTCAAAGCAAATTCTTCTAAACCTCTGCAGTCGGCCCTACTCTTTTCTCTCTGTTTATTCTTATCCCGCAGGCACTCGTCCGAGCTCCTTCTGCAAAGCCAAAAAGACATGGAGAGGATGATTAAGAGACCCAGGTCTTCTACCCCCAGGTTGACTGAAATCCAAGGACACATCTGCAGCCGAGTTGCTCAACATTAGGTTAGTGAATTCCTCTGCCTTTTCCTCAGCTTATATCTTCTTTCTTTTCTTCTTATTGAATCCTTCTGTCAAACTGCTTCTTACATATGCTCACGTCTGGCATTGTTCATGTTTTCTTTCCACAGGACTACCCAAATGTCCCTGGTGCTAGGAGATTTACAAAAAACAAGTGGTTACCCCTTATGCTTTCCAAGTTTTCTTCTGACATGAGGGTATACCTAACAAGATGGCATCTCTTGGGCCTAGTTACCCATGCCAAGCACTATGACCAAATTCACTTAGATTGGGCTGCCATAGGAGCATTAATTGAACTTTGGCATTCTTCCACTCATACCTTTCTCTTCTCGACATTTGAAGCCACCATCCTATTGGAAGAGCTAGAGTTGATCTTAGGCTTGAAAAGGATGAAACAAGGAGAAGAAGAAAAGATGGCCATCATGCCAAGGCCAATCTCCTCTCATGAATTGCTAACCTCATTGATATCTAGCCCAAACATAGTGAACCAAATCAAGGTCACTAAAGGAATCAACCTCTTGAAGCTCGCCTCATGGGTGTACAAGAGAGCGGATCAAGCTAAGGAAGAGGAGGAGATAGAAAAGATAGCAAAGGCCTTCGTGGTGTGCTTAGCAGGAGCACTCTTGTTTCCATCCACAGAGGACTTTCTAGAGGAGGCCCAATTGAGCGCGGTGGTGAGTTTATGGGAAGAGGAAAGAGTTGGACCGGCGATCCTAGCCTATCTCTATAGCGGGCTTACTTCGGCGGCCATGGGAAGGCCCATCTATGGGTGCATGCTAGCACTCTCTAGTTGGGTTGATCTACACTTCAAATTCGATCCATGTGGTGAGGCCCAACAACCCTCAAGAATTTTCTCAAGGAGCCCACTCTCGTATATAACCGGCTCATTAGGAATAAGCAATAGGGTGATGAACTGGATTCCTCAAATCAAAAAGAGAGTGGAATGGAGAGAGCACCTAAATGTAATGCTAAAGAACCTCTTTACTTGTGCCCCGGGTGTACTCAAGATGCAGGAACTTCGCGCACGATTTTCTACCGGGACGGACCTTCATCTCATAGGCGCTTCGGACTTCGTGCTATACAACTCTTATAGGTGCCTTCCTCAAATTAGACTTCCAAGGCAACACCTAGAAGACGTCTCTCATCTCCCTCCAATCAGATCAAGAGTCTTAAGCAGCAATGAAGATGGAGAAGAGGTTATCACAATCCAAGCTCTGTGGAAGATTAACAAACTTCATCAACCTGTAGAAAACTTAGATGAAGACAAGGATCAGTGGAAGAATTATGTAATAGCTTTGAGAAAGCTTAGGCCCAAGGTGGCTCATTAAGCATTGTAATGTTTCTTTTCAAAGTAATAAAATGATTGAGCCTTACTGCGGTGCTTCAAATCAAATCCTCAGATAACCCGTCGCTCTGTTGAGAATAGCGCCTTAAGGAAGGCCGTGATTTAGAAAAGAGACGCCTCAGACCACGACGTTTTCAGCATTCCTGTTCAAACATCTGACGCCTTCACCAGTAGGCGTTACTTAAATAACGACTTAGAACAGGGCGTTAATTGATTCAAATTCCCAAAATATATTCGTTGAAATTCCAGAAGTAACGCCCTTAGAAAAGCCACGTTTCAATCAGGTAACGTCCCAACCATAGGCGTTAATCAAAACCGTAATAATGATTTCAATCACGTCAATCAACGCCCATTGAATGCGTCTGACGACGGTTATCATTCCACATGCAAAATAAAATTGACGCCTCAAGCTTCGTCGTCTGCTTTATAAACACGCCCAAGCCGTAGTCGTGATTTCCACAAAACACGCCCCTTCCCAGGGCGTCTCTTCTTTTCGAATGCTAAAAGGGCTTCCCCCCTTTCTTCTTCCTCCCTCCGTTCCATTTGCCCTTCTTTCTTTCTCTGCAACCCTAACCGAAGCTCTCCCCTCTCCTCTCTTCCTCTATCTCTCTCTCACACTCTCACCCTCCCCAGCCATAGCCATGGCCGGCGGTGGTTCAGCCAAACGGCAGAGAGTGGCCGCTCCCGAGGTGGTGGATTTGGGGGACGATGCCCACGGCGAGGAAGAAGCCATCGAGGCGGTGGCCGAAATGGCGATGATCGAATACGCACCGGCGGCGGCGGCCGGCGACGAAGCCGAAGAAGGCCCAGGGGCCAATGAAGGAGATGATGAAGAAGAAGAAGAAGAAGGAGGAGAAGGAGAGGAAGAAGAAGAGCCACCGTCCGCGGCTGCGCCCCCTCCCCGTGCCGGCCAACTCCGACGGCCACGGCATCCGAGGCCCCGACCACAAAACCAGAAGCACAAGAAGGTAAGCCTCAACCCAAATCTCAATTTTTTTATTTTTATTTTATTTTCTCCTGATTTTCCATAGCCCTCGGTTCCAAACCCTGCAACCCAGAAAGAAGCCACCCTCAGGGGCGTCGCGATTTCAAAAGACACGCCCAACCCAAGGGCGTTAATTAGATTATTTTCATGAAAAACCATTAACCCCATGAGAACACGCCCTAAAGCATGTCGCCCAATTAAATTTTCATATTATGTTGTTCATTTTCGCATGCTGTTATTTTTATTTTATTTTTTGAAAACCTGGAAACCACGCCCCACACCAGGGCGTCAATTCATAACAGACGACCAAACCAGCGGTCGCCCATTCATGAATTAACGAAACCCCAAATTGAAAAACGCCCTACCCAAGGGCGTGAATTGATAAACCTTTAGGATTTGTAGAAATTAACCACTAACATGCGCCTTAGTCAGGGCATTTTATAGATGAAAAATGACCTAGGGTAGGTCGTTATCTTGAAGCACAAACAGAACCACGCCCCCCTTAAGGGCGCTACTTCAACAAGAAACGACCTGAAGTAGGTCGTTAATTCCAATAACATCAAAATTCAACCAGGGGCTTATCAAAGATGAAATAAGCATGAATATTCACAACAATTAAGCCAAAAAATCCTTATTTTATGTATGCAGGGGCTGATGAGGACGCGCATCTCATGGGTCATGGTCCGGGCAGCTTATTACGGCCTCCCCGAGTTCCAGAGAGAGAGGGTAGACGCGATGGGGTTCGGGGCCTTCCTCAATATAGAGCCAGTTAGGCCAGACCTACCACTCATTCAGGTTCTACGGGAGAGGTGGGATAGGACTAGCCGGCCATTCTTGATGCCTTGGGGGCACATGATTCCTACCATGGAGGACGTGGCCAGGATTACAGGGTTGAGGGTAGATGGAGAGGCGGTGAGTGGGATTACCTACCCAGACTACACCGAGCATGCCCAGAGATTGCTAGGGCTGGAGATGGTTTATGAGACACCCAGTGAGTGCAGGACGATCTTCCGCACCGACCTCACCACAGTGATGGGTTTGGGGAATGCTAGGCACAGGTCAGGAGAGACCCTAGAGCAGTTCTCACAGAGGTTGATAGACGGGGCTAGGGCAGTGTACTGCCAGGACCCAGCCGACAGGGAGAGAGCTGACCTAGACTTGAGGAGGTTCTTGCTACTGCTACTGGGAAGGCTGCTGCTCGGGACAAAGGGCGATGTCATCAACTGCCGATTTCTAGGGATACTCGAGGACCTGGAGGCAGTTGGCAGCTACGCCTGGGGAGCGGCTCTACTGGCGCACATGATGACCGACCTGTCTACGGGGACATGGCGAGAGACGACCGTCAGTGGCTTCTCACCTTTTCTTCAGGTATGCATTTTTTTCATTTTTTGTTTCTTTTATGTATATTTTGATATGCGTGTGAATGCCTAACTAATGCAATGCATGGATGCAGGTTTGGAGCCACCTCTACATGCCGATGGGACGCGCTGACCCACGGCCTGGGAATGAGGGAGCTTTCCCTCTAGCACGGCGCTGGGTGCCGATCGTCTTCGGCGCCCCACTCGGCTACGAGTTATGGGTTCTACGGAGGGAGCTCCACGACGTCCCTCCCTCGCTGGTATGTATGAATGCTATGCATCTTTCTTTTACTTTTATTTTGAATTTATGATGATGATGATGAAATGATGGTATGTATGTTTATAAATGCAGGTGCAGTGGAGACCCTACGAGGGGATGACAGACGAGGGCCAGCCTTGGGTCGTAGCGGGCCGACCTCCCTTCGGGCGTGAGCTTTGGGTTCACCGCTTGAGCGAGATTGAGCCGTTACGGCTTAGGTTGGTGATGAGGACGCTGGGCCTCCACCAGGAGTGGATAGAGGTAGGCGAGCCGCGGGGCATCGGGAAGAAGACACGCGGTCGTACAAAGGCGACCGACTGGAGGGTACGGTTTGAGGAGCAGCACGCCGACTGGCAGCGTGGCAGGACCAGAGTCACCTCTCGCGCGACTGACAGCTCCGAGTACCTCCGGCGCTACTGGGAGGTATACGCCGGCCGACCCCAGATGAGGGTCTTAGGGGTATGTATGAATGCACTTTTTTCCTAAATTAACTGCAAATGTTTATATGACTATCATGCGACTAACATGTGATGGATGCAGGATGCGCGGGACATAGCGGCAATAGATGCCCAGGCCCACCTACACAGCCTGGAGGACCAGCTAGCTGCCACACGGGCAGACCTAGAGACCCTGGTGAGTGTTTAAATTATTTCTATATGTGAATGTATTTTGTTTCTTTTTTTGCTGAATTATTGATGATTAGCCACTGACGTTCTTAATGAATGCAGCGTGCCCAGCTGGAAGCAGTGAGGAGAGACCCAGGGGAGGCCTCCAGCTCGAGAGGGCCTAGTGCAGAGGTGACTGCACTGGCGGAGCGGCTAGCGGGAGCGGTGGCACGAGCCGAGGCAGCAGAGCGCGACCTCGCTTCACGGGTAAATTCCAAAACACAAGCCTATTCAAATATTGATTATATATAATTGTGCACTAATAAAAATTCATTTTTACAGACTGAGGAGCTTCGAGCCGCTCTTACCTACGTTGACGAGGGCTTCCGCGCGACGAGCTCACAGGTGAGTGGTTCAATCATGCATTGCTTGAATTGCTAGATTATTGAATTATTGCATTGATTGTGGAATTGATGACTTGCTTACCTGTTTGCAGGTGGCTCAGCTTCAGGCAGTACGTACCGAGTTGGCGATCCGTGATCAGCGGATCGCAGAGCTTGAGAGGTCCCTGAGGCGACGAGAGGAGCTTCCTCAGGACGTGGCCGAGCTACGCGTGGCGCTTGAGCTGGAGAGACGGGAGCGAGCCCGGGAGCGCGAGGAGCGTGCTCGTGAGCGGGAGGAGTTGGCGGCCCTGAGGACTCAGCTAGCCCTTTCCCAGGAGCGGCTGCGAGTGTCTGAGGAGCGTCTCCAGCGAGGACGTGAGCGAGCACGGGCTGCAGGGTACTCCTTTACCAGTTCCACCTTCGTGGCGGGCTCTTCCCTCCGAGAGAGGAGCGAGGTAGGCGGACACGTTCAAGTTCCAGGTTCTTCACGGGGGCCCATGCCTCCTCCACCAGCGCCAGCTCGAGACGGCGAGGAGGAGGTTGAGAGTAGGAGAGAGGAGGGTGGAGGCGAGAGCTGAGAGACTTGCTTGTACTTCTCCACCCTCACACCTGCACTTACACATTCGTGATGTATATATATATATGAGATCGAGATTTTTGTTAGTTACCTGAGTACTTTGTGTGGTTGTGGGCCTGTGTTTGTGTATTTTCTTCTTTCCACGTTCTTCGTGTTTGCTTTACTTTGCCCTGTACCAGCAGCTGCGGTTTTCACTTAAACAAAATAGGTTAATTCATCTGTTCGACTTGGCCCCTTGCCCAATGAGCAAGGGGTAGCAATACTTTGACCTTAATGACAGGTCAAGGGGCCAAGCCTTTAATCAAGATAAGGCAAAAGGAAATAGCTGATAGCGGGAGATGCATCATGCAAGGCACACATATGCAAACCATAAATAAAAGATGCCCATGCAAAAGAATGCAAGCATGCATTTTTTCTTTTTTCACTTATATATATATTTTTTGTGATTTTATTTGAAAACGCGCCTCAGAGTAAGGCGTTATTTGCATAAAGACGCCCTAGGGGGACGACGTTAATTCTAAAAGGAAATCTAATTTTTGAAAAAGACACGATCGTCTCAGAGACGTTACTTTGAAGACGACGGCCTAATCTAGGACGTTAATTCTAAAGAACGCACCTTAGCCAAAGGCGTTAATTGAATAATTCTGCAAAAAAAAAAAATTGCCAAGGCTATCAAGACCACGGGTCCTACATGGTCACCATCTAAAATTCATTAACCTTTCTTGAGTAAAAAAAAGGGAGTTGACGTGCTCATAGTTGACTTATATTCGAGATTTCGCACAGTGCAATTTTTTGAGTCCGTCTTGACCATCATGCGAGTTCATGACTTTACCCCATAGAAGGGATGGAAGAAAATATAAGGAAAGCACATAAGGGATTCTAGGATGCTCAAGGCAAAGTTACCTCCCCTACCCTATGCCTGTTGGGGTTCGGTCTTTGGCGTAGGGAATTTGTTACCTTTTTGCCCTTTTATATTGCATGCATACGCCCAAGGTTTTCCTTGCGGGGACTTTGCCCTCTTGACATGCCATTCTTTTCATAACTTGACTTTTGCTTTGGAATTGATTTGCATTGATGAAAATAAACCTAATTGTACTTGGTCTTTTGTGGCATTTGCTCCCTTTTGGGCGCTGACTTCCACCTACTAGGGCGGCGGATAGGCTTGGTGTGTCTACCTCGAGGTCTCCCTTCCTCCCTCATGGGCCGAAGAAGAAAAGAACGGGTATTGCCTTTCACTTTTAGTCAGGTTTTTGACTTTCTGTCGGATTTTGCACTGCTTGATCTCAAGAATAAAGCGTGTAGTGTGTGCGGGAGTCAACCCCCTTTTAAATAGACTGATGAATGAATTCTGAATTTTAACCTTTCGGACATTGATCCTTCGTGTGCCATGGCACCGACTTTGATCTCCTTTTTTTGATTTTGAAGAATTTCTAATTTTTATTTGCTTTTGGTTTTTCTATTTTTTTTAGATTTTGAAGATATATATTTTTTTGTTAATTTTTGAATCAAGGATAGTATTTCTTAAGGTACAAACCATTCCAAGGGTGAGTTAACTCTTCTCCTTCAACATTAACCAGTTTATAAGCATTGCTAGGATAAACGTCTTTTATGATAAACGGTCCTTCCCAATTGGGTTGGAGTTTTGAGCGGGGGCCACCCGACTTTACGAAAATTCTCTTGATTACCGCCTCACCGATCTTAAATTTTCTCTCAATTACTTTCTTTTGGTAAAAACGTGAGAGTCTATTTTGATAAACGCGCGCATGCTCAGCGGCGACCAGACGCTTCTCATCTAGGAGTTCCAGTTGGGCAAGGAGTGAATCACGACGTTCATCAATAGAGAGCTCCTTATCCAATTGTACTCGCAGAGAGGGAACGAGAATCTCATAAGGGACTACTGCCTCCATTCCATAAGTAAGGGCGAAAGGGGTTTGCCCAGTGGGTGTGCGAATGGAAGTGCGATAGGCCCAAAGAGCTTCAACTAGCTTGTCTGGCCAATCCGAAAATTTATTAGCCTCACACGTCTTTTTGACAATTTTGATTAAAGTTTTATTAGTTGCCTCTGCTTGGCCATTGCCCTGCGGATAATAGGGAGAAGAATGATGCAATGTAATGTTATACCTGTTGCAGAGATCCTTGAGCTCTTGAGAGATAAATTGAGGTCCATTGTCGGTGGCGATGGTACGCGGGATGCCGAACCTCGTGATGATATTCTTCATGATAAATTTGCAGACGGTTGACGCTTTAATCTCCACGTAAGCTTCCGCTTCCGCCCACTTGGTGAAGTATTCCGTTGCCGTGAGGATGAACGACTTTTGCTTGGTCAGGAGATTGGAATCACCAAGAGGTCTAATGATATCAAAAGCCCACATGGAAAAAGGCCATGGGGAGGACGTATGATGGAGTGAAGAAGCAGGAGAATGAATATTGTCGGCGTGCAGTTGGCACTTAACACACCTTCGAATATAGATAGAACAATCATCTTCTAGAGTTGGCCAATAGAACCCTAGCCTAAGGATTTTCTTAGCTAACATCTGGCTATTCACATGACCACCACACACTCCAGAATGCGCCTCTTCCACAACTTTCCAAGATTCATTATCATCGAGGCATCTTAACAGAACACCGGTGAGCCCTCTTCTGTAGAGCACACTTCCAACCAAAACATAACGTTGAGCCACTCTTCTAATTGCTTTCTTTTCTTCTGCAGTGGCTTCCTCAGGATAGGACTGATCATTACAATATCTGGCGATCTCATTATACCAAGGTTTTTCTTCGTCAGCCAAATCCTCTTCCCAGTCTAAAAGCATGACTTCTTTACCTTTGAGAGCCTCTTTCTGCTTAACCTTCTCAAGCACTTGATCCCTAATGTCAAGGAATGCACGATCCTCGATAGCTGGAGTATCACGCTGATGAATCAGGGGAACATGAAAATCACGCTCAGGAGAGAAAACTAAAGCCGAGGCCAAAGAGGCGAGAGCGTCAGCCAAGATGTTCTGGCTGTGAGGAACATGGACGAAAATCAATTTGGTGAAGAGTTTAGCATAAGCTGAAGCAAGCTCCTGGTAGGGTTTGAGCTTGGGATTGATAGTGCGGCACTTGACCAACACCTGGCGCAGTATGAGCTGACTATCACCCACAATCCTCAAATGGGTGACACCATATCGATGAACGGTTTGAAGACCGGCCAAAAGAGCTTCATACTCGGCTATGTTGTTAGTGACAGGGAAAGTGAGCCGAGCAGCAAATGGGATGGTGACCCCTTCTGGTGTTAAAAGAACCATGCCGATCCCTCTTCCTTGAGAATTTAGAGCTCCATCAAAATGTAATGTCCATCTAGGATCATGGGGTTGATTAATGGATATTAATTCTTCGTCTGGGAACTCTGAATTGACAGGATCAAAACGGGGGAGAGGGTGGTGAGCAAGGTGTTCGGCAATGGCGTAGCCTTTGATAGCTTTCTGCTGGATGTAAGTGATATAAAACTGAGAGAGGAAGCTTTACCAGCATGCTAATCGATCAATGAGGACAGATTTTTCAAGAAGGAATTTAATTGGATTCATGCGAGCAATGAGGTGGACCTCATGAGCTAAGAAATAATGTTTTAACTTCTAAACTACCCAAACCAAAGCTGCACAAGTCTTTTCTATGGCTGAGTACCTCTGCTCACAGGGGTTAAGAAGCTTAGATAAGTAGTATGCTGCCCTCTCCTTACTTTCTTCATCCACTTGGGCTAAGACAGCACCTACGGAGTCATCCAGGACTGAAACATAGAGAATAAGTGGCTTACCTGGAATTGGCGGCCTCAGGACAGGAGGATTGGCCAAATAATCCTTCAATCCGTCAAAGGCTGCCTGACACTTGTCATCCCAATTAAACTTGACTCCCGGCTTAGTAAGCTCGTAAAACGGCCTACATCTTTGTGAATACTGAGAGACGAAGCGGCGAATAAATTGCAACCTCCCGATTAATCCTCGAACTTCCTTCAAATTCTTGGGAGGATGCATATCTCTGATGGCTCTCGCCTTGTTGGGATCAACTTCAATTCCCCTCTTGCTGACAATAAAACCAAGCAATTTCCCTGAAGAAACGTCAAATACACACTTCTTGGGGTTCATTTTCAACTGATATTCTCGTGACCTTTGTAAAACCTTAGCCAGAACCCCAGGATGCTCAATCCTTGTCCTTGATTTCACTACCAGGTCATCCATATACACCTCAATATAAATATGAATCATGTCATGAAAAATCGCCATCATAGCCCTCTGGTAGGTGGCTCCAGCATTCTTAAGTCCAAAGGGCATGACCACATAGCAATATGTACCCCATGGTGTAGTGAATGATGTTTTCTCTTGATCCTCTTCAGACAGACAAATTTGATTGTACCCTGAAAAGCCATCCATAAATGAAAGAGTCTCAAATCCTGCCGTATTATCAATCAGAACATCAATATGAGGGAGGGGGAAGTCATCTTTAGGACACGCCCGGTTGAGGTCCCGGAAGTCTATACAAATCCGAACTTTCCCATCTTTCTTCATAACCGGGACAATCTTAGCCACCCAATTGGGGTAGAGGACAACTCTAACAAATCTAGCCTTATGGAGCTTGTCGACCTCTTCTTTCATCTTCAAAGCCATATTAGGGTGGAAACGCTTCAACCGTTGTTTGACCGGGACAGACCCTGGCTTAAGTGTAAGATGATGTTCAACGAGCGCAGGGTCTAATCCCGGCATATCCTCATAACTCCAAGCAAACGTGTCCTTGTATTCTTGAAGAACTAAAATGAGCGCCTCCTCCTCGGCAGGCGGCAAATTCTGGCTAATGAGGACAATCCTAGGGTCTTCCTCGGTACCCAGATTAATTTCTTTGGTAGGTTCTTCTACGGAGGCTGATGGTTCGTCGAATCTTCTCATGCCACTAGCAAAAGCATCAGCCTCGTCCTCATATTCTTCATAAATTTCATCCCCCTCTTCAATAGGGTCTTCATCATTCATGATTTCATAAACACCCAAACCCTCATAGGAAGCAACGGTATCTTCATATTCTAACTCTGGCAGGATAATCGGATCTTCCACAAACTCAGGGATTGCTAAACAAGCTTGGCATCTGATAGCCAATTCTAATAAAAATCTGCGAGGAATCTCCTTACCCTTGGATTTCTTATGTGAATCTGCCCCATGACTTTTATTAGAAGAAAAAGAAGAGGAGGAGGAGCAACTAGCCTGATCAGAAAGAAAAGAAGGGGGTGAAAAAGTGGATACAAAAGGTGATACAGAGGAAGACCCCTCGCCGGAGGGGGAAAAGAGATCTATCAAGGAATCTTGGCAGAGCGGCCCCTGGGTTGGGACACACTCGGGAAAGAGATAAGAAGTCTCCTCAATGGAGATGGAGGATTGGAAAGTTGAAAAATCAGCGTTTTTTTTTCGTTTTTATCTTTTCCTTCATTTTTATTTTCTTTTTCAAGGAGAAAGCAGTGTGAAGGGAGAGTAGCAGGAGGAGTGGAAATTGCAAGATTAGAGAAAGATTTAATCAATGACGGCCCATGGGGGGGCAAGATGGAGATTTTAGAAAATTGATCGAGGAGCGAAGGAGGAATCGGGAGAGAAACTGGGATTGAATTTGGAGCAAAATTGATGATAATCGGAGGCGGTCTTGGCATACGACCAAACCAACGAGAATGTAGAGAAGCAAGCACAGACGGATGTAGCGAAGTGAGAGAAAAGAGGCCGGCCCACAGCCTATCCACAGTAAAACCTTCTTCAAAGGGGACATCTGGCTCCCCAGTATCCGTATAGTCACTCAGCAGCTGCCTCTTGTCTGTGATCACTGCTGGTATTTCAATCAATTCCTATATTAATGGAGGCCATTCCGGATCAGTCGGCATGAAGAGGCGGCTCAAAGAGATAGTAATGTCATTCATGTCGAACCACTTGTACCAGTCACATTCTGGATCACTCATTTTCCTTCTCTTGTTCGGCCTTAAAGACTCCAGGGCTTTGTAAGTAACCAGTGGGGCAATGTGACGAGCAAACTGTCTGGCGTGAACATCTTGATAGTCAAGCAATGAAGTAATTATGGTAGTCTGCTCATTATTCTGAACGCCACTAGCAACAAAATGTGTCTTCAGTGTCCAGGAGAGTGGCTGGCGATCAGTCTTCAAAGTTGAAGTCATAAATGCCCATGACTCTTCTTCATTTTTGCTTGGCCCTTTATAGCCTAAACCGCCTCGTACAATCAATTTTTGCAGCTTAATGGGCCTAACCCTGCCCTGACAGTTGGCACCCAGGCCTTTGCCATCTTGATACCCCATTTTTAACAGAATGTTCCAGCCGGGGGTATTAATCATGCTTTTTTTCTTCTTTTCCTTAGAAGGCAGGGGTGTCATAGCAACCGTGGTAACAGTTTCAGATGGCATTGGCCGTGGACGGGGAACGTCCAGCACAGATAATAGTGGCTTATTGGCAGGCCAAATAGAAGGGACTGATGAAGCCGCATGAATATCTTCCTCTGGCAGAATCGGCATGCTGGTCACCTTGATAATACAGCCCTTGTGTGGGAATTTGAGACACTGGTGATTTGTAGAGGGCACCGCATCAAGCTGCTGGATGTACGGGCGGCCAAGAATGCCATTAAATGTTGGATCCATGTCCAAGATGTGAAAATCTGCTGTGATGGTGGCAGGACCCAAGCTAACTTTCAATGTGATCATGCCTAGAGGAGGCTTCTTTGTGTTGTCATATGCAGTGACCGTTATGGTGGACGGCCGAATCTGGCTTTCTGGTATGCCACATAACTTCAAGGTGCTCGGTGGCAAAACATTGATGGATGCCCCAGTATCCACCAGACATTGCTTGACAGCCACCTTATTGATGCCGAATGTGATGCATAAGGCATACTTCCGTGCTGAGATTGGTGCCAGTTCGTGCTCATGAAAAGTAATCGCCGGCTGACTGCTAGCAGGTGTTAACACTGTGACTATCTGCTCAACTGGAATGTCTTCATTAACCATTACCTTCTGCAGATATTCCTTTAGAGCCAGCTGATGAGTGGTGGACCGTTTGATCAATTCCAGGATCGAAATTCTTGCCGGAGTCCGGTCCAAATGCTTTAACAAATCATATTCAGTGCCCGGTACAGACCCTTGTTCTTGTTCTTGCTCTTGCGGCCCCTGCACGGGCTCTAGTTCCCTTTGTGGAAAAATACGGTTGAACATCGGTCCACTACGGAGCAGCGCCACGCCTTGACGTGCCTCTGTCGGGGCCAGTGTGGGAGGAGGATTAGAAGAAGAAGAAGGTGTGTTGGTGTTAAGGAATGGTGGAGGGGTGTTTGAAGAAGGGACCCCCACGGGGGGTGTAAATGAAGAATTCAATGGAGATGCCCCTGTGGGAGGCGTGGGAGTAGAAAGGGATACCCGAATGCGGGGGGAATTGGTGGGAGGTGGAATAAGAAGAGGTTTGGGCACAAAAGGTGGCGGAACTGTTGGTGGAGGGGTGTTCGACACATTTTTTTTATCTTGGTTTATTTTATTTATTTGTTTATTTATTTATTTTTTTATTATTTATTTATTGGCGTGCCAGTCACCGTGGTGACGATTTTTATTGTGCGCTCGATCTGACTTGGTCAGTCGATTGTGAGGTCCGAGTCGGGACCAGAAGTCCGTCATACCCTGAATGCTATGACATTAATTACGTCCTCCCTAAGGAAGACAACCCTTGATTAAACGCTAAAGTAGGAGGCCTCGAGAGGCTAACGTATATTCATGTGCGGAAATGGAACTTCATACCGAAGCCAGAAAGGCGGGCAAGATAATGACACCAACCGTAGGAACAGATGATATCGTTAAGTCAGCGGTTCAAAGCCCGGGGTTAAGGGGGGAAGGAGGATCTCAATCACAGGTAGCCTGAGCCGTGACCGCGATGAGGTTTAAAACATCGATCAGTATTTCGACAGCATCTTCCCTTTATCTGGGTTATGCCCAGGGGGAAATAGGCTACCACCCACGGAGTGCCGGGATGAAAGCCAAAAGAGAGAGAAGTGTTGAACTTCCCGAATCGCGTATCTGCCATGGGGCAATGCTTGATATTCCCTATAGAAGCCGGCGGAACTCGTGCAATGGCAGAGCCCTCCCGAGCTAAAGGGGTTATTCATGAACCTGATGCGGGACGACGGAAGGTGAGCGAGCGCTCAATGTTGCGCCCTCGCACGCAGATTGAAGACTCAGTAGTAAAACTTGGGCAGGTTATCGGTGCAGTTCAAGTGTGCATAGGTTCCCTGACGCGAAGGCAAGGAGGCCGAGGGGTTCCCGGCGCAGGCTTCTCGGCGCAAGGGCCAAATGGCCATAGCTGTGGGCTTCTCGACGCGCAAGAGGCCAAAGGGGGGGGTTTCTCGGCGCGGTGGCAAAGAAGCCATGGGCTTCCCGGCGCGCCCAGGAGATGGGGTTCTCGGCGCAAGAAAGTTGGCGCCGAGAGCTATTCATTTTGTGGCGCCGAGATAGTTTTGAATGGTCCTCAGCGTGCAAAGTCCCAGGGGTAAAACCTGATGTCAACTTTCATCTTCCTGAGAGAATTTTGGCAGCACCTCCCCTGGACCGAACATTTGCCAGAGGATGATATAGGCTGACATCCACGGAGTGCCGGGATGAAAGCCGGAAGGTGAGGGAGCACTAGGCTCAAGGAGACTGTACATGCCTCTAGCATCGGTCACTATTCCCCTTCTCGGAGACCGACGAAACCCTTGTAAAGACAAGGTCCATCGAACCCGCGGGGTTGCATGTGAATCAAATTCGGGACATAGGAATGTAGGGGAGGTCTTCCCCATTATTGTACCACCTCAGGGCACATATGATGATCTCTGAGCATCCCCTAGACGGATGTATAGGGAATCAAAAGGGTCGAAGGATGACAATGCAGAGGAGGGCCTCGGACTGGGTTTCATTGGCCAAAGCAGGGGTATCGGCGTGGTTTTATTGGCAAGAGGATGGCTCTCGACATGGTTTTATTTGGCCAAAAGAGAAGCTCTCGGCATGGTTTTAGTGGTTGGCCAAGGGGGTCTCGGCGTGGGTTTTATTGGCTTGAAGAGGGTCTCGGCCAGGGGTTTGATCGGCCAAAGGGGTTCTCGGCCAGGGATTTGATCGGCCAGGAAGGGGGTTCTCGGCTAGGGTTTTGGTCAGCCAAAGAAGGGGGGCTCTCGGCCAGGGGTCTTCTCGGCGCGCCCATTACTGCGCCGGGAAGGTGGCGCCGGGAAGCCATCGACTAGGAGGTTTGCACGAAGGGTTTTCGTCGGTTTATCGAAGAAAGAAGAGGAAGGCCTCTCGGCAGTTCGGCTCTCGACGTGGAAATTGGCACGCCGAGAAGGTGCAAGGGTAAGGGTTTCAGGGCTCAAAAATGATGCTCTGTTTGGGGGTTTTATGAGATTCCTGGCTCGGATTGATGCAGGATCAGGAATGCAGAAGGGGGTTTCATAGATGCTACTGCTAGGGGGATGCCAAGGGAGCCGAGAGGCCAGATCAGCAGGAGGAGGAAAGAGATCATCATCTGAACCCTGAGAATCCTTCTCTATTTGCCGTCAGCCGTCTGGGGGATCAAGAGATGACTGTCTCTGATCCCCTAGACGAACCCAATGGCATTGAAAATCTGCAGGCGGAGGGACTTTCAGCACCGAGACTCCAGGCCCTAAGCATTCAAGGCTTAGAATGGAGGACCTAGGGATCGATATTATCGTTTATCAGAGCTCGGCAGTTCAGGGAACCAAGAGATTGATGTCTCTGGTTCCTGAACTGCATGAAGGGCTCAAAGGGAAACTCGAACTATATGGGGAGAATCTGCCATTGAGACAGGAGGGGAGAAGGAAATAGAGCCCAATCACCCATTAGATAGGGGTGGGGGTTCTATCCTCATCCCTCTTCGAGGAACATAGTCGTAGAAAGATCCTGAAATCGGGAGCGTCTAAACTATCGGAAATTCCTGATGAAAGATATACATAGAAAGACATAGAGTAGATATCTCAATCAATCGACACCCAAATGGGCCATGGTAGTATTTCATTTCATAACATCATTCCAACACCGACCACAAGGAGGGAGTGAGGGAGAGGGAGATGAATATACATCGGGATATCCCGGTTACATTCAAAAGAAAATCGAGATAAACTCAACAAGATTACATGAAGATGAAAATAAAACCATGGGGGAGGGTGGAGCATTGACTCCTCTCCCTGCCCCTATCAGCCCACCTGGAGCCTCTCTTCCTTCTTTCTTCTGCTTCCCCCTTTCGACGGAGACTCTCTCCCTCTCTTTTCCTATCTCTTTTCTTTCTGAATATCTCTTCGCTCTTTTTTCTTTGCCTCTTTCTTTTCTTCTTTTCTGTCTGTCCGCCCTCTTTCTTGTGGGAGAAGCAATGGGTTTTATAGAACCCTTGCCTTGCAAAAGGGATCTCGGCGCCTGTATCCATGGGAGAAGTTCCCGGCGCACCTTCCTTCAGGCTCTCGGCGCGTCCAGCGGCCCTTCGCTGAGGTTCCCGGCGCCATGGTCAGAAGCCCAATCGGCCGGCCCATTTAGTGCTTTTAGGCCGCATAATTGCCTTGGCTTCTCTTAGTTATTTTGTATTGACTTTTATCAGAACCGAAATAGGCCCCTTTAGTAGTGACACAGCTTTGTTGAGATCATCTCGAGGTTCCATCAGTGAACAAACTGGGGTTTTATCAGTATTGCCATCTAAATGATGACGATAACACCGGACATCAGCCAGGCCTGAGATGGTCCTAGCTGGGCAATTAGTTGGTGGTGAGGATCCTCCCTCAATCCTGACTTCGTAGGCATCTTCCAGTCTTCGTTGCTGGTCTGGTCCCATCTTTATCTTTGTTCATATTTTAGCTGTCAACAAGGGGTCCTTGCCGGTGTAGGAGTGGTAGAGGGTGTAGCGGGTGCTAGCGGTGAGCGAAGTAGGAGTGGCCTGGACGGCGGAGGTATAGAGTTGGTGGTAGAAGGTGGGGTTTGTCGTGCGGTAGGTTGTGGAGGTGGTAAATGGGTAAGAAGAGAGCGGGCCGGCAAGGCCGTAGAACTGGTGAAGGTAGATGGGTTGACGGGACGTAGAAGAGGACGTCCCGATTGGAGAGCAGGAGAAGACGGAAGGGTGCGCAAAAGGCGAGGAGGTTGATTTTGGTTCGGATTGTGATGAAATGCCCCGACAGAGGCGTTTTCTTCGTGCCATCCCTGTCCTCTCTGCACTTCGTAGAGGGACGTGACAGGGTTCACATGCTGATTAGGGGCGTGCTCTGGCAATGGATTACGGACAATCCCCATATCCTGCTGGGGTGCTGGAGCTTGCTGTGGTTGAACTTGTTGTGGAGCGGATTGCTGGGGTTGTTGATTTTGCTGTTGCCGAGAAGCCCTTCTTTCTTTCATAGCGGCTATGAATTGCCTCATCTCATCCCAATTGATGTCACCCTGGTCATTCAGATCATAAATGTAATCTCTAAAGTGGAACCAACGATCAATGTTGTGACCAGGGCCGCGATGAAAAGCACAATAACGGGATGTGTCAACATTAGCGTGCCACATGGTTCTTTCCCTTGGCAAGGCGAGCAAGTTGGCGGCCATCAGGGCATTAAAAATATCGGGGAGACTTTTGGGAAGTGGAGGATAGTGGTCCCTTTTGGGGCCCAGTGGTGGTCTCCGTTGTTGTTGGCCGTAGTTGGCAGGTGGGGGCACTTGATGGTATTGTGGTGGAGCTGGAGGGTCTATGCGGTGGGCTTGGTTTTACGGTGGAGCGAAGGAGCGTTGAGGTGCGAATTGGGGTCGTGGAGTAGGATTAAAATGAGAGTTCTGTTGTGGAGGCGGTGGTGGACGCGGGTTAGCTTGATGGTGCCAACTGCGCCGACTTGCTCATTTGTGACGGTGCCCTCAGTTGTGGGCCCGCTGTTAACATTGGTGGTTTTCTTAAACAGCCGAGGCTTCGGCTCAAACATGCCCATAATGGGCGAATCCTTCATCTGTGTCTGGATGTAATGAGCCCTCTCATAGAGCTCTTCCATAGTAGTCAGCCGATTCATGGCCAAAATATGGCGGAATTGAGGAGTTGCATTAGAAATAACCATCTTTACTTGCTCCTGTTCCGACAATGTGTCTTTCAGCTTCTCGGCCATCGACCGCCATCTGTCAGCAAATATGATGAAGTCCTCCTCAGCCTTCATTTTCTCCGCAACTAAATCTGTAACGGACAGGGAGGGTCCAACACGGTCTCTATACTTTTGCAAGAATTTCCTTTGGACAACATCGAAGTCACTGGCATCAGCTGGCTCCAAGGAATAAAACCATTCGAGGGCTGGCCCCTCCAGAGATCTTCTGAATAAATAGGCCAGAGAAGCCTTGTTGCCTTGCCAGAAGGAGGTTTCGTACATAAAATCCTTCACATGAATGATCGGATTGCCAGTTCCATTGTACCGCCGAAAATTCGGCATCTCAGATGGAGGAAGATGGAAAATTGGCAGAGTGGGGAGCGAGATTTCTGGTACATTCTGGGCCGTAGTGACTTTCTTAAGCTGTTCTTCCATGTGGGCCATCTTCTGAAGTAGCAAAGCATTAGAGTCGGACTCAACTGGGGCCTGAGCAAAAGAACGTGGTATAGGCGACCGTAGGATCTGAGGAGGTTGGGGGAATTGGTGCCTAACAGCAGAATAACTAGCCTGCTGGGCCGGTATGGCCGTGACAGGCGTTGGTGGACGAGAGGGGGGTTTATGCAAGACCGCCTGGTCATTGATAATCTGGTGGCCACTCGCGGCCGGAAGGGGGGGAGAAGAAGAAGAGGGAACTGACTTCCCCTTCAAAGCGGCCTGAATGGCTTGCCGCTGGGAGTCATCCAATTAAGAGAGAGCCTGGATTAAATCTGTAACGTTGATGGATGGGGAAGAGTTCCCCGAAGTATTGGAAGGTAGAGCCTGAGAGGGAGTCTCAACCTCTTGAGAGGTGGTATCAACCACATGAACTTGTGAATAATGAGGGTGAGGAGGGAGATAGTTTCCCTCATAATAGGTGGGGTCTTGGTGATGGTCCTCATGAGATTGACCAAAAACATTTTCATCCACATCATCGTAAGTATACCCATAGTTTGCCATGTTGATGACCGTACCTGAACGGAGTTTCATGCTTAAGAGAGAGAGAGCTTAATGAAGGAATTATCACACAAAGCACTTAATCCAAACAACACAATTAAATCGACCCAACTAAGTTTATGCAAACAATGTTGGAAAGCAACGCAGAATTTTAATGTTTGATGTTTGAGATTAGAGTGGATTATTTGTGAACAGTTCACTCCTTTTGCCAAGTGAGACCTAGTTTGATCCAAGTGTGACCCCCGGGTCAACTAGGTTTTTCTCTCTCTTCACCAACGAATAGGTCCTCTAGAACTCCGGTACTTCGAGGGTACAACCAGTCCGGCGTCCGTGAGGGAATCCACGGGTGCGGGGACTTATGGAGGTCTTGGAAAAGGGATTTCCGGTCCAAAGAGACGGAATGCTCAATGGAGGGTCGTCTCGATTCCAAGAAGGGTGTGTGGAATCCTAGTATAGAGAGAGGAGGTCTCTTAACCAAAAGCCACCAAGTGCAAAGCAATATGATCAAATCAAAGCAATATAGGCAAGCAATATGACAATCAAGCCAACTGTCACAGACAACAGCAGCAGTAAGCAAGGTTCTATAAAACGCAGGAAAGAGACGACCTGGGGCAGGTCGCTATCAACCAAAGCAACGACAGGGTCACTGTCGTGAATCACTGCGAGAGGCTATGAGCCAGCAGCGAGAAACAGAAACGCGCCTCTGGTAGAGGCGCTAAATCTGAAAGGGACGCCTCTATGTGAGGGCGTCAAATATGAGGAAGCGCCTTGAGGTAAGGCGCTGTATAATAACAACACGCCCTGGGGCAGGGCGTGAATTCGCAGGCAGAGTGATTAAAGAAGTAAGATGATGGGAAGACGTCTTGACAGCAGACGTAACGCAACAATAAGACGCCCTGGATAAAGGCGTTAAAATCAATAACACGCCCTGGAGGGGGGCGTTAATTCTCAGACAGTATAATGAGCAGAACCAAAGCAGCAGATATGATAAAAGACGCCCTGGAAAGAGGCGTTAATAAACTAAAACACGCCCCCGTGAAGGGCGTTAAAACGAAAGGCGCCCTCGTGGAAGGCGTTAATTCAGGGAAATATGCAAACGCAAGCTGGCTGATCCCGGAGTGTGCAGTGTGCACAGTGGAGGGTGCCCGAGGGACACAAAGGAAAGGGTACCGAGGGTACCAAGGGGGAAAGGGCACGCGTGGGTGCCAAAGGGGAAAGGGCATACGAGGGTGCCAAAGGGGAAAGGGCACGCGAGGGTGCCAATGGAGATGGTAATCAAAAAGAAAACAGTGGAGGTCCCACCGTGATCGCCAATTTGTGGATGGGCATAAATCCCACACAATCACACACAAGAGAGAGAATAATTAAGGTGGAGATAAAAACAACAACATGGAGGATAATGATTAATGTATAAATAAGGGGAATAAAAGCTTGCACGTGGTGCAAAAACGGAGATGTGATCGCCAGAGGGGTTACCTCAATAATAGTAAAAAGAGATCGCGAATACCTGGTGAAGATTGGAATGCGGGATGATGTGAAGTTCCTTCCTCCTTCTTCAATCGGCCGGCCGATGAGAAGGGTCCTCTTTTTGATTACCTTGCAAAAAAGACAATGAAACAACAGCAAAAGATGGGATCAGCCAGCGTGCAGTAGTATCAATCCAAATAAGATATATAACGATGATGAAAAGAAATCAACATGCGCACCTTTTTTTTTATTTTGGTTTTAAAACCCCTAAAGAGGGATTAGGGAAAGAAAGGATATGTGATGAATCTAATGCAAACAGTGAAAAAGGAAAAGAAGAAAAAGACTGACGATGGAGTTGACATGAACGTAAAGAAAGAAAAAAAAATAGTGATGATCGGTTGATGAAGACGAAACCAAATAAACGAAATAGAAAAGAGCCCTGCTGTCCCTGTTGAGAGTAGAGGGAACCAAAGATGAAGAGGGGGAAGCAGCAGAGCTTGAGCGTGATAATCTCGGCTTTGGTACCTTAGCCGTCGTAACCCTTCAAAGGGTCGATCAGGACTCCCTTAAATAAGGTTCAGATCAAAAGATAAACATGGATAGGAGGAGAGTAATGGCAATGTTTATCAAAAGCAAGAGCCTAATCGAGCAAGAACGTCAAACAAGGTAGGACTCTGTGAGGGAAAGATGGAAGAAGGTAGGACACTGGAGGTGAAACACGCCTTCCAACAGGGCGTCAATTCTTGTTTTGACGACCTACCCATACGGCGTTTCATAAAACACGACCTAAGATAGGGCGTTTCTTCCTGGATTTAATTTTGGCAATAAAAAACTTACTTTTTTTTTGAAAATCATGAGAACACGCCTAAGATTGAGGCGTTAACTTAAAACACGCCCTGAGGAAGGACGTTAACCAATAATTAAATTGATTTTGCATTTACTTTAAAACCGAATAATACCAGGAATTGACGCCCTGAAGTTTAGTCGTCCTTTCTTTATAAAACGCCCTAGATAGGGTCGCTATTTAAATAATGCCCCTCTTCAGGTCGCGAATTACAAAAATGCAACAAAATGCAACGAAAAATCCACAAAAAGAAAAACTTTATATTATGGGAATATTGACGTTCACTTTGGGGCGTCAACATAGTGACATGAGATTTGATCAATATAGCGTCATTTTTGGCGTGTCTACAGCTGGCAGCGTTCCCAGGGCAAGCAAGCCCTGCCTTGCCTCCAACAGCATGACAAGGCCGTTATTCTCACAGCAAATGTGATAACGGCAGATGAAGATGAAGATGTCTTGCTTGACATCCTACCTGAGGGTGCATCTGGCGAGACGATAGAGGCCATCCCCAACACAGCGGCTATGGATCCAGCCGTACTAATGATGCTCCAGAGGTATCGCCAGGTGATAGAACAGCTGAAGAAGCAGTTGACGGAAAAGACAGAGCAGTCCTCCGCCTCCAAGCGGCCTGATGTGCAGGCCGAATCATCAAGGGGAGCCGTCAGCAAGAACGACTTCTCGCCACTCTATACCCCACCTCTGCAGGCGGAGCCAAATTTGGCGACAACTCAACAGCACCCATCACAATCACTGGCTCCCCCGATGTTGCCTCAGGTGCACCAGACACCTCCATTGCTGCGTCCTCCTCCACAGGCAACCACCCTGGTCACCCCCTATTTGCAGCCGGTGCATTTCTACCCGGAACCGGTCGACCCAACCACCACGAGCAAGATGATGGTAGAAAGGATGATCGAGATGAAGCTCGCTGAAAGAGCTGAAGGTGACTATGTTATATTCGATGCATATAGGGTGCCATACCCACCGCATCATGCTGCTAAGCAGCTCCCTCCCGGGATCAGCAAGCCGCCGAAGTTTGACAAGTTCAACGGGAAGGGATCCCCGAAGGAACATGTTGCCTACTACATGACCGTCATCGGTGACTTAGCCACCGACGAGTCATATTTACTGAAGTTCTTCGGGTCCTCACTCACAGGGCTCGCCTTTGAATGGTACTCTAGCCTCCCGATCGGGTCGATCAGTGATTGGTCAGACATGCAGAGGAAGTTCAGAGAAAGATTCCATGTTACAGAGAGGGAGGTCACAGTGGCCGAACTCTATTCAACAAGACAGAGGGCAGATGAGACCGCTCTCGACTACATCAAGAGGTGGAGGAACCTCGGAATGAGATGCAAGCGGCCCCCGCACCAGGAGGATGATGTACAGATCTGCAAACAGAACCTCAGGAGAGAGGTGCTAGAGAAGATGATTGGCATGGAAATCCGATTGTTCGACTGTCTGAACAATATTATTGCCGAAGTGGAGGCTTTCCTAGAAAAACCAGCACCCACACTAAATACTCCTACTGCACAAAAGGGCAAGGCAACAGAACGGCGCCAGGCACCGAAAGAAGCAAATGCCCTTGATATCAAGACATTTGAACAGCAAAAAGACAAAGGCAACAAGATAGCTGCTCCTCAGCCGGCCAAGACCGGAGACGACGAAGAAGGCCCATCCATCCGGGATAAAATGAAGAAGCCCTACTCTTTCCCAAAGGAGAAGACCAAGATCTTATTCGAGTGGGTTACCCAATATGATAAGGTCACCCTGCCTGAGCCAAGGAGGCCGGAGGACCTGAAGAGAAGAGACAGCCCAAGGTTTTGCCCTTACCACCAGATGCTGGGGCATCCAATTGAAGACTGTTATGTTTTCAAGGATATTATTGAAAGCATGGTAAAAAGGGAAGAAATTGAATTGGGGGAGTACAAGGTCGACCCTCCACAACCACATGCGACGCCCGTAAGAAGAGATGCCGTCAATATGGTCTCTTTGTATCAAGCCTTGCCTGAGGAGACCGCAGAAGCCAGTACTCAGCATACATATGAAGCCTTCTTTCTGGCCCCAATAAAAGAATAGGAGGGATGACAGCAAGTCCCCGCAAGAACCAAGAAAAAGGCCCTACCTCGCCTGACACTGGGAGCACATGTTCGTGGCGTCACACCACGACCCCCTCCACCGGTAACAACACCTGTGTGGACCAATCCACCAGCAGTTATCCGGATACCTACCCGCAATCGGAGCATGCAAACTCCATTGTCGGTGGTCAAGAAGATCAGCCCAGAAGCTCAGTGGCTGCAGGACTATATAAATGGGCTAGATGAGTATGTGCAGCCCAAGCTAGAACCTTTGCTGGTACGAGATCATCTCCCATGGTGGGAGCTAGAACAGGTTTCACTGAAGCAGGAAGGGGAAGCTGACAAGGCATCAGACAAAGATGGCAGCCTGTTCTGGGGGCAGGCGCCAGTCAAATAAAAGAAAAGGAGACAAAGAAGGAAGAAAGGGGCCGGCAAGGCTACAACGGGAGTGACCCTTTCTTGCAATACCCTCTCTGCCCTGTTCAATTTGCCCGGTGAGGAGGATGAAGAAGAGATTTGCTTCACTCCCGCTGCTAAGGAAAGCCAGGCCGAAGCCGCAACGGCCACACATGCGACCCGGTCGGGCCGAAGGTGGGGGCGTCAGCCACCCGCCAACCATAATATTATCTTCAGAGGGGAGCAACCCTACAAGATACCCCCTCCGGAGGTCAGAGGAATTCAAATCCCCCCTCTGTCAGGCTTATACAACCAAAGCGGGGGCAGCACTCCCGCTCCTTCATTTCTGGAGTTCATAAAAATGTCAAAAGTAAAGCAGCCATGCTGGGAGGTTGAACCGGCGATCGGGGGCAATCACCCACAGCTCCAGCAATCTCCCGAATTGTCAGAAGGGGTAGAAACTCGCCCGGCAGTAGCCAGTAAGGAGCAGCGAGGAGGTATTCTCGAACAAAAGGGTGCAGCCTCTGAGTCTGATGAAGCAGGTCCATCAGGGGCCACAGTCCAAGAATCTTCCAAGCCCAAGTGGGCGGATGAAATGAAGCTGTCCAATGTCCGAGCTGGAAGTCGGGTGGTCAAGCTCTTGAAGAAGCTCTCAGCGAGGTTCACTGTCTGGGAAATCCTCTCTCTCAGTGACGAGACCCGACAGGCGATCATTACTGCTCTCCAGACGCCTGCCCAATATGAAGCCTGCCTAGCTGAGGCACTGCCGGAGGCCAGCATGACCTTCACCCAGGAGGACATGTTGCTCCCCACCACCTGTCACAATAGACCTCTGTATATGAGGGGACACCTGAATGGCCTAGAGCTGAACAGAATCCTGGTGGACCCGGGGGCAGCTGTCAACATTCTACCCTACAGAATTTATGAGAGGTACTATTTCAGCATGCACCTACAAAAGGTCGGGGATATGCGTATTGCCGGCTTCAATCAGAAGTGCGAAGTGTCGCTAGGGGTAGCAGAGTTCACGCTTACCCTAGGGGACTTCATCACGAAGGTGCAGTTTCATGTCATTGATTCCCGCACCTCGTATAAGGCGCTGCTTGGTCACCCTTGGCTACATGAGAATATGGTGGTACCTTCCACACTTCACCAATGCATCAAATACAGCACGGATGGGAGAGAGGAGAGGGTATTTGCTGATCTCCACCCATTCGAAGTATTCGAATGCCACTTGGCAGACGCCCCTTTATATGCAGAATGGTCGCAGAAGGCCCCTGAATTCAAGACCCCTTCTAGCTCAATAAAAGACACTTCCAAAGCAGAATGGTTCCCTCTGCCACCGCGTGGATATGTCGAGCCCAAGGTGGTTTCACACATCACTGTCACCGGGGATGTAGGCCGGATAGCACCTCCCGCCATCTACCCCGAAACTAATGAAGTCAGGGTTGATCAACAGCACGACCACATCGGAGTCTCCGAATGTCTTACCAAGCCAATTCTCAGCCTCGACAATGCTACTGTCTAGCCTTTCAAAGCATGGGAGGTGCCACAGATAGATGGTACCAGCAGCCTGTTCTACACAGCTGAAGAGCACCCTACACAAGAAGACACTGATTGTCATCTGCCTAAAGACATAGAGAACCCCTCAATGCCTGTACAGGGGCTGACATTCATGACAAACCAAATGGCCAAGATGTTCCAGAAGCAACACATCCCTTTCGGCCAGCCTCGCAAGAGGAAAGAAGCATTCCAGAAGCTATGGTACCCTCGGAGCCTGGACAAAGAAATGAGGCGTGTCACTTAGCATCCGAGGTTGGGCTTCACCCTCGAAGAATACTATTACAGCGGGTGCTATGAAGTAGACACCATCTCTGCTTTTTACCCGATGGAAGATAACCCACTGGGGGCAGGTATTGATGAACACCCGACGGAAGTTGAGTGCATTCAGGCAGCCCAGTCAAGAAACCCAGAATCCGAGGCTGTGTTCCCCTGCCGCTGCTGGGAACAGGTCTACCCAGAAGATACAGCTCCTCAGGCCAAATTTGACACAACTAGCAGCAGTGAAGCTGAAGAGGTGGAAGAAGCAGAGTGGCCTCCCGCCGGTGGCCCTCCTTTACTCATGATGCCGGCACTCCTCGGACCAGTTAGGGAAATTTCCCCGAGCCTGATAAAGAGACAGATGCTGCTCGAAGAGAAATGTTTGCCTCCAATGAGGGCATGGTAACTCAGGGGACCGAGATCTCTTCACCCTTTGCCAAAGAGCTACAAGGCTAGTCTGACCCAATGATAAATAATCACCAGCCCATGGTGACTGCAATCCCCTCAGCATGGAGTGAGGCAATCAACTCGCCCCTTGAAGCTATGGGTAAGGTAAACTCGTTGGCAGAACAGTGCATGCACCCATTGTTAGCCGAACAAGATATTTTTGGCAGAACTCAAATAAGTCAAGATGAAGGGATCGAGGTCTTCGACCTCGAGGATGATATACCAGACTTTGTCGACCTCCAGCCTGCACCCCCTGAGATAGAAGATGGAGGTCAGGCAACAGTCGATGAACTGATAGAAGTCAACCTGGGAGACGAAGATGACCCCAGACCTACCTTTCTCAGTGCCCAACTGTCTGCCGAAGAATAGAGGATGTACATCCAGCTGCTACAAGAATACCGGGATTGTTTTGTCTGGACCTACAGAGAAATGCCGGGACTAAGCCCCTCGGTCTCACAGCATGAGCTGACCATAAACCCTGGGGTAAAGCCGGTGAAACAGCCCCCTAGGCGTACGAGGCCAGAGCTCATCACTCAGATATGCAAAGAGGTCGACAAGCTCATTGATGTGGGTTTCGTTGAGGAAAATCAATATACCACGTGGCTGGCTAACATTGTGCCCGTGAAGAAGAAGAATGGACAGATCTGGATATGTGTTGACTTCCGAGATCTGAATAAAGCCTGCCCTAAATATGACTTTCTAGTGCCGATAACGGAGGTCATGATAGATGCAACCACTGGTCATGAGGCCTTATCGTTCATGGATGGGTCGTCTGGCTACAACCAGATATGGATCGCGGAACGTGACCGGGTCCACACTGCCTTCCGAACACCCAAAGGCATTTATCACTACAAAAGAATGCCGTTCGGATTAAAGAACGCCGGCGCAACTTATCAGCGGGCGATGACTAGAATATTTGATGAGCTACTTTACCATAAGGTCGAGTGCGACATAGATGACCTGGTAGTCAAGACCAAAAAGAAAGAAGACCATCTGCAAGACCTTCGAGTCATTTTCCAGAGGCTGAGACAGTATGAATTAAAAATGAACCCTATGAAGTGCACGTTCGGAGTCTCGAGCAGAAAGTTCTTGGGTTTCATTGTCAAGTATCGGGGAATTGAAATAGACCCCGCCAAGATCAAGGCGATTCAGGAGTTACCCTCGCCAAGGAATCTCTCTGAGCTAAGATCTCTTCAGGGCCGCCTGGCATACGTCCGACGGTTTATATCCAACTTGTCAGGGCGGTGCCACCCATTTCACAAGCTGATGATGAAAGACGTTCCCTTCTATTGGGACGAGGAATGCCAACTAGCCTTCGATAGACTGAAAGATTACCTAAAAACCCCTCCAGTGCTGGGTGTGCCAGTGAAAGGACAGCCACTGATCCTCTACATAGCAGCCACACACAATTCTCTGGGGGCAATGCTGGCCCAGAATAATGAAGAAGAAAAAGAACAAGCCCTCTACTATCTCAGCCGAAGAATGGTCAGAACTGAGGAAAGGTACACCTACATCGAGAAGATCTGCCTGGCATTGGTCTTCGCGGTCAAGAAGTTGCAGCACTACATGCTGTCGCACGAAGTTAAGCTGGTTTCTAGGGAGGATCCGCTTAGATACATCATGTCTCAACCAGCCCTCAAATGCCGCCTGGGCAAATGGGCAGTGATTCTTATGGAGTATGACATCTCCTATGTACCACGAAGGGCCGTCAAGGACCAAGCTATCGCAGACTTCTTTGCTAAACATCTAGTACCCGAAGACTGCCCTCTGGAACCAGAGCTTCCTAAAGATGAGACTTTGGAGGTCAGCCAGGTGCGGCCCTCCCTATGGCAGCTGTATTTTTATGGTGCCTCTAGAATTGACACCACAGCGACAGGATCAGCCAGAGTCCGCGCAGGAGCAGGCGTAGTCTTGAAGTCCCCAGAAGGGGAAGTCATACACACATCCTGCTCAATAAATAAGCCTTGCACAAATAATGAAGCAGAATATGAGGCCCTCATAATCGGGCTACAGGTTGCTCTATCCATGGGGATTCAAATGCTAGAGACATTCGGGGACTCCATGCTGGTTATAAAACAATTGGAAGGGGAGTTTGAGGTACGAAAGCAGGAGCTCGTCCCTTACTACCTTCTGGCCCTGCGCCTAATGACAAGATTCTACCTCATTAGCATCAAGCACATCAACCGGGGGAAGAATGCTCAAGCCGATGCCCTCGTAAAGTTGGCAAGTTCCTTGGCGGTCCCTCCTGATACGAGCCTGAATATAACAGTCATCAACCAGCGGCAGGTCCCCAGCATGATGAAGCTCTAGCTGGTGAACAAGCCGATGAAGTAGCAGTTGCTGAAGCAGTCCAGTAGCCCGACTGGCGGGAATACCTCCTGCATTGGTTCCAACACCAACAGCTTCCGAAGGTGAAAGAACAGAGAATGAAACTCTTGAGAGTCAAAGATTCTTATGAGATGAGGAATGGGACATTGTTCCGAATAATGGCAGATGCCCAAAAGAAGGTATTACTTCGATGCTTATCTCCGGGGGAAGCTAGACAGGTGATGCAAGAAGTCCATGCCGGATCAGCCGGGGCGCACCAGGCCAGTCCAAAAATGAAAATCGAAATAAAGAAATTGGGTTATTATTGGCCCACTATATTTGATGATTGCTGCAAGTTCGCCAAGGCTTGTCAGAAATGTCAAGATCATGCCGATGTATCAAGAAGACCTCCCGTGCCTCTACATCCTACCTTACCAAGCTGGCCATTTGCCCAGTGGGGTACAGATATGGTGGGGCCACTACCAGCATCTTCTTCAGGGTGCAAATACATCTTAGTAGCTATAGATTACTTCTCTAGATAGGCGGAGGCAGTAGCACTAAAAGAAGTCATGGGAGAATTAGTTGCGAGATTCTTCCGACAGAATGTAATATTTCGGTTCGGGATTCCCAGCCGAATCATCTCCGACAACGGCAGCCACTTCAGAAATCGGAAGGTTTATCGGCTAGCTGACAAATACAAGATTGATTGGAGAACATCGTTTCCCTACTTCCCTCAGGCCAACGGGCTTGCAGAGGCTTTTAACAAGACGCTATGCACCCTGCTGGCGAAAATTGTCAAGACTGACAGAAGAGATTGGGAAGAAAGAATGTAGGAGGCACTGTGGGCTTACCGCACGGTCTACAAGACCCCTACCAGCTGCTCACCCTACTCCCTCGTATATGGGTCAGAGGCCGTGGTGCCGATCGAGTTGGAGATCCCCTCATTGCGGGTTGCCATCCAGCATGGATTGGTGGGCAACGAGCAGGTCAACGTAGGAAGAAGATTTGAAGAGCTCGCCGAGCTTGAAGGAAAGTGCCTCCGGGCGCAACAGAATATTCAACTCTATCAAGCCCGTATGGCCCGTGCTTTTGATAAGCGGGTCAAAGGTTGAGAATTCAAGAAAGGAGACCTGGTGATGGTCAAAAGAAGAGAAGTAATGACCTCCAACCCCATGGGGAAGTTGATTGAAAACTGGGTCGGACCATATGTCATCCACTAAGTATACGAAGGGGGTGCATACATGCTTGTGGATCACAAAGGAGTCATCCAATCCTCTCCCCTCAATGGGAAGCACCTAAAGCTATACCACACGGTTCAACCAGCGCTCCCCGAATGAGCTATCCTTCCTTGTTCTAGTGGCATTCCGCCCTAGCCGAGCTACCCTTATCATGGTCTAGTGGCATTTTGTCCTGATCGAGCTACCCCTATCTTGGTTTAGTGGCATTCCACCCTGATCGAGCTATCCTTCCTTGGCCTAGTGGCATTCCGCCCTAGCCGAGCTACCCTCATCTTGTGTTGCATCCCTATGATTTTGATGATGTCCCACACTATAAATCGATCTTCTATCTCTAGATTAATGCTGTTTCATCATGTGAGTGAGTACAGTTCAATGGCTGTTAGATATCATGCTTTACCTTAATTCTGCCTACACTCTGTCTGCACAGTCTTCACACCAGTGCGTCAACTCAGTGTGCTGATGCGTCGACCCTTCAGTCATTGTATGTCTCTGTTCTCACACCAGTGCGTCAACTCAGTGTGCTGATGCGTAGACTCTTCTGTTCAGGTTCTTCATTTGATTAAGTCTATACATCATCAGTTGAACGTAAAAGTAATACGTTACAGCGTCAACTCATTGGGCTGCAGCGTCAACTCAGCATGTTTGCACTTCGCCTTCAGACTTTCAAGTCTATACACCCTATACTCATTCAAGTCTGTTCAGCCGTTTGCATCTCATAAAGTCTATACATTCGGTTCCTTGGGCAAAGTCTACACATCGCCTAGTCTGCCCATTGCCTTCAGCCCAAGTGCTCAAAGCCAAGTCTATACAACGCCAACCCAACACATTGAACAGTTCTCCAAGTCTATACACTAGAATTCATTTCTCTAAGTCTATACATTGTTGTTTGCACTGTAAAGTCCATACACTGGAAGCTCTTCGTTTGATATCAACAAGTCTGTACACTGGGTTCAACTCTCCAAGTCTGTACAGCCTGTTTGTCTTCATATGTGAAGTCTATACAATGCATGCTCACATAACTAACTCTATACACTCGATTGTTAGATCTTCAACTATATACATTGGTTGAGTCTTTACACTGAGATCTCATGAAGAGTTGCAAGTCTATACACTCATTGTTAGAGACCTAGACTGCTAAGTCTATACACTCCCTCACTATGTACACACTTGCTATATTGATCTCTGAAGTCTATACAATGCTTCACGTTAACACTAAGTCTATACACTTCATTATTGTTGCTGAAGGGAACAGGGTCGACGCCTGAAGCTTAAAGCGTCCACGCATCAGTAGACGAAGCTTTCACGATGTCTTCTATTGCGTTAACGCCACAAGCAAGCAGCGTCGACGCAGTAGTTAAAGAAGCAGAGACTCTTACAAGCGACGAAGCTTTCACGACATCTTCCACTACGTCAACGCCATCAACAAGCAGCGTCGACGCAGCGGCTTAAGAGACGCCAGTATACAAATGTACATGTCTTCAATGCGTCAACGCAACATGCTGATAACGTCGACGCAGCACGCCCATATGTTGAAGGCTTGATCACTGGACTGCCAATACCGTTGCGGCAACGCAGCAGGCTGATGGAGTCGACGCAGCGGTTAAAAAGGTTGAAGATCTATGATGGCTGCGTCAACCCTTTGGAGCAAGTGAGTTGACGCCATCTAACTCCAGTTGCTGAGCGTACTGGTGCTGGGCACGTGAGCCAAGGATAAGGAGAGTGCCCAGATGAGGACACGTGTTCTGACAGCCTGCTGGATGCTGCCACGTGGTCCGAATTCTTAAGGCGGGAACCTGGCAGCCACATGCCATTATCTGCTATAAATATAGAGCTTCATCCTTCAGTAGATGCTCGATCGTGAAAAGAAAAAGCAGAAGCCATTGGTGAGAGTCTGCACGATCCAGAAAAGAAAAAAGGGCAGAGAGTTCCATATCCGAGAGGAGATTGTTCGAGAGAGAGAGAGTGTGTGTGGATTGATGAATTGCTTCATTTGAAGATACATTTGTATTGGGTTTCAGAACCGATTTCTTCTTCATTATTTTTGTTTCTACTTTGCTTTCGTTTATTTTCGTTCTTCCATTCTGATTTGAATTGGTTTCCCTCCGGTGTGTGGAGGAAGGGAGTACTACTCCAGTTTCCCTCTGAATTGCAGAGGAAGAGAGATCGGTGATCTCTGGTGGTGTTAGTGACAGGTTGTCATTAACTGTTCTCCTCCAGTGTGTGGAGGAAGGGAGAGGATTCTCCTGTTGTGTTCTAGCTGGGAGCTAGAACAGGTTTCAAGTTCTGTGGGTAGTAGAACTTGGTTGAGGGATTTGTTTCCCTTGGTGTTCAAGCTGTATGGCAGCATGTTGTTCGCAGACTGAGTCTGCATTGATCTAGCATCATCTAGTGGAATCCTCACTCTAGTTGGAGTGAGGCGTGGATGTCGATTGCAGACTGCAATCGAACCACCTAAAAACTGAGTGCCTCCTCTGTGGTTTACTATTGATTTCTGTGCCCTTCATCTGCTTGTCCCTTTGCCTTCAAGTGATCAGTTCTTCACTCTCATCTACTTTTCTCTGTGTACGGGTTAAGGAGGTGCGTTAGCAGCAGAATCTATTTTCCGCCTGAGTTTCTGCAAATTGGGAGTGATCTATTCATCCCCCCCTTCTATATCACTCTTGCTGCGCTAACAATTGGTATCAGAGCAGGTTTACGCCATGTGGACGAACGGTCAAGGAAATGCTGGTGGTCCTAGAACCTTCATGGCCGAAGGTCAATCCATTAGTCGCCCTCCTTATTTCGATGGTAGTAACTATCTATTTTGGAAGAACAGGATGGAAGTGTTCATCAGAGCTCAGAGTCATAAACTGTGGAGAGTAATCACGGTGGGGCCATATGAGCTGCCACCAAACGAGGATGCTTGGACAGATGACCATGTCAAGCTCTCTTCACTCAACTGGACGGCGCTGAACATAATCCAGTGTGTTGTTCATCCAGAGGAATATGCCCGTATATCTGCATACAGAACTGCCAAGCGAATGTGGGATGAGCTGCAATTGATCTATGAAGGTACAGCTCAAGTGAAAGCCTCGAAGGTAAACCTCTACACCTCTAAGTATGAAATGTTTAAGATGAATGCATATGAGAATATAACCGAAATGTATGCCAGGTTATCCTTGATCACTAACACTCTTAAAGGGCTAGGGAAGGATCTTGCTGAGGCAGATATAGTCAGGAAAATCCTTAGATCTTTATCCCCGGCATGGCACACTAAGGCCATTGTGATTGAGAAATCAAAAGATTTGACTGTCTTGACTGTGAATGAACTCATAGGATCCCTTATGACCTATGAGATGAATTTTCAAGGAGGTGGAGAAGGAAGTGAGAGGAAGGGTAAAAATGTAGCTCTAAGAGCTTCCCGCAATAAGGGTAGTAACAGTGGGAGCAGCAGCAGTAGCCCCGATTCTGAGTCCGAGCTTGAAGGTTTATCAAATCTCGACCAGGAGGAGCAGGCAATGCTCACTAGACAGTTCAGAAAATTTTTGAAGAAAAAGGGAAAGACCTTTAGGAAGAAGAAGCCACAACTCTTTAACAAGAATGCTGAATTTACCAGTTACAGGGATAGAAATCCTAAGAAACTGACTTGTTTTAATTGTAACAAACAGGGAGACATGAGAGGCGAATGCCCAGACCTCCAGAAGAAGGGTCCCTATCTTCAGAAGAAAAACATAAAGGTGCAGAAGAAGAAGAAGCCACAGGCGATGGTCTGCACATGGAGCGAGGAAGAGGAAGACCCCGAAGATGCTTCCTCAGAAGAATATGAAGATGGAATTTGCCTTATGGCAAACAGTGAAGAGGAGGTAATAAACGTTTTTGAAAATTTCTCAATTGATGACTAGGAGGATGCTTATGGTGATTTGTTAGATAAATTTAATTCTCTTAGCAAAGAGCACAGAGTTCTGAAAAGAATATTTAACACAAATATTGAAGAACAAACTCTGGTCTGTGAGGAAAATGAAAAGCTAAAAGAACAACTAGAAGAAATGACCTCACAAAGGAAAGAGAATGATAAGCTTAAGGGAGAAATTCAAGAAAGTCGAAAATAGCTCAATGAATTCAAAACTAAAATTGAAGAAAGCATGAATGAAATTAGAGTGAATTCAGAGATATATGAAGCTATGAAGAAAGTAAATGTTGAACTCCTAAAGACTTCTGAGTCTCTTCAAAAGGAGCTGGAAGACAAACAAAAAATCTTAGAAAAGTTTGTCGAAGGAAAGACTAGCCTAGATGCTATACTAGGGACTAGGGTCAATTTCAATAAGGAAGGTCTAGGCTATGACCCAACCAACAAGAGACCCTTGCAATTCAAGACCATCACCTTCTGTCCAGAGAAGGGAAAAGAAAAGCTGGACACACCATCCAGCTCAAACAGCTCTAAGGAAACTCAAAGTCCAAAAGAAAACACAAAAACCAGTATTGGACAACCATTTAAGAGTGGAATGAACTTTATGAAGAATAACATTAAGTCCACTCACCAGAACACAACTGGTAACTGGACCAAGAAAATAAATCAGAATAAGAGCTGGAATTATAACAACCAGATGGGTCCAAACAAGACCTACTGGTGGAATAACTTTCATGGTCAAAGATATGCTAATCAACAAGCCTACAAGAAATTTCCTAGGAATAGGAAGACTAATGAATGGAATAGAACTCACTTCTCCAGTTCAGCTAGATTCAACTTTAATAAACCAGAAAGGAAGGTGCCAGAGAAAACCATGCTGAAACAAATCTGGATACCTAAACACTTGATCAGAGATTTGAACAATGCCCTTGGACCCAACTCATCCTGGGTTCCAAATCAATCTGCTTGATATATTTGTGTAGGTCGGCCTGGCAGCTGAAGACAACAAGTGGTACCTCGACAATGGCTGCTCCAGGCATATGACAGGAGACCGATCCAAGTTCAGCAAGATAGAGTTGAAGCCAGGGGGTCTGGTCAAGTTTGGAGGAAAGAACAAAGGTAAAATAATTGGAGTTGGCACAGTAGGTAAGTCTTCCACAAATTCCATTGAAAAAGTATTACTTGTGGAAGGGCTTCAACACAACCTGATTAGCATTAGCCAATTATGTGACAGGGGTCACAGGGTTGTATTTGATGATAGTTCATGTAAAATCCTTGAAACAAATTCTAACATGGTTAAATTTGTAGCCAACAGGATTAATAATGTCTACATTGTAGACTTAGATGAGAATTCTGAATCTACTATTTGCTTATCTGCCAATTATGAAAATGATGCCTTTGAATGGCATAGACGTCTAGGTCATGCTAGCTTTTCAACTTTAAATAAAATGGTCAAGCATGATTTAGTTAGAGGCATGTCTAGAATTAAATTCAACTCAATATCAAAAACATGTGATGCCTGTGCTCTAGGCAAACAGACCAGAAATTCCTTTAAATTGAGATCTGAGCCATTGTCTTCTAGACCAATGGAACTTCTTCATATGGACTTTTTCGGTCCAACTAGAACTCAGAGTCTTAATGGAAACAGGTTTGGCTATGTCATCATAGATGACTTCTCTAGATATTCATGGATATTTTTCTTAGCAAATAAGAGTGATGCATTTCAAAAGTTTAATCTATTTTTCAATAAGGTCAAACAAGAAGGGAAGTACAAGGTTAGTTCTATTCAATATGACCATGGAGGTGAGTTTGAAAACTCCATGTTTACTGAACTTTGTGACAAAGAAGGACTAACTCACAGGTTTTCTTCTCCCAGGACACCTGAACAAAATGGGATTGTGGAGAGAAGAAATAGAACAGTGGTGGAGATGGCCCGAACCATGTTGATTGAAATCAAATTACCTAGAAGGTTTTGGGCAGAAGCGGCCAATACAGCAACCTACACAATCAACAGGGCCATGGTAAGACCCATACACAAGAAAACACCCTATGAGCTTCTAAAAGGTAAGAAACCAAACTTGTTTCATTTCAAAATTTTTGGAGCAAAATGTTTTATTCATAACAATGATAAGAAAGATTTAGACAAGTTTGAAGCCAAGAGTTCACCGGGAATATTCTTGGGTTACTCTGAAGTGTCAAGGGCATATAGGGTATTTAACATATCAGATCAGAAAGTGGAAGAATCCCCACACATCCTTTTTAGTGAAAAGAAAGATGTCTCTAATGTTGAAAATCTTGACAGGGATTCTAATCATGGTGGAGACTTTCTAGAAGACCAACATGAAGAAGAGAAGACTCAGCCAAATGGAGAAACAAATTCCCCCAATCAGGAAGGGCCAAGAGAAACAGGTGAGTCTTCAACAAATATCAGATTTCTTAAAGACCATCCTTTAGATAAAGTCATAGGCAATCCTGAAGATCCTCTTCGGACTAGGTCTCATTTTAGAAATGTGAATAATGATGACTTAATTGTATTAGTCTCACAAATTGAACCCAAAACAGTAGAAGAGGCCTTAGCTGATCAAGCTTGGGTCAATGCTATGAGTGAGGAATTAGGTCAGTTTGAAAGGAATAATGTCTGGGAGCTTGTCCCAAGACCAGATGGTATTAATGTCATAGGAACCAAGTGGGTGTTCAAAAATAAGATGAATGAAGATGGAATTATCTCGAGGAATAAGGCCAGACTAGTAGCCAAAGGCTACTGTCAGGAATTCGGTGTAGACTTTGATGAATCCTATGCACCTGTTGCTAGGATGGAAGCTATAAGACTGTTGCTTGCCTTTGCATGCTCAAAGAACATAAAACTCCAACAAATGGATGTTAAAAGTGCCTTTTTAAATGGAGTCATTAAAGAAGAAGTTTTTGTTGAACAACCTCCTGGATTTCAATATTCTCCTCAACCTAACAAAGTTTTCAGGTTAAACAAAGCCTTGTATGGTCTAAAGCAGGCTCCAAGAGCTTGGTATGAAAGATTATCTGAATTTCTGATCAGCAAGGGCTACAAAAGAGGTAAAGTTGATCAGACTTTATTTACCAAGGACATGAATAAAGATCTCATCATAGTTCAGGTATATGTAGATGACATTGTATTTGGATCAACTAAGCATGAACTATGTGATGAATTTTCTACCATGATGTCTGCTGAATTTGAAATGAGCTTGGTTGGTGAACTAAAATATTTTCTTGGATTGCAGGTACAGCAGCTAGAAGATGGGTGCTTCATCAACCAAACCAAATACACAATGGAACTGTTCAAAAGGTTTGGCATGGAAAACTTAAAGCACATTACTACACCCATGGGCACCAATACTTCATTGGATGTAGATGAGACAGGTAAAGAAGTAAATGCCAAACTTTATAGAGGTATGATTGGATCACTACTTTACTTGACAGCCTCTAGACCTGATATATAATTTAGTGTAGGAATGTGTGCAAGGTATCAGTCTAGACCTACTGAACTACACTTAGCTGCAGTTAAAAGAATCTTCAGATATTTGTCAGCTAGTCACTCTCTTGGTTTATGGTTTTCTGCATCTCACACACTTAACCTAGTAGCATACACAGATGCTGACTATGCAGGCTGTAAACTAGACAGGAAAAGCACAAGTGGCCATTGTGAATTCTTGGGTGGGTGTTTAGTGTCTTGGGGCTCCAAGAAATAACATTCTGTGGCCCTCTCCACTGCAGAAGCTGAATATGTGGCTACAGGGAGTTGTGGAACATAAGTAATATGGATTAAACACCAGCTTCAGGACTACCAAGTAGACCTGGGGTGCACACCTATTTACTGTGATAATACTAGTGCCATCAATCTTGCTAAAAATCCTGTTTTGCATTCACGAACCAAACACATAGAGATAAGACATCATTTTATAAGAGATGAGGTGTTTAAGAATAATTTTGAACTGATTCATGTAGGCACAGATAATCAGATTGCTGACATATTCACAAAACCTCTGGATAATGAAAAATTTTCCACATTGAGAAGAGAATTAGGCTTATACAAATTGTCCTAATTATGAAGCCTGTTCTTGGTGTGAGGGGGAGTTGTGTCTATCTGATGTTTAGCCTTCTTGCATGCTGGTTTAAGGGGGAGTTCAGAATGCTTATTGGTTAGCTGTCAGGAATACTCTAAATAAAGGGGAAGCCTTGAGTTTTTGCTGGAATATTTCATTGAGGAATGCTATGTCTTAGGGGGAGCTGAGTTGTGATGTGAGAAGAGAAGTTCTTTGACAGATTAAAAAGGACTATCCAGATGTGTACCTTTGCTGGTCTTGCATGACTGATTTAGTGTGGTTCTCTCAGGAAGTAGAGTGTCACTTATCTCTTAAGTCTATAAGTCAGTGACTCTAATCTCCAAGTTAGAATCTTTCCTTTGGTACTATTTCAGAGATCTGGACTAATTGCATAAAGTATATCTACCAACATTATCATTGATTATGGTTCAGGCCAAAAACTTGTATGTCTTGATATCTGACCCAATCAACTTGAAATCTAGACTTCAAGACTCAATTCAAGAAAAGTCCTTTTTGGTATTGTTTTCAATCATTCTATCTCTTTAACTCAAGGGCTTAACTGAACAAACATGTTCTGTTTTGATCACTAAGAAACTGGGAGCTTCATCAATGAAATGAATATTTCTCCCAAGTCATGAGGTGTCAAATGCTTAAAATGAATGAAAAGTCATGACAGAGCAATGGTGGCTTGCTGGTGAGTAGCTGGGGACTCTGGCCTCTAATCAAGGTGTTTCCTCATGTCAAAAGCCATAGTTACTAACTCTGTTCCTTAATAAAAAAAAGGGAAGGAAGTAATGAGGTACTCACTCTGAGTAACTGGGGATTCAGGCCTCTAATCAAGGTGTCTCCCTAATGTCAAAGGAAGTGAACTACCAACTTACTTATTGATCTTCTTGAAAATCATCTCCAACAAAAATTCCTTGTTGTTATGCAACTAATGGATTGCTTGTCCTCAATACCTTGAGAACACCTCTCTGATTTAGTCACTTGCTATCTTATGGAATAGTTGAATGATCAGCTATATCTGGTCATACTTGTGAACTCCTGCTCTCAATCATCCACTATGTATGCTGATAAACTTGTCTATCATTCTACTTCTCTATTGTGTACTGAAGTCTAAAGAATCCTCTCTTGAGATTAGAAACTCACTTATTCTCTTAAGACCTACTCGTGACTTTCTGCACTAAGAAGTAATTGCCCTTAGTCCTCATGTTTCCAGCACTGTCACACATTCTGTAGTTCTTTTTGCTGATGTCAAAGGGGGAGAGAAGCTTGCAATGTCTGCAATTTCAGTGAGAAGTTTGCAATATCAGTGAGTATTAGTTTTGTCTTGAGCTTTGAGGGGAGTCATGTTGCTTCGTGGAAGAAATGGTTATGAGTTGTGGGGGAGATGAGAGTGTGCTGTAGGGAATGCTGTAGGGAATGTTTAATTCATTTGCATGAGCATGTTGAATTTATTCTACTTGTTGCAGCTGGTATTAACTTTTTGTTGAAACTTGATATTGCTTGATTCATAGTGTTGTCATCATCAAAAAGGGGGAGATTGTTGCATCCCTATGGTTTTGATGATGTCCCATACTATAAATCAATCTTCTATCTCTAGATTAATGCTGTTTCATCATGTGAGTGAGTACAGTTCAATGGCTGTCAGATATCATACTTTACCTTAATTCTACCTACACTCTGTCTGCACAGTATTCACACCAGTGCGTCAACTCAGTGTGCTGATGCGTCGACCCTTCAGTCATTGTATGTCTCTGTTCTCACACCAGTGCGTCAACTCAGTGTGCTGATGCGTAGACTCTTCTGTTCAGGTTCTTCATTTGATTAAGTCTATACATCATCAGTTGAACGTAAAAGTAATACGTTGCAGCGTCAACTCATTGGGCTGCAGCGTCAACTCAGCATGTTTGCACTTCGCCTTCAGACTTTCAAGTCTATACACCCTATACTCATTCAAGTCTGTTCAGCCGTTTGCATCTCATAAAGTCTATACATTCGGTTCCTTGGGCAAAGTCTACACATCGCCTAGTCTGCCCATTGCCTTCAGCCCAAGTGCTCAAAGCCAAGTCTATACAACGCCAACCCAACACATTGAACAGTTCTCCAAGTCTATACACTAGACTTCATTTCTCTAAGTCTATACATTGTTGTTTGCACTGCAAAGTCCATACACTGGAAGCTCTTCGTTTGATATCAACAAGTCTGTACACTGGGTTCAACTCTCCAAGTCTTTACAGCCTGTTTGTCTTCATATGTGAAGTCTATACAATGCATGCTCACATAACTAACTCTATACACTCGATTGTTAGATCTTCAACTATATACATTGGTTGAGTCTTTACACTGAGATCTCATGAAGAGTTCCAAGTCTATACACTCGTTGTTAGAGACCTAGACTGCTAAGTCTATATACTCCCTCACTATGTACACACTTGCTATATTGATCTCTGAAGTCTATACAATGCTTCACGTTAACACTAAGTCTATACACTTCATTATTGTTGCTGAAGGGAACAGGGTCGACGCCTGAAGCTTAAAGCGTCCACGCATCAGTAGACGAAGCTTTCACGATGTCTTCTATTGCGTTAACGCCACAAGCAAGCAGCGTCGACGCAGCAGTTAAAGAAGCAGAGACTCTTACAAGCGACGAAGCTTTCACGATATCTTCCACTGCGTCAACGCCATCAACAAGCAGCGTCGACGCAGCGGCTTAAGAGACGCCAGTATACAAATGTACATGTCTTCAATGCGTCAACGCAACATGCTGATAACGTCGACGCAGCACGCCCATATGTTGAAGGCTTGATCACTGGACTGCCAATACCGTTGCGTCAACGCAGCAGGCTGATGGAGTCGACGCAGCGGTTAAAAAGGTTGAAGATCTATGATGGCTGCGTCAACCCTTTGGAGCAAGTGAGTTTACGCCATCTAAGTCCAGTTGCTGAGCGTACTGGTGCTGGGCACGTGATCCGAGGATAAGGAGAGTGCCCAGATGAGGACACGTGTTCTGATAGCCTGCTAGATGCTGCCACGTGGTCCTAATTCTTAAGGCGGGAACCTGGCAGCCACACGCCATTATCTGCTATAAAGATAGAGCTTCATCCTTCAGTAGATGCTCGATCATGAAAAGAAAAAGTAGAAGCCATTGGTGAGAGTCTGCACGATCCAGAAAAGAAAAAAGGGCAGAGAGTTCCATATCTGAGAGGAGATTGTTCGAGAGAGAGAGAGTGTGTGTGTGGATTGATGAATTGCTTCATTTGAAGCTACATTTGTATTGGGTTTCAGAACCGATTTCTTCTTCATTGTTTTTGTTTCTACTTTACTTTCGTTTATTTTCGTTCTTCCATTCTGATTTGAATTGGTTTCCCTCCGGTGTGTAGAGGAAGGGAGTACTACTCCAGTTTCCCTCTGAATTGCAGAGGAAGAGAGATCGGTGATCTCTGGTGGTGTTAGTGACAGGTTGTCATTAACTGTTCTCCTCCAGTGTATGGAGGAAGGGAGAGGATTCTCCTGTTGTGTTCTAGCTGGGAGCTAGAACAGGTTTCAAGTTCTGTGGGTAACAGAACTTGGTTGAGGGATTTGTTTCCCTTGGTGTTCAAGCTGTGTGGCAGCATGTTGTTCGCAGACTGAGTCTGCATTGATCTAGCATCATCTGGTGAAATCCTCACTCTAGTTGGAGTGAGGGGTGAATGTAGATTGCGGACTGTAATCGAACCACCTAAAAATCAAGTGCCTCCTCTGTGGTTTGCTATTGATTTCTGTGCCCTTCATCTGCTTGTCCCTTTGCCTTCAAGTGATCAGTTCTTCACTCTCATCTACTTTTCTCTGTGTACGGGTTAAGGAGGTGCGTTAGCAGCAGAATCTATTTTTCGCCTGAGTTTCTGCAAATTGGGAGTGATCTATTCATCCCCCCCCTTCTATATCACTCTTGCTGCGCTAACATCTTGGTCTAGTGGCATTCCGCCCTGATCGAGCCACCCTTATCTTGGTCTTATGGCATTCCGCCCTGATCGAGCTACCCCTATCTTGGTTTAGTGGCATTCCGCCCTGATCGAGCTATCCTTCCTTGGCCTAGTGACATTCCGCCCTGGCCGAGCTACCCTCATCTTGGTCTAGTGGCATTCCGCCCTGATCGAGCTATCCTTCCTTGGTTTAGTGACATTCCACCATGATCGAGCTGCCCCTATCTTGGTTTAGTGGCATTCCACCCTAGCCAAGCTACCTTTACCTTGGTCTAGTGGCATGTCGCCCTAGCCGAGCTACCCTTATCTTGGTCTAGTGGCATTCCGCCCTGATCGAGCTACCCCTATCTTGGTTTAGTGGCATTCCGCCCTAATCGAGCTACCCCTATCTTGGTCTAGTGGCATTCCGCCCTGATTAAGCTACCCCTATCTTGGTCTAGTGACATTCCGCCCTAGCCGAGCTACCCTTATCTTGATCTAGTGGCATTCCACCCTGATCGAGATACCCCTATCTTGGTCTAGTGGCATTCCGCCCTAGCCGAGCTACCCTTATCTTGGTCTAGTGGCATTCCGCCCTGATTGAGCTACCCCTATCTTGGTCTAGTGGCATTCCACCTTGATCGAGCTACCCCTATCTTGGTTTAGTGGCATTCCGCCCTGATCGAGCTATCCTTCCTTGGCCTAGTGGCATTCCGCCCTAGCCGAGCTACCCTCATCTTGGTCTAGTGGCATTTCGCCCTGATCGAGCTACCCTTGTCTTGGTCTAGTGGCATTCCGCCCTAGCCGAGCTACCCTTATCTTGGTCTAGTGGCATTCTGCCCTGATCGAGCTACCCCTATCTTGGTCTAGTGGCATTCCGCCCTAGCCGAGCTACCCTTATCTTGGTCTAGTGGTATTCCACCCTGATCGAGCTACCCCTATCTTTGTTTAGTGGCATTCCGTCCTAATCGAGCTACCCCTATCTTGGTTTAGTGGCATTCCGCCCTGATCGAGCTATCCTTCCTTGGCCTAGTGGCATTCCGCCCTAGCCGAGCTACCCTCATCTTGGTCTAGTGGCATTCCACCCTGATCAAGCTATCCTTCCTTGGTTTAGTGGCATTCCACCCTGATCGGGCTACCCCTATCTTGGTTTAGTGGCATTCCGCCCTGATCGAGCTACCCCTATCTTGGTTTAGTGGCATTCCGCCCTTATCGAGCTATCCTTCCTTCACCTAGTGGCATTCCGCCCTAGCCGAGCTACCCTCATCTTGGTCTAGTGGCATTCCGCCCTGATCAAGCTATCCTTCCTTGGTTTAGTGGCATTCTGCCCTGATCGAGCTACCCCTATCTTGGTTTAGTGGCATTCCGTCCTGATCGAGCTATCCTTCCTTGGCTTAGTGGCACTCCGCCCTAGCCGAGCTACCCCTATCATGGTCTAGTGGCATTCCGCCCTGATCGAGCTACCCTTATCTTGATCTAGTGGCATTCCACCCTAGCCGAGCTACCCTTATCTTGGTCTAGTGGCATTCCGCCCTGATCGAGCTACCCCTATCTTGGTTTAGTGGCATTCCGCCCTGATCGAGCTACCCCTATCTTGGGTTAGTGGCATTCCGCCCTGATCGAGCTATCCTTCCTTGGCCTAGTGGCATTCCGCCCTAGCCGAGCTACCCTCATCTTGGTCTAGTGGCATTCCGCCCTGATCAAGCTATCCTTTCTTGGTTTAGTGGCATTCCGCCCTGATCGAGCTACCCCTATCTTGGTTTAGTGACATTCTGCCCTGATCGAGCTACCCCTATCTTGGTCTAGTGGCATTCCGCCCTAGTCGAGCTACCCTTATCTTGGTCTAGTGGCATTCCGCCCAGATCGAGCTACCCCTATCTTGGTTTAGTGGCATTCCATCCTAATCGAGCTACCCCTATCTTGGTTTAGTGGCATTCCGCCCTGATCGAGCTATCCTTCCTTGGCCTAGTGGCATTCCGCCCTAGCTGAGCTACCCTCATCTTGGTCTAGTGGCATTCCGCCCTGATCAAGCTATCCTTCCTTGGTTTAGTGGCATTCCGCCCTGATCGAGCTGCCCCTATCTTGGTTTAGTGGCATTCCGCCCTGATCGAGCTATCCCTATCTTGGTTTAGTGGCATTCCGCCCTTATCGAGCTATCCTTCCTTCGCCTAGTGGCATTTCGCCCTAGCCAAGCTACCCTCATCTTGGTTTAGTGGCATTCCGCCCTGATCAAGCTATCCTTCCTTAGTTTAGTGGCATTCCGCCCTGATCGAGCTACCCCTATCTTGGTTTAGTGGCATTCCGTCCTGATCGAGCTATCCTTCCTTGGCTTAGTGGCACTCCGCCCTAGCCGAGCTACCCCTATCATGGTCTAGTGGCATTCCGCCCTGATCGAGCTACCCTTATCTTGATCTAGTGGCATTCCACCCTAGCCGAGCTACCCTTATCTTGGCCTAGTGGCATTCCGTCCTGATCGAGCTACCCCTATCTTGGTTTAGTGGCATTCCACCCTGATCGAGCTACCCCTATCTTGGGTTAGTGGCATTCCGCCCTGATCAAGCTATCCTTCCTTGGCCTAGTGGCATTCCGCCCTAGCCGAGCTACCCTCATCTTGGTCTAGTGGCATTCCGCCCTGATCAAGCTATCCTTCCTTGGTTTAGTGGCATTCTGCCCTGATCGAGCTACCCCTATCTTAGTTTAGTGGCATTCCACCCTGATCGAGCTATCCTTCCTTGGCTTAGTGGCACTCCGCCCTAGCCGAGCTACCCTTATCGTGGTCTAGTGGCATTCCGCCCTGATCGAGCTACCCTTATCTTGGTCTAGTGGCATTCCGCCCTGATCGAGCTACCTTTCTTTGGTCTAGTGGCACTCCGCCTTGGCCGAGCTCTCAAAAGAATGCACCATATTGCCGTTACGGCCCTTACGTCTGAATCAGCGAAAGATTATTCCTTTGCGTTAGCATTCAGCCCCTGCTGACGAATAAACCACTTTGCTCGGCACAAGGCCCGGTGAGCTGGCCAACAGTCGCCTACTACCAACCAAGGGTCGGACATCACACTTCGACCTACCATCCTTTTTATCAAAAAAAGAGAAAGGGAAAATAAAAGAAACATGGGGTTAAAAATAGAGATACCTTGCCAGACTTACTCCTATATTAGGACAAGTGCAAAAATGGATATAACCCAGCTGTGGCGAAAACCCGAAAGGGCGCTACAGGCAAAATCGGGTACCCCGCCACGTGGAAACCTGAGAGGGCGCGTGGGCAAAAGCAAGAGGGGGCTGGCTTCGATGAAAACCCGAAAGGGCGCTTAAGTCAGTAAAGTGGTAATTAAAAAAATTCCTCTTTTGTTCTCCACCCGATGAAACTCCAAAAGGGACAATCATCAGACGTCCCACTGGAGATCCTTTAACAAACCCATGTTCGACCCTCGTCATCATCGGCGAGATCGGTCGATCTCTACCCCTGACCTGGACCTTCCGTCCTTGTTAGTAATCCTACCCTTGCATCGGCACGTGACCCATGCTGATGAACAAACCCATGTTCGACCCTCATCATCATCGGCGAGATCGGTCGATCTCTACCCCTGACCTGGACCTTCCGTCCTTGTTAGTAATCCTACCCTTACTTTGGCATGTGACTCATGCTGATGAATAAACCCATGTTCGACCCTCATCATCATCGGCGAGATCGGTCGATCTCTACCCCTAACTTGGACCTTCCGTCCTTGTTAATAACCCCACCTTTGCTTCGGCATGTGACCCATGCTAATGAACGAACCCATGTTTGACCCTCGTCATCATCGGCGAGATCGGTCAACCTCTACCCTTAACTCAGATCTTACGTCCTTGTTAACAAACCGTGACCTTTGCTCCGGCATTTAACCAGTGTCGACGAACTAAATCAGAGACCGATCCTTGTCATCATCGGCAAGGCCAGTCAGCATTCTCGCAGTCCAGTTCTTCTGTACTCCGAATTCAAAAAAAAGGAAGAAAAGAAAATGGGGTTAAAAATGGAGATACCCCACCAGACTTGCTCCTATATTGGGACAAGTGCAAAAATGGCTATAACCCAGCTGTGGCAAAAACCCGAAAGGGCGCTACAGGCAAAATCGGGTACCCCGCCACGTGAAAATTCGAGAGGGCGCGTGGGCAAAACCAAGAGGGGGCTGGCTTCGGTGAAAACCCGAAAGGGTGCTTAGGTCAGTAATGAGAATAAAAATATATATATGAATGATGAATAGTGATGATCCATCCTCCCTCTTGAAGACCCTTTACAGGGTCGAAGCGGAGTCTTCATCCAATATCCCACCTACATGTATCTATTCTCTACCCTTTCGACCCTTGTCACCATCGGCAAGATCGGTCGCTACCCTTTCCGGTCCTTGTCACCATCGGCAAGACCGTCTACGCTTTCGACCCTTGTCACCATCGGCAAGATCGATCGCTACCCTTTCTGGTCCTTGTCACCATCGGCAAGACCGTCTAACCTTTCGACCCTTGTCACCATCGGCAAGATCAGTCGCTACCCTTTCCTGTCCTTGTCACCATCGGCAAGACCATCTACCCTTTTGACCCTTGTCACCATCGGTAAGATCGGTCGCTACTGTCACGCCCCGACGCAGAATATCGGGACGTACAATTAGGAACGAGCTGGCAAGAGAGAGATCTATCTAAAATAATACACAATGCTACAAGATGGAAATACTAAATGATCATTAACCAACCACAACTGATACAATGACCTCCAATTCAACTTAATACAATTGGAATTACAACCACTAAAACTCAATAACATAACTGAAACTAAATGCTCTCCAAAACACAACTAGAAGTAAGATAACACACTGCTAACACACTAGAACTGACACACTCATGACATCACTCCTGCCCTTCCCTGTCGGTAAGCGCGTCACCTGAAAAGCCTGGAAAGGGGGGAAAATACAACTATGAGCTGACGCTCAGTAGGAAATAACAGGCAATTTACGTGATTAACAAGTTAATTACATTTTCATATGCAATACTAAGAAAGAAATAAATGACGATAACGATGTAATGAAACAACGTAATAACAAGATCTTGCAAGGTCAAGAAATATGTGATGTCAAGAATTAACAAGATAACAAGTACAAGAATTTACAACACGAGATATAACAAGAGACAGTAGTAAAGAATTGGCCACAAGTAAGTAATATTAATTCATTCGCGATCAAGTAACAAGTAACAAGTAACAAGAGATGTTTGTCATAGACGCAACAAGCAAGCAAGTATTTCGGTGTAATGTCCCACCATGTCATTAGCATCCCATGGGCTCAGTAATTTTTCGAGCGCTCTCCCCAGGACCAGACTGGGCCCTTATGATGCGATGGCATTTATTTTTATGGGCCCAAAGTCCCACACGTCCAGGCATTCAGTCAATTTTAATGGCCAATTAATCAGAGGAATTTCTGTCAAGAGTATGAGTTTTTAAGGACTAACATGTCCTTGGATTCCAGACAAAAACTCGGTTGATACGGTCACCTCGGTGCCGCTTTACAAGAACTGGACCAAGACTCGGTCCACGGGGTCAAGAAAGAACGGCTGACAGTATACCATTCAAGTGTATAAGTAATCCATTCTACTGGAATAATAGGGACTAAAACAGTAACTTAACAATCAATTTAATCCTAATTACCAAGTTCATATATCAAGGATTATCCATTATCATTTGCATTAAACCAATTTGCCAAAGGATGATTCAAGATGATAAGGTAAAGGAACAAGCTCGTACAGAAATGAAATAGCATGCATTAATAGAGATTTAGTTTCACCATTAACCACTAATTATGTGGGTTTCTATTTAACCATTGTATGAAGATGATAAATGGCATGTTTTTACACTACGTTTGCATGTAGGGACCAATGTTAATTGAAATCAAAGGGGTACATGAATAGGTTACTGGTTCTTCAAGAATATACTTTTCAATTGGTCTAAGTTAAATGGGTCGATCCTCTAATGATCCGGATCGATCCTCGGGTCGAAGAACGATAAAAATTGGGTTTCTGGTACATGGGTCGACCCCTGGGGTCGACCCATGTAAAAATGGGGTCTGCCAGTGAGATGGGTCGACCCCTGGGGTCGACCCCCACAATTTCTGCAGAATGTGTCGACCCTATGGGTCGACCCCCACATTTTTTGCCTTATGGGTCGACCCTATGGGCCGACCCTTGCTGGGTGCTGGATGGGTCGACCCCTGGGGTCGACCCTCGGGCCTGCCAGGGCTTCCAGAAAACGGGTCAACCCCAGGGTTCGACCCCTGCAAGAACAAAAACGGTTTTAACCCCGGAAAATGTATAAACTCACCCAATTGAGATCCAATTGAGTTGGGATCTTAACCACATGATCTAGGGTTATTAATATACATACTAGGGTCATAAAACAAGCGATTTGAAACACTAATTCCAACAGAAATCCATTAAATCTTAACCTATTCTATGATGCACACATAAAAACCTAATTCTTGACATGCTTCTACTAAATCATGAAATTCTCTCAATATACATAACGAAAATTGGGGCTTCTTATGTCAAAAGAAAGCTAACTAGATGCTGAATCCAACCATATATGATAAGCTATATGTGGATCAAGTTTTATAACTCAAAATCAGCCCGCAATCAAGTTCTAACTCAAAGGGTCACAATATAAATCAAGTTTTAGACATGCTCTCACTAAAAATCAAAATTTCCCCAAGCATGCTCAATGAAAATTGGGACTTTCTACGTTAAATGAAAGCTAACAACATGCTGATTACATCATATAAGTTAATTAGAGTTTGGCATGTTATACCTACCTCAATCGAAGAGAGAACTTAAAACCTAGAATGAAGAACGAACTGGATCACCCTTCACCAAACCCACGATAGCTCTCTAGATACCTGATAAAAATTGGGGCTTTCAGTCCCACTGGATAGATCTCGTCAAGAGGGAAAAAATCATATATTCATGATCGAATTTTGGTTGAGAATTCGTACCTCAATTGAAGAAACAAAGAAGGAAGAAGGAAGTCGATGGCCTGCCGACACACCTCCACAAATCGAGCAAGATCTTCCTAGATCTGAAACTTCAGCAAACCCCACTGCCACCAAAAGAAACTATACTCGAAGAGCTTTCTATCTATAGCTCACACATCTTCTGGAGAGTTCTGAGCTGGGAGAATTCGACGGGGCAAGTGACGTGTTAGAAACGGCACCGAAATGTTTGACTCAATCAAACTCGACCTGCTGCGCCTCCTAGGGTTAGGTTTGTGTCGAATTGATTGAGGGCTATTAATCCTTAGCTCATGGCCGTTCATTTGCCTCTGATTTGAGCTAATTTGGTTGAGTATTAAGCCCGAATTTTGCGTTTTAAACTAAGGTTAGGTAAGGGTTAAAAAGTGTGCACTTTTGGGCTTAATCTCCAAGTAGATCTAACAACGGGTTTATAATGGCTTAATGCCAGAAGACAAAGTTGTTGTCTACATTGACCTTAACCTGTTTACTATTTTTATGGATTTTTATAAGGTAGTCGGATTTTCACTTATACTATTTCTAACGAATTAAATATTAAAAAATCTGAAATTCAATTATTAATTCAATAAGAATTCAATTCTAAATTAATAAAAGCTTAATAAATATATTGGGCTCAATTAAATAATTCGGGGTCTTACACCCTCCCCTACTTGAAGGAATTTGGTCCTCCAAATTCACTGCACTAAAACTGAGAGTAGGGAATGAGATCGCTCACCTAGAATAAATCGGGATACCGCTTCCGCATAGTCTCTTCAGACTCCCATGTAGCTTCTTCGGTCCCACGCCGACTCCACTGAATCTTGACCATCGGTATCGAACGGTTCCGGAGTTGCTGTTGCTTCCGGTCCAGAATCTTGACAGGTCTTTCCTCATAAGTCAAATCTTCCTTCAGTTCAAAATCCACCTGCTGAATGATATGAGTGGGGTCGTACACATATTTCCGTAACATAGACACATGGAAGACATTATGTACGCCTGACAATTGCGGTGGTAAAGCCAGTCTGTATGCCACCTCTCCCACTCTATCTAGAATCTCGAATGGACCAATGTATCTCGGACTCAGCTTGCCATGAATGCCAAATCTTCGGATCCCTCTCGTCGGAGAGACCTTTAAGAACACATGCTCGCCAACCTGAAATTCAAATGCTCTTCTTCTATTGTCGGCATAACTCTTCTGTCTTGACTTGGCTACTTGTAACCGGTCTCGGATAATACGTATGTTCTATGATGATTCTGAGACAAGATCCGATCCAAGCCACTGTTTCTCACCTACCTCATCCCAACATAACGGAGAACGACAACTCCTACCATACAATGCTTCAAAAGGAGCCATCTGTATGCTGGACTAGTAACTGTTGTTGTAGGCGAATTCAATCAATGCCAAGTGATCACTCCAACTGCCTCCAAAATCAATCATGCATGCTCTAAGCATATCTTCCACTATCTGGTTGGTTCTTTCAGTCTGTCCATCTGTCTGCGGATGAAAAGTAGTACTGAAATTCAGACGAGTATCAAGAGACTCTTGCAGTCCCTTCCATAAATGTGAAGTAAATCTGGGGTCTCGATCAGACACAATGCTGACTGGAATACCATGGAGTCTCACCACTTCCTTCAAATACAAAGTAGCCAATACATCAATCGTCCACTTGGACTTAATTGGTAAGAAATGAGATGACTTTGTCAATCGGTCAACAATCACCCATATCGCATCAAATCCACCACGAGTCTTAGGTAGACCCATAATGAAATCCATGCCAATGCTCTCCCACTTCCATTGGGGTATGTCGAGTGGTTTCAGTTTCCCTGTCGGTCTGAAATATCCGGCCTTAACTTGTTGACATACTAAGCATCTACTCACAAAATCTGCAACTTCTCTTTTCATATTCGGCCACCAAAAGGATCTTTTCAAATCTCGGTACATCTTAGTGCCGCCAGGATGAATAGTATATCTGGATCTATGAGCTTCCTCCAGAATCTTGTTCTTTATTGCGGCTTCGTCAGGTACACAAGTTCTGCCCTTGAATAATAATATTCCATCATCGGCCAACATGAAGTCAGGTCTGCTGCTCAAGCTTCCCTTGACCTCTACCAACTCGGGATCTTTATCTTGTAAGGACTTGATTTCCATCAACAATTCGGGCTTAAGTTGGATCTGAGCAATCATAACCCGATCATTGTCAATATTAAGATCCAGGCGGGACAATTGTTCCAATAACCTCCATTCTTGTAACATAAGACTTGACAATCTAGCTTCCGGCTTAATGCATCTGCCACAACATTACCCTTGCCAGGATGATACTCAATCAAGAAGTCGAAGTCTTTCAAATACTCCAACTATCTGCGCTGCCGCATATTGAGTTCCTTCTAAGAAAATAAATATTTCAGACTCTTATGATCTGAAAACACCGTGAAGGTTTCTCCATACAAGTAGTGCCTCCAAATCTTCAAAGCAAACACGACTGCTGCCAGTTCTAAATCATGAACAGGATAATTCTCTTCGTGCTTCCTTAACTACCTAGAAGAATAGCCAATCACCTTCCCATGCTGCATGAGCACACAGCCTAGGCCATTACCTGATGCATCAGTATATACGATAAATCCTCCTTCACCAGAAGGTAAAGCCAATACAGGTGCAGTAGTCAAACACTCCTTCAAAGTCTGAAAGCTTCGCTGACAATCTTCGGACCAATCAAACTTGTTCTCCTTGCGGGTTAATCTTGTCATAGGTACCGCAATCTTAGAGAAATCCTGGATAAATCTTCGATAATAGCCTGCCAGGCCTAGAAAACTTCTAACTTCTGTCACACTGGTAGGTTGTTCCCAATTCTTCACTGCCTCAACCTTCGAAGGATCAACAGAAATATCGTCCTTCGTAATGATATGTCCGAGAAAGGACACCTCTTGCAGCCAAAATTCACACTTACTGAACTTGGCATAAAGTTGATGATCTCTCAATAACTGCAATGCCATCCTCAGATGTTTAGCATGCTCCACTTCACTCTTGGAATAGATCAAGATGTCATCAATAAAGACCACGACCCATTGATCAAGATAGGGCCGAAATGCATTGTTCATCAACTGCATGAAAGCTGCTGGAGCATTCGTTAGACCAAAAGGCATAACGACAAATTCAAAATGACCATACCTGCTGCGGAAAGCTGATTTATAGATATCCTCTTCCTTAATCCACAACTGGTGATATCCAGATCGAAGATCGATCTTAGAGAAATATTGAGCTCCCGCTATCTGGTCAAATAACTCGTCAATCCTCGGAAATGGATATTTGTTCTTGACATTCTGCTGGTTTATTTGCCGATAATCAATGCACAACCTCATCGAACCATCTTTCTTCCTGATGAATAATACAGGGGCTCCCCACGGAGAAGTACTAGGACGAATGAAGCCCTTCTCGAGTAATTCCATCAACTGCTGCTTCAATTCCCTCAGTTCCGCAGGAGATATACGATAAGGAGCCTTGGAAATAGGAGATGTGCCAGGAATAAGATCAATAGAAAAGATAACTTCCCGCTCAGGCGGAAGTCATGGTAGTTCCTCTGGAAAGACATCAGAAAAATCTCGGACAACAGGAATGTCCTTGATCTCAATCTGCTGCTCAGGGGTTGCACAGACAAAGGCTAGAAAAGCCTCACATCCACGTCTCATCAGCTTATCAGCTCGAAGAGCCGAAATAAGTGACACAGAGTTGTGATGCTTAACACCCACAAAAGAAAGTCTCGGGTGCCTAGTAAAAGACACTAAGCTAGAACTGCAGTGAACACTAGCCTCATATCGAGCCAACCAATCTGCTCCTAGGATTACATCATAATCCTTATGTCCATGTAGACTAAATCTGCTGGTAAGTTCTGTTCACCAATCATAACCGTACTAGAGGGATAGAAATATTGGATTGCTGATCTAGTACCAATAGGGGTTGATATTTCTAACGGAGAATTCATCAAAACAGGTTCCACAGCTAAAGACTTAGCAAATCTCTGAGAAATAAATGAATGTGTTGCACCAGTATTGAAAAGAACAACTGCTGACTTGTCGAGTATAATAAGTGTACCTTCGACGAGTCCACCATCCTCGGTTATTCCCGCTTCCTCAGCATGCAGAGCTTGGAGCTTGCTTTGTGGTTTCTTGAAGACTTGCGGTTTTGCCGGGGTAGCTTGCTCAGACATACGAGGGCAATCAGAGATACGGTGCTCCTTGCTTCCACATCGTAGGCATGCGCCTAGCTTGCGCCAGCAATCCTCCACCCTGTGGCTAGGATTATTACAAAACTTGCAAACGCCCATGTATGGAATAATAGGGCCAGGCTTCTTATCTTCATGCTTCATCATCTTTCCCTTCCATGATCCTGCTCCGGTCCACGAACTCGACCCACTCGCGGGCCTCTTCTTGATATACCCAGGTTTGACACTCCCGGAACCCGTAGGTCATTCCTTCTTCATGCCTGTGCCACGGATCCTCTCCGTCATCTCAAGAGTATCCTCCATAATTTGTGCTTTCCTTACCATCTCGGAATAAGTGGAAATCTCCAACGGTGCCAGTTGATTAATATAATGTAGCTTCAGACCATTGAGAAAACGCTTCACCTTCATTTTCTCGGTGGAAATAAGATGTGTAGCATAACGAGAAAGCCGTGCAAATTGAGCCTCATACTCTGCCACGGACAACCCTCGTTGTTTCAGGGCCACGAACTCCGTCGCTTTCTTCTCTTGCACTCTATCAGAAAAATACTTGTTGTTAAAGAATTCCTCGAACTCTTCCCACGTAACCTGCCGGTCACCGAGAGTCGCCTTGATAGAATCCCACCAAGTACGTGCATCACGTTCCAATTGAAATGTGGACAAAAGGACACGCTCATGGTTGGTGTATTGCATAACTTCAAAGATTCTCCCCATCTCATCTAGCCAGTGCTCGACTTGGTCGGGGTCGGTCGAACCAGCGAATCTAGGCGGATTCATCCCGCGGAAATTCCGGTATAAATCACCGGTGCCATGCTGTGCTGCTCCTGCCTGAGCTACCTGTTGAAGGGCCTGAGTAAGGCCTTGAATAGTGCGCTGCAGGTTCCTCCATTCAGCGCGATCAGCTGCCATGTACACGAGAAATAGATTACCAAGGTTTAATCAAGATAAATAATTACATGATTAAGAAACGAACTTAACCCAAGTTTCTACCCATTCTCACCAGGTCAGGTCCTAGACTTTTACAAGGTTAGGGATCTAATGCACCTAGACACGACCAAAACTCGGTACCTGGCGGAGGTAATCGGTCCGAAGACCACTCGCGCAAGTGTGCGACCTTCCCGATAGGCGTAGCCTAACGTTCGGACAACACCTTTTGATATACCAGTTATTGGGATGTAATGCGAGAAAACCTAAACTTAGGAAACCTAGGAATGTGAAATCTAGGGCTCTAATACCAACTAAACTGTCACGCCCCGACGCGGAATATCGGGACGTACAGTTAGGAACGAGCTGGCAAGAGAGAGATCTATCTAAAATAATACACAATGCTACAAGATGGAAATACTAAATGATCATTAACCAACCACAACTGATACAATAACCTTCAATTCAACTTAATACAACTGGAATTACAACCACTAAAACTCAATAACGTAACTGAAACTAAATGCTCTCCAAAACACAACTAGAAGTAAGATAACACACTGCTAACACACTAGAACTGACTGTAGCAACCCTGGAAAAAATAAAGATTTTTAAATAAATCAAATTAGAATAAACAAATTCTTAATTAGTCAAAATAGGCTAAAAGATTTAAGTAAGTAAAAGAAAAATCAAGAGGAACAAATAAATAGAACCAAAAATGTGAATAACGCCTTGATTCAAGGCGCTAATTAAAATTAAACGCCTCTGGCTAAGGCGTGAATTGAAAAAGGGACGCCCCCTGGACAAGGCGTCAATTCTCAAACGACCAAAATAAATAAAAGGGCAATTAAACGTAACGCCCTTTGCTTAGACGCGTTTTACTAAAGAAACGACGTTCAAAAAGGCATTAATTTAAGTAACGCCCTATAGAAAGGCGTTAATTCAGTTCGAGTTTCGTTCGACTCTATCCAGGGAAAGTTTATGGATTAGTACGAGTTAGTAGAATATAGAAAGGACTCTATCAAGGCAATACTACCCTTAATCAAACTCTAACTCTATTAGGGTTCCCCAAAACCCTATAAATAATCCTTGTCCATCAAACCCTAAAATCTATTTGGTCGAAGCTCTGCTGCTGCGTACGTGAAGAACAAGTGATGTTCTTCTTCCCTTGCCTCCAGTCATAGTTACGAAGAATATTAATATTAATGTTCTTCATCTTTGTTGTAGGTTACCTTGTCGAGTTTTCCAACGTGCTGAAGAACTAAAGGTTCCTCATCGGCATCATCCTTGTCGACTGCATCTTCTTCAACCAGTAAAGAAGAAGAGTTTTTCCTCTTCTCAGCAAACTCTTATCGTCACTGCATCCTCTTCGGTGTGCTGCCGTTTGATTAAGTTCGGAAGCAACCATCTTCTGGGTGCTGTTCTAGTTGCTTCAGGAGGCTCTGTTTAGAACAGAGCATCGTTTCTTATCAAAACCTTCACATAACTTCATCCAGATTACCCATCAGGTAGGTTTTCTCAAGATCGTAGCCCAAACTAGCTTAAGATCTTAATAATATCATCGGTCGTGCATGCATATAGTTTTATTGTGGTTTCAGATGTTTTCTATGTAATTTCAAAAAGAAACGCCCTTGGCAAGAGCGCTAATTTAAAGAAGCGACCCACACTAGGGCGCTAATTATTGTTTTGACGCCCTGCCCAGAAGTCGTCAATTACATGTAATTAATAAATACCCACGTTTAAATTTAATATCTATGTAACCATGAATATAATATATTGCATGAGTATACCTGTGAAATCCTGCTATTTTTCCTGTCATGATCATGTACCCTTTTTCCTGATATTTTATTATCTGAAAATTGGTAAATTCTTGAATTCACGACCTTGTCTAGGTCGTCTCCTACTGAACTAACGCCCCAGACCAGGGCTCTAATTGAGAGGTAACGCCCCTGTCTAGGGCGCGTTTTGGTTAAAATTCTGAAATAATGAAATTCTGTAAAAATTGAAATATAGTTTGGACGACTGCTTCACGAGTCGTCAAAAGCTCAAGAAACGCCCTTATGTAAGGCATTAATTACGTGATTAATGACTTAACTAAAGTCGTTATTTTCCTGTAAAACTATTTTTTCACTGTTTCTGTTATCCGAGGGTTTCATACTTATGTATATATATATATATTGGCACTATATTTCCACTCCGTGAATATAGTCCCACGTTTCATGATGTTTTAACGTTACCCTCAATTCTCGGTGACATACAAGCTCTCCATTGGACATTCCGTTCCTTTGGACTAGCGAGTTAGTCATAGAGACCTCCGTAAGACTCCTCGAGCCTTGGATTCCCTCAAGGCCGACTGAGCGGGTTGTACCATAAAAATCTATCACCCTATTTTTGCCATGTCACTCTATAGAAACATGGTATACCGGCCCTCATATTATGCTATGAGTCTGATATGAGAATTTTCTTAATGAACGGGGAAAGCATGCCATCAATGTGATGTTATTGTAGACCCCAATTCTATAACAACTTTGTTATGATGTTCTTGTGGACCTCAATTCTATATTAAAGGAGTGACCATCTACTTGTGGGCATTTACTTGTCATGGTACCCAAGTTAGGGAACCAATTCCACCTAGTTTTATCGATAATCATGATTGTACCGTTATTATCGCCATTCTATGTCAAGTGTCATATTTTTTGGACTCTACTCTATCCAAGTTTATCCTACATGTCTACAAGCTTTATTCTTGAAATTCCATACTGGCTATACACAAAAGTGGATGTTAAAATACTTGATTAATGCCTGCGCATATAGGGCCCGATCTGGTCCTGGGAGGAGCACCCGAAAGTACTTGTGTCCATGGGAGTTGATTGATCACGGTATTGGCATTATACCGAAGTGCATGACTAGCTTGATTGAACATTCCACAAATCTTGTACTTGTACTTGACTTGATATTACATGACTTGCGTGACCCGAAAAGGGGTAATTGCATACTTGCGTGCTTGAACGTGATAGCCAAATTCCAACATGACATGATGAATACACTTGCTTGAATATCTTGATATCTTTTGATATAAGTTCTTGAAAGTTCATGACTAGTTCTCGTCGCTATCTTATTGTTATACACTCTCTCTATCTTGTCATTTTATGCGAGCATGCATAACTATAGTGTATTCATGAAAGATGTAATTACTTAAACCCATTGCTAGTTCTTGAGATATAATTTCCTACTGAGCGTTCGCTCACTTAGTGTTTCCCTACTTTTCAGGTAAGTCCGACGATGAGGGAGCTCAAACGGATGGGGAAAATCAAGAGTAAAAGAGATAGAGCTTCTCCCGTGTTATCTAGTCTTTTTCATATTTTCTTGAGTCAACCTTGTATTTTTCCTTTATTTTAGTTAGTACTTCAAAGGTTTGTAATAGACATATTCTTATGAAGGAATAAAGGATTGGGTTATCTTTACTTTTACGCATATCTGATTTTGGTGTCGAATACACTAATACTCTGATTGACATGATTGATATAAACTCATCACGCATCTCCGGGTATCTTCCGCTCTCGGGGCGTGACACTGACACACTCATGACATCACTCCTGCCCTTCCCCGTCGGTAAGCGCATCACCTGAAAAACCTGGAAAGGGGGGAAAACACAACTATGAGCTGACGCTCAGTAGGAAATAACAGGCAATTTACGTGATTAACAAGTTAATTACATTTTCATATGCAATACTAAGAAAGAAATAAATGACGATAACGATATAATGAAACAACGTAATAACAAGATCTTGCAAGGTCAAGAAATATGTGATGTCAAGAATTAACAAGATAACAAGTACAAGAATTTACAACAGGAGATATAACAAGAGACAGTAGTAAAGAATTGGCCACAAGTAAGTAATATCAATTCATTCGCGATCAAGTAACAAGTAACAAGTAACAAGAGATGTTTGTCATAGATGCAACAAGCAAGCAAGTATTTCAGTCTAATGCCCCACCATGTCATTAGCATCCCATGGGCTCAGTAATTTTTCGGGCGCTCTCCCCAGGACCAGACCGGGCCCTTATGATGCGATGGCATTTATTTTTATGGGCCCAAAGTCCCACACGTCCAGACATTCAGTCAATTTTAATGGCCAATTAATCAGAGGAATTTCTGTCAAGAGTATGAGTTTTTAAGGACTAACATGTCCTTGGATTCCAAATAAAAACTCGGTTGATACGGTCACCTCGGTGCCGCTTTACAAGAACTGGACCAAGACTCGGTCCACAGGGTCAAGAAAGAACGGCTGACAGTGTACCCTTCAAGTGTGTAAGTAATCTATTCTACTGGAATAATAGGAACTAAAACAGCAACTTAACAATCAATTTAATCATAATTACCAAGTTAATATATCAAGGATTATCCATTATCATTTGCATTAAACCAATTTGCCAAAGGATGATTCAAGATGATAAGGTAAAGGAACAAGCTCGTACAGGAATGAAATAGCATGCATTAACAGAGATTTAGTTTCACCATTAACCACTAATTATGTGGGTTTCTATTTAACCATTGTATGAAGATGATAAATGGCATGTTTTTACACTACGTTTGCATGTAGGGACCAATGTTAATTGAAATCAAAGGGGTACATGAATAGGTTACTGGTTCTTCAAGAATATACTTTTCAATTGGTCTAAGTTAAATGGGTCGATCCCCTAATGATCCGGATCGATCCTCGGGTCGAAGAACGACAAAAACTGGGTTTCTGGTACATGGGTCGACCCCTGGGGTCGACCCCTGTAAAAATGGGGTCTGCCAGTGAGATGGGTCGACCCCTGGGGTCGACCCCCACAGGGGTCGACCCCCACAATTTCTGCAGAATGGGTCGACCCTATGGGTCGACCCCCACATTTTTTGCCTTATGGGTCGACCCTTTGGGTCGACCCTTGCTGGGTGCTGGATGGGTCGACCCCTGGGGTCAACCCTCGGGCCTGCCAGGGCTTCCAAAAAACGGGTCGACCCCAGGGGTCGACCCCTGCAAGAACAAAAACGGTTTTAACCCCAGAAAACGTATAAACTCACCCAATTGAGATCCAATTGAGTTGGGATCTTAACCACATGATCTAGGGTTATTAATATACATACTAGGGTCATAAAACAAGGAATTTGAAACACTAATTTCAACAGAAATCCATTAAATCTTAACATATTCTATGATGCACACATAAAAACCTAATTCTTGACATGCTTCTACTAAATCATGAAATTCTCTCAATATACATAACGAAAATTGGGGCTTCTTATGTCAAAAGAAAGCTAACTTGATGCTGAATCCAACCATATATGATAAGCTATATGTGGATCAAGTTTTATAACTCAAAATCAGCCCACAATCAAGCTCTAACTCAAAGGGTCACAATATAAATCAAGTTCTAGACATGCTCTTACTAAAAATTGAAATTTCCCCAAGCATGCTCAATGAAAATTGGGGCTTTCTACATTAAATGAAAGCTAACAATATGCTGATTACATCATATAAGTTAATTAGAGTTTGGCCTGTTAAACCTACCTCAATCGAAGAGAGAACTTAAAACCTAGAATGAAGAACGAACTGGATCACCCTTCACCAAACCCACGATAGCTCTCTAGATACCTGATAAAATTGGGACTTTCAGTCCCACTGGATAGATCTCGTCGAGAGGAACAAAATCATATATTCATGATCGAATTTTGGTTGAGAATTCCTACCTCAATTGAAGAAACAAAGAAGGAAGAAGGAAGCCGACGGCCTGCCGAGACACCTCCACAAATCGAGCAAGATCTTCCTAGATCTGAAACTTCAACAAACCCCACAGCCACCAAAAGAAACTAGACTCGAAGAGCTTTCTATCTATAGCTCACACATCTTCTGGAGAGTTCTGAGCTGGGAGAATTCGACGGGGGCAAGTGACGTGTTAAAAACGGCGCCGAAAAGTTTGACTCAATCAAACTCGGCCTGCTGCGCCTCCTAGGGTTATGTTTGTGTCAAATTGATTGAGGGCTATTAATCCTTACCTCATGGCCGTTCATTTGCCTCTGATTTGAGCTAATTTGGTTGAGTATTAAGCCCGAATTTTACGTTTTAAACTAAGGTTAGGTAAGGGTTAAAAAGTGTGCACTTTTGGGCTTAATGTCCAATTAGATCTAACCACGGATTTATAATGGCTTAATGCCAGAAGACAAAGTTATTGTCTACAATGACATTAACCTGTTTACTATTTTTATGGATTTTTATAAGGTAGTCAGATTTTCACTTATACTATTTCTAACGAATTAAATATTAAAAAATCCAAAATTCAATTATTAATTCAATAAGAATTCAATTCTTAATTAATAAAAGCTTAATAAATATATTGGGCTCAATTAAATAATTCGGGGTCTTACAGCTACCCTTTCCGGTCCTTGTCACCATCGGCAAGACCGTCTACCCTTTCGACCCTTGTCACCATCGGCAAGATCGGTCGCTACCCTTTCCGGTCCTTGTCACCATCGGCAAGACCGTCTATCCTTTCGACCCTTGTCACCATCGGCATACCCTTTCGACCCTTGTCAACATCGACAAGATCGGTCGCTACCCTTTCCGATCCTTGTCACCATCGGCAAGACCGTCTACCCTTTCGACCCTTGTCACCATCGGCAAGATCGATCGCTACCCTTTCCGGTCCTTGTCACCATCGGCAAGAACGTCTACCCTTTCGACCCTTGTCACCATTGACAAGATCGATCGCTACCTTTTCGAGCCTTGTCACCATCAACAAGGTCGGCCAACATTTCCCCAAACCAGGGGCAGTAATGGGATTACTACAAGGTATATGCTATGCCTCTCAGTCGCACTCCCATCAGTTGCCCTACCAATGATGAAGCCCATCTTGGAAGGACCTTTCATTAGCCAGCAGTCACATTTTCGACATTTCTTGTCGGCAAGACTTACGTCTACACCAACCTGGCAACCTCTGGAACCCCGTCACGCGGTGGAGCGAGGCCCCCATCCTTTCCTTGAAAGGGTGGACACTCTCCTGCGGCACAGACATGGGTGCACTTCCAAGCAGGTCGCCAAAATTGCCACAAGTTGTAACAAAATATGAGTGCAAAGATGGACACCGAAAATAGTGAAGGAAACTTGTATTTCATTGCAAACAGGAGGGGAATGAATACAAAAGGGGCCCTTCGAAGGGGGTGAATTACAAAGGTAGATCGGCTAAGATCGCCTGAAAATATCTGCAAAATCAATGAGCCCAACATGTGGAGCCGCTCCCAGTTCACGGAGCTGCATTTCTTCCTCCTGAACGCGAGTCACCTTAGTCTCTAGGGACGCGACCCGGCCCTCCAATAAAGAAGTTTCCTCGATGCCTTGGACTTCTGCAGCCTCCAACTGTGGTATCTCAGCTTCAATGGTGGCCAACTCAGCCCGGAGTTCTTCTCGTCGGCTGCGTAGAATATATGCCCGAGCAGTGGAAGCTTCAACATGAGCTTTGCTCTTTGAAGGATTGGAAATCAGAGATGTCAGCTCTGCTTGACAGTCAGTTTTCTACAGTTTGAGGGCCGCTAGTCAGTCGTTCATCACTCTCCCAGGTGTCTAAAGGACATCCTAATGCCTGCAGACCGATCGTCAGTCGCTCGGCCACTTCCTTCACCTGGGGGTAAGATAGGGTCGGCTGAGATTCTACGACCTGGCGTAACATCCCCAAATACTGCCAAACAAACTCCTCCGATGAAGTGAAGCCCAGGGAGGCTGCCGGAGCCACCTCAAAGGTCACCTCCCTATCTATGGAGGCCCATAAGCGGATATCTGACACGAAAGAAGATGATGGAACGGCTGCCAAGGCTGAAGTAGCAGGCGCCACGGCAGCATGCTCTTGCTCCATCGGGCTCCTTGAAGAACTTTCTTCCACATATGCTGGAAGAGGCAGAGGTTCCGACTCTATTTCTGGCACGGATGGAGCTGCAGAGTCAGGCGCAATGGTCATTATGGCCGCTAGGACAAAGGCAGAACCCCGTGACGGGTCGGCTTCGGCTCTCAACTCTATGGCCGGCACCAGGGCGAGGCTCTCTCCCAGCGGGCTCGGCTCCATTGATGATACTTCGGCAGCTACGTGTACTCTCACTGGCACAGGGCAAAGTATGGTAACTATCCCTGATGAAGATACAGTGGCCGGCGGTAGCACATCCGAAGCCTCCGACGAAACCACGATAGCACCGGAAGATGATACCGGCAGGTGAATGGCAGTGTCAGACTCCTGGAACAAGATCCCAGTAAGCACCAGGATGGCAGAAAAGAATGAAAAAATGTGCGGCTCTGCGGAGGGGCGGACAGAACTTACTATGGCTGCAGCATCCATCTCTTCAAGCGCCTGCATGGAAGATTCCAACTCAGCAGATGAAGCAACAAAAGGAGGGGTTATCTCCACCTCCATGTCCAGTCCGGCAAATTCCTCCTACAGCATTCCCTCCGATGAGGTCATTGGCAACCTCGGAGGACTGAAAATCGCAGGACCACTCAACGGCACGAGGGATGCCGCGGCACCTTTGCTGGCTACCGCGGGGGCTTGTTCGTCACTTTCTGAAGAATGATAGTCAATTTCTTCGTCAGAATGGGTGGCGGAGCTACTGGAGGAAATATCTATGCTGATCTCAGGTTGGCCCGCCTCCTCTATCGCTTGGCGGGACGCCGAGCGGGTGACTTCACGCCACAATGGGATAACACCTTTCTTCAGCACGATCTTATGTCCTTCAGGCTGTGGAGGAGCATCCACGGCAGGCACCTCAGCGACTGTGCTAACCACTCCTGCCATTGCAACAAACATATACATAAGGCGGGACAAGAGGATCAATAAAAGAGAAGAGTCAGAAGGATAGCAGTCACGTGGCTCACCCTCAGCCTCACTGGAAGGTGTAGGAGAAGGGAGTCTGACATCCTCATCAGCAACAGGGAGACTCTCCCCTGTGGCCACAGCTATTGTGGTCGCCCCTGCTGCAGCTATGGCAGAAGACCCTATCTCTCCACCCTCTCGGTGCCTATATTGGCCAAGCCAAAAGGCGCGCCGAAACAGCCCTCGCGTCGAAAGTCAAAAGCACCAAAAGGAGCGCCGAGACGACCCACGCGCCGGGAGCAACCGTGCCGAAACCTAGCACGCCGAGACGACGGCCGCGCCGAGATGACCGTGTGCCGAGATCGTTTGTGACACCGTTTGACTCACCCAGAGGAGTGCTGCAATCAGAAGATCAAATCAAAAATGTTGGTAGCTATCCAAGTATACCGACCAAGTATTGGGATTATACAAATAGAATGAAGACTCAGAGTCACAAATAAAAATGAATAATGAGCAGGAACAGACTTGAAGAAATTACGAGGTGCGGTGTAATGTACACCCGCACGTCCCGTGTCACTCATCCTTCGCTTACGCCACCTACGGGTGGGGGGCATTTATTGACACCTAAAATATGCCAGGAGAGACCAAAGCAGACTTGGGGCTCTAAAAGATGATCAGAGTTGCGGCTCCTGTACCATCCCTGGAAGTTCTGAGAATCAGAATAGAAGAGACTCACTACTCCTAACACTTTGTTCGGCTAAAGCCATCCCTGGCTAGGCCGCTGTCCAGTACGGCTATCATTCAGATAGTCGGGCTGATAAAACCATACCAACATTCAGGCAATCATCTGCCTGCTGAAAAGGGATGCTCAGACAATTCTGATTCTCCGAAGGTGGGATTCACAGTGCCTCACACGTGTTTGTGAACGCTAGGTGTTAAACAAGCCCATAAAGGATAAATACATATGCCAAGAAGCCCACGGTCTAAAGGAGCCCATTAGGTGGATCCTGCGTCGGATGACAGAAAATGGGCCAAGCCCAATATGAACTGAGGCACGCCGAGGGTTGCCCACGCCCGGAAGATGGATTCTGGCGCGCCGGGAAGCTCAGGCCGATAGAATGAGGGTCATCCCTCTATAAGAAGGAGCCCTTCGAAAAGAGGAAAAAAGGGGGCAAGGGAAAAGAAGAAAAAGGCGGCAAGGGAAAAGAAGAAGAATATAAAAATAAAAGGGAAGAAGGAGATAGAAGAGTTAGCCACTGAAAGAAAGGGGGAGCTCGAGAGCCCTTCATAGAAGCTGAAGAAAGGAGAGAAGCAGAGGCTCGAAGAAAGAAGTCAGGTGGGGTGTGCCGTTCGACGTCCTGAGTGGCCGTAGCTCCTCTCCCCCCTTTTCTGCTCTGTCTGAATATTGTTCTCTCTTCTAGCTTGTATCTCTGCTTTCGAGCATCTTTGCTCCCGTAGCACTGAGTGCCAATGTAACCCTATTCTCAGGGATAGAGTCGGTGTATACTTTTGGGTTGGTTTTTTTTCCTCCCGAGTTGAGTTCGTGTACGCCGTTTTAGATGAGATAGTTAATGAAAGATGGGCTGAGTTATGCCCTTTCCTTGTTCTTTTATATTTGCCTCTGCATCCGAAGTTCATTACACGTTGTGGATACTGATGACTATACATCTGCATATGCTCTACCGTTTTGGTTTTCTAAGTATGTTTAAGGTTCTTCTACAGTATGCTCTTCAGCCTCATACTCACAACGAGAGCCTGACACAGTCTATCTCATGGCTTCTCGTCTGCGAAGCGAGGAAGGATGGATTCAAATCGTGAGTTTCCGTACGTGATTCTGCTCCTAGTGAGGCCCCAGAAGGAAGGTCGTCTCCACCCCGGATCATCCCCTTTACGATCATCGAAAATGGTCTTCAAATTGTTGAATAAACCCTTTTTCTTTAAATGCCCTCAAACCCCTCTAAAACCTCACTTCAGGAAGCCTCCCGACGCGAGCACCTCTCGGCGCAAGTCTTGCGACGAGGGCTTGCTGCACCGGCTGGGTTTCTTTGTCGTGTCGAAGCCCAACTCCTTCTTCGCGCCGATACCTTTACACCTTCTGGCCACGTCCATGCATTCGTGCCGACGCCGTCAGGCCATGCCAACCTTGCTCATCATACCCTGTCCTATGGAGTCGCACTACCTTTCCCTTGATCCTCACGGGAGCCATATTAAAGGGGTTCATTCCCCTACATTCTATAACCCTATTAAGTCGTGGAGCTCTGCCACCGCATGTCCTCCATTGACTGTACAGGGGATATAACAACAGGGGGATAAAGCCCCATATGATTTAGATCCCCTGGATCTCGGGCTACGCCCGGTCCTTATTTTGGTTTCCACTCTGACAGTTCATGAGTGGATGACCTATAATACCTTTTTGGCATACTCCCAAAATAAGGGGAAGTGCTGTCAAAATTCGTTCAGAAGGTTACTCGGTCACATAGTGCGATGTTTTCACCGAAATTATGCATTTAGCCCCCAACTGTGTGGCGAAGGGCTGAGCTATACCATCTCATGACACCTTGGTTGCCACAGGGGGATATACGTTATAGTTACACGGTCTCCTCGCACCCCTGGTGAATGAATCCACCCTCATCTTCTATCTCACCCAATTATTGCCATGAGATCCCCGTTGAATACAGAGGATCCCCTTGAACTCATTAGAACCCCTCATAACATCTAAAGAAAACCAACAAAACTGCCACCGGCGCCACTTCCTCCCGACGCCACTGCCTCCTGGCGCCATCTCCTCCCGGCGCCACCCCCTCCCGGTGCCAAACTCGCGCCGGGTGAAGGGCACGTCGGAACCTTGCCGCGCCGTCTGCCATGCCATGCCGTTTGCCTTTCTTTCCAGCCACGCCGGTTGCTCGCCGTGCCTATAGCACTTTAGCCACCCGTCGCGCCGGGATCCCCCTCGCGCCGACTCCTATTCGCGCCGTTTCATCTTATTAATAGCTGCCATCCAAACCTGATGTCTCAACAATCCCATTAAACCCAAATCCAGTCCAAATTCAAATGTCCCATTCCTGTCAACCTCCGTGCCAGCCTCCGTCGCCTTATGAGGGAATCATGGTTCTTCACCAAGGTCCATGGGAGATACATTAATGGGGGTTTTTACTCCTTCATTATACCGAATACGATGTTTCTTCTGTCACCCCACTGACCCTCGGAGTTCTGCCACTACACGTCCTCCAATGGTCCTTTGAGGGGAACATCAATAAACGCCATGGTAGCGGACATTGTCCCGTCACATTCAAATCCTTTTGGATCCAGGGCCACGCCCATCTCTCTTTTGGCTTTCATCCCGACATTTCGTGGGTGGATGACCTATATCTCCCTTTGGCATAGCCCAAGACAAGGGGACATGCTGCCGGATTTGCGTTGTAACATCATTATCACGTCCCGTATAGTACGTTTTCCATACATGTTTCGTATCCCGCCAGCGGAATCGGCATGATAGTCTTATCTCTTTTCGCCCCCCGAGGCATCCTTTCTTGGCAACTAATCAAGGGTTGTCATTCCCCGGAAGGACGTAATTAACGTCATAGCCTTTATGGTATGACGGACTTTCGGTCCCGACACGAATATCACAATCGACTGACTGTGTCAGATCGAGCGCACAATAAATCATCACCCTGGTGACTGGCACGCCTAATAAACCCAGTAAAATAAACCCAAACAAACAAACATCCCCACAACGTCCTGTGCCAATCCAGCAACTTCCCGCCCCTCTATCTTCTGATTCTCTTGACCTATATTTGTGAAAATTGGAGGGTAGGTAGAAGATAGAAAGGGGAATAAAAAGTTCTAAAGAATCAACTTCTAAATACCTCGATTAGGGCTTCTAATTTCTTGATCTTCACTGGACTGGCGCCCTACTTCCTGTGCAGCCTATAGCGAACCAGTGACTTGTAGACGCCCTAATTCTTCAACGGCTGGGTCTTCTAGCACGAAAATTGAAGGGGAATTAGATAAAACTAAGGTGAACAAATTATTCTAAAGAACTAACCTGAGAATATGTCTCCTTATCATCGAACTTCGTGAGCCAAAGTAAGGGTTCGCACAGTTCGAACCTGAACCTTATTTATAGAGTTTACCTAGGGTTTGGGGGATTAGATCAAACTTAGAGTCCTAATTAGGGGTAGGATCGATCCCTAAGGGTCCTAGACATGTTTACATGTCTACACACTTCGATCCCTGAGGATTTGGATGCCAAAGATCCAAGCTTTTCACATTTCTTCCATTCACGGAATCAGAAGGTATTCAGCGGTCATGGAGGGACCGCAAGGATGGATTGGCGGTCTGGCGATAGACCACCAATTGGCGTTAAATACAAAAAAATTGGATTTTCCTATTATCTCATATTTACCACCTAATTGGTGTATATATCCTATTCTAAATCCTTAATTTACCCAATTTACATTTCTATTATTGGGCTTGAGCCTAAAGGTCTTGGATGTGAGTCTTGTGGGCCAATTTAGGGGGATTTAAACCCAACATAATATATGGGCCTTTAAATAATTATTAATAGACCTATATTCCTTAAATAGCTTACTAAGTCCATTTAAATGCTAATAATTATATTAACTCCCAAAAAATTCCTAGAAAATTCTCGAGCGTTACATTGTGTCATATCATCGAACCTTAATTCTCTTGTGGGCACGCATACGACCGGGCTCATAATGTCCCGCGGAGAAACTATAATGCCCTCTTGCCATGCCAAAATTTTTGATTGATTTTTATTTACATTTGCACATTTTTCTTCGTTCGATCATCATTTTTCCTTTGACCTTTGGACTTTGAAAGATATTGCAATTGAAACTTGAACTTGAGAATAAGGTCATAATTGACTGCCTCTATTTGAGACTTCCTCTTGTCGGGGTGTGCTTCGGTTGGTTGTTTTGCCCAGAATATCTCTATCCACATATTTTGGCCGAGTGGAGAAGGGAAAAAGACCTCGTGCCCTCAAACATGGCCCAAGTAGCAACGGTGTTCTATCAAAGGAGACAGCTAAGGACGCCGTGAAGTGTGTGCGGTGCCCGACTAAGGGTTGCCCTTAACAAGCGAGGAGAGAATGTCGAACTCCCAGTGCGGGGTTCTTATTACCAAAGGGTGCCGCAAGAGCAAGCCTAAAGACTCTTTTCCTTTTTGACATTGACTTTTTTTGTTTGACTTGAATTTATGTAGAAACCTAGGATAAAGGCCTAAACTACCACTCTTCATCAATTTAAGAAGCACTTCATTTTGAAAACCGTGCGTAGAAAGAATGAGATAATGGAAATGCACACTTACGTAAACATGTTACCTTGCGACCTTGTAGAAGAAGCAGCTGCCGGTGGCGATGTTGATAAACATGGGATTTGTTCTCATTTGGCAGATAAGGGATAGCAAAGATTTGAAGTGGCTTAACAAGAGGGAGGGTTATCTAAACCAGACTCAGACGAATAAGGAGAAAAGGAAAAGAGGTGAGGGATAGAACTTCCTCACTAAGGTGCAGAGACCCTGATCACATGAAAGGTCTACAGAAGGAAAGGAAAATTAGGAGAGGGAGTGAGGACTAAAGTCTCAAAAATAGTGGGAGAAAGGGCAGATGTCCAAAGTAGTGGATGTGGAAGAAGTCGGGTCGGACCAGGGATCGGGAGGAATTAAGAGAAGAAAATGATAAATAGAAAGAGGAGGATCCTGAGGGTCTGGAGGCAAGGGAGGAGAATCATGAGGGGATGAATAATTCGGAGGTTCTGAAGGAAGAAAATGCCGAGGGACGCGACGCCCTGGGAAGAGGTATGAAAAGAGATAATTTAAAAGGAGGAAAAGAACAAAGGACGCGATGTCCTAGAGGAGTGAGGAGACAAATCGAAGGAAAGGGAAGAAAGAAAGGAGGTTGTTGACACCCGTTTTAGGACTAGTAAGTTGGGTCATCTCTTTATTCATTATATATGATGCTCCGAGTTGTTCACTCTTCATCGAGTCTCTTTGTTTAGTTGAAGATCATTTCTTGGGTCTTGACTCCTTGATCGGATGTGGCTCTTTGTGGCATTTCATTTTGACTAAAGCTTAGCAAAACCTTCATTCCTTCTTTTGAACTCCATTGATAATAACGGTCTGTCCCAGGCGCGTTTCTTCCTTCTAATGGATAGGTCCTGGGCCGTTACTCCTTGAAAAGTCCTGAAGCTTGAGGTCTTGTTCCAAAGCTTATCCTTTGGCCTATATGTTGAATATAACGGTCTGTCGTACAGCCGTTGTTTCATTGTGACGCCCCATGCCTTGGCCGTTGCTTTCTTTACAGAGTCCTATTATTTTGATCTTCTTCCTGTTGATCTTATCTCTTTGGGATAAGGTTGAAAGTAACGGATGCTCCTTGATGCGTTATTTCACTGTGGCAGTCTGTCGTGCAGCCGTTACTTCCTTCAGAGAGTCCTGGCAGTTCAGGCCTTTTCTCTGCTACTCCGTGGTCGAGATAAGAACTTGGATTGATGATATCTTTTCCAAATCTGATCCTCATGACCTTCTATTTGATTATATGGACTCTTGGTGATATTATCTTCAAGGATTTGCTAAGAGTTATCCCTTTATCTTGCTGGATTTTCCTCTGCTCGACCTGAGAGTTTGAGGGTCTATAAATAGAACCCTTGACTTCATGCTTAAAAGGGAGGAAATTCTGGATTTGCGTCGAAGTGCTGCCGCGTTTTAGAGTCACGTTTGATCAAGGAGAAGTGCTTCTCACGTTCGTTTGCTACCTGGTGAAGGGAGTATCTGTTCCTCTTGGTTCCAAAGTTCATATTTGGATATTGAATTCCTTTTCTATCTCTCTTTCATCATAAGCATTATTTCTCTCCTTTCTCCACGTTTTTCACTGGTTTTCATCATCTAAACATCCTCCCAATCTTTTAAAATGCCCAGAGGGGTTAAAAAACCAAAACTTCCCGGTATTTCCCTTTCCTTTTGATGATATTGTGTTTATTGAAGAATTGATGCTATATTGTCTAAAGGGCTAATTTGGGTTGTCTGTTTTTGCTTTCCACGTCTTTGGCAGGTTTACAGGTCCACCAGCACGAGGCCCAAGTCTTCTAGCCGGCTGGAAGAGTTGGAGTTAAAAGGATTCACGTTTTGCTACTGCAGGTTATCTGACGGTCTGGTGCAAGGGCGTCATATTCTTCCAGCGGTCTATCAAGCGACCGTCACTTCCAAGTGACGCACAGGGTTCTGACCGTTACTTTCAGCTGACCTGCAGGTTTCTTTGATCTTTCCTCTCCCGTGGGCGGGTGCTTCATCCACCTATTTCCAAGGTATTTTCAGGTCTTTGGCTTGTTTTTACTTTGGTGGCGATCACATCTTTCTTAAGTATTGGGCATTAGCTTTCTCTTTCACATCTCACATCTTTTATTTCCTTGCTTGTTCCACCCCTTGCGGTGTGTTTCTATTTACTCCTTGCTCCACTCCCCGGCGTGTGTTTTTCCTTTATTCCTTAGCTTAGTTTGGTTGAGATAGCATGCCCATGCTATAGCTTGCTTTGGTTGCCTAGGTTCATGATCACATGTTCATAGGTTGAGTGTAGATCTTTGATTGTTTGCTTGTCATCTTGCTACATATCATCATTAAGACCCCAAGAAAAGGAAGATAGATAAGCAAAATAAAATCAACACATAATTTTTTGGCGATCACGGTGGGACAACTTGTGCCAATCGTGCTTTTCATTCCTGTTAAACCTGCCAACATCTCTTGTGTTGTTCCCCTCCCGATTTTCCTCTTATGTCCTGTTGATCCTGGTTTTCTGAGCGTTCTGACGGCCCTGTGTCCCTGCGTTGGAGTCCTCTGACGCAGGGTCATTTGACCGCCATATCTGTTCTACTGCGAGAGTTTTCACGGTCTTTTCCTGTTACTTCTGGTTGATTTTGGCTCCCTGGCTCATTTGACGGTCCTACCTCCCTGCATTACATTACTTCTGGCGGTCTGGTCTTCGACCGTTATTTTATTCTGACGCAGGGTTCCTCGACCGTTATACTCCAGACAGGTACGCATCCGAGGTGCATTTATTTCCGCAGTTTCTGCGGTGACTCTTTGCTTGGGTGATACTTGACTTCCTCCTTGCTTTGTTTCATATCACCATATCATTGCGCGCATCATTGTTTGTTAGATCGTAGGCTAGTCTTTGCATGCACTCCGGTGCACATAGGGGCATTCATACATTCATATCTTAGATGGCATTCTCCTACCTTGTTGTGAGGACCTCTCGTCTCCATATTCCTTGGGGCCGACTAGGAAATCACACCAGGGACCTCCATAAGTCCCCGCGAGCCGTGGATTCCCACACGGACGCCGAGCTGATTGTACCTTTCCCATCCCGTGTCTAGGGTTGCATAAGTGAAGGAGTGATTACACTTAGAGTCAAGACAAGTCCCATACCCATCTCCTGTTAGGAACCCATTGTTGAGAGCACATTTCAATCAATTCACTAAAGTTCTGAAGGAGAAATCACAAGAATTTTGCTGCATCATCTTAAACAACTTGGTTGACTTGGGGTGTCTTCATCTTTTATCACTTACATCTTTTGTTAAAACATCCGAGTTTGGTTGCTCATTGTGTGATTGTTTGTGTTGATTGTTTGCATCGTCAAGGTTGTTCGTTGCATGTGGAGCTGTTTTCGTCCGTCCGAACCATCTCCTCAAGTCAATTCCTTCTTCACGTTCTATTCCAATCCTCTCTTCGAGTCCGCCATGGCATCGTTCAATCCTCCCCGTTCCCAAGAGGACTCTCTTCCTCAAGGGCTCCTTGAAAACCCTCCTAGGGTTATCACCTTTTCTTCTGGAGAGGGGACTACCCCTCTTCTATCCTCTGCTTCTAAAGAAGGTGGTCAAGCTACCCCTTATCTCTCCACTCCTTCCACGGGCTCCATTCTTCAGATGATGGCCCAATTGGATCCGACCCAACTTCAAGTTCTTTATCAGGCCATGCAAGGGTCCAACGCATCTCCTTCTAAATCCAACCCTCCTATCGATCCATCTAGAATTAGTGGGCCCTCTGTCCAGCCCACTCCGATTGATCTCACCCCGGTCCAACCTCGGACCATCACTTTCACAGGCATGGAGACGGGCCAATCTTCCAACTCAGCCTATCAATCTTTTGATAAAGGGCAGTCACCAGTCCCTTCCTTTGCTCAGGTGGATCATCATACATCGGGCCTGATGGCCCCGCAAGTGCTCATGGGCCCTTCAGTTTTCTTGCGCCCTCAGCAAGGGGTGGCTCAAGCCCATTCTAATATGGGCCAGTCTCAGGCCCAATATCGTTCTTATGGGCCCCCCATCTCTACTGTATATCCCTCCACTCCTGCCTATGGGCTTCCACCTTCTGCCACAATCGTTCCATCTGCTCCCCAAATTCAATCAGCGTCCTTCACTACCCCTACTCCCACCCGAGAGCAGGACTTGCTTGATAAATGGGCCACCATGCAGCAACAACTCGACTTCCTCCAGAAGCGGGTTGGCCCACAATCTTTGGCAGATGTTCCTGTCCCGAGCTTTCAAAACATTCGGTTCCCGCCGCAATCAGAGCTCCCCAGCTATCGCAAGTACGATGGGAACGGTAATCCCTTCATTCATGTGAGGGATTTTCTATATGAGTCGGCGCAGTTCCAATATGATGATCGCCTTATGGCGTACTTATTCCGCCGATCTTTGGATGGTGTTGCTCTGGAGTGGTTCTACTCTTTGTCGCTAGAAGAAGCTGAAAGTTTCAAGGTAGTAAAGGACAAATTTATCCAGCGGTTCCAAGACAGGGTCGGCCCGGAATACTCATTTACAGATCTAGTAGCCGAGAAGATGAAGCCAGATGAGGAGTTCGCCACTTATGCAGACAGGTGGAGACAGATGGCTGCTAGAGTGCCTGGCCACATTTCGGAGGAAGAGAAGGTCAAGCTGCTCATTTCAAACGCTACCCCGACCTTCAGGAACATCATGGCAATGAATGGTATAGCTAACATGCATCAACTCTACAGCCGGGCGTGCTTCATACAAACCCAGTTCAAGGATTCTCCCATACACGCCCTATTTGAAAACCAAAAGCCCAAATATCACAAGAAGCCACAAGGGCCGGTTACCGAGGAGGTCCAGACAAACGAACAGGTATAAGCCGTTGCCTTTCCATTCCAAGCCGCACCATTCCGCTTCCCCCAAAACCCCCGCACTCCACAAAATCCTGCTTCACAGAACTTCCAAGCCGCTCCACAAAACCCTCCGCCTGCCTTCACCGTTCCACAAAACGCCTTTATCACTCCACAACAACAACCACCACCTCCACAATACCACAATGTCCCTCCACCCAACGGCTATAACAATAATCCGAACAACAAGCGCCCGGCTCCCAAGAGGGCACAATATCCTCCACTACCAGAGACCCTCACGGATATCTTCTCAGCTCTTATGTCGGTGAATGCGATTCAAGTTCCTCCGGAACGGCCTAACTGGAACCCAGCCATTGATCAAATGAAATATTGCATGTTCCATAGGTAGCCAGGCCACACTATTGAAGGATGTTATCAGTTTCGGGATCTGGTATATGATCTCCATGATAGGCAGAGAATCGATTGGGCCGAGATGCATCGGGCCATTGTTGAAATCAAAGAAAAAAGGAGGCAGCCACCAAGGTAGCAAGTGCAACAGCAACAAGCACCGCAGCCGCAGCAGCCACTACCACAATAGCAACTACAATAGGCTCATGATCTGGGGATCCATCAAAATCCAATGCCAAATCATCCGCCTACTCCACAGCAACCGCAGTCGCCGGCCCCGGCTCAAGTGAACGTAGTTCAACCTCCGGCCCCTAGTGCCGAGTGGTCTTTTGATGACGATGGCGCCACACCGCAAGTCATGGCTCTCCACCACAACCACCGCAACCCTCTTACCCCCTCCTTCGTCCTTCCTTCACACCCAATACTCTCTCCACTTGTCCTCCTGTTTACGCCCGCTCCGACAAATTCACTACCACCCACCACTTCGTCATACCCCTCACCACTTGCCTCTGCTACCATCATCACACCATCGCCTAACCTATCACCTGTTTTTACACCTCCACCAACGCTCCCTCCATCCGTACCACCCACCATCACCATCCCGCCTTCCATTAATCCTTCACTCATCATCCGCTCACCACCACTCACCACCATCACCAACCTCACACCCTACCAAATCATCTCCCCTATACAGCCTACACCGCTCATCCACCCCGCCGGGCCCATCATACTATCCACCGATGTCACGGCCGCTACAAGTTACGCCTTAAGGAGTGGGAAGTTATTTCATCGAAATTATCCTACTAATTCCAATCCCCAGTCCTCTCAGCCGACAGTCGAGCAAGAAGGAGCCGAACCTCTGCCCGGCACTCAGTATGACTTATTGCATCATCTGGACCGAGTACCCGCCAAGATATCTATGCTGGAGCTTATTAAAAGGTCTACCCTTCACCAGGATGCATTAAGGGACTTCTTACAAAAAGTGATGGTTAGCGAAGATATGGCAGTCGACAACTTACCAACGGCCCTAGCAACTATTTCCAAAGGGCCGGCAATCACGTTTTCAGAATCCAAGCTAGCACTTCTGGAAGCTCGACAGATGCCGCTCTGCATTACAATCACTCTGAACAAAGTCAGCATTGAAGCAGCACTGGTTGACACATGGGCTTCAATCAATGTGTGCCCACTCAGTACCCTACGAGCTTGCAACATATCCGAAGAGTTACTACGACCTACCCCGACCACTATAGCAGCATACGACAACTCAAGGCGAGCATGTCATGGGGTGGTCTGATGGGAATCGACACCGAGCCAGTACCTTTTCATATTGCATTTATATCCTTTAGTTTATTTTTATATCCATGGGAAAGTATACGCGCAATTGTACGGCTTTATCGGCCAATGCGTCACTCCCGTAGATTGTGTGGGTTTCTATGTAATTTGTCAGTAGGACCAGCAAGGGGGCCCTCAGCCCTTTCCCATTGGTCCATGTCATCTTGTGGGGCTGGTCAACCATCCTAGGTGGACATCTAGAAGGTTGGACTAGTCATATGCCACATGGGTAGACAAGTGCCCATTTTGTCCAAGGTAGGCCACCTACCATTCAACCTACCCATTCAACCTTACATATGGTCAAGGGGGCGCCCCATTCCACTAGGATTAGTTTATATTTTTTGTGTGTGATTCACACTTAATCCCAGCCCTTGATTCCCCTTCCCTAGATCCAAGGGTCCACATTGCATTTGATGTAAACCATATATAAGCTTGTATTTTCATGTGAAATTCAATGAAAAATCAGAATTTTTGTGTGTAAGCAAGAAGCTTGGTGCGCCCCTCTCTCCTCCCCTTCTGTTATTCCCTCTCCAACCCCAAGTTCTAGAGTGATTCTACCTTCTATCATCCCCTCTCAACCTCCGGTGATCGTCTTTGCCGCCGCCGCCGCCGTTCGTGCCGCCATCGAGCCGCCTCTGCAGTTCTGTCTTCGTCCGACCACAGCAGCGTCCATGAATTGTCTGTCTCAGCCAGGAGCTTGGATTGATCTGAATTTTTTATGGTGTGTTCATCCCTTGCATCCCAAGATCCACCTAAAGTTTCACGCCAAAATTCCATCGTTTAGTATTTTTACATTTTCGTCCAACCTGTCATCCCAGATCTGCCAGGTTTCTATCTATAGTGACAGAACCTCTGAGTTCTCCCCCTCCGACCATCTTTTTGATTTGTCCAAACTCTCCCACTTTTACTGGGAGTTATGTCCATCACCCCCTACCTCCACAAATTTTCTTAATGTTTTATCCACCTTCTACCTGTTTTTATAAATTCGTGTTCTTCCTCTGATACAGTATTTTTAGTCAGATCCCAGATCCGACCACCCTCCACTTCCAAAATCAGAACAAATCACCACCACCTCCAAATCCAGATCCAAAAATAATTATGGTTTCCTTGTTCGATTTCCTACAACTTTTCTGAAGAACACATCTTCCAATTCGGACATCTACTTCACGGTCAAAGGCAATCAACAGGAAAGTTCTCTTCAGATCTGAGTCTTCGGTTACTGTACAACAGCAGCATATAAAATTCGCCAACACAAAGTACAAATATGGTGAATTTTTCTGAAGGCCACTAGATTGCAGTACTTCGAAGCAGTTTTCCAACGGCTCTGATCTCGTCACATTCCGACACCGGTGCTGATCGCAGTGTCCGTTCTCGCCGGAGCGCGCACTAAAATACAGAACCGACAGATTTCCAATCAGTTTTTCCGACCGGTGCCGAACAGAGCCGCCAGGCCTCCGACCGGTGAACCAGCGTGCCGCCAGCCTGGGGAGCGCTTCTCCAAGTGTCTCCACTACAGCGGTACCACCGGGTCCCACACGGCCCCTCCGGATAGCACGTGGGCCCCACGGTTGTGAACACGCGTGTAGCCGAATCAACACACGAAGCTGCCCGTCAACCCGAATTCGGTCCTCCCGGGCCCATTTGTATAGCCCTTTACCTCCCTGCGTGGAGTGGGCATGTTCCCATTGCTGTAATTATTGTGTGTTAAGTTTCCCGGGAGTACGAGTTTTCGGCTGGGTCCGTCGTCCCCACGCCGAGCGCGTGGAGGTATCGTTTTCGCTCCCTTCTCGGCATTTTGCTTACTTCATATATATTTATTTATGCCGCTGCTAGAGAGCATGCTTTAGGTCCGTTAGCTCGCTATATTATCATTCATTGCTGCTACGAGAGAGAGCGTGACCGTCGCGTGACCCGATCCGGGCACGAAAGTGCGAGCCGACCACCCTAGCTCTTGCCGGTTTCTCAACCGCGCACGTCCGACGCTTCCCTCGTTAAGGGACGATCGCGAGCTTGTCGTGTCCGTGGTCCCGTCCCGCATCAATTTGGTATCAGAGCGAGTTTGAGTCTAGGGTGTCAAAAAAAAGAGAGTGTCATTTACATCGAGACATTAGTCGGTTTAAGTCGAGTCTAGGATCATCATTGTTTTAAAACAAAAAAAGTGTCTTTTGCATCGCATCCCAATAACCCGGTATATCAAAAGGTGTTGCCCGAATGTTAGGCTACGCCTATCGGGAAGGCGGCACACTTGCGCGAGTGGTCTTCGGATCGGTTATCTCCGCCACGTACCGAGTCTTGGTCGTCATGTTTAGGGTTGTAGTCCATTGTCTAGGTGGTTCATCTACTAGTGTCGACATGCCCACCCACTAGTCCCTAATCCCCATGGATTCCCAAACACCCGGATGGTGGAGATACTATCTCAAATGGAAGGACCACCCGAACCACCCCACGAGGCCCGAGACCCGGGACTTCTATGGGTCCGATGACCCGAGTGTCTATCTAGAATGGGAAGCCATCATGGACGATTACTTCGAGGTGTACATTATGTACAGGCCCATGCGAGTCGATGTTGCCAAAAGGTGACTTTTTGGTGAAGCCGCCGCAACTTGGAGGAACATCAAATATTGGAGGGAGGATAGGGATCTAAGGCCCATCGAGTCATGGTGGGAAATGAAGAGAGCGCTTAGGAGGGCCTATGTTCCCCGCCCACCTACCTCCAACCACGGAGGTCATACCACTCACCAACCCCACCAACTCACCCACAATCAAGTGGGCCACACCTCAACCCAATCCCACCCCTTCACCGCCATCCAAGCCCACCAAGGCGACCCCAATCTAGTGGCCCGCCTAGTCACCTCCAACCAGCCTCCCCTTAGCACCCCCATCCCAACCCACTCAAGTACCTCCAATCGAGTGGAAGCCCCGCTTATAGTCGAGCCTAAGACCACACCTAGGTCGAGGGACGAGGAGCGAGTCCACCCCAAGGTCCCTACTCCAACCCGCTCCTTTGAGGAATGCAAGAAAATGATTTCGGATTTGTTGGAAAGGATAAGTGCTTCTTCACCTCTCGTAGGTGCTCCATCACCACCCGCTCCTTCCGAGCTCTATTCGGAACCTTCTTCTTTGGAGCTACCAAAGCCCGAGCCACCCGTGTTTCTCACGGGAACACTTTACATAGCCGAGCCACTTCTTAGTTGGCTCAAGGATGGCTTGGTCCCACCTCCCTTCCCATCAATGGACCCCACACTGCCACTAGTGTCAAGCAACTCATTTCATACCACCTTCCGGTCTCGTCACTATGTGGACGATGACCTTCTTAAAGGGTTAGACCGGCAGTTGACCTTTACACATTTATTGGCCCGAGGCTTCGACCAACCCACTAGTGATAGCTTCACCCATCTGGCCATAGGGTCCATTACCTCCGTATGTACCACGGGTTGTGTTACCACGGAGGTTCTTCTACTTCTCCCGCTACCGGATGAGCCCGACTCCATTACTTTTCTTCCGAGGGAGGAGTCATATCTCCTATACACGATCCCATCTATCACGATGGATGGAGGTGACCCTCACCTTCATGAATTCCAAACATGGGACTATGTAACGGAGGAACCGAGGGGTCACGCTTTCTTTGACCCATTCGACCCCTACTCTAGTGGGCCCCATGACCCATCACTTCCTTCATACCTTATCGGGGAAGTCCACTTTCACACCCCTTTCCCACCGGTCGGGTCATCCACATCAACCAAGCCCGTCCACGATACACCTACACCCGGCTCTTCCACACCCGGCTTTCCTAGCCCACTCAAGTCTCCTAAACCTAAAGGGCCGTCCATGCATGACTGGGTCATACTTGGATGTTTAGGTGTTCCCCATACCACCCATCTCCGGTTACATAACATGCATGCATGGCACACATACGGGTGTCCTGGTCTGCCGCCACCTATGTACGGGTCAGACTAACAATAGGTGTGTCTAGAGTCATGCATGAGTTGGTTTCTTATTTGTGTGGTTTGTTTGGTTTGTGTGTCGTTGTTTGTCTGCATGCGTCTTGTGCAAGCTCGTTGTCATTCTCTTATGAGTAAGAGGCGAGTGGACTCACTTGATGAGTATGGGATCGGTTCCACATCTATACCCGGATCAGTCACCTATAGGGACTCAGCGGTGATTCCTAGTGAGTCTTCGAGCTGTTTTCTTCCCTTTTGAGAGTGCCCCTTCGGAGTGACCACCTTTAGCCCATAGCAGTTCGCATATCGAGTATATATGGAATGAGCAGGTGACGATCACTTGGAGCGGAGCATACCCGCGCTACTTGGCACGGTGACGGATCCACCGGAGTACTCGAGCATCCCTACCCCTACTCAACGGGGTCGAGTTCCTCCCACCCGGGGAGTGTTGATGGGAATCGACACCGAGCCAGTACCTTTTCATATTGCATTTATATCCTTTAGTTTATTTTTATATCCATGGGAAAGTATACGCGCAATTGTACGGCTTTATCGGCCAAAGCGTCACTACCGTAGATTGTGTGGGTTTCTATGTAATTTGTCAGTAGGACCAGCAAGGGGGCCCTCAGCCCTTTCCCATTGGTCCATGTCATCTTGTGGGGCTGGTCAACCATCCTAGGTGGACATCTAGAAGGTTGGACTAGTCATATGCCACATGGGTAGACAAGTGGCCCATTTTGTCCAAGGTAGGCCACCTACCATTCAACCTACCCATTCAACCTTACATATGGTCAAGGGGGCGCCCCATTCCACTAGGATTAGTTTATATTTTTTGTGTGTGATTCACACTTAATCCCAGCCCTTGATTCCCCTTCCCTAGATCCAAGGGTCCACATTGCATTTGATGTAAACCATATATAAGCTTGTATTTTCATGTGAAATTCAATGAAAAATCAGAATTTTTGTGTGTAAGCAAGGAGCTTGGTGCGCCCCTCTCTCCTCCCCTGCTGTTCTTCCCTCTCCAACCCCAAGTTCTAGAGTGATTCTACCTTCTATCATCCCCTCTCAACCTCCGGTGATCGTCTGTGCCGCCGCCGCCGCCGTTCGTGCCGCCATCGAGCCGCCTCTGCAGTTCTATCTTCGTCCGACCACAGCAGCGTCCATGAATTGTCTGTCTCAGCCACGAGCTTAGATTGATCTGAATGTTTTATGGTGTGTTCAGTCCTTGCATCCCAAGATCCACCTAAATTTTCACGCCAAAATTCCATCGTTTAGTATTTTTACATTTTCGTCCAACCTGTCATCCAAGATTTGCCAGGTTTCTATCTATAGTGACAGAACCTCTGATTTCTCCCCCTCCGACCATCTTTTTGATTTGTCCAAACCCTCCCAATTTCACTGGGAGTTATGTCCATCACCCCCTACCTCCACAAATGTTCTTAATTTTTTATCTGCCTTCTATCTATTTTTATAAATTCGTGTTCTTCCTCTGATACAGTGTTTTTAGTCAGATCCTAGATCCGACCACCCTCCACTTCCAAAATCAGAACAAATCACCAGCACTTCCAAATCCAGATCCAAAAATAGTTATGGTTTTCTTGTTCGATTTCCTACAACCTTGCTGAAGAACACATCTTCCAATTCGGACATCTACTTCACGGTCAAAGGCAATCAACAGGAAAGTTCTTTGCAGATCTGAGTCTTCGGTTACTGTACAACAGCAGCATATAAAATTCACCAACACAAAGTACAAATCTGGTGAATTTTTCTGAAGGGCAGTAGATTGCAGTACTTCGAAGCAGCTTTCCAACAGCTCTGATCTCGTCGCATTCCGACACCGGTGCTGATCCCAGCGTCCGTTCTCGCCGGAGCGCGCGCTGAAATACAGAACCGACAGATTTCCGATCGGTTTTTCCGACCGGTGCCGAACGGAGCCGCCCGGCCTCCGGCCGGTGAACCAGCGTGCCGCCATCTCGGGGAGCGCTTCTCCAAGTGTCTCTAGTACAGCGGTACCACCGGGTCCCACACGGCCCCTCCGGACAGCACATGGGCCCCACGGTCGTGAACACGCGTGTAGCCGAATCAACACACGAAGCTGTCCGTCAACCCGAATTCGGTCCTCCCGGGCCCATTTGTATAGCCCTTTACCTCCCTGCGTGGAGTGGGCATGTTCCCATTGCTGTAATTATTGTGTGTTAAGTTTCCCGGGAGAACGAGTTTTCGGCCGGGTCCGTCGTCCCCACGCCGAGCGCGTGGAGGTATCGTTTTCACTCCCTTCTCGGCATTTTGCTTACTTCATATATATTTGTTTATGTCGCTGCTAGAGAGCATGCTTTAGGTCCGTTAGCTCGCTATATTATCATTCACCGCTGCTACGAGAGAGAGCGTGACCGTCCCGTGACCCGATCCGGGCACGAAAGTGCGAGCCGACCACCCTAGCTCTTGCCGGTTTCTCAACCGCGCACGTCCGATGCTTCCCTCATTAAGGGACGATCGCGAGCTTGTCGTGTCCATGGTCCCGTCCCGCATCATGGTCACTATCCAAGCAGAGCTCGGACCCCTTACAATGGCCGTGGAATTCTATGTACTAGACATCGACCCTATGTTCAAGGCTATCTTGGGTCGTCCATGGCTGGATACGCTCGGTGCCGTGCCCTCCACCGTACATCAGTGCGTCAAATTACCTTTCCAAGGGAGGGTCGTCAAGGTCAAAAGCCTATCTACAGTGCAATCGGTTAAGGCCATTTCAGAACAGATTCTTCCTACACTTTGGCCAAGCAGCCGACCCGTCATATCAGTGCTGGATTTAAACTTCCCTTGGGCTTTTACACCTCCTAGGCCCATCACTACTCCAGTTAACATCAAGATGAAGCCCCAGATCCGAGACTCAAAAGGTTGGAACATTATACTGAAACTGGGCTACCAACCGGGGAGAGGCCTCGGTGCACAGTTACAAGGAATGACCAAGCCCATACCCAAGGGAAGAAGGATGGGCAGGAGAGGTCTTGGATACAAAGAAACCGCATTATCCATGATGGGTGATTCTGGGCCACTCACTTGGGACTACCGCCAGCACTTTGTCCGAGGGCCTCTCCAGCCCGGCACATTAGCTCTGTAGCCAGCTCCGTTAGAGAGAAATATAGTATGTCCAATTGCCAGTCCTCCGCCGGCACTAAAAAGGCCAGAACATGATATGCTTGATTATGGTCAAGCCCTACAGGGGTTGTTTTACAAAGAAGACTGCCAAAAGAAGCAAGAGGTTCGGCTCATGCAATGGAGACCGATGAAGCGGCCAGACGATGATCCGCGGAAGGAGGGGAGCTCGCCGATTATCTTTTCTTGGTCTCCCTCCCACTTTCAATCTCTCCTCCAGCAATGGGAGTTTTTACCCCGTCTCCCTCCTATCATGGTAAATCCATCCTTTGTTGATCCGCCCGAGATTCTATTTGTTCCTTACGCTTGCGGGCACTGCCCGCCCAATGATCTATCCACTCTATTCACTCCTCCTCCTCCAAACGCCCAACTCCACGAGATGTGGTTCTCATCTTCCGATCCCTTCTTTGACTGTATCTTCCCCGAGCTATTCCCTATGCAGCTCCCGCCTCCTCCATCTTGCTGTATAGTCTCTGCTGATCTCCAAAAAAAAATGTCAAATTCAAAATGGAGATTTCAGTGGAAGATTATGCTACCCTATCTCCATCCTCATCCCAGGGGCACGAGTCCCCTGCTCCTTCCCTTCCACTAGGTCTCCTTTCTCCTAGGTTAGGATTAGGGTCTATTGAGTCTAGGGAAGTAGAATTAGTTAGGTCTAAAGAAGTAGGGTCTTGTTCTAGATCATCCAACCATTCCTCCTCTGAGCCGCGCCCGCTTGCGCGTCCTCCCAAATCTGTTCCTGATAGGTTCTTGCAAGACCTAGCTCAGCGCTGTCATGCCCTTTTAAAATGTCCAGAATTTGTTGCTACGGCAATTACGATTGAGGATGAAGAAGAAATAGAAGGGGCGTGGGGTGATGACGGACTCGGCATCTATGAAATCCTAGGTGAAAAAGATCCGATTAATGAGGACAGCGACGTAGATGACACTGTTGATCTGTACGCGCAAGGACTTAAGAAATTCGACGAGCCGTCATCAGCAGTGGATGAACCTACGAAAGAAATCAATCTGGGAACCGAAGAAGATCCAAGGCCCATCATTATTACTGCTAACCTCCCTCCACAAGTAGAAGAAGACTTGATCAAAGTTCTAAAGGAGTATAGCGATTCCTTCACCTGGTCTTATGAGGACATGCCAGGTCTTGACCCCTCTTTAGTAGAACATCGACTCGTGCTTAAACTAGGGGCAACACCTGTCAAACAACGGTCAAGAAGATTTCACCCCCACATGGCCTTGAGGATCAAGGAAGAAGTCGACAAGTTATATAAGGCCAGATTCATCAGAGTTGTTCTATATCCTCAGTGGGTGGCAAACATAGTCCATGTTATCAAGAAGGATGGAAAAGTGCATATTTGCATCGATTTCAGGGATCTTAACAAGGCCTGTCCTAAGGATGATTTCCCGCTGCCTCATATAGACGTCCTAGTAGACAACACCGCCGGGTATAAAGCTCTATCATTCATGGATGGATATTCGGGCTACAATAAAATCCGTCTCGCTCCCGAAGATCAAGAGAAAACTTCCTTCACCACGCCCTGGGGCACATACTGTTATGTGGTTATGCCATTTGGTCTGAAGAACGCGGGCGCCACCTATCAAAGGGCAATGATGGCCATCTTCCACGACATGATGCACATCTATATGGAAGCTTACGTGGATGACATTCTGGTGAAGTCAAGAACCAAAGAGGAGCACCCCTCTATTCTGGCTAAGGTACTGCAAAGAGCCAAGGAGTACAAGCTTAAGATGAATCCGAAGAAGTGTGTATTCGGAGTCTTCTCAGGGAAGCTGCTAGGCTTTATAGTGAGCAAACGGGGGATCCAGATTGATCCTAACAAAGCACAGGCCGTCATGAATATGCCTCCGCGTAAGAACATTACGGAACTTCGAGGATTGATTGGTAGGTTGCAATTCATTAGAAGATTCATATCCCAACATTCTCAAAGGTGCCGTCCATTTTATGAATTGCTTAAGGCGGGGGTTAAGTTTGAATGGAATGAAGATTGTCAAAAGGCCTACGAGGATTTGAAGGAATATCTGTCCAATCCCCCGGTTTTGCAACCTCCTGTCCCTGGGAAACCCCTAATCCTATATATCTTGGTCATTGAGGACTCCCTAGGGGCGGTCTTAGCACAAGTGGATGATGAAGGAAAAGAGCGGGCTGTGTATTATTCAACCCAGCTAAATCCAGATACACAGCTATGGTGAAAACTTGTGCCACCTTAGTGTGGGTAGCTCAGAAGCTTAAACACTATTTTCTTGCCCACCCAGTTAGGTTGATCTCTAGAATGGACCCGATTCGCTATCTCTTAGAAAAGCCCATCATTTCTAGTAGGTTAGCTCGCTGGCAGAGCTTCCTCTCTCAATTCGACATCACCTTTGTTGTTCAGAAGGCGGTCAAAGGATATGCCATTGCTGAGCATCTCGCTCATCTCCCCATTCCTCATACCGATTCCATCCAGGACGATTTCCCTGATGAGCATCTTTCTGTTATCTCTCATCGCCCCTTCTGGTCTCTGCACTTCGATGGTGCACTTAATTCTCAAGGCCGAGGGATCGGTGCCGTTCTGCTTACTCCAGAGGGGGTGACCATTCCCTTTGCTTATCAACTTTGATTTCCTGCTACCAACAACATCGCTGAGTATGAGGCTCTCCTGGCCGGATTGAGGCATGCCTATCTCCTAGGCGCGCGCTATTTAAACATTATAGGTGATTCTCAGCTCGTCCTACGGCAAGTTCTGACCACTTACCGTACTCGTGACCCCAAGCTCAAGTCTTATCAAGATCCGGTCACGCTCCTTGCCAGGCAATTCCGTAAGCTGATCTATATCCATACTCCCCGTTCTCAGAACATTCTAGCTGATGCTCTGGAATCCCTTGCTTCTTCCCTATCTTTCCCTCTCAGTCGGAGCACTGAGACTATCATCGTTCAGAGATTGGACGCACCATCTCTTCTGGACCCTTGGTTCATCAATTTTAGGAAATCTGTAGAGGCAAGAGCTGAGAAGGAAGATCTTAAGGAAGTATCTTTAATAGAGCTAGAAGAGATTCTGGACGAAGAAGAATTGCCTTGGTATCATGAAATCGAGTTGTTTTGTAAGGAGGGATTGTTCCCAGAAGGGGCAACTGCTGAGCAACGCAAGTCAATCAGAAGAGCCGCCGCAAGGTATACTCTTGTCGCAGGGGAACTGTACAGGCGTGCTACTAATGGGATGCTCATGAGATGCTTAGATGATGTTGAAGCTTGGAAGGTGGCTGAAGTAGCCCATTCTAGTGAGTGTGGGGGTCATGTCAATGGCCAGGCTCTAGCGAAGAAGATCCTAAGGCAGGGCTACTATTGGCCCACTCTAGAGGGAGATTACTCCCTCTATGTCTGGAGGTGTCTTAAGTGCCAACTCCACGCTGATAAAATTCATTCTCCAGCTTCGTCTCTCCATCCTATGATCGCTCCTTGGCCATTCTCTATGTGGGCCTTTGACGTTGTCGGCCCGCTCGGTGATTCTAATTTCCAGATCAAGCAGAAATCCTTTATCCTTACCACCACTGAGTACTTCACCAAGTGGGCTGAAGCCGAGGCGTACGCAGAGATCAAAGCTACAACGGTGTGCCGCTTTATTATGAAGAATATCATCTCATGGTTCGGAGTGCCAAGCAGTATCATCATCGACAACGGACCCCAGTTCGTTTCCCAAGAGCTCAAGGACCTATGTAAGAAGTTCAATATTGCATCGCATCATTCATCTCCATATTATCCTCAAGGCAACGGTCAAGCCGAGGCCACTAATAAAACCCTTCTTAAAATCATCAAGAAAACATGTGAAGCTCATAAGTTTTCTGATTGACCAGAAAGATTAGTGGAAGCTCTGTGGGCTTACCACACCTCCGTCCGTACCCCTACGGGACAAACTCCCTATTCTCTTACCTACGGGATGGAGGCGGTGCTCCCATATGAGATCCTGATCCCTTACCTTAGAGTGCAGCTTGATAAGGAACTTAATCTCGATGAACGTCGAGAGGCGTTGCTGGTTCAGTTGGAACTCTTAGATGAGAAGAGGATGAATGTGGCCGACCATGTATACGTTTATCAGAAGAGGGTTTTGCGTTATTTTCAAAAGAAGGTAATCGAACGTAAGTTTCAAAAAGGTGATATGGTTCTGAAGTGAAAATTCATTCGGTCTGTAGGTCCTAGGTCTAAATTACAACCTAATTGGGAAGGGTCGTTTGTCGTAAAAGAAGCTTATCCAGGAAATGCTTACCGTTTAGTAAACGCGAAAGGTGAGGAGCTCTCTCACCCATGGAATGGGTTGTATCTTAAGCGTTTCTTTCCTTAGAGTCTAACCATGTGCTATCCCGGCAGCAAGATGTTCCTCCTGTCCCTAAAGGAGTCCCGAGTGAGGCAATCACACACTACACGACGTCCCTGGTCAGGTTTTCCACGTTGAGAAAGGACAACGTTTCTCCTTGGCCATGCTTTAGGGGAAAGTCAAGGTCCCTGTCCGTTTCTTCCTTCAGCTAAAACCAGGGGCAAGAGGTGAATAAAGAGGCGATAACTGATCCAAACACCCTCACGAGAGGAGGTCTCAAATAGGGGCAATCCGTTATGACCTGACGCCACAAGAAATAAAAGAGACAGCGAAAGGGCAATCTCTATGACAAAATCAAAAGCATCACCTCAAAGTCAATATAGTGTGAATTATGAATTCCAAAGCTCCAGAAAGGCAAAGCAAGAAAAGATAGGCATGACAAGAGTGGCAGTACAGTTCCCCGCGGGACGTTATGAGCCCGGTCGCATGCATGCCTAGGGTGGATTAAGGTTCGATGACGGACTCAAAGCCCCGGCACAACAGACCAAGTCTCTAATGGGTTGTACGGAAAGGAAATCAAGTCTTAAAAACTTCTATATCTGGCCTAAAGCTTACCCCCCGTATTTTGTTTTTCTTTTAGGACCAAGATTAGTACCCTGGGTATGGCCCTGGCAGAAACACCGTCATGATAATTTGGACCTTGTCCAGGGGTCGTCACCTTCTCTCACACCCACCCCCGGACTCGATATCAACAAGGAAGGGCTCACGCTGCTGGGGAAGCACTGGTTTTCCCAAAATCCAAAAAAGTTAAATATTTTCAAAATCCAAACAAATTTAATATTTTCCAAAACCCAAAAAAATTAAAATATTTCCAAAATCCAAAAACATCAAATATTTTCAAAACCCAAACAAATCAAATATTTTCAAAATCTCACAAAAATCAGATATTCTCTAAAAACCCCCGAAAAACACCATCATATGCATTTGCATGCATTGCATTATTTTTATTATGTTTTCCGCCTATTTAACAAGGCTCCACCCCTTGACCGAATATTGAGAAATGGTCATTATCTAACTTGCTTCAAGGCAAGGGGTTGAGTCTAAGAACAGATCTAACTTGTTTCATGGTTAAAGTGTGCGTAGAACATAGGATCAAGATCAAAGTGAGAAGCTCACAATTATACAGATTCAAAGGCTGTAACGCGTCATCACCAGACCGCTACAGTCATCTAATGGCCATATCACTACCGTCACTCCTATTCTTGCATAAGCTTTCGTTCTTTCAGTAGCCATCATTCTAACGGCCAAGGTTAGGACCGTTACTTACTCTAACGGGCTGAGTCTGGACCGTTACATCCCTCAGAGAATAGGGCTCTTCGTGCTTCCATTCTGACGGCCTATCGTCAGACCGTCATTTCTTTGTAGCGGCCCAATGCACATCCGTTACATACTCCAAAGGCTCTGCCTGTTCTCATCATTCCAGACAATCAAGCCACAAAACTCTTGCTCATTCAACTGAGACAATCTCATCTCATTCAATCAGGCTTAATGAAAAATGAATTTACAAAATTCTAACTTTTTGTCATACAACCAACATCTCTCTAAATAAAAAAATATATCAAGATACATTAAGTTTTTCATCTGCAAGAGGGCGGATCTTCCTCAACTCTTTCACGTAACCTCGGCGTGCTTCGTCATTCTCTTCAACTTCTTCTTACCACGGGTGCACTTTGCTGATCTCCCACATGGTTAGCGCGTTCCGGATCGCTCTTTCATCCTCCTCGGTCCCCATCTTCCTAAATAGAAGGGGAGGGTAGTGTGATAGTGCAGGAGCTTGGGTTCTTGGAAGTCCGATCTGAAGATGGCACCGGTGTGGGTTGTAGATCGCCATTGTAGTGTTCCCCACTAGCTGGAGGTCCAGGCCTTGATGCCGCGGTATTTTAAGAGGAGTGCTTCGAAGGATTCTTGGTCGCATATTGAACTTGTCTATTGGCAAAGTGTTGAAGAAGAGGCGCCATTCATTCCGAGTTTTCTTATCCGCCGTCTTGCATTCAACCTGTGAAGAGTATCCAAATGCCCCTCCAATGACGAAGAGAGGGTGGCTCCCGAAGATTCGGCTGGCTGAAGTTATGTCTTCCTTTGGTTGGAATTTGACTCTCACTCCCGTCAAAGACTCAAGGAGTATCTTAGAGCAGAACAAAGGTCCTCCTAGGCAGGCTGAACTTAGTCCTTCATAGAGGTATGAGAGGATTGCTTGAGAGATGGACATTCCCCGCCACAACCCACTAATAATGCTGAGATTTTTTATGTCTAAAAGGTGGTCAGTTGTGGTGAAAAGGAAGACTCCGCATAAGCACACCGCCACCGCCTTGGCTATTGATTCGTGTCTCTCCCACTTGTTCTTGCAATGGGACACTATCCATTGTGCCAAGGGTATCAAATGGATGTGGTGTGGGCTGATCATGGTCCTCACGTCCTTCGGATTATGGATAAAATCACTCAAGATTAAGGACGGGTCAGTAGGCTCAACCGTGTAGCAAACCCGGTCCTCATCCCCCACCTAGTCTTAGGAAGTGCTAGGTAGGTCTCTAATAGGACTGTCGCTTCAAAGGAAGGGAAGATGAAGGTATGAGTTTGTGGATGCCATAGTTCTACAAGAGCTGAAATACTTGGCCAATCTAAAGATAATTTCTGGAAGTTTTTGCCTAAGACCAAGAGAGGTTGAAGGTGCCATGCTTTAAGGATTGATGTGACTTCTATAGGGAGTGCCTTTACCATGGGAGCCACCCACTTCAGGTTTGAATAGCATCTTGGGCCAGGAAGGGGCTTAAGAAGGAGAAGAAGAGGGAGTCATGAAAGGAATTGAAGTGCAAAAATTCTGAACTTGGTTGGGTTATTGGGGACTTACCACCCTTTGAGCATTAGAGCTTAGGTGCTTGGGAATTGAGGTTAGCCGTTGAAGCTTTCCGTATTCCTTTCTTGCAGCCTTAGGTCCGATGTAGACCTTCTCCTCCATAGCCATCACCTCAAAGCTTCTCTTCATCTTGATTTCTGCCTTTAGGGGTGGTCTTTTAGCCCTAGAGCATAGGTTTCAGCAAAGCTACGATTTTTGGTTGAGTTTCCAAGTTTTTAATGCTTGATTTTGGTTTTAAAAGGAGAAGACTTGAGTTAGGAGGCCTTATCTTCAATCTAGATAAGTTCTAGTGGGAGATTAAGTGGATAAATCTCAGTTTTAGGCTCTCACAGCTCAATCCGTCTCGGAACACAACTCAGGCTCCAACGGTCCATCGTGGGACCGTCATTTGTCTCTGACGCGCCAGAATGGGGCCGTCGCATTTCCTGTAGGTTCAAGTTCGCCTGATCTTGTTCTGTGGAGTCTGATGGTCCAGTGTTTGACCGTCGTTCTTTCGTAATGCGTGAACCCTGAGACGTTACACCCTCAGCCGTTCAGCCCCTTGGCTTCGGGGCTAAACACTTCCCGACGGTCTTGGTCAGGACCGTTTCTTCACCCCGACGCGTCTCCTTTGGGCCGTCGCATTTCCTGCTAGTTGCCCTGCAAACCATCACTCTGCCATGATCAACGTCTAGCAGTAGGCCGTTATTTGTCTTTGATGTGCCTCCTGTTGACCGTCACTTGTTCTGCAGCCCCAGCTACAATTTGACCGCGGTCATGGTTGACGGCCCTTATCTAGCGTGTTATTTGATTATGACGGTCTGAACCTGGACCGTAACATTCTCTGTTGCTAAATTGAGGCTATTTCTTCCTGCCCTTGCCTAGACCTGGCGGTCTTTCACATTTTACACCTCCTTCTCCACACATTCTCATGCACGACTGTTTTTCATTGCCTCCCATACATGCATTCCTACACATGCATTCATACACACATCTCACGCATTCATCATCGCACACAATCCTTCAATTATTTTTGGCATTTCACAAACACACAATCCTGCACAAGATAACAAAAGACCAAAAAGAAATTTCATTTTTCACTCCATTTTTCTATATAAGTCATGTACAAGTGATAACAAAAAAGGCAAAGAAAAAACATATATCACTCGGCTGGCTTATCTCCCGGGCCGCCATCACTATCTCCGGTACCCTCGGGCTGCCTGGCTGTTGGTCCCATGGCGCTGTGCTCACCCTCTGGCTGTCGTCTCTGGTCTGCCTCCTCGTTCCTCCGATGGTCGGAAGAACTGGTAAGATACCCTCGAACTCCGCTGATAGGGGCCACACTCTGGCTCCGGCTGCTCATCCCCGACCTCTTCCCTAGAAGCCGGAGAGCATCCTTCAAGGCCCCAATGGCGCCCTTCATCTTGAAGGTCTGCACTCGGAACTGATCTCGCTCACCTCTTACACGTGCGATGTCAGCCCTAAGTCGCTCCACCTCTCCGTCGTCTGGGCGTCGCGGGGTCTCCGCTCGCAATCTAGCCATCTCCGCCCGCACAAGCTCCGTTTCTGCTCGGGCTCTCTCTGTCTCGGCCCGGCTCCTCTCTATCTCCGCCTGGAGACGCTCTGCCTCCGACCGAGCCTGCCTCGCCTCGACCACTGCTGCGGCTACCTCTCTCGCCTGTAGATTGCATTTCATATAGTTAATCATAAGGCATTTAATTGGCATCATCATGAGCATGAGCATTTTTAGCATCTTACCCGCTCTGCGAGGGTGGCCTCCGCCTCCTCGGCCCGGGCAATCGCCCGAGCGAACTCGGCGTCCTGCTTTGCCCTGCCTCCCGCAGGCTGAGAGGAAGACGATGGGGCATCCGGTCCAGCTCGTTGGGCTCTCTCGGCCCGCTGCATTATCATGATTAATCTCAGTAAGCATTTCATAAGCATAATCATTTATGTTTAAGTTTAGAGTCTCACCAGGAGCTCCAGGGCGGTCCGGTACTCATCCCGCTGCTGGATGGTGGAGTGAAGTAATCCCTCCAGCTCAGCTATCCGTTCCTCAGGGTCTAGCTGCATTTAGAAAGCATGTGAGTCATTTACATATAGCATTGAATTTTTTGCATATAAAGAGGTTTAAGGTTTAGAATTGCATACCGGTCGTCGGGTACCTCGGTACACCCGGTCGCCGTAGAGTCGAGCGAAGGCCTTCAGATATGCCTCGTCGCTCTCATCTCGCTCCTTCACCGCTTGGCCCCGCCTGTTCCAGTCATGGACGTACTTCGCCTTCCGGGCGCACCAATCCACATTGCCACTGATGCCCCTTGCCGACTTTCCTGGGTGGTCGTCACTGTGGCGTGGAAAGGTCACCTCGGGCTGGTGTAGTCCCCGAGTCCGCAGGATCAGCCTGTACTGCAGAGGCTCGATGATGTGGATGCAATGCAGCCATATGTCTCGCCCCCTGTACGACAAGGCCGCCTCTACCCACGGCTGTCCTGTGTAAACCTCGCCGCGGTACGGGGTCCATCTCACCTAGAAACATTAAGTCCATTCATCAGCATATAAGTTCATCATGTAGAAGCATTTAAAGGCATGAAAAGCATCATTTCGAGTTCTAGACTTACCGACGTGTGTGGGTAGGAGTCCAAGTCGCCCTGGATCGTCCGGGTCAGTCTGATGATCGACCCAGTGTCCCTCGCTACCGTCCATCGCCTTGCGATCGGGATGCGGCCGGGGTGGAGTAGTGTGCCTCTCCCGATGCCCGGGAGATACATGTAGCTCCAGATCTGCATTTTAGAAATCAAGTCAGTCAAATTGCATAGTCATGGCATAAACATTTTTTGCATAATATAGAAAGCATTTAAATTGTACTCACCTGCAGAAAAGGTGAGAAGCCGCCCAGCATTGTCTGTCGATCCGTCGTGCTGAGGGACTCAAATAGGAACGCGAGCACTGCTGCTCCCTATTCATATCTCCTGACTCTGTGCAAGTTTTCTATCATCGGAAGCAGTCTGCAGCTGATGACGTCCACTCGAGTCGCGAAGAGGAGCTTCCCGAATAGCAGTGTCAGGAAGCGTCGCAATACTTTATCTCCCTCAGGTCCTGCCTCCGCCGCCACGTAAGGGCGCACCTGGTCTATCACTCTGCCCAGATGCTCCTCGGGTAGCTCTCCTACGGCGATCGCTGCTCCTCTCAACCCCAAGCTCTCCTGCAGTACTGATCTCGAGAGTTGAGATGAGGTGTAAGACCCCGATTTTCTGTACAAAATATTAAATTTCATGAATAGTAAATTTTGAATAGTGTTGTGGCAAATAGTAAATAGTAAAGATTTTGACTATCATATAAAAATTCCAAAAAAAATAGTAGTTAATTAGTAAACACCATGGTAAACGCTTTGGTCTTCTGTGCCTAACCCTAATAAAATCATTTACATGGCTTAATCAGTGATTTAAGCCTGACTTAAAAATGCGGAAAACACTATTCACACGAAAATACGACTACCTTAGAAAAATCTATAAAAATCATATTTGATAGAGCATATTGTTATTAGCAACTTTGTCATCTTGAGTATTCTTAGTAAAAATCCGTAACTCGATCTATCTACCACACCGATGAAATTACATTAATTAATATTTTCATCCTAAGATTAGTACGATTAAAAATTCAACCTCATGATAAAAAAAAAATCCATAAAAATAATAAATGGGTTTCTGATTAGTTATGTAACATTTTTGTCTTCTTCGACTAACTCATTAAAAATCATTAGGTAAGACTAATTGGAGGTTCTAGTTTAAACCTGTTTAAGCTAAGCTAAATATTATTAAGCTAATTAAGCTTAATCTTTATCTAAACAAAAACACGTGGAAACGTGTTTAGTCGGCTTAAACGCGCGTCAACATTTCTGGCCACCCGCAGTGCCGTGTCCACCTTGCTTGGAAGGAGCCTCACGTTTCTCCTTCTGTCATCTATAACCTTCTGTCATCTATAAATAGGGAGGCATTGCCTCTTCCTATTTCCTATCTCTGTTAAGTTGCTGTTGGAAGGAAATCGCAGGAAGCTTAAGCTTAGGAGGAGTACTGTTCTTCTTCTTCCGAATCTTCCTTATTCTTCGATTTAAGGTAGGTAACCAAGGCCGAACTTCAAGTTTAAATACATAGAATGAGAGAGCACGTTGTTAAATTAGTTTGACATCAAATTATTGAAGATTATGATTCGATTTAGCAAGTAATTAGCATAAGTGATTCGATTTAGCATGTAATTAGCATCAAAATCAGATACAATCACGTGTTAAATTAGTGTAAGCAACGTTAATCAGTGTTAAGTGTTAATCAGTAAGAAGATTATAATTCAATTTAGCATGAAATTAGCATCAGAAGTAGATATAAGCAACGTTAATCAGTGTTAATCAGTAAGATGATTAACCCATTTAACAAATATATATATATATATAGAGTAAATAGATGATTAAATTTCAGTTATATGCAATATTTACTTTTGTTAATTGTTAAATCATGATGATTAATCTTAGTAAATCGCATGTAATTTGGTTAAAAATTTACCATGGTAAAATTTTGTAAAATCACCGTAGACCATTAACCTATGGCTGACTTATGGCAAGTCTTGGCCGATTAAATTATAATTTGAACCGGACACTCTATCTGGTAAATTCCCATTTTTACCGTGAGATAATTTTATCCATGGTTAAACAGTGGATTACATGATTTAATCGCTGGTTTCACTACTTGAGTATAAATGGGCAAATTTTTGGCTTATATGGTATATTGTATACCGTATGTCTTTTAAATGGCCCGATCGTTATCGTTTTAACTCGATAAATGACCGATTATCCTTGGTTAATCTTCGGTCATATTTGAGCCCGGAATCGACCATTGGACATTGAACCATAATCTGATTGGTTTAATTGTCATTGGTGACCCGGTAGCCATTTTGCACAATTTAGCTTATGATTAGAATTACTATCACTTATACTTAATACGGATTCTCTAGAACCGTATATCTGGAATACGGCCTCGTACGGTCTGTATATTCGTTCTTCGGAACTTACTTCTCTTCTCTCGAACGGCTTACTGTCAACCATTCATTCTTGACTCCGTGACTCGTTACTCGCGTGAGTACGGCCCGGTGTTTTGCCGTACGACTACCCTCAGTTTTGGGTTTCTCGTCGTGTTTATACTCTTGAATCAAAGGAGACAAGTGTCGTCCTTTACATCTTGTACTTGACAGAAATTCTACTGATTATATTGGCCATAAATGACTATGTCTAGACGGGGGATCGTAGATCCAAACGAAATAAATGCCAACGCATCATAAGGGCCCGGTCTGGTCCTGGGGAGAGCGCCCGAAAAGATAGTGAGCCCAATGGGATGTTTGTGACAGGGTGAGGCATTGCACCCGAATACTTGACTTGACATGTTACGTCTAGAACAAATTCTTGATACTTGAATCGTGCGTGGTTATTTGGTTACATGTGTAACATACTTGAATACTGGCCAATTCTCTATTATTACTTGCTCTACTTGTTCATTACTTGTGGTAATTGTCATATTTCTTGACCTTGTAAGATATTTCTTTACATTGTTTCATTTATCGTATCGTCATTCTTTATTTACTGCATTCATATAAACTGTAATAATTGGTTAATCACTTATATCTGCTTATGGTTATCTACTGAGCGCGTTAGCTCACTCCTACTGTTGTTTCCCCCTTTCCAGGTGATGATCATATCGGGGATGGACTGGAGTGACTCGAGTGTTAGTTTTAGTTGATTGAGTCAGTTTGTACCCTTAGTATTAGTGAGAGGTTGTTCTAGTATTTTGAATGTTATTTGGATATAGTTGTTCTACCCAGTTGTACTCAACTTTATTATCAATAAAACTCTGATGATTATCTTTTCCAACCTTTTGTGCAATGGTTGCAATGGTTCGGAATTATTTATATTCTTGCTCGCTTGTCCCTAACTGTACGTCCCGAGTTTCCGCATCGGGGCGTGACAATTTAGTTGGTATCAGAGCCAAGTCGCATAGACCTAGAGTCTAGTCTCTTCTCTTCTCTCTAAGGTATAGGTTCTATAAGTTCTAGGGCTAAGTTTAAGAAAACCTGACCTTGTGAGAATGGGTAGAAATCTGGGTTAAGTCATTAGCCGTAATCGTAATGTTTTCTCTAGTTCTTCTCTTCTCTTCAAGAAGTTCTGCTCTCATAAATTCTTCTCTCATAAATAATCCGAGTAATTATTTTATAGGTACTTAACTGATAATGGCAGTCAATCGTGCTGAGATGAGGAACTTGCAGCGTACAGTTCAAGGACTTACGCAAGCCTTGAATGCACTGGCTCAGGCAGGAGCTGGAGCGGCACCTCATGGCGCAGCTCATGGCACCGGTGATTTGTACCGGAATTTCCGAGGAATGAACCCGCCTAGATTCGCTGGTTCGACTGATCCCGATGAAGCCGAGAATTGGCTCGACAAGATGGCAAGGATTTTTGAGGTCATGCAATGCACCGACCAAGAGCGTGTTCTTTTGTCCATATTCCAACTGGAGCGTGATGCGCGTGCTTGGTGGGAGTCTGTTAAACCGACTCTCGGTGATCAACAAGTCTCGTGGGAGGAATTCGAGGAATATTTCAATGACAAATATTTTTCTGATCGCGTGCAAGAAAAGAAGGCCGCGGAATTCGCAGTCCTGAAGCAGCGAAGTCTATCAGTATCAGAATATGAAGCTCAATTTTCACGGCTTTCTCGATATGCGAGACATCTCATTTCGACTGAGAGAATGAAGGCGAAGCGTTTTCTCAATGGTCTTCGGCTTCACTATATTAATCAATTGGCACCACTGGAAATAACTACATATTCCGAGATGGTGAGGAAAGCACAAGTATTGGAAGATACCTTGAAAATGACCGAAAGAATTCGTGGTGGTAACAAGAAAGAGCAACCGAAGGCACTCAAGAATGTTAAGCCTGGCACTGACATTAGCAAGAAAAGATCCTTTACTGGTTCTGGTTCTAGTACTGGATCTGGTTCGTGGAAAGGTAAGATGCCGAGACAAGAAGACAAGAAGCTTATTTCTTCGGTACCTTTCAAGGGTATTTGCAAGTATTGTGATCGTCCTGGTCACAAGATGGAAGATTGTTGGCGCAAGCTAGGCGCATGTCTGCGATGTGGAAGTAAAGAGCACCGTATCCCAAACTATCCTTTATTATCAGAGCAAGCTATCCCAGCAAAACCTCTGAATTTCAAGAAGCCTCAGGGCAGGCTCCAAGCTCTCCATGCTAAGGAAGCAGATATCGCCAAAGATGGTGGACTCGTCGAAGGTACTCTTGTTATATTCGACTTGCCAACTTTCGTTCTATTTGATACTGGTGCAACACATTCTTTTATTTCACGGAGATTTGCTAAGACTTTATCTGTGGAACCTGTTTTGTTGAGATCTCCGTTAGAAATATCAACCCCCATTGGTTCTAGTTCAGCTATTCAGCATTACTATCCTTCTAATAAGGTTATGGTGAGTGATCAGAATTTCCCGGCTGATTTGATTTGCATGGACATGAAGGATTATGATGTAATCCTAGGAGCTGATTGGTTGGCTCGGTATGAGGCCAATGTTCATTGTAGTTCTTGTTCCGTGTCTTTTTCTAGACACCCCGGATTATCTTTCAAGGGAGTTAAACACCCGAGTTCTATATCTCTTATCTCAACTCTTCGTGCTAATAAATTATTGAGGCGTGGATGTAAAGCTTTTCTGGCTTTTGTTCATACGTCCCCTGAGCAGCAGAGTGAGATTAAGGACATTTCTATTGTCCGAGATTTTTCGGATGTTTTTCCAGAGGAGTTACCAGGACTTCCGCCTCTGCGTGAAGTGACATTCTCTATTGATCTTATTCCTGGATCGTCTCCTGTTTCTAAGGCCCCTTATCGTATGTCTCCTGCGAAATTGCGGGAATTAAAGCAGCAATTATTGGAATTGCTCGAGAAGGGTTTTATTCGTCCGAGTGTTTCCCCTTGGGGAGCTCCTGTATTGTTTGTTCGGAAGAAAGATGGTTCGATGAGATTGTGCATCGATTATAGGCAACTTAATCAGTTAATTGTCAAGAACAAATATCCACTGCCGAGGATTGATGAGTTATTTGACCAGATAGCGGGTGCTTCTTATTTTTCTAAGATCGATCTTCGATCTGGATATCATCAGTTGAGGATTAAGGAAGAGGATATTTATAAATCTGCTTTCCGTAGCCGGTATGGTCATTTTGAATTCGTCGTTATGTCTTTTGGGTTAACGAATGCACCGGCAGCCTTCATGCAGTTAATGAACAGTGTGTTCCGACCCTATCTTGATCGGTGGTTTGTGGTATTCATCGATGATATTTTAATATACTCTAAGAGTGAAGAAGAACATGCCGAGCATCTGAGGATGGCTTTGCAAGTATTGAGAGATCACCAGTTATATGCTAAGTTTAGCAAGTGTGATTTCTGGCTACAAGAGGTGTCCTTTTTAGGACATATTATTACCAAAGATGGAATTTCTGTTGATCCCTCTAAGGTGGAAGCAGTAAAGAATTGGGAACAAGCAACCAGTGTTACTGAAGTGAGGAGTTTTCTTGGCCTAGCTGGTTATTATCGAAGGTTTATTCAAGATTTCTCTAAGATTGCGGTACCTCTGACAAAGTTAACCCGCAAAGAGATTAAGTTTGTGTGGTCAATTGATTGTCAACAGAGTTTTCAAACTCTAAAGGATCGTTTGACTACTGCACCTGTTTTAACCTTACCTTCTGGTGAGGGTGGTTTCGTGGTATACACGGATGCTTCTGGTATTGGTTTAGGCTGTGTGCTTATGCAGCATGGCAAGGTAATTGTCTATTCTTCTAGACAGCTAAGGAAGCATGAAGTTAATTATCCAGTTCATGATTTGGAATTGGCAGCAGTGGTATTTGCATTAAAGATTTGGAGGCATTACTTGTATGGTGAATCTTTCACGGTATTTTCGGATCACAAGAGTCTGAAATATTTATTTTCTCAAAGGGAATTGAACATGAGGCAGAGAAGATGGTTGGAGTATATAAAGGATTTCGACTTCTCCATTGAGTATCACCCGGGCAAAGGCAATGTGGTGGCTGATGCTTTAAGTCGGAAGCCTGTGGCTAAGTTATCCAGTCTTATGTTACAAGAATGGAAGTTACTGGAGCAGATGGCTAGTCTGGATATCAATATCGATAATGATCGGATTTTGATTTCCCAGATGCAACTTAAGCCCGAACTTTTGGTGGAAATCAAGTTATTGCAAGATATTGATCCCGAGCTAGTCCAGATTAAGGAAAGCTTGAGTAGCAGACCTGATTTCTCAATAGCCGACGATGGAAGATTATTATTTCAAGGAAGAACTTGTGTACCGGATGAGGCAAACATAAAGAATCGGGTTCTTGAAGAAGCTCATAGATCTCGATATACTATCCATCCGGGAGGCACTAAGATGTTCAAAGATTTGAAAAGATCTTTTTGGTGGCCGAATATGAAAAGAGAAATTGCAGATTTCGTGAGTAGATGCCTGGTTTGTCAACAAGTAAAGGCCGAGCATTTCAGACCGGCAGGTAAATTGAAACCACTTAATATACCACAATGGAAGTGGGAGAGTATTGGCATGGATTTCATCATGGGTCTTCCTAAGACTCGAGGTGATTTTGACGCAATATGGGTGATTGTTGATCGACTAACTAAGTCTGCTCATTTCCTATCTATTAAGTCCAAGTGGACAGTCGATGTTCTAGCAGCATTATATCTAAAGGAAGTGGTTAGACTTCATGGTATTCCCGTCAGCATTATGTCTGACCGAGACCCGAGATTTACATCTCATTTCTGGAAAGGATTGCAAGAATCTCTTGGTACCCATTTGAATTTTAGCACTGCATTTCATCCACAGACAGATGGACAGACCGAGAGAACTAATCAAATAGTGGAAGATATGTTGAGAGCTTGTATGATCGACTTCGGTGGTAGTTGGAGCGATCATTTAGCATTGATAGAATTCGCCTACAACAATAGTTACCAATCCAGCATACAGATGGCACCTTTCGAGGCTTTGTATGGAAGGAGCTGTCGTTCTCCTTTATGTTGGGATGAGGTTGGTGAGAAACAATGGCTTGGACCGGATCTTATCTCAGAATCATCACAGAATATTCGTATTATCCGAGACCGGTTACTTGTGGCTCAATCAAGGCAAAAGAACTATGTTGATAATAGAAGAAGAGATTTGGAATTCCAGATTGGTGAGCATGTATTTTTGAAGGTTTCTCCGTCGAGAGGTATTCGACGATTTGGTATTCATAGCAAGCTAAGCCCGAGGTATATTGGTCCATTCGAGATCCTTGATCGAGTGGGTGAAGTCGCTTATAGATTGGCTTTACCTCCTCAATTGTCTGGCGTACATAACGTATTCCATGTTTCTATGCTACAGAAGTACGTGTACGACCCTAGTCATATTATTCAACATGTGGATTTTGAATTAAAGAAGGATCTTACTTATGAAGAAATACCAGTGAAGATTCTGGATCGGAAGGAACAACAACTTCGGAATCGTTCCATACCAATGGTCAAGATTCAGTGGAGTCGGCGTGGAACCGAGGAAGCCACCTGGGAATCCGAGGACGCTATGCGGAAGCGGTATCCCGATTTGTTCTAAGGTGAGCTATTTATTCCCTTACTATTTTTTTGGTTCAGTGAATTTGGAGGACCAAATTCTTTAAGTGGGGGAGGGTGTAAGACCCCGATTTTCTGTACAAAATATTAAATTTCGTGAATAGTAAATTTTGAATAGTGTTGTGGCAAATAGTAAATAGTAAAGATTTTGACTATCATATAAAAATTCCAAAAAAATAGTAGTTAATTAGTAAACACCATGGTAAACGCTTTGGTCTTCTGTGCCTAACCCTAATAAAATCATTTACATGGCTTAATCAGTGATTTAAGCCTGACTTAAAAATGCGGAAAACACTATTCACACGAAAATACGACTACCTTAGAAAAATCTATAAAAATCATATCTGATAGAGCATATTGTTATTAGCAACTTTGTCATCTTGAGTATTCTTAGTAAAAATCCGTAACTCGATCTATCTACCACACCGATGAAATTACATTAATTAATATTTTCATCCTAAGATTAGTACGATTAAAAATTCAACCTCATGATAAAAAAAAATCCATAAAAATAATAAATGGGTTTCTGATTAGTTATGTAACATTTTTGTCTTCTTCGACTAACTCATTAAAAATCATTAGGTAAGACTAATTGGAGGTTCTAGTTTAAACCTGTTTAAGCTAAGCTAAATATTATTAAGCTAATTAAGCTTAATCTTTATCTAAACAAAAACACGTGGAAATGTGTTTAGTCGGCTTAAACGCGTCGTCAACATTTCTGGCCACCCGCAGCGCCGTGTCCACCTTGCTTGGAAGGAGCCTCACGTTTCTCCTTCTGTCATCTATAACCTTCTGTCATCTATAAATAGGGAGGCTTTGCCTCTTCCTATTTCCTATCTCTGTTAAGTTGTTGTTGGAAGGAAATCGCAGGAAGCTTAAGCTTAGGAGGAGTACTGTTCTTCTTCTTCCGTATCTTCCTTATTCTTCGATTTAAGGTAGGTAACCAAGGCCGAACTTCAAGTTTAAATACATAGAATGAGAGAGCACGTTGTTAAATTAGTTTGACATCAAATTATTGAAGATTATGATTCGATTTAGCATGTAATTAGCATAAGTGATTCGATTTAGCATGTAATTAGCATCAGAATCAGATACAATCACGTGTTAAATTAGTGTAAGCAACGTTAATCAGTGTTAAGTGTTAATCAGTAAGAAGATTATAATTCAATTTAGCATGAAATTAGCATCAGAAGTAGATATAAGCAACGTTAATCAGTGTTAATCAGTAAGATGATTAACCCATTTAACAAAAAAAAATATATATATATAGAGTAAATAGATGATTAAATTTCAGTTATATGCAATATTTACTTTTGTTAATTGTTAAATCATGATGATTAATCTTAGTAAATCGCATGTAATTTGGTTAAAAATTTACCGTGGTAAAATTTTGTAAAATCACCGTAGACCATTAACCTATGGCTGACTTATGGCAAGTCTTGGCCGATTAAATTATAATTTGAACCGGACACTCTATCTGGTAAATTCCCATTTTTACCGTGGGATGAATTTTTACCGTGAGATAATTTTATCCATGGTTAAACAGTGGATTACATGATTTAATCGCTGGTTTCACTACTTGAGTATAAATGGGCAAATTTTTGGCTTATATGGTATATTGTATACCGTATATCTTTTAAATGGCCCGATCGTTATCGTTTTAACTCGATAAATGACCGATTATCCTTGGTTAATCTTCGGTCATATTTGAGCCCGGAATCGACCATTGGACATTGAACCATAATATGATTGGTTTAATTGTCATTGGTGACCCGGTAGCCATTTTGCACAATTTAGCTTATGATTAGAATTACTATCACTTATACTTAATACGGATTCTCTAGAACCGTATATCTGGAATACGGCCTCGTACGGTCCGTATATTCGTTCTTCGGAACTTACTTCTCTTCTCTCGAACAGCTTACTGTCAACCGTTCATTCTTGACTCCGTGACTCGTTACTCGCGTGAGTACGGCCCGGTGTTTTGCCGTACGACTACCCTCAGTTTTGGGTTTATCGTCGTGTTTATACTCTTGAATCAAAGGAGACAAGTGTCGTCCTTTACATCTTGTACTTGACAGAAATTCTACTGATTATATTGGCCATAAATGACTATGTCTAGACGGGGGATCGTAGATCCAAACGAAATAAATGCCAACGTATCATAAGGGCCCGGTCTGGTCCTGGGGAGAGCACCCGAAAAGATAGTGAGCCCAATGGGATGTTTGTGACAGGGTGAGGCATTGCACCCGAATACTTGACTTGACATGTTACGTCTAGAACAAATTCTTGATACTTGAATCGTGCGTGATTATTTGGTTACATGTGTAACATACTTGAATACTGGCCAATTCTCTATTATTACTTGCTCTACTTGTTCATTACTTGTGGTAATTGTCATATTTCTTGACCTTGTAAGATATTTCTTTACATTGTTTCATTTATCGTATCGTCATTCTTTATTTACTGCATTCATATAAACTGTAATAATTGGTTAATCACTTATATCTGCTTATGGTTATCTACTGAGCGCGTTAGCTCACTCCTACTGTTGTTTCCCCCTTTCCAGGTGATGATCATATCAGGGATGGACTGGAGTGACTCGAGTGTTAGTTTTAGTTGATTGAGTCAGTTTGTACCCTTAGTATTAGTGAGAGGTTGTTCTAGTATTTTGAATGTTATTTGGATATAGTTGTTCTACCCAGTTGTACTCAACTTTATTATCAATAAAACTCTGATGATTATCTTTTCCAACCTTTTGTGCAATGGTTGCAATGGTTCGGAATTATTTATATTCTTGCTCGCTTGTCCCTAACTGTACGCCCCGAGTTTCCGCATCGGGGCGTGACATGAGGACTATCCTGGCCTGATCAGATCCAGTCCGAGCAGCTGCTGTGCCATCTCCCGGTAGTCGCCGTACGTCCATCCTGTCACTGCAGCTCCGTGGACTCTCAATCCCGTAATCCTCACTATGTCTTCCAGTGTGGGGATCATATGACCCCACGGGAAGATGAAGGCTCTGCTAACTGGGTCCCACCTCTCGTGCAACGCATACAGCAAAGGCGTGTCCATCCGGATCACCTCGATGCTGAGCACCTCGGCGAATCCCATCCCGGCCAGTCTCTCCCACTGGTAGTCGAGCAATGCCTGGTACACTGCCCAGATCTGCAGCCAGGAGATCCGCGTTCTTCTCTTTCCCTGCATTCATGTAGATCATTGGTTAGTTGATTGCATCATAAAATCATTGCATAAACATTTATAAAATGAAAATAAAACAAAAATTCAAAAATTGGAAAATCCTAGAAACAGTTTGGATCTCTGGTAGATGTAACGGCCCTAGGGTGGGGCGTTACTTGGCTCTGACGCACTCAGGGTGGCGCGTCAGGCGTGTGACGGTCGCTGGCAGGACCGTCACATTGTCTGCTATTGGGTTTTTTTCCCTTTGCATCCCCGTGATCTCTCACCTTGACCAAATGGCCTACAATCATTCCTAATGGGTTCGTGGACCCATTTCTACCCTTCAACCCCGCATGCATTCACAAATAAAAATTCAAATAAATCAAAAATTGAAATTAGGGCGAGGGGACCTACCTCATGGTCCGTGCCCCTTCTCCTCTTCTTGGCTGGTTCCTTGGGTTCCTCTTCACCCAAGGGGGCTTCTTCTTGGTCCTCCGCAGCCGTGGGAGCTTCCTCTTCTTCCCTTGGGCTTTTTCTCACTGGTTGTTCTTCTTCCACCGGCGGGATTGCTTCTCGTTCTAGCCGGCGGTGGAACCGCCGCATTGCTTTCCTCTTTTCTCTCTCCCTCTTCTGTGAAGGCGGCTGGGATGGCTTGTCGCCAGCCATTGGAGCGGTGGGGTTGGAATCGCCGGAGGGTTTCTCGGTTGGAGGTTTTTTGGGTGTTGAATGAGGAATGAATGGGCCGTGACTATTCGGGTTTTATTTTTTTGAATGCTCAGGAAATGTGACGGTCTATCGACCGACCATCACATCCTTCTAACGCGTCTGTCTTCGACCGTTACATGTGTTGGCCCTGTTTTATTGAAGAATGTGAACCGCCTGGTTTATGACGGCCCAGCATTGGTCCGTTATTTCGTGTGACGCCCTTACACTAGACCGTTACAAACTTGCAAGTTTCTTGATGAATTAAATGGTCTAATTGATGTTAAAATGGTTCCATTTTCTTCCATGTTGTTCATTATTGATGCCTCTCACACGTACAAATGATTATGCCTTAATTCTTATTCATATTTGTTATTGGCTAACCTCTTTCCAAGAAGGAATGTATGAACAAAGTCACGCTCTGCCGTTCGTCAAGCAGGTAAGTCAGGTATTGTATCTCTTTCCCTTATCCTTTAATGCATTACTATATGTTATTTATGATATATTATCTCTAGAACCGGCTGGTCATTCATGTGTTCCGGGATCTGATGTTCCTCTTAAACAAAAATGATGATGATCTGAGTTCACATGTTTAATCGTTGGACAGGCCGTTAGGTTGGAAAAATTTGGGGACGATGGTTCTGTCTTGCACGCCGTGGTTGTAGATGGTGTCCTGACCCTGGTTTCTCCAGCTTAGCAATATTATTCTCGAGTATCTTGATATTTTATCTTTCTTTGCATTCGTTTTAAAGATTTCTTTTTCTTTAGCCCAGCATGCATCATGCACATCTTTTGAGCATTCATGTGCTTCATCTGTTCAAGGTAGATCAATGATGGTGAATAGCTGTGTTCTTGATCTCGAATGAGGAGAATTATTCCACTCTGAATTAGAAGGTTTCCTTTGATCTCGTCACTCAATTTGGTTGGCTGAAGATTCATGTCTGGAGTTTAATCAGTTCTCTTTCCTTTCCGTTGTCTCCGGAGGCTAACCGTGTTTCCTTTCCTTAGTTGTTAGTTCCTCCAGACATGTGTCCTTTGGTTGGCTATTTCCTTGTGATCAGTTCGAAGTTTTTTCAGAAAATTCCTATCGCTTGTTGCTAAAGAACGGGTGTCGTTTTACCTTAACGCCCTCTTTTTGATACACTCCACTTCACTTCCGCTTCATCTCCATGTTCCATTTCATTTTCGCTTCACCTCCGCTCGCTCCCCTGCAAAGAGGACGTTAAGGAGGGGCATCTGTTGACACCCATTTTAGGACCAGTAAGTTGGGTCATCTCTTTATTCATTATATATGATGCTCCGAGTTGTTCACTCTTCATCGAGTCTCTTTGTTTAGTTGAAGATCATTTCTTGGGTCTTGACTCCTTGATTGGATGTGGCTCTTTGTGGCATTTTATTTTGACTAAAGCTTAGCAAAATCTTCATTCCTTCTTTTGAACTCCATTGATAATAACGGTCTGTCCCAGGCGCATTTCTTCCTTCTAACGGATGGGTCCTGGGCCATTACTCCTTGAAAAGTCCTGAAGCTTGAGGTCTTGTTCCAAAGCTTATCCTTTGGCCTATATGTTGAATATAACGGTCTATCGTACAGCCGTTGTTTCATTATGACGCCCCATGCCTTGGCCGTTGCTTTCTTTACAGAGTCCTATTGTTTTGATCTTCTTCATGCCTTGGCCGTTGCTTTCTTTACAGAGTCCTATTATTTTGATCTTCTTCCTGTTGATCTTATCTCTTTGGGATAAGGTTGAAAGTAACAGGTGCTCCTTGATGCGTTATTTCACTGTGGCGGTCTGTCGTGCACCCGTTACTTCCTTCAGAGAGTCCTGGCAGTTCAGGCCTTTTCTCTGCTACTCCGTGGTCGAGATAAGAACTTGGATTGACGATATCTTTTCCAAATCTGATTCTCAGGACCTTCTGTTTGATTATATGGACTCTTGGTAATATTATCTTCAAGGATTTGCTAAGAGTTATCCCTTTATCTTGCTGGATTTTCCTCTGCTCGACCTCAGAGTTTGAGGGTCTATAAATAGAACCCTTGACTTCATGCTCAAAAGGGAGGAAATTCTGGATTTGCGTCGAAGTGCTGCCGCGTTTTAGAGTCACGTTTGATCAAGGAGAAGTGCTTCTCACGTTCGTTTGCTGCCTGGTGAAGGGAGTATCTGTTCCTCTTGGTTCCAAAGTTCATATTTGGATATTGAATTCCTTTTCTATCTCTCTTTCATCATAAGCATTATTTCTCTCCTTTCTCCACGTTTTTCACTGGTTTTCATCATCTAAACATCCTCCCAATCTTTTAAAACGCCCAGAGGGGTTAAAAAACCAAAACTTCCCAGTATTTCCCTTTCCTTTTGATGATATTGTGTTTATTGAAGAATTGATGCTATATTGTGTAAAGGGCTAATTTGGGTTGTCTATTTTTGCTTTCAACATCTTTGGCAGGTTTTCAGGTCCACCAGCACGAGGCCCAAGTCTTCTAGCCGGCTGGAAGAGTTGGAGTTAAAAGGATTCACGCTTTGCTACTGCAGGTTATCTGACAGTCTGGTGCAGGGGCGTCAGATTCTTCCAGCGGTCTATCGAGCGACCGTCACTTCCAAGTGACGCACAGGGTTCTGACCGTTACTTTCAGCTGACCTGCAGGTTTCTTTGATCTTTCCTCTCCCGTGGGCTGGTGCTTCATCCACCTATTTCCAAGGTATTTTCAGGTCTTTGGCTTATTTTTACTTTGGTGGCGATCACATCTTTCTTAAGTATTGGGCATTAGCTTTCTCTTTCGCATCTCACATCTTTTATTTCCTTGCTTGTTCCACCCCTTGCGGTGTGTTTCTATTTACTCCTTGCTCCACGCCCAGGCGTGTGTTTTTCCTTTATTCCTTAGCTTAGTTTGGTTGAGATAGCATGCCCATGCTACAACTTGCTTTGGTTGCCTAGGTTCATGATCACATGTTCATAGGTTGAGTGCAGATCTTTGATTGTTTGCTTGTCATCTTGCTACATATCATCATTAAGACCCCAAGAAAAGGAAGATAGATAAGCAAAATAAAATCAACAGAGGTCTGGAGGTTCGGGAGGAATAGAGTGAGAAGGGGCGCGATGCTCTAGGGAGAGAGAATAATCCGGAGGTTTCGGAAGAAGAAAGTAGAAAGGGGCGCGATGCCCAGAAAGGAATGGGGAGTGATAAAAATCTGGAGGTTCTGGTGGGATAGAGTGAGAAGGGATGCGATGCCCTAGGAGAGGAGGAAAATCTGGAGGGTCCAGAGGTTCTGGAGGGTGGGAGTAAAAATGGGCGCGGAGCCCCTACAAAAGAGGTGAAGAATCTAGAAATTCTAGAGATGAAGGTGAATTAAGAGAGATAGAATGGAGAAGATCTGGAGGTTCCAGGGGAGGAAGACACCATGGGACGCGATGCCCAAGGAGAATCAGTGAGAAATCCGGAGGTTCCAGAGGGGGAAAATTGGAGAGGGGGCGATGCCCTAGGGAAAAAGACAAGTCCGGAGGTTCCGGGAGGAGAGAATAGGAGGGGGAGAAATGCCCGAAAAGGGGAGATAGAAAATCCAAAAGTTTCGAATGATGGAAATTGGAGGGTGTGCGATGCCCAATGGGGCTAGTGGGGAGAGACAAAAAGGCTGGAGGCTCCGGAGGAATAAAGTGAGAAGGGACAAAATGCCCTAGGGAGAGAGAATAATCCAGAGGTGTCGGAAGGAGAAAAGAGGAGGAGGCACGATGCCTAGAAAGAAGAGATAGAAAATCCGGAAGTTCTGGAGGACGAGGAGGATATGGGTTCAGAAACTCGGGAAAGAAGGAATGCAAAGAGATGCAATGAAATGAATGTGATGGATGCATGGAATGTAAAGGATGCAAGGAGTGCAAGGAATGCAAGGAAGAAAGCCTATGAGTGGCCCATGAAGAGAAAGTCGTGGTTAACAAAAATGTGGATGAAATAGAATAAGACGTGAATAAATTGGCAGGAGGCCCCATAATATAAGAATGCCCGCCCCTCCATGGTGAAGAAAGTGCTCAGCCAAATGTCTCAAGAAGTGAGATTAATGAACATAGGCTCTCATTAGCGGTAGAATGCGCTATAGTGATGCATGAGGAGAACCCCTTCTCTTGACTAGGAAATTGCATAATGACGGAACAAAGGGTGATGAGAGCTTCAAAAACATCTTGGCCAATAAACAAAGTGACCTTGATAACGTTGGCCTTGGCCCTTAGTGGCATCAATTCCTGAGAACTCTTCACGGTGAGCATTGGTGGAGACGTGGCACTTTTAAAGATGCCCGGCACAATAATGCGGATCGACATTCGGCAAATGAAGTCTTGAACTTTGAATAGTATAGCCGCGGCCAAATCCTTCTTGCCTGGCTATTGATTATCGTCCTTGGCACAAATACTTGTAGAAATACACCCACTCCGAGGGTGATGGAAGAAGATGAGATGGAGGCGGTAGGCTCAATGGATAATGAAGGTTTAATGGATGGTGTTAAAGGAAGTGGAAGTGGAAGTGGAGGTTCAAGCATGTCGAGCTTCTCCCCTTGCTCGGAAGCGAACGGGGTTGGCTCGAGTGCAACAAGTAGTGGACCCTGCTCAGGATTAGCCACGGGTTTAGGTGAGGGTTAAGTGGTGAGTTAAGAAGTATTGGCTTTTGACTTAAGGGGATAATGGAGGGCCGAGGTGGCGGCAATGGTGGGTTAGTTGGTTTGGAACAAAGAGAAGGTTTGATGGTATGTTCGACGGAGGCCGAGGGTGTGGAGGTTGATGAAGGTATATTGGTTGGAGGTGTAAAAGGTGAGGGTTTGGTGTGTAGGAAGCGTCGGGTTTTGGTGGTGTAAGAGGCTTGAAGAGTGGGGGGAGGATCCTGATGTGTCGGTGCGGGCGATTGAGGTGTCAACCCATCATCGTAGCACCAATTGGGTTCATAAATGGGGGTTGGAGCAGTGGCTTCACCCTGAGCAGGGGGTTCTTCTTGTGGTAGTGAAGGGAGGGGAAAATGAAGGAAACTCGGAATGGGTGTCTCTTTAACATATTCTTCTTGTCATGTCGGCTCAAATTCTTCATCATTCGAATCCAACTCAAGTGGACGCCGTGGTGGAGGTGTATGAGGTAGAGGTGTATGAGGTGGAGGATTTTGTAAATGTGGAGGATCTTGTGTATATAGATGTGGAGGAGGAGGCGGAGGGTCATATGAATGAGTGTGATGGATGGGTGGCGGGCGGACGGCGTCCATTTGATCATTAAAGCTTGTAGAACCATCTTGCTCACATGTGTTATTAATGCTATTGTCATCTCTCCTTTCCTTCCAATCCTTCTCCATCTTGGTGATTTCATTCATGAATGCTTGAAGGGGATTGATTTGAGAAGGAGGAGGAGGAGGCGACCATGGGCTCGTGACCCTCTTCAATTGTTCCTCCATTGAAGTAATTTTATCAAGAAGAGTTTGTTGGAGGGGTGTAACTTGAATAATGGAGGGTTGGCATGATGGTTGTGGAGCATGGAGGGGTTGACCCATAAAAGGACCCGGTCGAGCCGGGATGCAAGGAACATAAGGTGTTGGGTTTAATGCGCTCCCTCTTTGTCCTTGGTGATGGTTTTGATGATAGCAATATATTGTGTGAAGCATTGTGAAGATGCTCATTGATCATTTTGGAGTGATGGTGCTCACTGTTGTTATCTTGTTTTGTAGGTATGAGCTGCGTGGTGAATAATGCTTTCATTTGCTTGGACTTGTGTGGTCTGAAGAGTTCTCAGTTGTTCATGATTGAAACAAATGATGGACATCGTTTTGGGAGTCAAATGAATGCATGAATAAGCTTCTTGCTATCCACAATTCGAAAATCAGGTTTTTGGCCTTGGTGTTTTGAGCCTGAAAGTTGAGTAAATAAATCCATGTGGATCTTGATGAAATGGTTTTTCATGCTATTTTCAAATGGGTTTCATAAAAGGCCATATCTGTTTGAGTTTCACACATCCTTGAGAATGACTATGCTTTTCTAAGTGTAGTCATGAACTTTGTTAATAGGGTTTGCATGTATCTCATGCATGCTTCTCTTAATTGTCATGAGGTTATCTTGTGGAGGAATTGCTTTGAAGTTAGTTCTTCAAATACCTTGGTTAATATTGACATGCTTCTGAATTTTCAGAATGTGCAGGTTCATAGTGCCCACATTATGATGGATCCAAAGTAAGTTTATTTTGGATATATGATGATATTCTGCTCATCTTGAGTTGGGAAATATTGGTTTTCAGGTGCCTTCATGCATATCCTAAATGGGGTTTTTGATGTGGCTTTTTGCCTAACATGCTTTCTATAATTTATGGTTATCCAAGTTTGTTTGGTGTTCTTAAGACCCTCCAACCATGCTATCGAACTTGGCCAAATCATGTTTTCAAATGGGGTTAATGAGGCTTTCAATGAACTGAACATAAAGGCTTGATTCTTTGTTGAAGTGTGGGTGGCTTGATAGTGCTTATTATGCTATATTTCAAATATTTGAAATTTAAGTATGCTTAACACTTTCATTGGTTTTTGGTGTAATGAGGTTTAATGCTTGCCAATACCTTGTTTCATTTTGTTAAGTCTGTGGTCATGGGTCGACCCCAAGGGTCGACCCCTGGAGTTGGATTTTTCAATCCAGCACGGGTTCTTAACCGGCAGGCGCGAGGGTCGACCCTTGATGTTCTCACATCATGCACTGACAGCATTGGCACTTGCACCAACTGTGTGTGCCTTCTTTATACACTTGCACTGACCTATTCCTTGGGTCTTTCATAATGTGCACCGAGCTATCTTTCCCTTTTCACAGTAGTTGCACCGACCCTATCTACATTGTTTGCACCGACCCCATCCTATTGCTACATACAAACTTGCACCGAGTTTCACTAAGTCTAAATAACCTTGCACCGACCTTAGTGCTGCATGCATCGACTGTCATTTGGCAAGTTTCAAAACTTGCACCGACCACATCTTGCATTTGCACTGTGCACGCAGTAAAATTGCATCGACCTTGGCATATGCACTGGGTTTGTTCATGTGAACAAATCTTTGCACCGACCTTGGCCATATCTTCTTCACAATATGCACAAACCTTATCCATAGGCTTTACAAAACTTGCACAGACCCAACATTGCACCGACCCAATCTATAGGTCCTACATTGAGTGCACCGACCTCATCTTCTATAGTCTCTGCACCGACCTTGTCAATACCTTGCACAGACCTTGTGCATGCCTTGCACCGACCCTGTCTATAGGCTTCAAAGAGTGTGCACCGACTTTTGTCTTTGTGCTTTACTAATGTGCACTGACCTTAAGAACTTTCACAGACCCTTTCATATCCTTAGCCTTTACAATATGTGCACCGAGCCATAGCCTGTACAAAATGTGCACCGACACACTTTGTGCACTGACCTGGTCTTTGCTTTACACAATGCACCGACCCTGCCTTTTTCATATGCATCGACCATGGGATAATTTGCACAGACCTTAGCCTGTGTATTGGTTTTTCTGTGTGTTGGCAGGCTTCTGGGCTGTTCGGATCGTATTTTCCAGATTGGTTTCGAATGACCCATTTTGTAGATCCGATTGAATTAATGTTTTACCACATTACCCTTAGGGTTTCACCCATCTATTTGGTGTGTATTTGATGGGTTTTTACAAGGGCTTTGTGGTCTTTTGTTCTTTATTCTTGCCCTATTTATATCCTGCGATCTCCATCGAAGGAGATATCCCTTTGCGCTAATCGTCTTCTACTCTTGCAGGAAAAGGAAGAAAAGGGCGGACACATGGTGGAGAGGAGAGGGTGTTGCGAGATCCATCAGTTCGTGATGTCTGGAGGTGCGATTGGAGCTTGAATCTGAAGGAACATATCTTGGATCCTCAAGGAGGACGACCGACTGCTCCATCCAGCTGCGGATTCAACGCCCTCCGACCGGTGCTTCAAGAAAAACATTCTAATGGCCATTTATCAACAAGGGGGAAACCTTCTATATCTGTCACCCTTCTGCTTAAGTTTGTTTTCTTGATCTACATCCTACAGTGAGTAGTTATTGACTATATTTGTATTTTTTTGAACATCGGAAGATTTGTGTGGTGTACAGAGTTGCGTCTCCGTGTGAGGTTTTGGTGCGGGGTGAGTTCCCCGAGTGTGTGTGGTGTGCTGCGGTGGCAGCGTCTTGGGGCCAGGCCCCGTGTGTGTGTCTTGCTGCTGAGGCAGCGTGTGTGGTGTGGGGTTCGTCCCCGTGGTTACTACTTTGGTAGCGTGTTAGTGAAGCCTCAACGGGTTCGGTGAGGGGTGGACGTAAGGAGCCCGTCGTGGTCCCTAACCACCTAAAAATCTCCGTGTTATCTGTGACATGCATGTGTGATTGTCCTTCTCTCCTATCTCCATTCATAGGTTATCTTATAGATTTTTATTCACTGCATCATCACACATCGCTACATCTGCTATTCGTGTTTGGCTTAGCATTAATCATTCAGTGCATAGTTTATTCGAGTGAGATCGAAAGATTGAGTGAATCCAAATCTCACTTCAGTTTAGTTTAAGCTATTTTACGCTGTTTATGTTGATTCCACTGTAATTAGTTTAGAAAGTTTTTAAAATCCGCCATCTCGGCAAGGGGACAATTCAACCCCCCCTTCTTGTCCGCCATCTAGTCTGGGCCAACAATTGGTGTCAGAGCCTAGTCTCTGATTTTTATTCAGCGACCTCACGGTCTTGGAGAAAAGATCATTTCATGATGGCTGGTGTGAATTCAGTTCCTGTCTTTGATGGTTTTGATTATGCTTTATGGCTTGAAAAATTCTATGTTTGGATATCTGGTATTGATCCGAAGCTTATGAGATTAATCACTCATGGTCCTCACGTTTTACCTAAAAATGAGTTAAGATGGACTGATGAACATAAGAGAATGAATTCTGATAACATATTTATTTTGAATGCTCTTAAGGCTGCCTTGGACTCTAATAAGTTTTCATTTGTTTCCTCTTATAGGTCAGCAAAAGAAATTTGGGATGAGCTAATCGAAGCTCAAAAAGAAAATAGTGTTGATGAGTGCCTCGTGGCAAACAACAGTGACGAACGTCAAAGCGTGGAAAGTTCTGAGGTAAACTCTGACTCCGATGAGGGAGATGAGCTTAGCTATGATGAGTTAATGAATGCTTATGATGAGTTGTTCGATAGATACAAAACATTAAAATCTAAAAACAAAAAACTGAAAAAGAAAATTGAATGCTCTCATGCTAATAATTTCTCTTATGAAAAATGTGCTGAATTTGAAAAATTAAGGAAGTCTTCCATGCTTGAGGTTGATAGCTGTAAAGAAACTATTTCAATTCTAAAAACTGAAAATGAAACATTAATGGCTAAAATTTCAGAACTTGAAAACATTGAAAAAGAACCCAGAAGGAAATTGAGTTGTTCGGATAGTGATCAGATTTTGCTAAATGAACTTGTGCAGAATGACAAACTTCCTAAGGAGAATGAAGAGTTGAAGCATTTAAACACAGCTATATCTGAAAAATTGCTTACTCTTGAAAAAGGAAAACATGTGGTTGTTGATAATTCTGAAAATCTTCATGCTCTAGAACAAGAGGTTGCTAGCTATAAGTCTGTCAACTCTCTTTTGAATGAGAAAATTACATCATGTGAAGACGAGATTGCTAGTTCTGAATTGCATATCTTGTTCTTAGAAAATGAAATCAAAAAGTTGAATGAATTCTTGCCCACATATGCAGAACCAAATCAAAAACCGAAAAATAATTTTGGTTTCTCTAGTGTGCGTGCCATCTGTTCACATGACAAACACTTTCACGCAACTAAAAGAAGGAATGTCTCCTATTACTATTGTGACAAATTTGGCCATGATATGTATGACTGCTTTTTGATGAAACGATGATAATGAGGTATTGAAGTCGAGAATGGAAATTGTTGATGATTCTAAAAATCTTGAAAAACCAACGAAGAAAAACTTCAATGCTCATTGCTATTACTGTGGATTGCATGGACATGTCTTTGAAAATTATTTTATCAAGAAAAGAGATGATGAGTTGTCCGTTAAAAGAAACTCTTCATGGTGCTTTTATTGTGGTGAAATTGGACATATAATGAATGATTGTTGTGTAATGAAAAATGATGAAGATTGGTCCATGAAAAGAAAATCCTTTTGTTACTTTTATTGTGGTGAGAATAGTCATTCCATGGATGATTGTTCTACAATGAGAAATGATGATGATTGGTGTTCTAGGAAATATAAGAATGCATTTGCTCATGCTGGAACTAATCCCTCGGGACCCAAGATGACTTGGGTACCTAAAACTTCGAAATGAGAAATCTATTTTGTAGGGGCGCCTTGAGGCCAAGGAATATTGATAAATAAAAGCTTCTCAAGGCGAGAAAGAAAATGGTTTGAATTCAAACTTTGTTCTGCTTATGTTCGCTTTGAAAAATCTGCAAAGGTAAAAGTTGAATTTGGAGTTTGCATTTAAACAATTGCATTCATGTTTTGTTGATTTTAGACACTTCAAAAGTGTTGAGATTTGCAGGTTAAATGGCTAGGTGATTATGACTGCTTTGCATAGTCTCCATTTCACGTTTGGTGAATAAATCTGGTTTTTAAATGCTTTACTTTGTTCATAAAGTCTCTCACATCTTTGTTCATTTTTTGTGAATAACAATGCTATTTTGCTTACACAGTTTACATACTTAACCTCTGGCACATATCATACACATCCTTGCAAACTTGTGAATAGAGATAATTTCTCATCAACTTTGCATTAACGTGCACATGCTTGTGCATAACTTCCAATTTTGTGTGCATGAATGTCATGATTATCCGATATATCAAATGGTGACTGCGGAAGGTTAGATTATGTTCAACTGGAAGCTTTCCTCATGCGTGATGGTGGTCTTCGGACCTACGTTCTCCGCCAAGTACCGATAATCAATTTGCTTGAAAATTTTGAAAGGTCATTGCTTGACTGCATGTATATACTTCATACAACCAATTCTTGAAAATCTTCTAAGACCTCACCTCCTTGATAAATAATCATGCAGTGATTTTAATCTTTTATGAATCGTGTCATATACAAAGGAGGAGGATTTATTTCTAACTGTGCATACATTTAGGGGGGGTCATAACTATGTCTAGACAAATTCATTTTCTACATACAAAGTAATTACCCACCTACTTTGTTAAAAAATGATGCATATGACTTTGATTGATAAAGATTTCAGAAATTCCTTTTAACACTTCAAGGGAAACAAATTTCTACATAGAAATTAAGAGAATCATGAGGAAAAAGCTACCTACCCCGCAAGCTTCAATAAGTGGCATGTCTAACCAAGTAGCCGGGAATCCCCACTGAAATAAACGAGGAAACTCTGCGTCGAAAGGTGAAATAAAAATCCACATTGTGTGATGAATCCTAGTAGCCGAGAAACCCCATTGAGACATATGAGGTGACTCGCGTCGAACGGTGAAATCCAGTAAAAGAAAAGTAAAAAAAAAGGGGTTGTGTGAAGCTACCAAAAGTCGAGGATCAAAATAGAAGTGTAGGCCCACTAGTGTTTTCTAGAAATTCTGTTCATATCCATATAATTTTGAAGTTCATTGCTCATTTACACAAATTTCAATTTTGGGTATTATTGTGACGACTGTATATCTTGAATTTGTTCTTATCATGGTTTATGCAATACCTTTAGCATATGCATGCACTACCTTCTTTGATTATGCTTCATGTCTCACATTTCGATTTTGAATGAACTATTCAGTTCTTATCATTTTTATCCCATTGAGGGGGAGCTATAGCTTACTACATGCTTGCCACATGCATGACTGCATGCTTGCTTGAAATTTCATACATCTTTAGATTATACATGTAAATAACAGATTAAATAAACCATTGTCAGTCGATTTTTGTTCATGACAATAAGGGGAGAATAATGTGCTCTTTAGCATAACAATTTGGACATAGTTTAGTTTCTTTATACTCCGTGTGCATAGTTCGGTCATACATTTGCATATACTTCACAAATCAAGCATTTGAACATATTTCAAACTATTTGCACATTGCTCATAAAATTCTAAATTCTTGCTTGATGTTCATGGTCCACACACCTTCCTTTTAGGGTAGGTTATTGTGGGTTTGTGCACTTGTCTATCTCATTTCATATTTGCTTGTTCCTCATCCCCCACTTTTTGATAATGCCAAAGGGGGAGAGAGAGTTTTGGATTGCCACAATATATTGTCATCATCAAAAAGGGGGAGATTGTTGGGTTTGATGCGCTCCCTCTTTATCCTTGGTGATTGTTTTGATGATAACAATATATTGTGTGCAAGCATTGTGAAGATGCTCATTGATCATTTTGGAGTGATGGTGCTCACTATTGTTATCTTGTTTTGTAGGTATGAAATGTGTGGTGAATAATACTTTCATTTGCTTGTACTTGTGTGGTCTGAAGAGTTCTCAGTTGTTCATGATGGAAACAAATGATGGACATCGTTTTGGGAGTCAAATGAATGCATGAATAAGCTTCTTGCTATCCACAATTAAAAAATTAGGTTTTTGGCCTGGGTGTTTTGAGCCTGAAAGTTGAGTAAATAAATCCATGTGGATCTTGATGAAATGGTTTTTCATGCTATTTTCAAATGGGTTTCTTAAAAGGCCATATCTATTTAAGTTTCACACATCCTTGAGAATGACTATGCTTTTCTAAGTGTAGTCATGCACTTTGTTAATATGGTTTGCATGTATCTCATGCATGCTCCTCTTAATTGTCATGAGGTTATCTTGTGGAGGAATTGCTTTGAAGTTAGTTCTTCAAATACCTTGGTTAATATTGACATGCTTCTGAATTTTCAGAATGTGTAAGTTCATAGTGCCCACATTATGATGGATCCAAAGTAAGTTTATTTTGGATCTATGATGATATTCTGCTCATCTTGAGTTGGGAAATATTGGTTTTCAGGTGCCTTCATGCATATCCTAAATGGGGTTTTTGATGTGGCTTTTTGCCTAACATGCTTTCTATAATTCTTGGTTATCCAAGTTTGTTTGGTGTTCTTAAGACCCTCCAACCATGCTATCGAACTTGGCCAAATCATGTTTTCAAATGGGGTTAACGAGGCTTTCAATGAACTGAACATAAAGGCTTGATTCTTTGTTGAAGTTTGGGTGGCTTGATAGTGCTTATTATGCTATATTTCAAATATTTGAAATTCAAGTATGCTTAACACTTTCTATGGTTTTTGGTGTAATGAGGTTTAATGCTTGCCAATACCTTGTTTCATTTCGTTAAGTCTGTGGTCATGGGTCGACCCTTGGGAGTTGGATTTTTCAATCCAGCATGGGTTCTTAACCGGTAGGCGCGAGGGTCGACCCCAAGGGTCGACCCAAGGGTCGACCCCTGGGTGTTGATATTCTCACATCATGCACTGACAGCATTGGCACTTGCACCGACTATGCGTGCCTTCTTTATACACTTGCATCGACATGTTCCTTGGGTCTTTCATAATGTGCACCGAGCTATCTTTCCCTTTTCACAGTAGTTGCACCGACCCTATCTACATTGTTTGCACCGACCCCATCCTATTGCTGCATACAAACTTGCACCGAGTTTCACTAAGTCTAAATAACCTTGCACCGACCTTAGTGCTGCATGCACCGACTGTCATTCGGCAATTTTCAAAACTTGCACCGACCACATCTTGCATTTGCACTGTGCACGCAGTAAAATTGCATCGACCTTAGCATATGCACTGGGTTTGTTCATGTGCACAAATCTTTGCACCGACCTTGACCATATCTTTTTCACAATATGCACAGACCTTATCCATAGGCTTTACAGAACTTGCTCCGACCCAACATTGCACCGACCCAATCTATAGGGCCTACATTGAGTGCACCGACCTCATCTTCTATAGTCTCTGCCCCGACCTTGTCAGTACCTTGCACAGACCTTGTGCATGCCTTGCACCGACCCTATCTATAGGCTTCAAAGAGTGTGCACCGACTTTTGTCTTCGTGCTTTACTAATGTGCACTGACCTTAAGAACTTGGACCGACCCTTTCATATCCTTAGCCATTACAATATGTGCACCGAGCCATAGCCTGTACAAAATGTGCACCGACACTCTTTGTGCACTAACCTAGTCTTTGCTTTACACACATGCACCGACCCTGTCTTTTTCATATGCATCGACCATGGGATAATTTGCACAGACCTTAACCTGTGTATTGGTTCTTCTGTGTGTTGGCAGGCTTCTGGGCTGTTCGGATCGTGTTTTCTAGATTGGTTTCGAATGACCCATTTTGTAGATCCGATCGAATTAATGTTTTACCACATTACCCTTAGGGTTTCACCCATCTATTGGGTGTGTATTTGAAGGGTTTTTAGAAGGGCTTTCTGGTCTTTTCTTCTTTATTCTAGCCCTATTTATATCCTGCGATCTCCATCAAAGGAGATATCCCTTTGTGCTAATCGTCTTCTACTCTTACAGGAAAAAGGAAGAAAAGGGCGGCCACATGGTGGAGAGGAGAGGGTTTTACAAGATCCATCAGTTCGTGCTGTCTGGAGGTGCGATTGGAGCTTGAATCTGAAGGAACATATCTTGGATCCTCAAGGAGGACGACCGACTGCTCCATCCAGCTGCGAATTCAACTCCCTCCGACTGGTGCTTCAAGAAAAACATTCTAATGGCCATTTATCAACAAGGGGGAAACCTTCTATATCTGTCATCCTTCTGCTTAAGTTTGTTTTCTTGATCTACATCCTACAGTGAGCATTTATTGACTATATTTGTATTTTTCTGAACATCGGAAGATTTGTGTGGTGTACGGAGTTGCGTCTCCGTGTGAGGATTTAGTGCGGGATGAGTTCCCCGAGTGTGTGTGGTGTGCTGCGGTGGCAGCTGTAGATATATTTCCCTATCATTTTAAAACCCTTCTTATCCCTCTACTAAATCAATATGAGAAATAAACGAAAGTATAAGGGGATAGAAGTATGTGAACCGGTGTGATCGTCACCAAGGTACCAAACGCGATGAACACGCCCTACCTTGAAAAAGAAGGGAGACACTCGTCTTTAACCAACACTGCAGAGATGCGCGGCTGAGGAAGAACCACTCGGATGATGCACGGCCGCTCGTTAGACCGTCGAACAATGCTGGGGGTGGAACGCGGGACGAAGAACGATGGCAGAAGAATGGTTTGCAGACGGCCGCAGGAAGAAGATGAACAGCAAGGATGAAGCCGCTCGACTTCTCAAACAGACAGAAAATGGCTGCTCGATGCCACCACGTTCCAAAACGTAGGAGCTCAACCTCCACTCCTTCGGCCGGCAAGAAAGAGTGGGCCTCATGTTAGGACGCTGCTGACTTGCAAGACAAGGTGTAGAACACAAAAATAAACCCAAAGTCAGAACTGTGAAGTTTAGAAACTATAGAAGAACATGGAAGATAAACTAACCAACAAGGAATGGGGAATACCTGGGAGTTTTTAAACCCCTAGGGGTGTCAAAAGGTATGGGGGTGTGTGTAATGCAATGAAAAGAGTAGGGAAAACGTGGATGAAAGAAGAGGAATCAAGCATGCAAATGAGAAGAAAAGAATGGTGGGACTAATGAACTAATGACACAAAAATATGCTACTCCCTGAAACAAGAGGCCTGAACAGACGTAGAAGGCCTCCCTCCCTGACTTGAAATCTTGAAATCTTCCCCCTTTTTAAACTTAGCCTTTAGGGTCTATTTATAGAGCCCCTAAGTCCTAGCTCGAAATTAGGGTTTCCAGCCATTTTTAGGTCGAGATAATAACATAAAATGTGTAGATGATTGAATTATCTCTCAACCAGAGGAAACGGCACCCCATTTGGTGGAGTATCCGCGGAGAAAAATGATGGAAAAATTGGGGATAAAACCAGGAATGGAGAGAGAAAAAACCTTTAAAATATCTGGAATCCGGCCGTTGAACGGTCTGTCGATAGACCGCCCATCATGTTGCACGGTTGATTCCAAACCGCTCAACCTGTCGGTGGAAATTCAATAAATAACAAATATTATCAAAATATCCATCGAACTGACCGACTATCTCGCCGTTGGACTCTCATGGATTGAACGGCTATTTCTAGACCTTTCAACAACTAGAGCGGCCAAGGGCTAACCGTTCATAGCCTGTCGGTGGTAAATCAAAAGAGATAAATAAATAGATAATTATCTGAAAAGGCTGTCGAGATCAGGACTCTGGGACTTGAACGACTAAGGATACACCGCACAATGTATTTGGGTGGCTAAACTCAGGCCGTGTGTCAACTTGTCGATGAAAATTCAGGAAATTAACTAACTATCCCATAAATATATGGACGGCCCAAGAATGACCACTCAAAGGGTGAAAGGCCTGGAGACTGACCGTGCATGCCCTGGACGCTTGAAATTCATAAAAAAGATAGATTAAACATAATCAAGGTCCATTAAGCCTTGAATTGAAGCAGACCTAACCAGGAGGGAGGCTACCCATAAAATAGGCCCAAAGATGTGCTAGAAAAAATAACCCAATGAGTTAACGGACAACTCAAGGCATCAACAAATGAAAGTAAGAGAAATGACTCAACTAATTGGCAAAAAATGGGTGTCAACAGATGCCCCTCCTTAATGTCCTCTTTGTAGGGGAGCGAGTGGAGGTGAAGCGGAAGCGAGATGGAACATGGAGATGAAGCGGAGCATACTGAAAAGCGGGTGTTAAGGTAAAACGACACCCGTTTTCTCGCCAACAAGCGATAGGAATCTTTCGGAAAACTCCGAACCACTCACAAGGAATAGTTGGACCAAAAGCAACGCCAATCTGGAGGAACTAAACTAAGCGAAAGAAAAGGAAAACATGCGACCAACCTCAGAGGGGACACAATCCCTCGGGCTAATGAAAAGATCAAAGCAGTAACGAAAAATAAAGAGATAGACTAAAAACTCCAGACCGGGGGCTCTCAATCAACCAACCCAAGTGAACAGACCAGAAAGAACCTTATGACTCAGAGTGGAATTGTTTCTTTTACTCAAACATGAACGAACAGCCATCCATTACTAGTGGGACACTTGCAGGCAAATCATGGGTCATGAATGCTCAAAAGAATGCGTATGATGCATGCTGGGCTAAAATAAAAGAAATCATCAAAACGAATGCAAAATAAAATAAAAATAGAAAATACGCCACATGCGGCCCAAGGGTGGCCGTCTAAGTCCAGAAAATGATAGGGCTAAGAAAAATAAAAACGGTGAGGGAGCTACCGTGGGGAGGAAGAACGGGCTATAATGGTCCGTTCGAATACAAAAGGGCTGAGAACCAAACGGCCCATACGAGTCCGTGCACTAAGAAGAGTGGTCCATGGGCAACCGCCCTTCTGACAAAAGTGAAATTTTTATTATTTTCAATTATTTGTTGATCACAATGCATGAATATATCATTAAATGTGTGCAATTATAAAAAAAATGAATGCAGGGAAAGCGTAGGACCCGCATCTCATGGCTACAAGTCCAGGCGGTGTACTTGGCACTGCCCGACTTTCAGCGAGAGCGGTTGACAGCCATGGGGTTCTCCCCATTCTTGAGTATCGAGGTGAGTCGATTCGACACCGCTCTCCTTTACGCTCTGCACGATCGCTGGGATCTAGTGAGTCTTACTTTCCTTTTTCCTTGGGGGCATATGGTCCCCACGTTGGAGGATGTGGCTCGACTCACGGGCCTACAGGTGCATGGGTTGCCGATCAGCGGGAGCACTTATCCCGACTACCGTGAGATGGCTCAGGAGCTGCTGGGCTTGGAGTTGCGGCGTCCTGGGCGGCTATCCACTCTCCTTCCTCGGGTGAGGCTACAGGACAGCCTTGGGCTATGACGTGCTGGTATAGCGACGGGGGAGCAGCCGGTGCAGCACCTCTAGAGGTTGGTGGACCTGGCCAGACCGAGAGTTACGGCGGAGCCAGGAGCTGAGGCGGATAGAGTGCTGAGGAGATTCCTGATGTTGCTGTTCGGATGACTCCTCTTCTCGACTCGTGCGGACGTGATCCACTGCCACTTCCTTCCACTATTCCAGGACCTCGACCACGTCGGTGACTATGCATGGGGAGCGGCGGTCCTGGCTTTCCTCTTCGAGACCCTGAGTTCGACCAGCAGGCGGACCATGCTCGGGGGCTTCTCCCCTCTTCTCCAGGTACGACCTCTACCTTAGACTTTATTATGCAATTCTTATATGCTTCCTATACGCTGATGCGGTGTGATGTGATGTAGGTTTGGCCCTATGTGAGACTTCGTGGAGTGAGGAGAGGCGACGAGACCTACCCTGCCCTACTGCCCATTGTCGGGAGGTGGACCGCACCTCGAGAGACCGGGGTCCTCAAGAGATAGGTCCGGGAGTTACAGGATGACCTGGACGCCCTACCGTACACCTCGGTACGATTCTAAACTTAGACTCTTTAATTAAATGTAGTTCTATATGTTGATCATGCTGATGCAACTTTTTATTTTGTAGGTACGGTGGACACCATATGCAGAGGAGGGATAGGAGGGCCAGCCCTGGGTGGTAGGGGCCCTCGCCTTCTCTAGGCGGGATGTGTGGCTTCACTGCATGAATGTGGTGGGGCCACTCTACTTCCGACTGGTGATGAGGACCATTGGGGTCCATCATCCAGTAGTGGAGTTCTCGGTGCTGGAGAAGCCGTGGAGCATGTCACACGGACCACACGGGGCCTGGCGGCGGCCTTCGACTAGACGGCACGGAATGCCGCCCAGATTGCTGACTGGACAACACTCGGGCGGGTGGTGACCGCCCGAGCAGAGAGCGACTCGGCGTACGCCAGACACTACCGGGACCAGGTGTTCCGGGGTGCTCACCGACTGGTATGACCTCTAAACTTAAACTTTGTTTATTATGCTTATGATTTCTATATGATGACGCACTAACATTTGGACTTCTAAATGCAGATCGACCCTGAGGGATGGCTTGCGGAGCTAGAGGGGCTCCTACACTCTACAATCAGGGAGCGAGATGAGGCTCGGCAGGCCCTGGCCCTGCTGGTGAGTTTCCTAACCCTAAACTCTTAATTATGCACTTAATTATGATTATTCATGTGACTGACCTGGAGTTTTGGATGTAGTGCGCCGAGGGGACTCAGCGACAGGGGGCCGACGCTCCTTCCTCTTCCTCGCAGACCCCAGCCGACTGAGCGGAGCAAGATGTCAATTTCGCAAGGATGGTGGCACAGCCCAAGGCGGCCGAGGTGGCGCTCACTAAGAGGGTACGCAACCGCCACACTTTCCCTCGGTGCATGTGATTATGAAATGCAATTGACTAATCATGAAAATGTATATGCAGACGATCGAGCTGACTCGTTTGAGGACAGAGTTGGAGCAGAGCCGGGTAGCCGCTATGGAAGATGCTGCCCGCTTATGAGAGGAGGTGGCGCAGAGCCGACCGGCGGACGCGCTTGAGATGGCACTCCATCGCGGGGAGCTAGAGCGTCTCCGGGCCAGAGCTACATAGGTGGAGCGCCATCGAGCTTAGGTGGAGTGCTACCGAGTCGAGGCAGAGCGGGCCCGGCTTCAGGAGGCGAAGTTGGAGGGGCTAGTGGAGGGCCTCAGAGAGGTGAGTCGGGAGCCTAGCAGAGCAGCCCCGAGCGGCACCCACGGCACTCATGGCTCGGTGAGGAGTTACTTCATAGGTTCCTCCGGCCACTGGAGGAATGAGGACGAGGAGCGGCGCCGGCGACATCGCGACGAGGCGACCTCGGCGATGCCTCCACCAAAGAGGCATGAGGGCGTTGATGATAGTGACGGGGGACAAGGAGGGGGACAAACCTGACTTTGTACTACGACTTGACTTTTGTACATATAGGCATGATAGTGATATGATATGTTTTGGTTTTTAGTTGTTTTTTTTCTTTTGTTATAAATGCGAATGTATGAATGTAGATGCAAATGCTAACTAACTGACTTACGACTGACTTGGGAGAGCGGGGAGGAGAGAGACGTACTGAATTACGAGAGAGCGAGGCGGAGAGAGAGACGTCGACTCAGAGTGAGAGAGAGACGCCGACTCAGAGTGAGAGAGAGACGCCGACACAGAGTGAGAGAGAGACGTCGACACAGAGTGAGAGAGAGACGCTGACTCAGAGTGAGAGAGAGACGCCAACTCAGAGTGAGAGAGAGACGTCGACTTAGAGTGAGAGAGAGGCGGGAGAGTATAAAGTAGTGTGGTACGTGATAAGCGGTCACCAAGTGGCAGCCTAGCGGATGCACGGCTCATGTAGGACCACGTGAAGGCTGTTTGACTTCGACCAGCGTAGCAGATAAATTGTCCTAGATCGACCGTGCAAGTAGAAGAACAGTGGGGTTTCGACCGTGCGAAGCCTAAGATTCGAATTGTCTAGAAGCAGTGAACGGTCCTCTGTCGACCGCTAGAGGGAAGGGTAGTGTATCGTAAGACCGTCCAAACCCACGCAGTGGGAGTCCGATCGGGACTCTCTTGGAGAGTCTAAAACCGAGGTATGGTGTTCTAATCCAATCCAAACACTAGCCTATCCCTATCAAGATGTATTCTAGCTTAGTCCTAATGGGTTTAGGCTTCTATGCTAGCTCTATAAGAAGAGGGGGATCCTAAATTCACAACTCACACCACACCCCTCTTTCTAGGCCTCAAACTTTTGTTATTCTTCATCAAACCATCATGAAAAGATCCTTTGAGGGGAGTTCCACGGAGGGGGCAGCTTATGAAGGGCCAAAGCCGGCCAGGAAGGAGCGTGAAGTGCTCCAACGGCTGACTACGATCCCTCATCATCTCAGCTCAAGCCCTTTGAGAGAGGTATGTTAGCATGATTTCATTCAAGTCAATTTGTTCATTCGCTTACATGTTCTTCCTCTCTTTCTACTTTTCTTTTTCTTTTCCCTCCATCTCAACTTCTCCCTGGCTCCAGGTGCTATTCCACTTTAAAGTGGATGGCTCCGATGATCCGTGCGTTGCCCCTAGAAGTGACATCCATCCTGAAGTCTTGGCACCTACACCCACTCTTAGTCCTAGGCCAGAATTACCCAAAGCTCTACTGTGACTGGCACAGCATCTCGACTCTGGTAGAAATTTGGCACCCTCAGACCCATACGTTCATATTTCCATCATTTGGCCACTATCCTACTGGAAGAGGTAGAGACCTATTTTTCCTTTCCTAGGTCTAAGGTGGGTGAGGAGGACCTAGCATGTCACACTGTTGCCCCTATAGACCCTAGCCTTATCTTGGGAGAGTTTATACAAGATAGCAAGGACATCCACACCTTCATAGGCCCACGTCAGATCCACCTTCTTCCTCTTAGCCAGTGGGTAGTTGAACATTGTAGGAATAGGTGTGGGTGGGATGAGGCCATAGCCAAGGCCGCGTCTATTTGCCTGTGTGGGGCCATATTGTACCCCTCTGTCGACCACGTGCTAGAGACTCCTATCCTTAGTGTCATCGGTGGATTGTGGCAGGGTCTTTCTATCTCCCAGGCCGTCCTTGCCTATTTGTACAAGGGCCTTACCTCAGCAGCTCTATGAGGTCCTCTCTTCGGCTCCATGGTACTCTTAGAGTGCTGGATGGGCGTCAGGATGAAATTCATCCATAAGGAGGATATCACTTCGGCTAGTCGGATCTTTGAGAGCCATCCCCTTTTCTTCATAGGTGGCACCTTCAGGTTCTCTCCACAGGTAGAGTGCAGGACAGCAGAAAAGAAAACAGGGACGAGTGGCGACTCTACATCAACACCTTGCCCCTGGATCGGTTCGTGATGCGCCGTGACTTCCTCCACGGCACTGCAATCAGACTTCCTAGGAGGTCAGGCTTGGATCTGAGGCTCGTGAGTGACACTGCACTGGCGATGTACAGTCCACACCGGTGCTACCTACAGGTTGGACTACCTAGGACCGTACTACCAGCACTACCCCACCTTCCCGCATTACAGGCGAGGAGGATCGGGACGGAGGAGAACGAGTAGGCGGTCAGGTGTGCCCTAACCATGTGGGAGGTGAGCAGGGTGCTTACCCTTCCGACGGAGGTTGCGGAGGCTCCAGGCATATGTGAGAGAGCTGAGAGAGATACGTCCCCGCGGGGATGCCCAGCGGAGAATCGAGTGATTTTTCTTCTTTCATGATGCTTGATATAGAGACTTATGCTTAGAGAGGTATATGAATGAATAAAATTGATGACTTGATTGATTTGAGTTTTGGCTTTTCTTACATGTGATTGGGTGAGTTTGGGATATGATCTCAGGATGAACCTGGCCACACACCGACCGCTTGGTAGAATAAACGGTTAGATACTAACCGTGCAAAGAATGGAACGGTAAGATCGGGGCCGTGTGTTAGATCAACATCAGAGTTGAGAATAGGGAATTGACGGCTTATCGATAGGCCGTGAACATAGTCAAACGGTCAAAAGCCTGCCGTTTCTGTCCTTTAACGGTCTAGTGAGGACCGTAGATCCTTGAAGTAGGTAGAGATTTGAACGGTCTGAATCAAGCTGTGTGAACTAGTGAACGGTCTGAGTTTGGCCATTAGAAGGAATAAAATGGTCGGCAGAGGACCGTTCAGTGACAAAAGTGCTAACCTTTACCTTCAACCTACCCCTGCACACAAATAAATAAAGAAACAGATTAAATCTGTTTTAGGCTTAACCCCTTGCCTGTAGCAAGTTAGGAAATGACCAACTCTTGATTTTTGGTCAAGGGGTAAGCCTTATTAAATAGGCAGATAACAACTGAAAATGAATGCAATGCATGCCACGAATGCAAATCATGATGATGAAAATCTTTTTTTTTGTTTTATTTTGTTTTATTTTATTTTGTTTTTGTTTTGAAAATATTTGATTTTTGAATTTTGAAATATTTGATTTTTTTGGATTTTGAAATATATGTTTTTTTGACTTTGAAATATTTGATTTTTTTGGACTTTGAAATATTTGATTTTTTAGATTTTGGAATATTTGATTTTTTAGATTTTAGAATATTTGATTTTTTTGACTTTGAAATATTTAATTTTTTTGACTTTGAAATATTTGATTTTTTTAGACTTGAAAATATTTGATTTTTTTAGATTTTGAAACCAGCTTAAACCTGACGACGGGGAACCTCACATCTCATTAGGGGTCTTCCAGGTCCAACGTGCATTATGGGTGACCGCCCATGGCCGGGGTTCGATTATACTTAACGGTGCTTCTACCGAGGCCATACCCGGGGTATGATCCAATCCTTGGAAAATAAAAGAGAATTTTGATAGAGAAGCCGGCAATAGGTATAGAGGTTTTTAGGGTTTGAGTTCTTCTCGCGACACCCCCTTTTCAAAGAATTTCGTATGTTGCACCTGGGCTTTGTGTCCATCATCGAATCTAAATCTGCTCTAGGCACGCATACTACCAGGCTCATAACGTCCCGCGAGGAGCCGCTCTTGCCATGCCTAGGGATGTCAATGGATCGGGTTCGGCTCGGGTAGACCAATACCATACCCTATCCGTGACAATTTTACTAATACCATACCCGGATATTACCCTATTATTTTTGCGGGTATGGATACGGGTATATCCGTCACGGGTATGGATATATCTGCGGATATCTGTATCCGTCTATAAAGCATGAGTCCACATTCACATCCAAACAAATGTGAGATTTATGAGAATTAGAAAAAAAGAAATCTGGTCAATTCTTTCCTTTCTAAAGTAATTTTTATGTTTTATAAAAATGACCTTATAATTTTAGCAAGAAGTCTAAACTCACAAACTCAACAAGACGGGCAACGGATTAGGTTCATGTCAAAATCATATGCCTAACTTGCACAATAAGTTATTAAGAGCGGGTTCGGATTGGGTACGGGTTTGGGTTCACTAAATCCATACCCTATCCGAATATAAAATGGGTATTTTATATGTATCCGAACCCGAATCCATATCCGTTTATTCGGGTATTACCCAACCCATCACGGGTCGAGTAATGCAGGTAATCGGGTTTGCGGGTATTTTTGACATCCCTAGCCATGCCTAGTTTCATTGTTTTTGGGGTCATTTAGACTTTTGAGCTTCGAGCTTTAGATGAGCATTTAGCTTTGTCTTTGATTTTGCCCCTTTTCTTTTGTTTCTTTTGTTTCTTTTACTTGTTTGACCGCGAAATAAGGTCATAACAGACTGCCCCTATTTGAGACCTTCCTTTCATCGGGGTGTCTAGATCAGTTCTCGCCCCCCTTATTCACCACTTGCCCCTATTTCCAGCCAAATGACGGGAAAAATAAGGATTTTCAATGTCCCCTAAGCAAGGCCAAGGGAGAAATGGTGCTGCACAAAAGAGGAAAACTGAACCACAGGGGGTCGTGTAGTGTGTGAATGTTGAACCAGGGATCTCCCTTCGTGATCAAATGGATAAAAATCCCACCGTCGGGCCATTGCTAGCTTGACTCTATGGATAAAAACGCTTTAAATATAACCCATTCCACGGATTTGGCAATTCTTCACCCTCCGCGTTAACAAGATGGTACGCGTTCCTAGGATAGACTTCTTTAATTACAAACGCCCCTTCCTAGTTGGGTTGCAGCTTAGACCTAGGACCTACTGATCTGATAAATTTGTGCTTCAAAACCATGTTACCCACTTGAAATTTTCTTTCGATAACCTTCTTTTGAAAATGCCGCGAGACACGTTTTTGATAAACCGAGACGTGATTGGCCGCATTTAGCCTCTTCTCATATAAGAGTTCCTGTTGGACTAGCAACGCTTCTCGACACTCGTCGAGATCGAGTTCTTTGTCTAGCTGCACTCTTAGGGAAGGGATCAAGATCTCATACGGGAGTACCACCTCCATCCCATAAGTGAGAGCAAAAGGAGTTTGCCCCGTGGGAGTACGGACGGAGGTGCGATAAGCCCCTAGAGCTTCTACCAATTTGTCGGCTCAATCTGCAAATTTGTGTGACTTGCATATTTTCTTAATGATTTAAAGAAGGGTTTTGTTCATGGCCTCGGCTTGGCCATTACCTTGAGGGTAGTATGGTGATGAATGATGCAATGAAATATTAAATTTCTTACAGAGGTCCTGAAGTTCCTGAGACACAAATTGGGGCCCATTGTCGTTGACGATATCACTTGGCACTCCAAACCGCGAGATGATGTTCTTAAGGATGAAGTGGCATACTGTAGTGGCTTTGATTTCTGCATAAGCTTCAGCTTCCGCCCACTTGGTGAAATACTCTGTAGCGGTCAGAATGAAAGCTTTTTGTTTCATTTGAGAGTTCGGATCACCTAGTGGGCCTACAATATCAAAAGCCCATATGGAAAATGGCCAAGGAGCAGAAAGAGGGTGGAGAGAAGAAGCCGGAGCATGAATCTTATCGGCATGGAATTGGCATTGAAGACAACTACGGACATAGGTGTAATAGTCTTCATATAGGGTTGGCCAGTAATAGCCCTGCCTAAGAATCTTCTTCGCCAACGCCTGTCCATTAACGTGCCCTCCGCACTCACTCGCGTGAGTTGCTTCAACAACTTTCCAAGCCTCATCATCATCCAGACACCTCATCAGAACTCCATTGAGAGCCCGCCTGTATAACTCTCCAGCAATAATCGTGTATTTGGCGATGACTCATCTAATGGCCTTACGCTGCTCAGCATTCGCCGTCTCTGGGAAGGATCCATCCCTGTAATACTGCTCTATCTCGTGGTACCACGACAATTCTTCTTCTTCTATGATCTCCTCAAGCTCAGTCAATGAAACTTCTTTCAAATCTTCCTTCTCAGCTTTCCTCTCTACAGACTTCCTAAGGTTGTCAAACCAGGGATCCTGCAGGGAAGCAGCGTCTAATCGCTGGACCATAATGGTCTCAGTGGCACGACTGAGGGGGAAGGATAGGGAAGAAGAAAGTGATGCAAGTGCATCGGCTAGAATGTTCTGAGAACATGGAGTATGAATGTAGACGAGCTTGCGGAATTGCCTAGCCCAGAGCGTGACCAAATCTTGATAAGGCTTGAGTTTGGGGTCACGGGTGCGGTAAGTTGACAGAAATTGACGCAGCACCAATTAAGAATCTCCTATGATGTTCAGGTATCGCGCGCCTATGAGGTAGGCGTGCTTCAGTCCGGCAAGGAGAGGCTCATACTCGGCTATGTTATTCGTGGCAGGAAAACAGAGCTGATAAGCGATGAGGATGGTTACTCCTTCCGGAGTGAGGAGAACGTCGCCGATTCCACGGCCCTGAGAATTGAGAGCACCATCGAAATGAAGAGACCAGAAGGGAAGATGAGTAAGTACAGCCAAGTGCTCATCAGGGAACTCATCCTGGATCGAGTCGGTACAAGGGATTGGAGAGTGAGCAAGATGCTCGGCAATGGCATATCCCTTGATTGCCTTCTGGACGACAAAGGTGATATCAAATTGAGAAAGAAAGCTCTCCCAGCAAGCTAATCGACTAGGAAGGATGGGCTTTTCTAAGAGATAACGAATGGGGTTCATTCTAGAGATCAGCTTAACCTCATGGACAAGAAAGTAGTGTTTGAGCTTCTGAGCTACCCACACTAGCGCTGCACAGGTCTTTTCCTTGGCAGCATACTTAGATTCAGCTGGATTGAACAATCTAGACAGATAGTATGCTGCCCTTTCTCTCCCTTCATCGTCCACTTGAGCCAGGACAGCTCCTAGGGAGTCCTCAATTACAGAAATGTATAAAATCAGGGGTTTATCAGCGATAGGAGGTTGTAGAACCGGGGGATTAGATAGATAAACCTTAAGATCCTCATAGGCCTTTTGACACTGTTCATTCCATTCAAATTTTACCCCCGCCTTTAACAATTCATAGAATGGGCAACATCTTTGCGAATGGTGAGATATAAATCTTCTAATGAATTGCAAGCGCCCAATCAGCCCTCTAAGTTCAATGATGTTCTTAGGCAGCGGCATTTCCATGACAGCCTTTGCTTTATTCGGATCAATCTGAATCCCCCGTTTACTAACTATAAACCCAAGCAATTTCCCTGATGCAACTCCAAATACGCATTTCGTTGGATTCATCTTCAGTTTATACTCCCTAGCCCTTTGTAATACCTTGGCTAAAATGGCGGGGGTTACTCTTTAGACCTCGATTTCACCAGGATAAGATCCACGTAGGCTTCCATATACACATGCATCATATCGTGGAAGATGGCCATCATTACCCGTTGATACGTGCACCTACATTCTTTAATCCAAATGGCATAACGACAAAGTAGTATGTGCCCCAGGGCGTGGTGAAAGAGGTCTTCTCTTGGTCTTCGGGAGCAAGACGGATTTGATTATAACCAGAATATCCATCCATAAATGAGAGTGCCTCATACCCAGCCGTGTTGTCCACCAACACATCGATGTGAGGAAGCGGGAAATCATCTTTCGGACATGCCTTATTTAAGTCCCTGAAATCAATGCATATTCGAACTTTCCCATCTTTTTTCATCCCCGGGACTATATTTGCCACACATTGTGGATATAAAACAACCCTAATAAATCTGGCTTCATACCGTTTATCCACTTCTTCTTTGATTTTCAAAGCCATTTGAGGGTGGAATCTCTTGATTTCTGTTTAACGAGCGTTGCCCCTGGTTTGAGTATCAACCTGTGTTCAACTAGAGCGGGGTCAAGGCCCGGCATGTCCTCATAGGACCAGGCAAAAGAATGGTTGTACTCCCTCAACACCTTGATTAGCCCCTCTTCAACCTGAGGAGGGAGATTAGCAGAAATGATTGTGGGCCTGGGGTCCTCTTCCGTTCCAAGATTGATCTCTTTAGTGGGTTCATCCACTGTCATGGACGGTTCATCAAACCTCTTCAAACCTTGTGCGTACAGATCGGCCGTGTCATCCACATCACTTTCCTCATCATCGGCTGGGTCCTTCTCATCTATGACTTCATACACACCTAATCTGTCATTGCTCCATACCCCTTCTACTTCCTCCTCATCTTCTAAGACTATTGCGGTTTCTACAAACTCAGGGCATTTGAGAAGGGCGTGACATCTCTGGGCTAAATCTTGCAGAAACCTATCTAGAATGGATTTAGAATCATGCATCACGGGGTGCGCCGTAGACGTGGACCGGCGGACAACACTAGAGCTAGACTCTACCCCAACTGACTCCACTAACCTAGGAGATTCCGCAGAATGTACATCTAACCTAGGAGACAAAAAATCTACTGGGAAAGGAGCAGGGGTCTCATGCCCCTAGGAAGATGAGCCGGACATAGCGTAATCCTCCATTGAAACCTCCGTTTTAAAATTGGTATTTTTTTTGGAAGTTGGAGGAGATCACGCAACAGGAAGAGGAGGACGGGGGAGGAGGAAGTTGCATGGGAAACAGAGAGGGGAAGATGCAATAGAAGAAGGGGTCGAAAGATGAAAACCACATCTCGTGGAGTTCGACAGTGGGGGGGGGGGAGGAGTAAACAGAGTTGACAAATCAATGGGCGGGCATCGCCCACATGCACAAGGAACGAATAGAATTTCAGGTGGTCTTTCCGTAAAGTACGGGTTGACCATAATCGGAGGGGAACGGGGAATAAACCCCAATTGCTGAAACAAGGAGGCAAGGCGGGACGGGGACAAAGAAAAAGTAGTGATGGAGCTCCCCACTCCCTGCGGCCTCTAGTGAATTAGCTCAATTGGAGAATGCTTCACCAACTGCATCGCCATCTCTTTCGGACAAGCTTCTTCTTCACAAAACATCTTTTCAAAACAACTGCAAAAATCATCCATGTCACCCACCAGCCCCTTCTACGGCGGTGGTGGGTCAGCGACAACATAAGCAGCATCGGTCTTTTTATCAGAACAGGGCGGTGGCTTCTTTAGAGTACCTGGCTGTAATGGGCCTTTCACGAAGTGTTGACGATAATCCCACATTAGTGGCCTAGAATCTCCTAGTATAAACAATGCCGACTCCCGGTAGCCAAGGCCCCTTCGGCTCATTTTTCTTCCTCTGAGGACGAGATTAGTCCGCCCCTGCAATTGTGCGCCGAGGCCCATGCCCGGCTGATAGCCTAACTTCAAAATCATGTGTCACCCTTTTGAATCTCTAATCTTGGACTTAATTTTAACATTTGTCGGTGTAGTGGTGGGCTTTTGTGACGCATATGCCCATGAATAGTTTAAGTCCATAACAGAAAGAACTGGCATGTTGCTTGGCCACAAAGTAGGAAGGATCTTGTCTGCAATCGCATCAACGGTCTGGACTATGGAAACACTCTTCACCTTGACTACCCGCCCCTGGAATGGGAACTTGAGGCATTGGTGGACAGTTGAGGGTACTACATTCAAATTGTCTATCCATGGACGACCCAGAATGGCCTTGAACATTGGGTCTATGTCTAGTACGTAAAACTCCACATCCATTTTTAAAGGTCCTAGCTCAGCCTGAACTGTCACAACCCCATGGCAAGCTCGCCTAAAGTTATCATAAGCCGCAATTGTGATTGGCGTTGGCCAAAGCATGTCTCTTGAGATATTGCAGGCACGCAATGTGCTTAATGGACACACATTTATTGATGCTTTCGTGTCCACAAGGGCTGACTCAACTGCCACCTTGTTTAAGGAAATAGTAATGCAGAGTGGCATCTGCCGTGCCTCTGGGGGTGCCAATTCTGATTCAAAAAATGAAATGGAAGGCCCCCTCATAATTGTTGCCAACACGGATGGTAAACTGTCCACTGTTATGTCTTCGTTAACCATCACTTTCTGCAGAAAGGCCCTTAGGGCATCCTGGTGTAGCGTGGACCTTTTTATTAACTCCAGTACTGAAATCTTTGCTGGCATATGGTCCAAATGCTGTTGCAAATCATACTTCATGCCAGGCACGGGATCTACTTCTTTTGCTTCAACTGTTGAGGAAGGAATTGGAGGGTTGGGTGCACCAGTGGAAGGGTAACTTCTGTGAAATAGACGCCCGCTCCGGAGGGCGCATTGCCGTGCTGGCACGGCATCAGATGGACTCCCAATTGGCCCGGTGGGGTAAGTGGAAGGGATAGAAATGGGGGTGAGGATGGCGGAAGTTGGCCTAACGGGCCCTAGTGGAGTGGTAATTGGTGAAGGGTTAAGTGGAGGGATGATGATGGAGGGTATGGCCGGTGATGGTGGAAGGATTGGCGGAATGGTGGGGAATGTGGCGGGTGCAATAGGTGATCGGGAGAGGACAGTGGGTGGAGCGGTGGCCATGGTGGTGGGCCGGAGAATGGAGGGAACAGAAGGTGCGGGGGAATTGGTATGGTGGAAGGCCAAGAGATGAGCGGGAGTCTCATCGTCAAAAGACCACCCAGCATTAGGGGCTGGGCGCTGAACTACATTTACTTGCGCCGGTGCCGGCGACTGTTGTTGCTATTAAGGAGCGGGCAGATGTTCTGGCATGGGATTCTGATGAATCCCGAGGTCCTGTTGCTCCTGCTGCTACTATGGAGGTTGTTGTTGGGGAGGTTGCTAGAATTGCTGTTGCTGATGTGCCACCTACTAAGGCCTTGCTTGTCTTCTCCTTTCTTTTATATCTTCAATTAACTGGTGCATTTGGGCCCAGTCGATCCTCTGGCCCTCATGCAAATCATAGACTAGATCCTAGAACTGATAACACCGCTCTATCGTGTGCCCGGGTTGCCGATGGTATTTGCAATACCTTGACTGGTCGGCTGCCGTGTTCCAATTCTGACGTTCCGGAGGCAACTGTATGTCACCAGTGTACATTAAAGCCGAAAAAATGTCAGGGAGCAGGCCCATAACCAAGCAGGCCCTGGCCGAGCAGGCCCATAACCAGCCGAGCAGGCCCATAATCTAGAAGTGGTGGATAGTTGGCTCTCTTTGGCCCTGGCCGAGCAGGCCCATAACCAGCAGGAGGAGGGACATTATGGTATTGGGGTGGCGGTTGAGGTTGTTGAGGTGGTGGTGGTTTTTGTGGATGCTGAGGAGCTTGAAAGGGGGGTCAGGGAGCTTGGGGAGTGGAGAACTGGGGGTTCCATGGGAGTTGTTGGAACCGGGGTGGAGCGGACTGGTTAGGGAACTTAACAGCATGGACCTGCTCGTTGGTTTGAACTCCCTCAGTAACGGGGCCCTGGGATTTTCTTGTGGTTTTGGATTTCCGGGTCTCAAAAAGGGAATGAATAGGAGAGTCTTTGAATTGGGTCCGGATGAACTGGGCTCGACTGTACTACTGGTGCATATTTGAAATGTCGTTCATTGCTAATATGTTCCGGAATGTAGGGGTTGCATTTGAAATTAACAGATTTACCTTTTCTTCTTCCGAGATCTGCCCGGGCATACGCGAGGCCATCTGCCTCCATCGATCTACATACGCAGCAAAGTCCTCGTCTACTTTCATCTTTTCTGCAACTAAGTCTGTAAAAGAATACTCGGGACCAACCCGATCTTGGAATCTCTGGATAAACTTCTTCTTCACGGTCTTGAAACTCTCTGCCTCCTCCAGAGGCAAGGTGTAGAACCATTCAAGGGCGACCCCATCCAAGGACCGGCAAAAAAAATACGCCATCAGGCGATCGTCATGTTGGAACTGCGTTGATTCATAAAGGAACTCCCTGACATGAATAAACGGGTTGCCATTCCCGTCATATTTCCGGTACACAGGGAGCTCATACTGGGAGGAAAACGAATGTCTCTGAAGTTAGGAATGGGGACATCGGCAAGGGATTGTGGGCCGACCCTTTTATGATGGAGATCGATTTGCTACTACATGGCAGCCCACTTTTCAAGAATCTCCCGTTCCCGGGATGGAGGAGACGGAGCAGGAAGAGCAGGACCTGTGTATGGAGCAGATGGCTAAACCGATGGAGGGGGAAGCCCATAGGAAGGATAATGAGCCAGGGAAGGGCCCATGTCCGAGCAAGCAAGCTGGGCAGCCCCTGGCTGGAGGTAAACCAAATCGGCTGGGGCCACAAGGACCTGCGGCGCTGGAAAGATGGTAGTATAGGGATCAGAATAGGAGGGCAAGGGGACCTGGGTCTTCCCCTTGTCAAGAGGCTGATGGGCCGAGGTAGAAGCCTGGCCCGCTTCCATGTTGGAGAATCGAAGAACCTGAGGATGAATAGGAGTGAGGTCATTGGGGGCCGCAGAGGTGGCCCCTAATCCAGCAATCGAAGATGTAGAAGTGGCGGCAGCAGTCACGCCAGAAGAGAGCACTGAAGGTGGGGAATCTGCCCCTTGCAAAGCTTGTTTCAGGAGATGGAGTTGAGTAGGGTCCAACTGGGCCATCATGTGGAGAACCTGGCTGGCCGAGTTGTGAGTGGATGAATCAGAGAGAGAGGGTTGGGCACCTTCAAGAACAACGGTCAGGAGAGGAGGGGCAGTCCCCTCTCCCCCTTGCACATGAGCGACCCTGGGCGGGTCTTCCACAAATCCCCGAGGGAGAGAATCCTCATGGGAATGGGAGAAGTTGTAGGATGACATGGTGGGTGATGGATCAAACAAGGGATTGAAATAAGAATAGAAATGTGAGCTGCCCCTAGGAGGCGATCCTGAGGGTTTGAAGCAACTACACATACACTAAAAAAAACCTAGGGGGAGAGAGCAAACAACCCTAAGATCTAAACAAACAATCCAATAATGCACACAAGAGAGGGGAGGGATGAGAAGAGAGACAACCAAGAAATCACCCAAGTTATGAATGATGCACGGAAGATTTTATGAGTTTCCTTTTAGGACCTTAGTGGATTAATTAAGATATGAATTCACTTAACCACAAGGTGCTTAACCAGGGTAGGAAAGGGGAGACTGGCTGACTCTAAGGGACTTTCTCTCTCTCTCGTGGATGCAAACCCTGGACTGGGGTGGTACGGTACAACCTGTCTGGCGTCCGTGTGGGAATCCATGGCTCACAGGGACTTACGGAAGCCCTCGGTAAAGTCACCTAGTCGACTCCAAGGAATATGGAGACGAGAGGAAACTCTACCTCGATAGGAATGCAACTACTGATGAAGAGTGGTGTATGATCCTATGTGCACCGGAGTGCATGCAAGAGTCTAGCCTAGAAACTAGCAATCAATGAACAAATATGAATGACAAGTATGGCTAGCAATCATGCAAACACATAATGATAGCAAGGGGAGATCAATGATCAGCACTAAATAGCATGAAACTAATATACCATGGCAATCAAAGTGAGGCTCGGGTGCACTGTAGCATGACAAGAATGGTCTTTGGGAGACCGTGCAGGGAGGGCGACGGTCCTGGGTGGACCGTTCATTGGCAGGGAGTAATAACAAACACTAACAGAAAATGTAAAATGCAAAAATGAACTAAGTTTTAGAGAAAAAAGGCGTACCTGGATGGACGGTCTCTCGACAGACCCTTCAAACTCCGGAACAGACCTGAGACGACCGCAGAAGATCAGTAAAACCAACAGATCAAACGCAGAGGCGTACCTAAGCCAGCAGGATGGGCGGTCGTGATCAAGCCGTAGGAAGCCGTGAACGGGCAAAGGCCGACCGTTGAAGGCAGCGGACTTCACAGAACAAACAGCACTGTAAGCATATAAAGATGGCCGCTTCACAGCCGCTCAAGGTGGTGAACGGCTCTCACTGAACCGCACAAACACCAGAAGACAAGAACGTGGAGGACTCGCAAACAACCGAAACAACTCAAGAACAGGGAACTTGGAAAATGCAGGAACGGGGTCAGCAAGTCACTAACACGATTGGCACTAGGTGTCACACCATGATCGCCAGAAAATGGGGGTGTAGATATATTTTCCTATCATTTTAAAACCCTTCTTATCTTTCTACTAAATCAATATGAGAAATAAACGGAAAGTAGAAGGGGACAGAAGTATGTGGACCGGTGTGATCGTCACCAAGGTACCAAATGCGATGAACACGCCCTACCTTGGAAAAGAAGGGAGACACTCACCTTTAACCAACACTACAGAGATGCGCGGCTAAGGAAGAATCGCTCGGACGATGCACGGCCGCTCAATAGACCTTCGAACAATGCTGGGGGTGGAACGCGGGACGAAGAATGATGGCAAAAGAATGGTTTAGAGACGGCTGCAGGAAGAATATGAACGGCAAGAATGAAGCCGCTCGACTTCTCAAACAGACAGAAAACGATCGCTCGACACCACCACCTTCCAAAACGTAGGAGCTCAACCTCCACTCCTTTCGGCCGGCCAAAAAGAGTGGGCCTCGTGCTAGGACGCTGTTGATCTGCAAGACAAGGTGTAGAAAACAAAAATAAACCCAAAGTCAGAACTGTGAAGTGTAGAAACTATAGAAGAACATGGAAGATAAACTAACCAACATGGAATGGGGGATACTTGGGAGTTTTTAAACCCCTAAGGGAGTCAAAAGGTATGGGGGTGTGTGTAATGCAATGAAAAGAGTAGGAAAAACATGGATGAAAGAAGAGGAATCAAGCATGCAAATGAGAAGAAAATAACGGTGGGACTAATGAACTAATGACACAAAAACATGCTACTCCCTGAAACTGGAGGCCTGAACGGACGTAGAAGGCCTCCCTCCCTGACTTACGGTCGCTCTAGAACCTGGCAGGGCTTCTCCATGACCTTGAAATCTTCCCCCTTTTTAAACTTAGCCTTTAGGGTCTATTTATAGAGCCCCTAAGTCCTAGCTCGAAATTTGGGTTTCCAGCCATTTTTAGGTCGAGATAATAACATAAAATGTGTAGATGATTGAATTATCTCTCAACCAGAGGAAACGTCACCCAATTTGGTGGAGTATCCACGGAGAAAAATGATGGGAGAAGTTAGGGATAAAACCACGAATGGAGAGAGAAAAAACCTTTAAAATCTCTGGAATTTGACCGTTGAACGGTCTGTCGATAGACTGCCCATCATGTTGCACGGCTGATTCCAAACCGCTCAACCTATCAGTGGAAATTCAATAAATAACAAATATTATCCAAATATCCATCGAACTGACCGACTATCTCACCGTTGACTGTCATGGATTGAACGACTATTTCTAGACCTTTCAACAACTAGAGAGGCCAAGGGCTAACGGTTCATAGCCTGTTGGTGGTAAATCAAAAGAGATAAATAAATAGATAATTATCTGAAAAGGCTGCCGAGCTCAGGACTCTAGGACTTGAACGGCTAAGGATACACCGCACAATGTATTTGGGCGGATAAACTCAGGCCGTGTGTCAGCCTGTCGGCGAAAATTCAGAAAATTAACTAACTATCCAAGAAATATATGGACGGCCCAAGAACGTCCGCTCAAAGGATGAACGGCCTGGAGACTGACCGTGCATGCCCTGGATGCTTGAAATTCATAAAAAAGATAGATTAAATAGAATCAAGGCACATTAAGCCCTGGATTGAAGCAGACCTTGCCAGGGAGGGAGGTTACCCATAAAATAGTCCCAAAGATGTGCCAGAAAAAATAACCCAACGAGTTAACGGACAACTCAAGGCATCAACAAATGAAAGTAAGAGAAATGACTCAATTAATTGGCAAAAAATGGGTGTCAACAGCAACGTCTTGAGGCCAGGCCCCGTGTGTGTGTCTTGCTGCAGAGGCAGCGTGCGTGGTGTGGGGTTCGTCCCTATGGTTGCTACTTTGGTAGCGTGTTAGTGAAGCCTCACCGGGTTCGGTGAGGGGTGGACGTAGGGAGCCCATCGTGGTCCCGAACCACCTAAAAATCTCAGTGTTATCTGTGGCATGCTTGTGTGATTGTCCTTCTCTCCTATCTCCATTCACAGGTTATCTTATAGATTTTTATTCACTACATCATCACACATCGCTACATCTACTATTCGTGTTTGGATTAGCATTAATCATTCAGTGCATAGTTTATTCGAGTGAGATCAGAAAGATTGAGTGAACCCAAATCTCACTTCAGTTTAGTTTAAGCTATTTTATGATGTTTATGTTGATTCCGCTATAATTAGTTTAGAATGTTTTTAAAATCTGCCATCTCGGTAAGGGGATAATTCAACCCCCCCTTCTTTTCCGCCATCTAGTCTGGGCCAACATAAGGGTCTTGGGGCCATGGAGGAGGAGGAGTAGAAGGAGACGGGTGATGAACCACCCGAGGAAGAATATATGTGTAAGAAGGAGGCGGGTGATGGGCCACCCAAAAAGGAGGATGAATAGAAGAGGGAGGTGGGTGATGTGCCACCCGTGTATGTGATGAAGAAAGTGGGTGATGGGCCACCCGTGATGGAGGATGAGATTATGAGGCTAGGCCCTAAATAATGGCCATAAGGGCCTGGGCTTGTTGTGGGGTGAGATGCAATTTTTGGGAGACCGTCTCTCTAGGTGGAGGAGATGGTTCCGGGGAATAGCGGCTCGTGATTGATGTAAGGGACCACAAGATTGAAAATTGTCCATGGGGTGGGCAAAACCATGAGAGTGAGGATGTGGTCGCTTAGAAAAATTGTGGTTAGAATTATGAAATTGAGAATTGTATGATGTGCTAGGTTGATCATCCTCAAGATTGTAAATTGAATTAGACATGTTGGTTTTGTTATCAAAGTAAAACATCATGCAATTAAACAAGAACTTATTCAATCAGAGCAATGTTGCAAAGATATCAAACAAGTTGAGATGCTTTCGCTTGATTTCTTAAGTTTGAGCTTGATGTGAATTAAGTGATTTCAGCGAAGTTTATGTAGTTCACTCAAGGTAGGAACCTAGTTTCAATGTGGTTTGCTTCAATGCCAACTAGGTTGTTTATCTTACCACGTATAGGCCAACTAATCCCGGGGAACTTCAAAGGTACAACCTACCCGACGTCCGTGAGGGAATCCACGAGTGCGGGGACTTATGGAGGCCTAGTTTAGGAATTTCTAATCCAATGAGACGGAATGCTCAATGGAGGGTCCTTCCTTCACCAAGAGGGGGGAATCTCCAAGAAAGTGTGGGGAGAGGAGGTCTCCCAAACCAAATGTCATAATATGCAGAACTAATGCAAAAGAAAGGGAAAAATCATGTATAAACAAAAATATATAAGAATGATGCAAAACCGATCACAAAATAAGGGAATTCTATGAAAACACAGGGAATTGGCGTCTGTTACAGTGGGCGCTAATTCATGAATTAGCGGCCACTGTCCTGGACGCTATTTCCCTCCCTTTTTTTTACAAAAAAAAAGAACGCGCCCGGTTACCTAGACGAGGTTATGATTTTTCTCTTTTTTTTAGTGAACAACGCCTGGGACTGTGGGTGCCAATTCTAGGAAATGGCGGCCACTGTTCGGGACGTTGTTTCTCTTCCTCCCAGAAACAATCTCAACGGCCAAAAACCTTTAAAAATGAAGATACCAACAGAAGGAAAGGGAAAAACACTCACAATCGCATAACATGGATCATGGCAATCAATAAAAATATGAAAGAAAGCAGGGCATGCAATTTTATTTTATTTTATTATTATTATTTTTTACAAAAATAAGAATGCATTTGGCTACCCATACGTGGTTATGATTTTTCTCTCCCTCTTTTCTTTTTTTAGCGAACAACGGTTGGGACAGTGGGCGCCAATTCCCACTGTGACCGCCAATTTGTACATTCTAAGAAAATCCCAAAAGGAAAATAAAGAATTAATATGGGAAAAGAAAGGGGAGCATGCGTGGATGCTATAGGGAAATGTGATTGCCAGAGACACGTAGGCCTCAAATAATATCAATAATAAAGCAAAGGAGGGATCACAAAGAATACCTTTAAAATGCAGGGAGATGTGAGTGTGCACCTTCTCTTCCGATCGGTTGGCCAATGAAGAGAGTTCTTCTTGACTTGATTACCCTTGGAAAAATAACAAACACCAATAAAGGAAATATGAATTAGAAGCAAGGTGAGTGTAGCATCAAATCCTTAATAAATATAACATGAAAAGCATGAAGATAGACACACCGTGTTGGTGTTGGCTTTAAAACCCCTATGCAAAGGGTAAGGAAATATGATGAATGATAGGAAAGGGAGGGTGCAAGTGTTGCATAATTAGGAGGATCTCAAATTGAGATGAAAAGAAATAAAAGGAGAAGTAGATATGATTATGATGCATGGGTATGAACATGAACATGAACTAAATGCATAAAAGAAAATATAAAGAGAAGAGATGGGCTTATTGGTTGTTTTCTCCAATTGGCTTCAAGAGGAAGAAGAATTGCCAGAGATCAGTTTGGGGCGCATGGGAGACTCTTCCTTTAAGCCTTTGGTCTGGCAGTACCTCCCCTTGATCAATAGAACCAGCCTTTTGAACAAGGGGGAGAGGGTCCTATTTATAGGGGTGAAATTCGGAGTTTAATTCAATAGAAAATAGGAAAACCAATTTTATCAAGATTTGGAAGTGAATATTCATTGGCCAAGTGTCCTCCCAACCTTAGAAAGCCTTAAGATCCTTTCCCAAGTGGAAAAGGAGCTCAAAATGAAGAAAGAAGGAGGTTCTGTCTGGATTCAAAAATCTGTAGGAAATGGTGGCCAGAATAGAAGTCGCCATTTAATTAACATCAATTTAAAGAGGTGCCAATTTTGAGTTAAATATGGGAAGTTCAGAAAATCTTAAAATTAGAAAAGAATTGGCGTCTAGGGGTTCGGTCGCCGATTAAGAATTTATATGAATTTTGGACGGAGTTAAAAGTTCAAAGTAAGGCAACGAAGAATGCGTCTGGGGTCCTGGACGCGTTTTAGAATAGGCGACATCTTGGACGGACGCCCTTTCTTGAATATTTTGGAAATTAGAAAATTACCAAAAATTGAAATGAAATTCACGTCCATCTCTGCAGACGTGAATTAGGAATTTTGTGAATTTGGCCATTATTCAAAAATAGAATGGGAATTAACGTCAAAATGGTGGTCGCCCATTCAAGAACGCGTCCACTGTACTGGACGCGATTTCAAAAAATAGCGCCCTTTGAAAAGTCATCAATTCAATAATTAAAATGGATAAAAGAAGACGCGTCGAGGGTCCCAGACGCGTTCAAGAATAGACGACTTTCCAGGCGGACGCTTTTTCAATAAATATTTCAAGCCAAAAATAGTGGAAAAATAAGAACGTGTCCGCTGTGTCGGATGCGATTTTTAAACAATCGACTCCTCCTAGGCCTATGCGTCGACTCAGAAGAAATGGCGGCAACTCAAAAAGGCGCTTATTCTTTTGGAGAGGAAATGACGTCCAATGGGTTGACGCTAATTTAGAAAAGTTCTAGATAATTGGAGAAAAACCCAAGAAAAATGAAGAAAAATGGGGGAAAGATGAGGAAAGCTGAATATTCGAGAAAAATGAAGAAAATCACTGAAATAAGTCGATTTGAGGGTCAAATCAGGACATCGCAATGCGATAGGAGATATGCTCAAATTGATGTTGATTTTGGCGTGTCTACAGCTATCTCGCCTTGGCGTCTGCTTTGCAAGGGAGTGACATGGAGTGGAATGAAATAGAATTGAAGTGTAATGAAGTGGAGTAAACTAAAAAGTAGATGCCAAGGTGTGATGGGACACGCAATCACCATCACTTGATGAGAATTGAATCAAAAGTTCGAGATGAAGTAATCTTGGGGATCGAGATTCAATGAAAGTAATAATTATTTGGATAAAGGAAGGAGTGTGCACGCGGGCACGAATGAGAGAATAAAAGAGGAAAGACGATCAACTTCCAGCGCGGTGAAAGTACCCCATGTCACAAACCTATAGGTTTCACCATTGGAGAGCAGTTACTAATCAATGTGGACGTGTTGTATCCAAGATAGATCAAAGGAAAAAGGATTGAATAAAAGGATTGGAATCCAAACAAAAAAGTTTTTAAGGAACCAGCCCAAAACAACAACAAGGCGAACTGAGGACACAATCTGACATTGAATATCTCATATCATGGGAATTAGGGATCAATTGACTCTCAAAATCAAGTTATCAGAATGATTTTCCAAAGTTGATTCAAAGTCCTATATGAATGTATGCTGGGTTTAAAAGAAAAATTTAAAACAAATTAAAATAGAAAGTAATCAAGGATAATATTGTTAAGTTGTCCAGACTGGGTTAAGACACCAATTCATGAGCTGATACTAAGTCGAAGCCCGTTTATCCGCGCACCAACTCGCAAAAGGGAACAATTGTCCCCAGTGTTGGACGGCTCAACGGCCTATCCATGCGACTAAGATTTCTCTAAAATTATCATCGTTTTTGATGAAGGGGAACTCAAATTCCAGAGTTACCAATGTCACAAGGTCTTTGATGTAATATAATAGCGTAGATATCATATAGTAAAATGCATACAAGGAGATGATAAAGCAACAAGCATGGGGGAACCAAGACATGAAATGCAAACACTGTGGGACCTGGATGATGCCCGGACGGTGGGACCAAAGAAGCTTCTTTCCTGCGCTCAAAGATCAGCCAAGATATCATGAAGTGTAACAAGCAATGAATTTTAGCAAGTAAGCGTTCAGATCGTAGCATGTATCCAAGCATAGCATGTAAGACATATCATAGCAAAAGCGTGTATAGCTTTGACTTGAGCATCCAAATGTGAATAGCAATCATAGCATATGAAGAATTATAATATGCAAAGCGTAGCATGGATCATACCAATCATAACCGCAAAGCATGGTATGAAAATCTTTGTATCGGATCATGAAATCATACAGAGCATCATTGCTTGTTGTTTAGACCATGAGGGTGACAACTTGGCCAGTCATGAAATTTGGACTTGAAAGATAAGAGTGATGTCCAGAATAGTTGGGCAAAGCTAGTAGAAACAACTTTTGAAATATTTGTTTTTAAATGATTAGAGTGATTCCCAGAGCGGCAAGAATAATCCAGTGAAGTCAGCAGGACTTGGAGATGATAATCAATACTACCCAGAGCGGCAAATCATGAAGATGTTGATGTTGAGAACATGGGGAGAATCAAAATATTGATGAAAGTGGAAAGAGAGGACTCATCCCATATTCTTGGTCCTTGCTGAGGTTATCCCTGTAAAAAGTACCATCAGAAAAATGCAATACAATTTTTTGATTATTTTTTATGCAAATTTTTATGGTTTTTGAAAAATATTAAAAAATTTATGGATTTTTAGATTATATTTGAATTTTTTGTCATTTGAGAGATATTTGAATTTTTTTTAGAATTTGAAAATATTCAACTTTTTGGATTTTTGTTAAAAATATTTAAATTTTTTTTAGTTTATACATTACTAATGCAACATCAAAGGATGTTTAGACCACTGACTAGGGGTCCTCATTCCTTCCCCTTTCGCTAAGAACTGCCCGAAGCATGGCGTGCATTGAGGGTGGCGCCCTATAATTGGCTACCCTTGGATAACAGTGCCCCTACTAAAGCCATACCCAAGAAACACTCGGCCTTGGAGGGAGAAGAGAAGAAAAATTGGGGATAAGCCTTATATAAATTAAGAAGATAATGGGTTTAACTTCTTTCCATACCACAACCTCTAGAGATTCGGTCTGTTGTGTAGGGACTTTGAGTCATATCATCGAACCTTAATTCTCTGACAGGCACGCATATGATCGGGCTCATAACGTCTCACGGGGAAACTATACTGCCATCTTGCCATGCCAAATTTTTTGATTGATTTTTCTTTGCATTTGCTCATTTTTCTTCATTCGATCATCATTTTTCCTTTGTTTGCCTTTTGGACTTTGAAAGATATTGCAATTGAAACTTGAACTTGAGAGTAAGGTTATAATTGACTGCCCCTATTTGAGACTTCCTTTTGTCGGGGTGTGCTTCGGTTGGTTGTTTTGCCCAGAATACCTCTATCCTCATATTTTGGCCGAGTGGAGAAGGGAAAAAGACCTCATGCCCTCAAGTATGGCCCAAGTAGAAACGATGTTCTACCAAAGAAGACGGCTAAGGACTCCGTGAAGTGTATGCGGTGCCCGACTAAGGGTTGCTCTTAACAAGCAGGGAGAGAATGCCGAACTCCCAGCGTGGGGTTCATATTACCAAAGGGTGCCACAAGAGCAAGCCTAAAGACTCTTTTCCATTTTGACATTGACTTTTTTTGGTTGACTTGAATTTAATTAGAAACCTAGGATAAAGGCCTAAACTACCACTCTTCATCAAGTGAAGAAGCACTTCATTTTGAAAACCGTGCGTAGACAGAATGAGATAATAGAAATGCACACTTACGCAAACATGTTACCTTGCGACCTTGTAGAAGAAGCAGCTGCTGGTGGCGATGTTGATAAATATGTGAGTTGTCGACATTTGGGAGATAAAGGATAGCAAAGATTTGAACTGGCTTAACAAGAGAGAGCGGTATCTAAACCAGACTCAGACGAATAAGGAGAAAAGGAAAAGAGGTGAGGGCAAGAACTCCCTCACTAAGGTGCGGAGACCCTAATCACATGAAAGGTCTACAGAAGGAAAGGGAAATTCGGAGAGGGAGTGAAGACTAAAGCCTCGGAAATAGTGGGAGAAAGGGCAGATGCCCAAAGCAGTGGATGTGGAAGAAGTCGGGTCGGACCCAGGATTGGGAGGAATTAAAAGAAGTAATTGATAAATAGAAGGAGGAGGATCTTGAGGGTCCAGATGCAAGGGAGGAGAATCATGATGGGAGGAATAATTCGGAGATTCCAGAGGAAGAAAATGCCGAGGGATGCGATGCCCTGGGAAGAGGTATGGAAAGAGATAATTTAAAAGGAGGAAAAGAACAAAGGACGCGATGTCTTGGAGGAGTAAGGAGATAAATCGGAGGAAAGGGAAGAAGGAAAGGAGGTCCGGAGGTTCTAGAGGAATAGAGTGAGAAGGGATGCGATGCCCTAGGGAGAGAGAATAATGCAGAGGTTCCGGAAGAAGAAAATAGAAAGAGGCGCGATGCCCAGAAAGGATCGAGGAGTGATAAAAATTCAGAGGTTCCGGAGGGATAGAGTGAGAAGGGACGCAATAGCCTAGGAAAGGAGGAAAATCTGGAGGGTCTGGAGGTTCTGGAGGGTGGGAGTAAAAAGGGGCGCGGTGCCCCGACAAAAGAGATGAAGAATCCAGAAATCTCAGAGATGAAGGTGAATTAAGAGAGATAGAATGGGGAAGATCTTGTGGTTCCAAAGGAGGAAGACACCGTGGGACTTGATGCCCAAGAAGAATCAGTGAGAAATCTGGAGGTTTCGGAGGGGAGAAATTGGATAGGGCGCGATGCCCTAGGGAAAGAGATAAGTCCGGAGGTTCTGGAAGGAGAGAATAGGAGGGGACGAAATGCCCGAAAAGAAGAGATAGAAAATCTGGAAGTTTCGGATGAAGGAAATTGTAGGGGGTGGGATGCCCAAAGGGGCTAGTGGGGAGAGACAAAAAGTCCGGAGGCTCCGGAGGAATAGAGTGAGAAGGGACGTGATGCCCTAGGGAGAGAAAATAATCCGGAGGTGCCCGAAGGAGAAAATAGGAGGAGGCGCGATGCCTGGAAAGAAGAGATTAAAAATCTGGAAGTTTCGGAGGATGGGGAGGATACGGGTTTGGAAACCCGGGAAAGAAGGAATGCAAAGAGATGCAATGCAATGAATGTGATGGATGCATGGAATGTAAAGGATGCAAGAAGTGCAAGGAATGCAAGGAAGGAAGCCCATGAGTGGCCCATGAAGAGAAAGTGATGGTTAACAAAAATGTGGATGAAATAGAATAAGACGTGAATGAATTGGCGGGAAGTCCAGTAATATAAGAATGTCCGCCCCTTCATGGCGAAGAAAGTGCTCGGACAAACGGCTTAACAAGTGAGATTAATGAACATAGGCTCTCATTGGCGGTAGAATGCGCTATAGTGATGCATGAGGAGAACCCCTTCTCTTGACTGGGAATTTGCATAATGACGGAACAAGGGGTGACGAGAGCTTCAAAAACATCTTGGCCAATATACAAAGTGACCTTGATAACCTTGGCCTTGGCCCTTAGTGGCATCAATTCCTGAGAACTCTTCACAGTGAGCATTGGTGGAGACGTGGCATTTTAAAAGATGCTCGGCACAATAATGCAGATCGGCATCCGGCAAATGAAGTCTTTAACTTTGAATAGTATAGCCGCGGCCAAATCCTTCTTGCTCGGCTCTTGATTATCGTTCTTGGCACAAATACTTGTAGAAATATGCACACTCCGAGGGGTGATGGAAGAAGATGAGATGGAGGCGGTAGGCTCAATGGATAATGAAGGATTGATGGATAGTGTTAAAGGAAGTGTAAGTAGAAGTGGAGGTTCAAACACGTCGAGCTTCTCCCCTTGCTCGGAAGCGGACGGGGTTGGCTCGAGTGCAACAAGGGGTGGACCCTGCTCAGGATTAACCATGGGTTTAGGGGAAGGGTTAAGTGGTGGGTTAAGAAGGATTGGCTTTTGACTTATGGGTATAAAGGAGGGCCGAGGTGGCTGTAATGGTGGGTTAGTTGGTTTGGAACAAAGGGAAGGTTTGATGGTAGGTTCGGCGGAGGCCGAGGGTGTTGAGGTTGATGAAGGTATAATGGATGGAGGTGTAAAAGGCGAGGGTTTGGTGTGTAGGAAGCATCAGATTTTGGTGGTGCAAGAGGCTTGAAGAGTGGGGGGAGGGTCCTGATGCGTCGGTGGGGGTGATTGAGTTATCGACCTATCATCGTAGCACCAATTGGTTTCATAAATGAGGGTTGGAGCAGTGACTTTACCCTAAGCAGGGGGTTATTCTTGTGGTAGTGGAGGGAGAGGAAAACGAAGGAAACTCAGAATGGGTGTCTCTTTAACAGATTCTTCTTGTCATGCCAGCTCAAATTCTTCATCATTCGAATCCAACTCAAGTGGACGCCGTGGTGGAGGTGTATGAGGCAGAGGTGTATGAGGTGGAGGATTTTGTCAATGTGGAGAATCTTGTGTATATAGATGTTGAGGTGGAGGCGGAGGGCCATATGAATGAGTGTAATGGATGGGTGGAGGGCAGACGGCGTCTATTTGATCATTACAGCTTGTAGAACCATGTTGCTCACATGTGTTATTGATGCTATTGTCATCTCTCCTTTCCTTCCAATCCTTCTCCATCTTGGCGATTTCAATCATAAATGCATGAAAGGGATTGATTTGAGAAGGAGGAGGAGGAGGCGACCCCGGGTTCGTGACCCTCTTCAATTGTTCCTCTATTGAAGTAATTTTATCAAGAAGAGTTTATTGGAGGGGTGTAACTTGAATAATGGAGGGTTGGCATGATGGCCGTGGAGCTTGGAGGGGTTGACCCATAAAAGGACCCGGTCGAGTCGGGGCGTAAGGAACATAAGGGCCTTGGGGCTGTAGAGGAGGAGGAGTAGAAGGAGGCGGGTGATGAACCACCCGAGGAGGAATATGTGTGTAAGAAGGAGGCGGGTGATGGGCCACCCGAGAAGGAGGATGAATAGAAGAAGGAGGTCGGTGTTGGGCCACCCGTGTATGAGATGAAGAAAGTGGTGATGGGCCACCCGTGAGGGAGGATGAGATGATGAGGCTGGGCCCTCAACAATGGCCTGAAGGGCCTGGGCTTGTTGAGGGGTGAGATGAAATCTTTGGGAGACCGTCTTTCTAGGTGGAGGAGATGGTTTCGGGAGAATAGTGGCTCGCGATTGATGTAAGGGACCACAAGATTAAAAATTGCCCATGGGGCAGGCTAAACCATGAGAGTGAGGGCGTGGTCCCTTCGAAAAAATTATGGTGAGAATTATGAAATCGAGGATTGTATGATGTGCAAGGTTGATCATCTTCAAGATTGTAGATTGAATTAGGTGTGTTGATTTTATTATCAAAGCGAAACATCATGCAATAAAACAAGAACTTATTCAATCAAAGCAATGTTGCAAAGATATCAAACAAGTTGAGATGCTTACGCTTGATTTATTAAGTTTGAGCTTGATGTGAATTAAGTGATTTCTTAGAATCCCACCGTGATCACCTGTAGTGCCCTGGAATTTATATAAGTAATTTCTAGATTTATTAATATTTTTTTGGAATTTATTTGGGCCAAATGAATTTATAAATGGATTAACGGGTTAATAAGTCATTATAAAGCCCAAATATGATAATAAGATAACCTAGCCTATCTAATTATTATCCAGAAGATTTAAATACCAGGCCCATTTAGTTTGGCCCATATTCTGAAAGGTTATTAAGCCTATCCTCGGATTTTTAAAACGTAAACAATACTTAATAAGATAATTTAATGGATAATGGATAAAAGAGTTTTATTCTGAATACGATGACTGTAACGGTCTATCGTAAGACCGCCACAGCCGTGTAACGCGGCAGGGCTCGACCGTCACAGCCTGCGAGTTTCGAAAGTGAAAGAACTTGCAAAAAGATTGGAACTTGATATTCCTATCCACAAGAGACCTAATTGGAACAATGTATAAAGACCCTAAGGACTCTTAGAGATTAGGTTTTAACAGATTAAGGACTCTAGAATCGATCTAATCTTCAAACCCTAGCCAAAACCCTATAAATAGGACCTAGTTCTAAACTGTGCGACCCTTACTTTTGGCTCGCAAGGAATCAAGGTAAGGAGGTGTAATCTTGGGTAAGTTCTTTAGAAGTATTTGTTTACAATACTTTAGACTAACTCCTCTTCACATTTCACATCTTTAGGTCAAGAGGTCGTGGAGTTATAGCCCAAGGAATTTGCTGAAAAATCACAAGAAGAATGGAACTAGGGTTCGGTGTTCAGACCATAACTGGAAGTTTGAAGCCTAGGCAAGAGGTAGGTTATCTCATGAACGGAAAAAATAACTTGATAGGACTATAAGCCCTCTGGTTTGATTGAATTTCATGCATAGTAGAGCATCAATTTCATGTTTTACTAGTTCCATGCATTACATGTATCTCTTAACCCTAAATTGAGAACTTAAAACATGTATTTCATCTATTCATGGTCACCTATGCATGTAGATAGCCTATCCTTCTTTATCATGCCTAGAAACTCATGGTGTTTTGGTTATAGACATGATGTGAGTTAATCTCTTATGTTTCATATTACTTTCTGTTAGTAGACACTCTGACGCGTCACAGTAGGACCGTCACATTCATGTAACGGCCTTACTATGAGCCGTCACAGTCTCTGTGGTATATGAGTTACTCTGTTAGCTAGGGTAACGGCTGTTCTCTGACCGTCACAATCACTGTGACGCCCCACTTCTAGACCATCAGAGTCTATGATCTGTCAACCCTAGACAGAATATGATTTGTTAATATTTCTTATTATTAAGCCTAGTTACCTAAGTGTTAACCTGGTTATATGACTTTGAGATTATTTAAGCATTCATGATAGGTATTGCATGATTTGGTATCTCACTTTTACTTTGAGTTATGTTAATTTCATGAAGCCAAACTCTATAGTTTTGTAATTACAAACATGATTTTGAAAGATGAATTAGTAAAGTTTTTATCTTGGTTTCACATTGATATATGTCTCTATCTATATATTCTTTCTCTATCAATAGAGTCATTTCTATAAGTACATGGCACATACTCCGGTGTGTTGTTCATTAGTTCACACTTTACACTATAGGAACACAATCTTGGACATGAGGACCTCTCTATTGGATATTCCTTCCAATGGACTAGGAAATCTTGTTTCAAGGCCTCCGTAATTCTCTGTGAGCCTGGGATTCCAACTAGGACGCCGAGTTGGTTGTATCATTAAAGCCCATTAACTAGAATACACTATCGTTGTTTCTAGATCTAGTAATGTAACGGCCTTACATTGGACCGTCAGAAGCACGTAAGGGCCATTGCATGGCCGTCACATTTCTCTAAGTCTATTTTATTGTTCTGGACTCGGATCACTGTAACGGCCCGATACTAGCGCGTTACAGAATGTAACGGCCCAGTAGATGACCGTCACACAGCTTGCATATATTAACCCAAGGTTTGACCCAAGGGTTGATTTCTAAAGTTCTAGATGGACTAATGATAGTCTAGAACTTAGCATAATGATTGAAAAGACTTAATGAAATGAATGAAAGGTATAAGAATGTACCGTTATGCTGTCGATTTATTTCCATGAGCATAACATTGTTTAAGTCTATTTCTTGATCTCATATATTCGAATTGAAGCATTCATTCATTGATTTTCATTATTTGGAATTATTATATTCTTGGCCATACTTTACTGTTACATGCGTGGAAGTAACTTAATTTATACCTGAAGATGCGATCGAGCACTGATTGTGTTCAAGGGCTCTATGCTAGTCCCCTCGGCTGATTGCCGGAAACATACTATTTTATAAACCATAGGGTATGATGCTACTGGCGTCGCATTGCGCTGGGAGTACTATTTCTATAAATAAGTGAAGATCCACGACACGACATGACATTCTTGCTTAATATTCCATAGAAATTCATGAAGCACTTGCTCATAAGCATAAGATGCTAAAGTGATGAATACGTGGCTTGCTAGTACATTCTCGATATATTCTTGTTCATGAAAGGCCAATATCATGTTCTTGTCCTATTCTTACCAGTTCATTCTTGTTCTCATTCCATCTTATATGATTGTCTTGTTACTTTGATTTAGTCACATGATCATCGCATTGCATGATTTTACCTTATTTATTTAGAGCAAAAATGTTAATTACTTTAATAATGTCTTCATGTTGATGCGAAGATACCTACTGGGCAAGTGTGCTCATTACCTATTTCTAATCTTTTTCAGGAAATGAAAGTGAGTCGGGTTCGGATTCAGATTATTCAAGTAGCGGATCCGAGAGCGATTAAAGATGAGCGAAGACTTAGGAAGTCTATAATGTCTAGATTGAGTCAATGTAATTTTCCTATTTCTTGAGTATAGTAGAATGAAAGATGATGGAAAGTGGTTGTATTTCGAATATTGATCATTTATGAAATAAAGTGGGAGTATGATTAAATTTTGTGCAATTGCATTTATGTGTGTGATTGTATTGCGCTCTTGTCGTTCTTGCTTGCAAAAGGCTTACCATGACGGCTGTTCGTGCTCCCCGAGTTAGTCTTCCGCTGTAATAAAGACTCGGGACGTGACATCACCAATTTGTAGATTCTAGGAAAATCCTACTCCTTTTCCTCGGGGTATCTCCAAGGCGGTGTTTACAGAAGCCCTCAATGCCGTCCAAGGTCATTCCTGTTGGCTTCTTGGCAGGGGCTCTAAAATTGATTTCCTTGATGAGGTCTAGGTGTGTGCTAACCCACTTTGCAATCACCTCTCTCAACCTTAGGTTGGCCCAGCAGCCACTGTGCAGCAGGTGGTTCAGTCCCCTGACCACCCCATTCGCAGCATCCTTTTATCCCCTTCAATCCTGGAGGGCCTGAAGCTCGTCGAAGCTAAGGACATCCGTATTTGGATGGCTTCTACGTCTGGGAGCTTTACTGCCAATTCAGCGTATGATCTGTTCTGTCCCAGGGGACCCTGACGGCCATCACTGAATCGGCTTTGGCATCCTTCCTTCCTGCGTAGAGCATCCATCTTTGGTTGGAGAATCCTTCACTGGGTTGTGCCTATGGATGAGCGGATTGCGGATCGTAGTGTCAGTCTAGTCTCTAGGTGCTCCTGTTGCCCATCTCCTCAATGTGAAGAGGTTAATCACTTATTCATCACCGGCGAGCTTGCCTCACAACTTTGGGGTTGGGTTTTGCCTCTTGTCGGGAATCACCTCGTTCTGCATGGGTAGATTACCACTCAGCTTTAATCTTTCATTACCAACTGCAATACCCAGTCACCTTATGGCTTCATCTCTCTCTATAGCTGCCTGCTCTTGCTTTGGGGCATCTGGAAGGCCAGATGCGTGATGCGCCACCAGTCGACATGGGCATTGATTTATTTTAATTAGATTCATATCCCGCCCCGTTTAAATACATACATGCATAAACATGTGAATCAAAGACAAGGGGGATGAAAAGATGAGAAATACTAACCATGATCACCACCAAGGATTAACAATGCCAAAGGATGAAGAAGTGTAAAGAACGGTGCCCTGTACCTTGGAAAGAAAACTTGATCGCGCTTGACAAACGAGGTTCGGGGAACCTTGTGGATTCAAACCTCCTCTCCCTCCAGCCAGCTAGAGGAAGAGGGCCTCATGTTGTATTCATGCTCAACTGCAAAACAAAGCTAAAACAAGGATAAAAACCCCACTAGAACATGCATGTGTAGCATCAATCCCGCAGTGATAAAATAGGAGTAGAAATTGAGGGCAAACTCACCGGGGGGAGGTTTTTAACCCCTGTGGAAGGGTGGAAATAATAGGTGTGTGTATTGTGCTTGCATGAGATTTGAAATCACGAGATTTGATTGAGAGAATAGAGAGAAATCATCGATGCAAAACGGGGGGAAACGCATATGTAGCAGAAAAGTGCATAAAATTGTGATGATTTGTGATTTTAAGAGGAAGAGAACTAAGAATATAGATCATGAAATCAAGCCCAGAAGGATGCAATGGAAAGCTAATACTTCTCTCTTCAAGCCAATGTTAAAGTTGTGAGTTGGAATTACAGCATGGCTTCGCCTCGAACCAAGAAAGAGCCCCCCCGTCGCAACTATGAACTGGGCAATTTTTATAGAGTTTTACAAGAAAGCCCCATCTTCTTATCACCATTCCCGGAGATATAGTCCAAGATAAATCAAGTTCTCTCGATCAAACTCGAGATAATTCTAAGGACAAGAGATAGGAACAAACGGGGATCAATTCGGAGGAGGATTCTAGAAGATATGGCTCTTGGAAGGTAGTCCTGTCGCACTAGAAAATAGAGTTTTAGTTGTACAAGGATGCTTAAATCCTGATCTTGCGACCCAGATCCCAATAGATATAGCTAATGAAAATTTGATTTATATGAACCAAATTCAAGATAATATAAAGGGCTAGAAGTAGGAAAAAACGGGGATCAAGTTGGATAAGAATTGAAGAAGTTATGGGCTCTGCAAGATAGGCTCGTCGCGTATTTTTTGGGGCAGAGTCTAGCACGAATTGGACTCTCAGTTATGTGTAACGGTCTATCGTAGGACCGCCACATGTGCTCTGACGGTCTAGGGTAGGACCGCCACGCTCTAGGGGTCGAACGGGCTGATTTCAAGCATGTTTGGGTGTGACTGTCTACTATAGGACCCTCACATGTGCTCTGACAGTCTTACGATAGACCGCTACATGTGCTGTAACGCACCTATACTAGACCTTCACACCGATGGAGGAAGATTTTGGGTAGACTGCGCGCAACTTTAGAAATCGAAGCATATCTCTCGAACGGGGTAGAACTAGCAAAAGTGATAGAAGAAGAAATTGTAGATAATTGAGAGATGAACAAGTTTTATGAAAAAAGTAAGTTGAGAAAATGAATGAAAGATGGATAAAATGGGGCTAGAACAGAGTAAAAAATTCTGGGACATAGGTGAACAGCACATCACGTCGGAAAAATGTAAATATCTCACAAATGGGGCAGACCTGGCCAACGACATAGAAGAAGAAATTGTAGATCGTTGAAATAGGAACAACTTTGGTGAAGATAATTTTTTGAATAGAGGGACGGAAGGAGATGAAAAAGGACCACTTTCAGGACTGCGCAGCAGGAGAGAGTCGATTACTTGAGGGAAGCCGGCCTAAATGGCCGTAAGTTTACTTGGAAGCCAAAAATTGATAAGATAAGCTCTAGGGCTCTAGGAAATCATTATCTCCAAGACTCAAAAGATAGGAAACAATGAAAATAAGCCCGAAATCCATCCAAGAAAGGCCCCAAAATAATGACTAATTCGGGACATCAAAAATGATGAATATGAGAAATGACGCAACTTGCGGGCTAAAAACGAGTGTCAACAGATGCCCCTCATTGATGTCCGCTTTGCAAGGGAACGAGCGAAAGCGGCGCGGAGGTAAAATGGAAAGGAGATGGAGCAAAAATGATAGCGACGTGAAATGGAGATGAAGCAGAAATGAAGCGGAGAGAACTGATAAGCGGGCATCAAGGCAAAAAGACACCCGTCACAACCAACAAGCGACAGGAATTCTCCCGAAAATGCCGAACTAACCACTTGAAATGGATGACAAGGATGAGACACGTCTGGAGAACTAAACTAAAGGAAAGGAAACACGACCAGCCTCATTGGGGACACAATCCACGGACAATGAGTGGGTCGGAAGGAACACAACATAAGAGCTGGAAAAGGAGAGATAAGATTAAGATAAAATCCAGACATGAATAACGTTGGCCAAACAGACCGAGTGGCAAGATCAAAGAAATCGTTTGAATTCAGAGTGGAATGAATAATCTCTTATCCAAGTGAATTGAAGCGTAACTAACCATTGCAGAGGAACAACCCTGAACGGATCATGAGACGTGAATGCTCAAAATGACATGATGCATGCTGGGCTAAAATAAAGAAATCATTAAAATGAATGCAAAGAAAAGATAAAATAGAAAGTACTCAAGGATATTATTGCTAGACCGAGCCAAGACGGGGTCAAGAGTCATCTTGCAACCACGGCGTGCGAGACAGAGTCTACCGTCCTCCACCTGACTCAACCGAGCGGCCTATCTAACGATTAACCGTATGCTCCTAGATCATCATCATTTTTGTTAAAGGGGAACATCAGATCCTAGAGCACACGGATAACCAGCCGGTCCTTGAGAGACTATAATAATGTAGATACCATCTAGTAATGCAACAATGAGCAGGGATAGAGAGCCATACCTGACTTACCTGTCAAGCGAAGTGGCATTTTTTTGGATTTTCCAGATTTTTTTTGATTTTTATGAATTTTCCAATAAGACAACCATGATGAACATAACATGATGTGAATATGAACGGATATGAACGAGCATGACATGAACATAACATAATAAGAGAAATATGAACGAACATGACACAACATAACATAATGAAGATGGATGAAACATAACAAACAAACAAATGGCAAGCATGCTTTTGACTAAAGGCACTGTGGGACAAGACAACACGCAAGCGGTGGGATAGCACACGGCGGGACATAGACATGGTTGGGACAACACACGGCGGGACAATACATGAGATATAGAAAGACGACTAACAACATATGCAAGATAACTAACAACACGTGGTGAGGGACAAAACATGTGTGGGGCAACACGGTGGGACATAAATAGTGACAAGGACACAGCGGGACAAAAAGACATAAATAAATACGCCCTTCAATCAAAACGTAAGATCAGAATGAAGCAGAATCGCCAGGTTCATAATCGTGAGGTAAACCCCTCTCATATAGATATAATCATTGCAAACAAAAGCTGAGAAGGACATAAGCTTCAGAACAGATCGAGAGGCATGAATGACGAAGAGAACAGATCAGAAGATGTGGACAGGAGACAGAGCACAAAATATGGAGCAAGGAAAGCTTGAGTACCTATAACCTACACACTTAGCAAACAGATTACATATCTATTCTCAAAATAAAAAATAAAAGATAAATATTTTTAGAATTTTCAATTTTGTTGATTTTTTTAGATTTTGAAAATATTTGATTTTTTTGGATTTTGAAATATTTAATTTTTTGACAATATCTCATTTTTTTAGATTTTGACAATATCTCTTTTTTGGATTTTTGGCAATATCTCATTTCTTTAGATTCTTGACAATATCTCATTTTTTTGGATTTTCGACAATGTCTCATTTTTTTTGGATTTTTGACAATATCTCATTTCTTTGGATTCTTGACAATAGCAATCATTAGCACCCAAAGACAGTCTCAAACTACTTGTCAGGGATCACCATCCCTCCCCTCTCATTAAAGACTTCCCTTGAGCAGGGCGTGCATGTGAGGGTGGCTTACTACAACCAACCGCCTCTAAAGAACGGTGCCCCTACTAAGGCCATACACGGGATACAATCCAGCCTAAGAGGAAAGAAATAGAAGAAAAATTAGAGACAAGCTTTATGCAGGATGGGAGACATCGGGACTTGAATTCCTTCCAGGGCACTATGCCTCAAAGAGATAGCATGTTGCGCCGGGACTTTGTGTCTTTGATTTTGAGACCCGTATTTACTATGCACGCATGCGATCGGGCTCATGGCGTCCCGTGGGGAACTGTACTGCCACTCTTGCCATGCCTTTGATTCATAATTTTGCATTGATCAAATCATTCATATATGATTTTCATTTGACAACCCTTATTTACTAGATAAAGTATGAAAGCTCATTTTTGAGGGTTAAGACTGCCCCTATTTGAGACCTCTCTCGTATTAGGGAGCGCATAGGTTGGTCATCTCATCCATCAATCTCTTGCCCCTACATTTGGCCGAGCAGACAAGAGAAAAAGACCTTTGTGCATACCCAAAGTATGGCCAAAGCAGCAACGGTGTGTCTCAAAGGAATCGGTTATGGCTCGCCGTGTGGTGTGTGAAAACCCATGCTCAATGGTCACCCTCAACGATAAGGGAAAGAACTAGACTCCCAGCGCGGAGCTATGACCAGCCTAATGATGCTGCAGAAGCGAACTCATTTTAAATGACCTAAATGAACTAAGCAAAATTTTAAAAGCCACTTAACCATGTTGAGGAATATCATTATAAGCGTGTGCAGAAATAATAGAAATAATGGAAATGAAAGCATGTTTCTTTGCTCAAAATAAAGATACCTTTACAAATCCATGGCGTGAAAACTGGCATCCCGAAGCGATCTTAATCATCGAGCTTTGAGGAGCTCGAGTAGCTTTGCATTCCTTGCTTGTCAGGACAAAAGATAAAAGGAGAGCAAATGATTGGATTCCTCGACATAGGGGAGTGGCAGACATCATACTGGACGAAGAAGGGATAAAAAGGAAGAGAGACGAGGGATAGAACTTTCTTGTTAAGGCACTTAGGCCTTGATAACAAGGAACCAGATACAGAATAAACCAGATTAGCTGAGATCAAGGCAGGACTAAAGCCTCGAAAGCAGCAAGAAAAAGTGTAATGACCCTGAAGGGCTGAAGAGGAGTGAATAGAAAGACAGCGAGAGGATTGCTGTGAAGATGAGAAAGAAGGAGAAGAATAGTCTGACGTGGTCGGAGAAAAGGAATTAGAATCACGGGACAAGGTTGGGGAAGAAGAATTAGAATCACTCGACAGGGTCAGGGAATAAGAGACATAGACACCCGACAGGGTCAGGGAATAAGAGTGAAAATCACCCGACAGGGTCGGGGAAGGAGAATTTGAGACGGAACCCAGAGATACTGGAGGAGAAGAACTGGGAGATGTCCCGAGATCGGGATGAAAAGACATAGGCCGAGGCCTAGAATTGTGAGAGGAGGGAAAATCTGGAGGATCCGGAAAAAAAGGAGAGGAATGGGGACGCACGGACCTACGAAAGGAGGAGAAAATGATGGAGATATGATCAGATAGAAGAAGGTACACCACCCAAGGGTGGGAACTGAGTAGACGGAAGGATGAATGAAAAGAAAGGGAGGAAGAGGTGGACCCCTGAATGCACAATTGATAGCTCTTGAACCTGCATCACCGTCTCTTCTTAGCCGAAATTGGCTTGAAATGGACCTGCTTGGCACGAGGTTGGACCTTCAGGCCTTTTATTCTACAGTGTCTCCTTAAATAATGGGCCCATCTGGCAGACGGCCTCGCCCGACTGTGAATATGCAACTTCATCGGGGCGGTTGCCCCAAGACACCCGGTGCTAGCAATAGTAGATGGACATTCTTGAACAACTAACTCCTCATAATGTTGAATATCATAAAACCATGGTGTCTTGTTACTTGGCACAAGTAGCATGAGATTTGGTAGCTCCACTTGGCAATCAGACTTGAAGCGTAACTCCCTTACCAGAAGAGACGGGTGAAGCTGAGGGAGAGTAATACACGGTGTTGACATGGCCGGCTTGCTAATAAACCAAGGAAGATTGCATAACAAGTGCAGAATATCCCCGGAAAGTGTAAAAGATACGGCCAATTGCCCCTTGAACATAGAACCCATAATCTGCTTGGCGGCCGTATGCGTTAGCACAACACGGGTAGAGAACCCTTCTTTGCCTGTCATCCGAATGGCAATAGAGAGAGGAGAAATAATAGCATCAACGGTGAACTCTCCGATAAGCAAAGAGATTTCCACCGGCCTTGCTTGGGAAGAAACTGGTATCAACTCAAGGGAACTCTTCTTGTCAACCGTCTTCACTAGGAGTGTAGGCTCAACATCCCCAAAATAACCAGGGACCAGGATGCGGATCGGCATTCAGCAAATAAAATCTTGAATCCTGAAATGCATGGCCGGCACTGAATCATCTTGACTTGGCTTATTGTCTCCCTGGGGATTAGACCCAAGGGGCACCATGGGTAATGCACACCCGCTCTGTGGGGTGGAAATAGGTGGAGGAAAAGTAGAGGTAGAAGGTTTGGATGGCATAGAGACTTTAATGGGGATGGTGTGTTTTGGTGGAGGCAGAGGGGTTGAGGCGATGGCAAGTCATGGTGTAAGTGAAGGTAAAGGCGAAGGCGGAGGTAATGGAGTGGCTTACTCAGGCTCAGGCGAAGATGATGGTGGAGGTAGTGGAATAGTGTTCTTTGGTAGAGGAGGCGGTGAAGGCAGTGGTAATGGGCTAAGCAATGGTGGTGGTGATGGGGATGGCGATGCGGGTAATTGACATGGAGGTGGAGAGGGTGAAGAGGGAGACTGTGGTGCCCATCGTCGACGTGTTGACATAATGTGTCGAGCGGCGTTAGGGATAGAAGTAGTGGAAGTGGCGGCGGGAGAAGAAAGGGAGGCACTAGCCTGAGTAGAGGCTTGGGTTTATGGCGGCGATGGAGCCAGGGTAGGAGATGGCGAAGGTAACAGGGTAGGCAAGGTAGTAGGTAATAGAGCGAGTGCAACGCTAAACGAAGAATCACAGGGGTGCCCCTGGTCTTGAAGTAACGGAGACAGCTGCTTGGGCGGTGCTTCTTATTGCTGCTACTTGTCGTGGAGATCTAAAACAACTTTACGCATAGCGGCCCAATCAATCCTTTTATTACCTTCCAGGCCATAAACATACTCTCAGAACTCGGGACAATCCTCAACCAAATGCCCCTGCTGGCGGTGGAAATAACAGAACTGGAGCATATCCCCGACCATGGGGCGGCAAGGCACAACTGGACGGAGCGACAACGCGTGAGTGGCCATCAAAGCCCTAATGATGTCGGTGAAACACTCCGGCAACGAAGGACAAGGATCCCGCTTCGGACAAGGCGGATGCCGAGGGGTATGAGGTGGTGAAGAAGGTTGTGGAGACGGAAGTGAATGTTGCGTAGGCAATAGTGCTTGGCCGGCGGAGGAGGGATTTGGTGAAGACATATGTGGAATGAAGTGGGGAGGTATGTAGACCGCATCCACCTACTCGGGATGTGGTGTGACCTTGACCGGGGGTGGAGACGGAGACGGGTATGCGGACGCAGGAGGCTGACTCATAGAAGGTTGGTATGCGGAGGCGTATAGGTATGTAGAGGTGGGGGGTTGGCTCGTGGAGGGATATGTGGCGGAAGGCTGACTCATGGCGGGCTGACTCATGGGAGGGTAGAGTTGGCACATGGAGGGTGAAGGTTGATATGTGGAGGTGGATGGTGGAGACTCGGGGTCAAGGGAATCTTGGATTTGTTGGTGAATGAAGCGGGCTCGACTGTATAATTGTTGCCAGGAGGTAATATCATTGAGGGCTAAGATAAATCGGTACTCGGGTGTTGCATTTGATATCAGCATCTTGATTTGCTCTCCCTCCGGAATGTGTCCCGGGACTTGTGCGGCAAGGCGACGCCAACGATCGGCAAAGGTAGAGAACTCCTCTTCGAGCTTCATCATGTCATGGGCCAGATCCACAATAGAGTACTTGGGCCAAACCTGGTCTTGAAACTGCTGAATAAATCCCTCTTGTATAGCTTGAAAATTCACAACTTGCTCTTGCGGAAGAGAGAAGAACCAATCCTGAGTCGGGCCTTCCAACGATAGACCAAATAGATAGGCCATCAAGCGTTGGTCATGTCGAAACTGGGCCGACTCAAAAACGAACTCCTTCAAGTGCACATACGGGTCACCGACTCCACTATAACGGCGATATGTGGGAATTTGTGATGGAGGTGGGAGCCGAAGACTTTGGAAAGCGAACGGAACACTTAAAGAGGATTTGGGATCGATCCGACGTTGAAGCTCATCAAGTTGGCGTTGGGTTTGAACAATCATCTCTTGGGTAGGGAGAGTTCGAGAAGAATATGGGCCAGCTTGAGCAAGAGGATGTGAATTCGGACCAGTATGATGATAATGGGCCGGATAAGAGGATCCGGGCTGAGAAGAAGAAGGGCCCATTCCGGGAATGGAAGGATATGTGGGCCTGGAAGAAGCATGAGCATAAGGACCCATTGGGCTGGCAGTATAAGGAGAAGAAGAATGAGTCCCATTAGAAAAATAAGGCCCGTTAGGAGAATGGGGCCCGTTAAGATGATGAGGCCCATTAATGAGAGAAGAAGGCCCATTAAGAGAAGGAGGCCCATGAAGATGAGATGAAATAAGATGTTGGGCCTGGGCCGGGTCCATTTGGCGAACAAGGCCTGAAAGATTGGCCATGAGATTATCCTATTCCTCAGAGGGATCAGAGGGACCACGGGAAGATGGGCCGGCGTGGGAAAAGGATTCCACGCAGGAATGGGAAGAAGATTGGGAAAAATGATGATACAAGGGGTTGAAATGATGCTCCATGAGAGCAAATGGAGACTTAATACAAGGATATCAAGGACAATACAAGTGGAGAAGCAAGCTTAATGGGCTTGAGAACAAGGGGGCTGACCCACTAATGCAAAGACAAATGGATAATGGACCACGGGACAATGGACTAGATAATAGACATACAAAATGGGGTAACTTAAGTGGGCCTAACAATGATGAAACATGTGGATGCAACACAAAACACCACTAATGGGCTTGGACAAGTCCAAACAATACAAACAATGCAATGTGAGAGTTTTCACCCAAGTCAAACAAGTTGATATGATGGGAAATATTTTAGAGATTTTAATAGACCTTTTAATGATTTGAATTAATAATAATTCTCTCAAGATAGGAATCATATGGGAATAAGGTCCAAACTTTGGGTTGACTAAGGTTAACTCCCTCACACTTATGCAATTACAAGCCTGAGGGGTGGGAAGGTACAACCGGCCCGGTGTCCGTGTGGGAATCTACGGCTCACGGGGACTTATGGAGGTCCCGGATAAGATCACCTAGTCGACTCCAAGGAATATGGAGGTGATAGGATCACTTACCAAGGTAGGAAATGCACCTATGATATGCAATGTATGGCCCTATGTGCACCGGAGTGCATGTAAATTCTAGCTTAAAACTAGAAAATCAAGACTAGATTAAACTATGCAAAAATGATCCAAATAAGACAAATAGTATATGGATGGAAAGACAATACAAAGGTCTACACAATGGGCCTAAGAACAGATCAATCTGACCCCGGGAGGTCAATCAAATCACTGAGCAAAGTTACCCCCGTGAACCTGTGCACAGACCACATGCAGGTTTTATGAACAAAATGCTAAAATGATGATAATTTTTAACTAAGCAAATGAGACCCAAATGATGCAAATAAGCTATGGATGGAAAGACAATACAAAGGACTATGCAATGGAACAAAAATCAGTGCAATCAGACACCGGGAAGGTAGTCAAATCACTAGGTAAAGATGTACCTGTGAACCTATCCCTAAGCTTGCCTGCAGAACTCATGCACAAATATCAAAAAGTTGGATAATATTAGATTATGCAAATGTTAACCAAATGATTCAAATGATATATATATGGAAAGACAATACAAAGGGCTATCCAACGGAAGATAAATCAGTGCAATCGGACATCGGGATCAAAACTTATGCCTCGACAAACACGGCCCAGTGAGCATGCGCGCAGGACTGCCAGAATCTATAATGGTCTACCAAATGACCGTTACATGACCATGACGGTCTACCATAAGACCGTCACACAACCAGAGCCCGTAAAACATCAAAAATAGTGGGAGAACGGAGGAAATATTTCCTAAACATGAACATGCACCCACCCAACCTACAAAAGAGCATGAAAACAAGCGTGATGGGTATTGGGGTCCCACCGTGATCGCCAAAAAATTGTTGATTTGTTTTAATTAGATTCCTATCCCACCCCCTTTAAATACATGCATGAATAAAGATGTGAATCAAAGAAAAGGGGGATGAAAGGATGAGAAATACTAACCGTGATCGCCACCAAGGATTAACAACGCCAAAGGATGAAGAAGTGTAAAGAACGGCGCCGTGTACCTTGGAAAGAAAACTTGATCGCGCTTGGCAAACGAGGTGCGGGGAACTTTGTGGATTCAAACCTCCTCTCCCTCCAACCGGCTAGAGGAAGAGGGCCTCACGTTGTATTCATGCTCTACTATAAAACAAAGCCAAAACACGGACAAAAACTCCATTAGAACATGCATGTGTAGCATCAATCCCGCAGTGATAAAATAGGAGTAGAAATTGAGGGCAAACTCACCGGGGGAGGTTTTTAACCCCTGTAGAAGGGTGAAAATAATAGGTGTGTGTATTGTGCGTGCATGAGATTTGAAATCACGAGATTTGATTGAGAGAATAGAGACAAATCATCGATGCAAAACGGGGGGAAACACATATGTAGCAGAAAAGTGCAAAAAATTACGATGATTTGTGATTTTAAGAGGAGGAGAACTAAAGAATATAGATCATGAAATCAAGCTCAGAAGGATGCAATGGAAAGTTAATACTTCCCTCTTCAAGCTAAGGTCAAAGTTGTGAGTTGGAATTGCAGCATGGCTTCGCCCCGAACCAAGAAAGAGCCCCCCCGTCGCGACTATGAACTGGGCAATTTTTATAGAGTTTTGCAAGAAAGCCTCATCTTCTTATCACGATTCTCGGAGATATAGTACAAGATAAATCAAGTTCTCTCGATCAAACTCGAGATAATACTAAGGACAAGAGATAGGAACAAACGGGGATCAATTCGGAGGAGGATTCTGGAAGATATGGCTCTTGGAAGGTAGTCCCGTCGCACTAGAAAATAGAGTTTTAGTTGTACCAGGATGCTTAAATCCCGATCTTGCGACCCGGATCCCGAGAGATATAGCCAATGAAAATTTGATTTATATGAACCAAGTTCAAGATAATGCAAAGGGCTAGAAGTAGGAAAAATGGGGATCAATTTGGATAAGAATTGAAAAGGTTATGGGCTCTGTAAGATAGCCTCACTGCGCATTTTTTGGGCCAGAGTCCAGCACAAATTGGACTCTTAGTTATGTGTAACGGTCTATCGTAGGACCGCCACATGTGCTCTGACGGTCTAGGGTAGGACCGCCACGCTCTAGGGGTCGAACGGGATGATTTCAGGCAAGTTTAGGTGTGACGGTCTACAATAGAACAGTCACATGTGCTCTGACGTTCTTACGATAGACCGCTACATGTGCGGTGACGCAGCTACACTACACCTTCACACCGATGGAGGAAGATTTTAGGCAGACTGCGTGGAACTTTAGAAATTGAAGCGTATCTCTCAAACAAGGCAGAACTAGCAAAAGTGGTAGATAAAGAAACTGTAGATAACTGAGAGAGTAACAACTTTTATGAAGAAAGTAAGTTGAGAAAATGAATGTAAGAGGGAGAAAATGGGGATAGAATAGAAAGAAAAATTCTGGGACATAGGTGAACAACACAGCACATCGGAAAAATGCGCGTAGCTCACAAACGGGGCAGAACTGGCCAACATCGTAGAACAAAAAATTGTAGATCTTTGAAAGAGGAACAACTTTGTTGAAGACAACGTTTTGAATAGAGGGACAGAAGGAGATGAAAAAGGACCACTTTCAGGACTGCGCAGTGGGAGAGAGTCGATTACTTGAGGGAAGCCGGCCTAAATGAGCCGTAAGTTGACTTGGAATCCAAAATTTGATAAGATAAGCTCTAGGGCTCTAGGAAATCATTATCTCCAAGACTCCAAGGATAGGAAACAATGAAAATAGGCTCGAAATCCATCCAAGAAAGCCCCCAAAATAATGGCTAATTCGGGACATCAAAAATGATGAATATGAGAAATGACGTAACTTGCGGGCTAAAAATGGGTGTCAACAACGGGTGCCTACTAGGAAGATTATGGCTGACATCCAGTCCTCCGTCCACTTCTCTTTGAGTAGGATGACCTTCAAGCTCATGCCTATGTTGTGTCTCTGTGGTTTTGATGATAGCAAACACCAAGATGATTCATATGTGTGCATGTGTGCATGAAAGACCATGATGATTCATATGTGTGCATGTGAAATGATGATGAAGCATGTCACTTGTGAATGTGTGAAATGATGATGAAGCATGTCACTTGTGAATCTGTGCTTGTGTATGAGATTTCATCATATACACTGTGCGCATATTATTTCCTTGTGTGCATGTGATTTCTTTGTGTCTGACATTTTGACAAACACTTGGTCGATGCATTGCATTCTGTCAAATAGTTGGTCGATACATTCATAAGGTATGTACTTTCTTTGTTGTTTAGCACACAACGTCTGTGTGTGTTTTGGCTTAATTGTCTAAAACTCAGTGCATGTTTGCACATGACGTCTGTGCTAAGGATTATAAAGGTCCGTGCACTTCACTGTTCAAGTCGGTGCACATTCTGTGTCCGTCTAAATTTGCGTCTCATATGGCTGAGAGTCGGTGCATGTATTCGTCCGTCTTATTTTGCATCTCATATGGCTTAGACTCGGTGCATCTCCTGCGTCTCACTTTGCATCTTATGTGGCTTAGAATCTGTGCAACTTTCTGCCTCAGTGCAATGTTCATACAAGGTCCGTGCATATTTGGGTCAGTGCATAGTTTGCCTTGCACATGCAATGGTCGGTGCAGATGTCAAGTCGGTGCACACTTCTCATGCGCACGCATGTAGGTCGGTGCATATTCTTTGCTGTGAGTGCCTCAGGTCGGTGCATACTTTTGCGCGGGGCAGATAACAACTGTGCACGTTGAAGGTAGATGCTAGCACATGAGGTCGATGCACGTTGGTATTAGACTGACCTAAAGTCTATACTCTTCACTGTTCAGAGTCGGTGCATGTTTTGTTTTGAACACTTAAGGTCGGTGCATTATTAGTCTTTACCTACGTTTCATGCATTCACATGCTCGGTGCATTGTTTCATCGCGCATACACATAGTCGGTGCATGTTTTACATGCACGCATATAGGGTCTGTGCAGGTTTGCTGCTAGCATACTCAAGTTAGTGCATATCTGCTTACTATATATAAAGGTCGGTGCATATTTCATTACGACTATGTATACTAATGTGTTGACACTTGCTGTTAGATTAAAGTCTATGCATATTTGAAATATGGCTGACTACAAAGTGTTGGTCTAATTGCTTTAATTTCCTACTGGCAAGAACATCATCATATATATATATAAAGGGCAGAATTCATTAAGTCTCAGGCGAGCATGTGAGATTGATCCAAGGCCAAAGCTCGTGATCCAAGATTGATCTATCTACTAGAGATGTTGACACGTGGAAAGTCAAAGTGCTGAGATTACAACACGTGGAATGAAGAGATCCAGATCTGCGTGAAAGTTTGGGCGGGAAACGTGGTTTCCATACGCCCATCATCTGCTACCTTATAAAAGGTGACAGATCGCCCAATTGAAGAAGAGAGAGAGCACACCCAGAAGAAAAAGAGATCGAAGCAGAAAGAGAGAGTAGAAGGAGAGCAGAGCAAGAAAAATCTGAAGGGGTCTGAGAGCCAGTAAGAGAACGAAGAGAAGAATAGAATAGGGAGAGCAGCAGAAGAAGAGTGAGCTCGCGAGGAAAGAAGAGTGAAGATGTTCAGTTCTAGGATAAGATCCTGAACTGTTGTGCTCCTACGTGAGCTATATTTTTTCATTGAGCTTTATTCGCAAGTTTGTTTTTCCTTTTTGTTACTTTCATCTTCCAGTTTCTTGGTCTTCCGATACTCAGGTTGAGTTCGGGTTCCTCCTGTGGACTTAGGAGAAGGGAGACATGGTGTCTCCGGTTGCAAGTGACTTGGTGTCACTTGCGTTTTCTCTCTGGGTTTCAGAGAAAGGGAGATTTGTTCTCCGGATTGCAAGTGACTGGGTGTCACTTGTGGTTTCCCTCTAGGTTTCAGAGGAAGGGAGATTTGTTCTCCGGTTTGCTAGTGACTGGGTGTCACTAGTGGTTCCCCTCCGCGTTGGAGGAAGAGAGGAGAGTGTTCCTCTGGGTCAAGCTGTTAGGCAGCGTCTATTTGCAGACTGAGTCTACGGTTCTTGCTATTGCAAGGGAAGCCTCACTCTGGTTTGGAGTGAGGGGTGGATGTCGGTAGACTGTGGGTCTGGCCGAACCACCTAAAAATATCCTGTCCATTGTGGTTTTCTCTTTGCTCTCCTCCATATCATCTTTCTCTCCTTCACAGGTTGAGTGTGCTTGATTACTTGCGTTCGCCCTTGTGTTACGTTGAGAGTTTTATATTTGTCTGTGGAGTGTATGTTCCTATGCTTAGTAGAATTATATATGCGAGCCTGAGTGTCTCAGCTCACGGTTATGAGAAGAGAGTAGTTATGCTGTCTCATTTGATTACTGAGTATTATTAAAAGTTTGATTCCGTAATTGTTTTTAATTGGGTGCATTTGTTCAAGGATTCGTTCATCCCCCACCCCCCCTTCTGAATCCCTGTCTTGCACCCATATATTCTAACAAGTGGTATCATGGCCAGGTTGCTGTCTTATCGGATCCAACGATCCACAGTAGATCCTACAGCCTCTTTTGTGCATTTCTGAACATATCTATTTCGGTGCACTGAATTGTTCGCTGATTTGTGTTAATGGCTCATCCACCGATTTTCAATGGGTCAGATTTCAATTCGTGGCTTAGCCGTCTGCGTAGCTTTGTTATATCTGTTTATACTGATCTGTGGAAATTAATTTCACACGATCCTCACAGATTACCAAAGGAAGAGTCCAAATGGACTAACAGTCATGGATCAAAGCTTGAAGAAAATCAGAAACTTTTTAATCTAATGAAAGCAGCTATTGACAAGGCCCTACATTCTTGCTTTCATGACTGCATGTCCGCTAAGGACATTCTGGATAAGCTGAAGCTAGCTCACAGGAGAAATGAGGACAGCTGCATGATGGCTAACGGAAGTAATCAAAATGGCAGCCAAAATGAAGAAGAGGACGATGATGGGGTAAACCCTTTTGAGAACTGTGACGACCCAAAGTTCAGGATACCGATATACCGATAACATCGGTATACCGACACCAAGAACTGGGGAGGCCACCCAAGAGGCTGATGAGGCCCCTGAAGGGTTAGTGGGGGGTTAGCTGAGGAATATGCATAATTAATTACGAATTGGGGCGCGCAATACAAATAAGTATTTAAGATTTAAACACAAGTGCGGAAGCAGTTTAAAATAACCAGAGTGATATATATATAACTAGTCCAGAGTCACAAACACCAGTCCTCAAGGTACAACTACGCGGGGCATACCCCGGCAAAAGCACAACACAAGCCTCAAAAAGGCAGCTCGTGCTCAGCTGGCAGCTAAGGAACGGTCCCGAAACAGCACGCTAAACTCCGGGAGATGTCGGGCGCGGCTCACCTGAAAGGAGAAGGGTGAGTCACAGCCAGACTCAGTAGGGGTCACGCGGATCCCTACCTCGCACTAAACAAGCGAACATGCATAAATAACCGCAATTTAAAGCATGCATTTAAATAAATACACAGGCAATGGCATGAATATCTAATCACAAGAAAGCTGTAAACTCTATCTAAGCAAGTATAACAGCTAACACATGCCGCTACTAATTAAATGCAAGCGATTGAAGCTAAAACTACCAATTAGAATGAGCTGCAACTAATCCAAGCAACAAGGAAGGACAACCACTGGAGCAGAAACCAGAAGCGTCCACTGACGGCTTACACTGCGTCTCAAGCACTCGCAGTCGACAAGCGACAAGCTAAGCGCGTAAACAGTACCAGACCAAGTGACCAGTCGGAGTGACACCCGTCGGCGTCAGTCCACAGTCTCCGACCACGTGTGCACACACTGACTCTAGCCTGAGCCAGGCCCTCTAACTAGTTTTCTCCCTTGGCAGGACGCTACCATTGGCTGGGAGCCCACAGAACTAGCTTACAAACCGTGAATGGGAAATATACCCCTCCGCCATCCTCAAGCGGGTCGGTACTCAACAGACCTTAGGGCAACAACAGTGGCTCCATTGCCTGGAAAGAAAAGCTACTCTATTGGCACATAAAACACGCCACAATATAGTAAAACAATACAACTATGGCATGAATATAGAACGGAACGCATAAGCAATGGGCTGGGAATATATTGCAGCCATCAGGGAAGTGGCGGTCAAGGACCCACGCGCCACATGCAAACGACGGTCGGGGGTCGGCGCGTTACTTCAAGAATGACGCTCCAGTCCCCATCCGTCACTCCCTTCAGGATTCCAGCTCAAGAGGCACCAAAGGGCATGTAACGGTGGGGGCCCTGCGCGTTACTTCGAAGCGACGCGTGGGGTCACCGCCGTCACATCCACCCGAGGCTCAAACCACCTATCAGCGTTCTAAATGGTAGCAGGCGAAGTAACGCCCCGGTCTAGGCGCGCCGGACCGAAACGACGGTCGGCCGACTGGCCGCCGGGCGCACCGCCTGACCAAAATCACGGAAACAGTTGATGAGTAACGGATGGGAGCCCCACCGTTACTCTCCAAGTAACGCACCCCCAATGGGCCGTTATTTGGTAGTGACGCGTCCACCTTGGACCGTCGGGCAAGTGACGGTTCCTGGCAGGACCGTCACTGCACCTGGGTTACGGGCGGGTACGGTTTGTAAACCGAAGCCCTCCCGGACGGCTGAAAACGTCGGGTATCGACGAGAAACCTAATAACCTGTCAAACCACGCCTGCTAGACAACAATCTAACATCTAAATCTAGCACATGCAAGGCCTAAAACGCATTAAACTCAAGATTTAGGCTAAAACCCCAAAAATGGAAATATGAACATCATGCATGCTACGGGGTGCTAATCAACAAGCGGGCTAAAGGAAACGATCCTAGCAAGATCGAGGTTCCATCCCCCTACCTTTCACAAGCCGAAACCGTCGAACGGGCCGCATGCAAGGAGGAATAGCCACGGAGCTTCCACGCTCCACCTCGCTCCCACGATCACCGATCCACGCCGAAGTGGACACCCACGCGCTCTACTCGACGCGAGGAATCCAACGGTGCCAACCTCGTCTCAATCCGACGCCGTCTCGACCACGATCCCTAAGAGAGGAGAGGAGGTGGCCGTACGGAGGAGAGAGAGAGGGAGAGGGTGAAATGAGAGATCGACGGGGGAGAGAGAGTGAGGGTGAGAGATATAAAAAAAATAAAAATAAAAATAAAATTAATATATATATATAATACAATCATTATATATATAAAAATCTTATTAATATTCAATAACCCTCAAACAGCTCCGAACAAATCCGGAAAAATGCCAGACAAATTCCTAAAAATCCAGGAAAAAGCCGGAAATTCCAGAACAAATAATAGAACAAATACCACGAAAGATCCATTAAGGCACGGGCCTTACAGTCCCTCCCTCCTTACAGAAATTTCGCCCTCGAAATTTACAATAACCGAAAAGGAGGAGACTGAGAAAGGACTTTTACCTCACTGGAACAAGAAAGGAAAAAGCTGACGCATCTCATCTTCACGCTCCCAAGTAGACTCGTTACCAGAGTGACGCTGCCAAGCAACCCTTACCAGAGGAATAACCTTATTTCTCAACCGCTGCTCACGACGGTCTTCAATTCGGATAGGAAATTCTGGCGTGGACAAATCAGCAGTCACCTCGGGCCACACTGAATCATCGAGAACATGAGAAGCATCAGACACATATTTCCTCAACTGAGACACGTGGAACACATTATGAATAGCTTGCATGGCCGCCGGCAGTTGCAAATGATAAGCCACTGAACCAATAGCTTCAACAATCGGAAAAGGGCCAACATACCGCGGACTAAGCTTTCCACGCTTCCCAAACCTGGAAACACCCTTCATTGGAGATATTTTAACAAACACCATATCTCCTGGCTCAAATTGTAGTGGACGTCTGCGTCGATCTGCATAACTTTTCTGTCGACTCTGAGCCGTCAACAATCTCTGTCTGATCAGACGAACCACATCAGAACACTGATGTACCATGTCCGGTCCTGTCAACAGTCGGTCCCCAACATCAAACCAGTTCAGAGGAGTACGACAAGGACGACCATACAGCGCTTCATAAGGAGCCATGCCAATACTGGAGTGAAAACTATTATTATAAGCAAACTCAACAAGTGGCAAATGCTGACCCCACGAACCTTGCCAATCAAGGCAACACGATCTCAGCATGTCCTCCAAAGTCTGAATAGTTCTCTCTGACTGTCCATCTGACTGTGGGTGATACGCTGAACTGAAAGCTAACTCAGTGCCCAAAGCTTTCTGGAAACTACGCCAGAAGCCAGAGGTAAAACGCGGGTCACGATCTGACACAAGTGAAACAGGAATTCCATGCAATGGCACGATCTTCTGCACATAGAGCTCGGCCAATCTCTGCACACTCCAAGTAACTTTAATTGGCAACAATCTGGCGGTTTTCGTCAATCTGTCGACAAGCAGCCAGATCCCATCAAAACCTTGAGAAGTTCGAGGCAAACCCACCACAAAATCTGTAGTAACATGGTCCCATTTCCACATCGGAATTTCTAATGGCTGAAGCAGACCACCTGGCTTTTGATGTTCGGCTTTAACTAACTGACAAGTCAAGCACTTAGAAACAAAAATAGCCACGTCCTTCTTTATGCCGGGCCACCAGAACTGCTTCTTCAAATTCTGATACATCTTGGTGACACCAGGGTGAATAGCAAAACGGGAACCATGGGCTTCACTCAAAATCTCATTCCTCAAATCATCATCAACAGGAATATACAATCTGCCCTGGAAACTGACGACCAGCTCGTCATCAAATTCCACATCATATCTTGATATAACACGGGCCAAATCAGAATCAGCTTGTTGGGCTTCTAGAATCTGCTGATACAAAGCTGAACCCAAAACCAAGCTAGCACAAACTGCCATCCTCGGATCGGCAGGAATCTCTACACACAATGCCTCGCTCGGAAGCTGTTCCCACAATTTCCATTCATGAAGCAACAAATGACTGACTTGTACTTTCCTGCTCAGAGCATCGGCCACAACATTCATTTTACCTGGCTGATAGGAGAGTGTAAAGTCATAATCTTTCATGTATTCCATCCATCGCCTCTGCCTGAGATTCAGATCTTTCTGGGAGAAAATATACTGTAAACTCTGATGATCAGTAAGAATCTGAAATTTCTCACCATACAGATAATGTCTCCAGATCTTCAAGGCAAAAATAACTGCAGCTAGCTCTAGATCATGAGTGGGATAATTTCCTTCATGCTGTTTCAATTGCCGAGACGCATATGCGATAACCTTACCATGTTGCATCAGCACTGCACCCAAACCTACTCGAGACGCATCTGTACAAACAAGAAAACCACCCGAGTCGGAAGGCAAAGTCAACACTGGAGAAGAAGTCAACAGCCTTTTCAATTCAACAAAGCTAGCCTCACACTGATCCGACCAGACAAATGGCACACCCTTCCGTGTCAAATTAGTCATCGGTGCTGCAATCTTCGCAAAATCCTGAATGAATCTGCGGTAATACCCAGCCAATCCTAAAAAACTTCGTATCTCCGTGATGGTCCTCGGTCTCTGCCAACTCAAAACGGCATCAATCTTTGCAGGGTCTACTGCTACTCCATCACTAGAAATCACATGGCCAAGAAAATGAATCTCCCGAAGCCAGAATTCACATTTACTGAGCTTCGCATAAAGCTCGTGATCTCTTAGAGTCTGCAGAACGATCCTCAAATGCTGCACATGATCATCAACAGAGGCAGAATATATCAAGATATCATCAACAAAGATCACCACAAAATGGTCCAGAAATGGACGAAAGATACGCTGCATTAGATCCATGAAGGCTGCTGGGGCATTAGTCAAACCAAACGGCATGACTAAAAATTCAAAGTGACCATATCGAGTACTGAAAGCAGTCTTCTCCACATCAGATTCCCGGATCCGTAACTGAAAATAGCCAGACCGGAGATCAATCCGTGAAAAGACAGCAGCAGACTGTAACTGGTCAAACAAATCATCAATCCTGGGGAGCGGATACTTATTCTTGATAGTCGCCTGATTCAGCTGCCTGTAATCAATACAAAGCCTCAGGTTTCCATCTTTCTTTTTCACAAACAGTACTGGGGCACTCCACGGAGAAAAACTGGGACGAATATAACCCTTCTCCAGTAACTCTAGTAGCTGTGCACGCAGTACTTTCAATTCAGCTGGAGCCATTCGGTACGGCGGCTTTGCTAAGGGGCCAGTACCTGGAATCAGTTCAATCACCATCTCAATCTCTCGCTCTGGGGGCAAGCCTGGCAACTCATCAGGAAACACATCAGGGAACTCACAGACAACCGGAATATCACAAACATCCCGTCGTGGTTTTTCAACAGCCACCACTGAAGCAAGGAATCCCTGACAACCTGTGCTAAGCAACCTATAGGCTCGAATAGCAGAAATAATCATACGAGAAGAACGGGATCGAATACCTTGAAAATAAAAGGCTGATTTTCCCTGGGGCTGAAAATAGACTTTCTTCGATCTGCAGTCAACCACAGCTCCATAATGCTCCAACCAATCCATTCCCAGAATAACATCATAATCTGCCAGCTGCAACGCATACAATCTCGCCGGCAACTGGTGATCATCAATCATCACAGGAGACTCATCCAAACACAAGGGAGTAACCATGAAATCTCCAGAAGGCAATTCCACAAACAACTCACAGGACAGCTCAGAAGTTGGTTCCTCAATACAAGCCATAAAATCCTCAGAAATAAAAGAGTGAGAAGCACCAGAATCAAATAAGACATGAGCTGAATGACCATAAAGCATAATCGTACCTTCCACAAGATGGGACGCAGCAGCATCAGCTCTTGTCAAATGAGAAACCTTGCCTTTCTGCTTCTTAGAACCAACTGAAGATTGCTGAGAAGACGCCGACGCCTGAGAGAAAAATTGCTGTGGAGCTTGAGGTGCAGGAGGTCTAAACTGCGGCTGAGGTTGAGAAAACTGAGGAGCTTGCAATGGATTCGGCCTCAGCGGGCAATCTCGAACCACATGACCTGGCTGGTCACACCTAAAGCAAACAACAGGAAGAGAACACGGTTGGCCCTTATGATGACCACCGCATCTCCGACACGTCCACGGCTGACTAGCAGCTGAGCTCTGCCGAGTCTGAGAAGAAGGCGCTGTCGGCTGCTGAACAGAATCTGTACCGGACGGCTGCTGAAAAAACTTCTTCTTCTTCTTGAACCTTTTGAACTTGGGCTTAGAAGGAGAGGAAGCACTGGAAACCTCTGGCTGGACCGAAGGAACACTAGGCACGGGCTGTCGGTAAGCCTGCTGAACCTGAGCTACCGGCTGCACTGACCCTGCCTGGGGATATCCACCCGGTCTCGCCATCTCCAGCTCTAAAACTACAGCTGTCTGACACGCAGTATCGAGATCCGCAACACGACTCGCTATCAACGGCATCTTCAACTCTGGCCTCAACCCACGCAAGAATTGCTGGGTCTTCAAAGCTTCGCTGGCCAGCACATGGGGCGCATACTGACCCAATTCCAAGAACTTATTCCTGTACTGAAGCACGGTCATACTACCCTGGGTCAATTCCATAAACCGATACATCTTATCCATCTGCAAGCAGGCAGGAGTATAGGCACGCTCAAAAGCAGCAACGAACTCTGCCCAAGTGATTTGCCGAAGAGGTCTGGATCGAAAGGAAATCTGCCACTCGGCTTTCCACCACGCAATGGACGTACCCTGGAGTTGAAAGGCAGCGAGCATGACTTTCTCATCTTCAGCACACTCCATCGAGACAAAAACACGCTCTATCGCATCCATCCATTGCCTCGCGACTTCTGGATCAGCTTGGCCATCGAAAGCAGGCGGATTGAACATCAGAAATTCCTTCAAAGCCTTGCCTCGACTGCCAGGCACTTCAGCTTGAACGATCGGCACTGGAGGAGCAACTGGAACGACAGGAACAGCGGGAACTGCAGGAGGAGGTGCAGAACCGCTATCTTCCCTGGGCGCATCTCGAGGAACACGAGGAGCTCGAGGAGGTCTTCCTCGACGAGGCGGCATAATTATGCTGCCAAAAACACAATCAACAATAAAATCCATCAATCATACGAAAAACATCCTATGCCAGCAAGAGACGACAACAGGACTAGCTCTGGACCAAGCGTCAATTCCAATTCTTTACGCAAATCCTCAACTTGGCTCTGATACCATCTGTGACGACCCAGAGTTCAGGATACCGATATACCGATAACATCGGTATACCGACACCAAGAACTGGGGAGGCCACCCAAGAGGCTGATGAGGCCCCTGAAGGGTTAGTGGGGGGTTAGCTGAGGAATATGCATAATTAATTGCGAATTGGGGCGCGCAATACAAATAAGTATTTAAGATTTAAACACAAGTGCGGAAGCAGTTTAAAATAACCAGAGTGATATATATATAACTAGTCCAGAGTCACAAACACCAGTCCTCAAGGTACAACTACGCGGGGCATACCCCGGCAAAAGCACAACACAAGCCTCAAAAAGGCAGCTCGTGCTCAGCTGGCAGCTAAGGAACGGTCCCGAAACAGCACGCTAAACTCCGGGAGATGTCGGGCGCGGCTCACCTGAAAGGAGAAGGGTGAGTCACAGCCAGACTCAGTAGGGGTCACGCGGATCCCTACCTCGCACTAAACAAGCGAACATGCATAAATAACCGCAATTTAAAGCATGCATTTAAATAAATACACAGGCAATGGCATGAATATCTAATCACAAGAAAGCTGTAAACTCTATCTAAGCAAGTATAACAGCTAACACATGCCGCTACTAATTAAATGCAAGCGATTGAAGCTAAAACTACCAATTAGAATGAGCTGCAACTAATCCAAGCAACAAGGAAGGACAACCACTGGAGCAGAAACCAGAAGCGTCCACTGACGGCTTACACTGCGTCTCAAGCACTCGCAGTCGACAAGCGACAAGCTAAGCGCGTAAACAGTACCAGACCAAGTGACCAGTCGGAGTGACACCCGTCGGCGTCAGTCCACAGTCTCCGACCACGTGTGCACACACTGACTCTAGCCTGAGCCAGGCCCTCTACTAGTTTTCTCCCTTGGCAGGACGCTACCATTGGCTGGGAGCCCACGGAACTAGCTTACAAACCGTGAATGGGAAATATACCCCTCCGCCATCCTCAAGCGGGTCGGTACTCAACAGACCTTAGGGCAACAACAGTGGCTCCATTGCCTGGAAAGAAAAGCTACTCTATTGGCACATAAAACACGCCACAATATAGTAAAACAATACAACTATGGCATGAATATAGAACGGAACGCATAAGCAATGGGCTGGGAATATATTGCAGCCATCAGGGAAGTGGCGGTCAAGGACCCACGCGCCACATGCAAACGACGGTCGGGGGTCGGCGCGTTACTTCAAGAATGACGCTCCAGTCCCCATCCGTCACTCCCTTCAGGATTCCAGCTCAAGAGGCACCAAAGGGCATGTAACGGTGGGGGCCCTGCGCGTTACTTCGAAGCGACGCGTGGGGTCACCGCCGTCACATCCACCCGAGGCTCAAACCACCTATCAGCGTTCTAAATGGTAGCAGGCGAAGTAACGCCCCGGTCTAGGCGCGTCGGACCGAAACGACGGTCGGCCGACTGGCCTCCGGGCGCACCGCCTGACCAAAATCACGGAAACAGTTGATGAGTAACGGATGGGAGCCCCACCGTTACTCTCCAAGTAACGCACCCCCAATGGGCCGTTATTTGGTAGTGACGCGTCCACCTTGGACCGTCGGGCAAGTGACGGTTCCTGGCAGGACCGTCACTGCACCTGGGTTACGGGCGGGTACGGTTTGTAAACCGAAGCCCTCCCGGACGGCTGAAAACGCCGGGTATCGACGAGAAACCTAATAACCTGTCAAACCACGCCTGCTAGACAACAATCTAACATCTAAATCTAGCACATGCAAGGCCTAAAACGCATTAAACTCAAGATTTAGGCTAAAACCCCAAAAATGGAAATATGAACATCATGCATGCTACGGGGTGCTAATCAACAAGCGGGCTAAAGGAAACGATCCTAGCAAGATCGAGGTTCCATCCCCCTACCTTTCGCAAGCCGAAACCGTCGAACGGGCCGCATGCAAGGAGGAATAGCCACGGAGCTTCCACGCTCCACCTCGCTCCCACGATCACCGATCCACGCCGAAGTGGACACCCACGCGCTCTACTCGACGCGAGGAATCCAACGGTGCCAACCTCGTCTCAATCCGACGCCGTCTCGACCACGATCCCTAAGAGAGGAGAGGAGGTGGCCGCACGGAGGAGAGAGAGAGGGAGAGGGTGAAATGAGAGATCGACGGGGGAGAGAGAGTGAGGGTGAGAGATATAAAAAAAATAAAAATAAAAATAAAATTAATATATATATATAATACAATCATTATATATATAAAAATCTTATTAATATTCAATAACCCTCAAACAGCTCCGAACAAATCCGGAAAAATGCCAGACAAATTCCTAAAAATCCAGGAAAAAGCCGGAAATTTCAGAACAAATAATAGAACAAATACCACGAAAGATCCATTAAGGCACGGGCCTTACAAGAACTATACTATAGATGACTGGGAGAATGCATATGTTGACTTATTATACTCTCATGACAAGTTGAGAAAACAATATAAAAAATTGAAAAAGGGTACTGGGTTGAATAGCTCAAATTTGTCTTCTTGTGAAAAATGTATGGAATTGAAACAATCTCATGATGCTTGTTTGTCTGATAATCAAAAGCTTAAAAAATAAATTGGATTGCTAAAAACTGAAAATAAAGAACTAGCGAATGAGATATATGAACTTGAAGAAAAACTCAGCTCAACTAATGATGATCAGATTCTTGTTAGCAATCATGTGCAGTGTAGGAAATTGCTGGAAGATCTTGAACGTGTTAATTAAAATCTAAACAAACTGAAATATGAAACCGAATATCTCAGGAAAACAGTTAAAGAAAATGAAGAAAATTTTGAGAAACTTAAACATGAGAAAAACTTGTTTGCTGAAAAATTCGAAGCCATCAAATTTGTAAACATAGAGCTGCAGAAAAATGTTGAAAAATAGCAAAAAGATTTGCAATGATTTGAAGCTGAAAGAAAACATGAAGTTAATCTAGAGGATCAGATTCTAATAAATGAATTAGTTCAAAATGATAAGCTTAAAGAAGAAATTGAAAAATTGAAACTGTTAAACAATGCTATGTCTGAAAGGCTTCTCACATTGGAAAAAGGGAAAACCGTCTGTACAGACGAATCTAAAAAATTGATAAGCTTAGAAAGGAGATCAAAGACTACAAAACTGCTAACAAAGTATTGAATGAAGCTGTCAATTACAGTGATCAAGAGATTGCAAGTTATGAAATACATATTGCATCTCTTGAAAATGAAATTCAAGATTTGAACAGTGCTTTGTCTAAATTTGTTAGTGGACAAGATAATCTGAATAAGTTACTAGGTGTCAAGATCAACTTCAGGAAGGAAGGGCTAGGCTACAAGCCGGTTAATAAGAAATCCTTTCAAAACAAACTGATAACATCTTTTGTGACTGCATCAAACGTAGCCACCCCATCAGAGACCAATTTGTCCAGTGCTCAGAAAATTCAGAAACAACCCGACAAAGTGATAATGAGTAATCACTTGCAGAAAAAATCAACAAACAAGTTTGTAGAATTGGTGCAGGATGTACACAACATGAACACACATTCCCATGTATACAAAAAGAAAGTGTCATGTTACTATTGTCATAAATTTGGTCATGTGATGCATGAGTGTAGATTGAAAGATAAAGATGATCTGAACGATAGAAAAATGCATGCTAGGGATTCCTCTATCAAGAAATTTCCTGCCACTAAGAAAAAGAGTATCACTTGCTTTAATTGTGGTAAGGTAGGACATGTAGGTGCTCAATGCTGGTTTGCAAATGGTAAGAAAAGCTCACGTTCATATCATACAAAATTCTCTGGAAACCAACATGGTTTTAATAAGAAAAAATTTGTTCCTATAAACCAGCACATCACTTGCTATAACTGTAACAAATCTGGTCACAAGGCCACCGAATGCTGGTCAGGCTCTTTCAGAAGAAATCCAATTAGCTACTCTCAATGTGGAAAGCATGGCCATACAGTCAAGGACTGTTGGCATGTCCAGGGTAGAAATGTGAATTTCAAATATGCTAGATACCCTGCTAGGGAGAATGTGCATGGTAGAAATAAACAGAAAATTTTCCATGATAATGCTAATATGCAGAAAAAAAATTCAAAACCTATTGTTTCATGTTATTACTGTAGGGAATTTGGTCATTCCATGAATGACTGTCGTTTAATAATATTTGATGACTCAAAAGCCGAAGTACTGTGGAAAGCACCCATCAAAGGTGCTATTAACCATGCAGGACCCAAGACTATTTGGGTACCTGCCCATGCCAAATAGTGTGCTAACTTGCAGGTGTGGCTTGGAAGCAGAAGAATAAAGGGGTTAATAAACCAAGGCACCCAAGTATGGTAAAACCCCATTCTTGTACGTTTCAGGTAAATCAACTGAATTCTCTGACTTTATGATTACTGCATAATTTTTTATTACACATAGTGCATCCTCATGAGCTATATGTTTAGCCCAAGTTGATACCTCTGACTGTTCTCAGATTGTTCAAAAAGTATTGAAATTCCTATCTTTGCTATTGCATGATTGAGTCTTTCGTCAAGGAATAAATGATCTGATTGTGTGACTTCTGAAGAGTTTATTTTGAAATCATTCATGCATACATTAAGCTGCTGCTTGTGATGTTTTTTTAAAAAAAACTGAAGTGCATAAATCTGATTAAATAAGAGTGTAACAATCCATTGTGATGCACATCAATTGTCAATCTGAAAATCATGCATAGACTTGTTGCTCTTTCCATATATGGAAATTCATATCATCATATGTATTTTGGTAAAAATATCAGTGGAAAGTTGTATACTGCACACATTCAGGGGGACTCTGTCTGTTCACTAGTTAGTGCAATTCATCCTACGGAGAGCCATTGCATATGCATACATGTAGTGGATTGTATTGCATATCACTTATTTTGAAAACTCCAAAAGAAGTGACTGACTGCATATAGAACTGCATTGACACTACACTGTCATGCATGACCATCATGGTATATTAAATGGAACAGTGTTGAAGGGCAGATGGAGTCTGTCTGGATGTTATTACCATGTGTGAGGTGGTCCTTAGACCAAGTCCTCCGCCAAGTACCATGGGTCAAGTTGCATAATATTATTGTTAGACCTGCATACATATTGTAAAATGCATACACTGATATATGAATTCATGCCCAGTACATGCATACACTTGGGGGGAGCAAAATACCTTTGTGACTCCAAATCTGTCTTGTTCGATCAACCAATCTTCTCTCTTCAGTCAACCGAAGCCCCCAATTCAGAATGTTATGTCTGAACATCATTGCATATAGATAGGGGGGTGTATGTCAAGAAAGCATTGTGTACATTGCACATATTGCATACCTTCTGATGATCTTAATCTTGAACTCTTCCTATCCACCTAATTGATTTATCATGCCATATCTGTCATTCCAGTGACACACATCACGAAATAATAATTGTTGGCTGCTACTGATTACTCAATAACTGAACTGAGATTTGAAGTAAACCTTCAGTTTGAATACTGCTTCATAAATGTTAAAACATTTTTAATGTAGTATCTTCCATTATACAGGTTCAAGAATATTTGTTGATTTAGAATTGGTTTAAGTCTGATGTACTCTTAAGTTTGAGCTCAAAGAACCTGAAAATATTTGATTTAACTTTTTAATAAACCTTAACTGCTTGTCTCATGTAAATTCATGTAAGACTTCCTGAAATCTGAAATGTTGAAATCATGATTTTCTTTGATTGAAATACTGAGTGTTAGCATTGCCATTAAACATTTAATCTGTCTGAATTTGTTCAAAAAAAAATTTATGGATAGAGCAATGACTGTGGTTACTGAGAAACCTATCCAAAGGACTTGTGTCATGAAGTACCATAGCTAACTCTGATTAAAACCATTGAAAATAATGTGAAAATATGGTAAAGTAATGGCATGGTTGTATTGAGTAACTCGGGATTCTGACCTCTAATCAAGGTGTCTCCTCATGCCAAAGACACTTCTAATGCTATCTCTGTTCTCTAAAATAGAGAAGCAATATGGTTATCACACGAAATAACTGGGGATTCTGACCTCTAACCAAGGTGTCTCCTTATGTCAAAAGGTGTTGATCAACCAAAATTGCTCATTTAAAGAGTATTTTGATCAAAAGAAAAATATGAAATAGTGTGAATCAAAAATTCTGGAAGAACAATAAAATTCAGATACATTCACGAGTGTTTACTCTCAATACTTCATTATGTAAATCTTAAAGAAGCCATGGAAAGTAAACTGAGTAAGATGGAAGAAGGTTGAACTAGAAGTATATATGAGCATTTGGTTTACTTTTATTAAAAATGGTTTCAGATATGAGTATGGGTTTCTTTTTGAAAAACTATGTTTACATCATTCTTAAACCATATCTATCAATCAAAGAATTCATAAGCTTTTATAGTGGAAGACTCTAAAAACTAAATTCTGTTTTATGAAGTTGGTAACTTACTGAAAAATTCTATATCTCAGGGCCTTTGAAAATTCAATAATGCTATTGCTCAATTGTTGATCTCCGTTACTTTCATTGATCTTTTCAACAGATATCAAAAATTATTCCTGAAATATATGTGCTTCCTAAAATATATGTGCTTTGATTAATCTCTGCACATCAGCCTGAGTCTCTTTCACTGGATTCCACTACCATATTTCTTTTGGCTAGCAAATCTTGATGGTTCTGTAGACCTTTCATCTGTAGACCATACAAATGTGAGGATCCACTGTCATTATTACCTTGTTCACTTGTAGCTTTCTGAACTTTAAAATTATTATGGTTGAATATTCCAGATTGATTCCTTGAATGGTCCACTTGCTCAAAGGGGGAGAATAGGTTATCTTGTCAAATTTTGGATCTATTGTGCCTTTACTCTGCTGGAAAGCTTTTGCTAGCTTTGTCTCATTTTGTCTCAAAGGAAACCCTGAGCTCATCTTGACGACCATATTCCTAGTTGTATTCCTCACTGTCATATCTCTTGGCTCGTTTAATTGCCCCTGTGTTTTTGATTGATACATTCTGATCATTCTTTTGATGTATGACCCTTGGTATCCTCTCAGGGGGAGAATTGTTTGCTGCCTGCATTTTAGCTCATGATTCAATCATCTTACAATTGGTGTTAATCTAATTTGTCTTTTTGATGAAGTCAAAGGGGGAGAATAGGTTGACATGAGTCTGCATCTTGCCTTGCTTTTTGCTTCATCATCGTTATGACTCATCATGGTGTTGCCATCATCAAAAAGGGGGAGATTGTTATGTCTCTGTGGTTTTGATGATAGCAACCACCAAGATGATTCATATGTGTGCATGTGTGCATGAAAGACCACGATGATTCATATGTGTGCATGTTAAGATGATTCATATGTGTGCATGTGAAATGATGATGAAGCATGTCACTTGTGAATGTGTGAAATGATGATGAAGCATGTCACTTGTGAATGTGTGCTTGTGTATGAGATTTCATCATATACACTGTTTGCATATTATTTCCTTGTGTGCATGTCATTTCTTTGTGTCTGACATTTTGACAAACACTTGGTCGATGCATTGCATTCTGTCAAATAGTTGGTCGATACATTCATAAGGTCTGTACTTTCTTCGTTGTTTAGCACACAACGTCTGTGTGTGTTTTGGCTTAATTGTCTAAAACTCAGTGCATGTTTGCACATGACGTCTGTGCTAAGGATTATAAAGGTCCGTGCACTTCACTGTTCAAGTCGGTGCACATTCTGTGTCCGTCTAAGTTTGCGTCTCATATGGTTGAGAGTCGGTGCATGTATTCGTCCGTCTTATTTTGCATCTCATATGGCTTAGACTCGGTGCACCTCCTGCGTCTCACTTTGCGTCTTATGTGGCTTAGAATCTGTGCAACTTTCTACCTCGGTGCAACGTTCATACAAGGTCCATGCATATATGGGTCAGTGCATAGTTTGCCTTGCGCATGCAATGATCGGTGCGGATGTCAAGTCGGTGCACACTTGTCATGCACACGCATGTAGGTTGGTGCATATTCTTTGCTGTGAGTGCCTCAGGTCGGTGCATACTTTTGCGCAGGGCAGATAACAACTGTGCACGTTGAAGGTAGATCCTAGCACATGAGGTCGATGCACGTTGGTATTAGACTGACCTAAAGTCTATACTCTTCACTGTTCAGAGTCGGTGCATGTTTTGTTTTGAACACTTAAGGTCGGTGCATTATTAGTCTTTACCTACGTTTCATGCATTCACATGCTCGGTGCATTGTTTCATCGCGCATACACATAGTTGGTGCATGTTTTACATGCACGCATATAGGGTCTGTGCAGGTTTGCTGCTAGCATACTCAAGTTAGTGCATATCTGCTTACTATATATAAAGGTCGGTGCATATTTCATTACGACTATGCATACTAATGTGTTGACACTTGCTGTTAGATTAAAGTCTGTGCATATTTGAAATATGGCTGACTACAAAGTGTTGGTCTAATTGCTTTAATTTCCTACTGGTAGGAACATCATCATATATATATATAAAGGGCAGAATTCATTAAGTCTCAGGCGAGCACGTGAGATTGATCCAAGGCCAAAGCTCGTGATCCAAGATTGATCTATCTACTGGAGATGTTGACACGTGGAAAGTCAAAGTGCTGAGATTACAACACGTGGAATGAAGAGATCTAGATCTGCGTGAATATTTGGGCGGGAAACGTGGTTTCCATACGCCCATCATCTGCTACCTTATAAAAGGTGACAGATCGCCCAATTGAAGAAGAGAGAGAGCGCACCCAGAAGAAAAAGAGATCGAAGCAGAAAGAGAGAGTAGAAGGAGAGCAGAGCAAGAAAATTCTGAAGGGGTCTGAGAGCCAGTAAGAGAACGAAGAGAAGAATAGAATAGGGAGAGCAGCAGAAGAAGAGTGAGCTCGCGAGGAAAGAAGAGTGAAGACGTTTAGTTCTAGGATAAGATCCTGAACTGTTGTGCCCCTACGTGAGCTATATTTTTTCATTGAGCTTTATTCGCAAGTTTGTTTTTCCTTTTTGTTACTTTCATCTTCCAGTTTCTTGGTCTACCGATACTCAGGTTGAGTTCGGGTTCCTCCTGTGGACTTAGGAGAAGGGAGAAATGGTGTCTCCGGTTGCAAGTGACTTGGTGTCACTTGTGTTTTCTCTCTGGGTTTCAGAGGAAGGAAGATTTGTTCTTCGGTTTGCAAGTGACTGGGTGTCACTTGTGATTTCCCTCTAGGTTTCAGAGGAAGGGAGATTTGTTCTCCGGTTTGCTAGTGACTGGGTGTCACTAGTGGTTCCCCTCCGGGTTGGAGGAAGAGAGGAGAGTGTTCCTCTGGGTCAAGCTGTTAGGCAGCGTCTATTTTCAGACTGAGTCTGTGGTTCTTGCTATTGCAAGGGAAGCCTCACTCTGGTTTGGAGTGAGGGGTGGATGTCGGCAGACTGTGGGTCTGGCCGAACCACCTAAAAATATCCTGTCCATCGTGGTTTGCTCTTTGCGCTCCTCCATATCATCTTTCTCTCCTTCACAGGTTGAGTGTGCTTGATTACTTGCGTTCGCCCTTGTGTTACGTTGAGAGTTTTATATTTGTCTGTGGAGTGTATGTTCCTATGCTTAGTAGAATTATATATGCGAGCCTGAGTGTCTCAGCTCACGGTTATGAGAAGAGTGTAGTTATGCTGTCTCATTTGATTACTGAGTATTATTAAAAGTTTTATTCCGTAATTGTTTTTAATTGGGTGTATTTGTTCAAGGATTCGTTCATCCCCACCCCCCCCTTCTGAATCCCTGTCTTGCACACATATATTCTAACAAGTGGTATCATAGCCAGGTTGCTGTCTTATCGGATCCAACGATCCACAGTAGATCCTACAGCCTCTTTTGTGCATTTCTGAACATATCTATTTCGGTGCACTGAATTGTTCGCTGATTTGTGTTAATGGCTCATCCACTGATTTTCAATGGGTCAGATTTCAATTCGTGGCTTAGCCGTATGCGTAGCTTTGTTATATCTGTTTATACTGATCTGTGGAAATTAATTTCACACGGTCCTCACAGATTACCAAAGGAAGAGTCCAAATGGATTAACAGTCATGGATCAAAGCTTGAAGAAAATCAGAAAGTTTTTAATCTAATGAAAGCAGCTATTGACAAGGCCCTACATTCTTGCTTTCATGACTGCATGTCCGCTAAGGACATTCTGGATAAGCTGAAGCTAGCTCACAGGAGAAATGAGGACAGCTGCATGATGGCTAACGGAAGTAATCAAAATGGCAGCCAAAATGAAGAAGAGGACGATGATGAGGTAAACCCTTTTGAGAACTATACTATAGATGACTGGGAGAATGCATATGTTGACTTATTATACTCTCATAACAAGTTGAGAAAACAATATAAAAAATTGAAAAAGGGTACTGGGTTGAATAGCTCAAATTTGTCTTCTTGTGAAAATTGTATGGAATTGAAACAATCTCATGATGCTTGTTTGTCTGATAATCAAAAGCTTAAAAAATAAATTGGATTGCTAAAAACTGAAAATAAAGAACTAGCGAATGAGATATCTGAACTTGAAGAAAAACTCAGCTCAACTAATGATGATCAGATTCTTGTTAGCAATCATGTGCAGTATAGGAAATTGCTGGAAGATCTTGAACGTGTTAATTAAGATCTAAACAAACTGAAATATGAAACCGAATATCTTAGGAAAACAGTTAAAGAAAATGAAGAAAAATTTGAGAAACTTAAACATGAGAAAAACTTGTTTGCTGAAAAATTTGAAGCCATCAAATTTGTAAACATAGAGCTGCAGAAAAATGTTGAAAAATAGCAAAAAGATTTGCAATAATTTGAAGCTGGAAGAAAACATGAAGTTAATCTAGAGGATCAGATTCTAATAAATGAATTAGTTCAAAATGATAAGCTTAAAGAAGAAATTGAAAAATTGAAACGGTTAAACAATGCTATGTCTGAAAGGCTTCTCACATTGGAAAAAGGGAAAACCGTCTGTACAGACGAATCTAAAAAATTGATAAGTTTAGAAAGGAGATTGAAGAATACAAAACTGCTAACAAAGTATTGAATGAAGCTGTCAATTACAGTGATCAAGAGATTGCAAGTTATGAAATACATATTGCATCTCTTGAAAATGAAATTCAAGATTTGAACAGTGCTTTGTCTAAATTTGTTAGTGGACAAGATAATCTGAATAAGTTACTAGGTGTTAAGATCAACTTCAGGAAGGAAGGGCTAGGCTACAAGCCGGTTAATAAGAAATCCTTTCAAAACAAACTGATAACATCTTTTGTGACTGCATCAAACGTAGCCACCCCATCAGAGACAAATTTGTCCAGTGCTCAGAAAATTCAGAAACAACCCAACAAAGTGACAATGAGTAATCACTTGCAGAAAAAATCAACAAACAAGTTTGTAGAATTGGTGCAGGATGTACACAACATGAACACACATTCCCATGTATACAAAAAGAAAGTGTCATGTTACTATTGTTATAAATTTGGTCATGTGATGCATGAGTGTAGATTGAAAGATAAAGATGATCTGAACGCTAGAAAAATGCATGCTAGGGATTCCTCTATCAAGAAATTTCCTGCCACTAAGAAAAAGAGTATCACTTGCTTTAATTGTGGTAAGGTAGGACATGTAGGTGCTCAATGCTGGTTTGCAAATGGTAAGAAAAGCTCACGTTCATATCATACAAAATTCTCTGGAAACCAACATGGTTTTAATAAGAAAAAATTTGTTCCTATAAACCAGCACATCACTTGCTATAACTGTAACAAATCTGGTCACAAGGCCACCGAATGCTGGTCAGGCTCTTTCAGAAGAAATCCAATTAGCTACTCTCAATGTGGAAAGCATGGCCATACAGTCAAGGACTGTTGGCATGTCCAGGGTAGAAATGTGAATTTCAAATATGCTAGATACCCTGCTAGGGAGAATGTGCATGGTAGAAATAAACAGAAAATTTTCCATGATAATGCTAATATGCAGAAAAGAAATTCAAAACCTACTGTTTCATGTTATTACTGTAGGCAATTTGGTCATTCCATGAATGACTGTCGTTTAATAATATTTGATGACTCAAAAGCCCAAGTACTGTGGAAAGCACCCATCAAAGGTGCTATTAACCATGCAGGACCCAAGACTATTTGGGTACCTGCCCATGCCAAATAGTGTGCTAACTTGCAGGTGTGCCTTGGAAGCAGAAGAATAAAGGGGTTAATAAACCAAGGCACCCAAGTATGGTAAAACCCCATTCTTGTACGTTTCAGGTAAATCAACTGAATTCTCTGACTTTATGATTACTGCATAATTTTTGATTACACATAGTGCATCCTCATGAGCTATATGTTTAGCCCAAGTTGATACCTCTGACTGTTCTCAGATTGTTCAAAAAGTATTGAAATTCCTATCTTTGCTATTGCATGATTGAGTCTTTCGTCAAGGAATAAATGATCTGATTGTGTGACTTCTGAAGAGTTTATTTTGAAATCATTCATGCATACATTAAGCTGCTGCTTGTGATGTTTTTTTAAAAAAAACTGAAGTGCATAAATCTGATTAAATAAGAGTGTAACAATCCATTGTGATGCACATCAATTGTCAATCTGAAAATCATGCATAGACTTGTTGCTCTTTCCATATATGGAAATTCATATCATCATATGTATTTTGGTAAAAATATCAGTGGCAAGTTGTATACTGCACACATTCAGGGGGACTCTGTCTGTTCACTAGTTAGTGCAATTCATCCTAAGGAGAGCCATTGCATATGCATACATGTAGTGGATTGCATTGCATATCACTTATTTTGAAAACTCCAAAAGAAGTGACTGGCTGCATATAGAACTGCATTGACACTACATTGTCATGCATGACCATCATGGTATATTAAATGGAACAGTGTTGAAGGGCAGATGGAGTCTGTCTGGATGTTATTACCATGTGTGAGGTGGTCCTTAGACCAAGTCCTCCGCCAAGTACCATGGGTCAAGTTGCATAATATTATTGTTAGACCTGCATACATATTGTAAAATGCATACACTGATATATGAATTCATGCCCAGTACATGCATACACTTGGGGGGAGCAAAATGCCTTTGTGACTCCAAATCTGTCTTGTTCGATCAACCAATCTGCTCTCTTCAGTCAACCGAAGCTCCCAATTCAGAATGTTGTGTCTGAACATCATTGCATATAGATAGGGGGGTGTATGTCAAGAAAGCATTGTGTACATTGCACATATTGCATACCTTCTGATGATCTTAATCTTGAACTCTTCCTATCCACCTAATTGATTTATCATGCCATATCTGTCATTCCAGTGACACACATCACGAAATAATAATTGTTGGCTGCTACTGATTACTCAATAACTGAACTGAGATTTGAAGTAAACCTTCAGTTTGAATACTGCTTCATAAATGTTAAAACATTTTTAATGTAGTATCTTCCATTATACAGGTTTAAGAATATTTGTTGATTTAGAATTGGTTTAAGTCTGATGTACTCTTAAGTTTGAGCTCAAAGAACCTGAAAATATTTGATTTAACTTTTTAATAAACCTTAACTGCTTGTCTCATGTAAATTCATGTAAGACTTCCTGAAATCTGAAAAGTTGAAATCATGATTTTCTTTGATTGAAATACTGAGTGTTAGTATTGCCATTAAACATTTAATCTGTCTGAATTTGTTCAAAAAAAAATTATGGATAGAGCAATGACTGTGGTTACTGAGAAACCTGTCCAAAGGACTTGTGTCATGAAGTACCATAGCTAACTCTGATTAAAACCATTGAAAATAATGTGAAAATATGGTAAAGCAATGGCATGGTTGTATTGAGTAACTCGGGATTCTGACCTCTAATCAAGGTGTCTCCTCATGCCAAAGACACTTCTAATGCTATCTCTGTTCTCTAAAATAGAGAAGCAATATGGTTATCACACTAAATAACTGGGGATTCTGACATCTAACCAAGGTGTCTCCTTATGTCAAAAGGTGTTGATCAACCAAAATTGCTCATTGAAAGAGTATTTTGATCAAAAGAAAAATATGAAATAGTGTGAATCAAAAATTCTGGAAGAACAATAAAATTCAGATACATTCACGAGTGTTTACTCTCAATACTTCATTATGTAAATCTTAAAGAGCCATGGAAAGTAAACTGAGTAAGATGGAAGAAGGTTGAACTAGAAGTATATATGAGCATTTGGTTTACTTTTATTAAAAATGGTTTCAGATATGAGTATGGGTTTCTTTTTGAAAAACTATGTTTACATCATTCTTAAACCATATCTGTCAATCAAAGAATTCATAAGCTTTTATAGTGGAAGACTAAAAACTAAATTCTGTTTTATGAAGTTGGTAACTTACTGAAAAATTCTATATCTCAGGGTCTTTGAAAATTCAATAATGCTATTGCTCAATTGTTGATCTATGTTACTTTCATTGATCTTTTCAAGAAATATCAAAAATTATTCCTGAAATATATGTGCTTCCTAAAATGTATGTGCTTTGATTGATCTCTGCACATCAGCCTGAGTCTCTTTCACTGGATTCCACTACCATATTTCTTTTGGCTAGCAAATCTTGATGGTTCTGTAGACCTTTCATCTGTAGACCATACAAATGTGAGGATCCACTGTCATTATTACCTTGTTCACTTGTAGCTTTCTGAACTTCAAAATTATTGTGGTTGAATATTCCAGATTGATTCCTTGAATGGTCCACTTGCTCAAAGGGGGAGAATAGGTTATCTTGTCAAATTTTGGATCTATTGTGCCTTTACTCTGCTGGAAAGCTTTTGCTAGATTTGTCTCATTTTGTCTCAAAGGAAACCCTGAGCTCATCTTGACGACCATATTCCTGGTTGTATTCCTCACTGTCATATCTCTTGGCTCGTTTAATTGCCCCTGTGTTTTTGATTGATACATTCTGATCATTCTTTTGATGTATGACCCTTGGTATCCTCTCAGGGGGAGAATTGTTTGCTGCCTGCATTTTAGCTCATGATTCAATCATCTTACAATTGGTGTTAATCTAATTTGTCTTTTTGATGAAGTCAAAGGGGGAGAATAGGTTGACAAGAGTCTGCATCTTGCCTTACTTTTTGCTTCATTATCATTATGACTCATCATGGTGTTGCCATCATCAAAAAGGGGGAGATTGTTATGTCTCTGTGGTTTTGATGATAGCAAACACCAACATGATTCATATGTGTGCATGTGTGCATGAAAGACCACGATGATTCATATGTGTGCATGTTAAGATGATTCATATGTGTGCATGTGAAATGATGATGAAGCATGTCACTTGTGAATGTGTGAAATGATGATGAAGCATGTCACTTGTGAATGTGTGCTTGTGTATGAGATTTCATCATATACACTGTGTGCATATTATTTCCTTGTGTGCTGTCATTTCTTTGTGTCTGACATTTTGACAAACACTTGGTCGATGCATTGCATTCTGTCAAATAGTTAGTCGATACATTCATAAGGTCTGTACTTTCTTCATTGTTTAGCACACAACGTATGTGTGTGTTTTGGCTTAATTGTCTAAAAGTCAGTGCATGTTTGCACATGACGTCTGTGCTAAGGATTATAAAGGTACGTGCACTTCACTGTTCAAGTTGGTGCACATTCTGTGTCCGTCTAAGTTTGCGTCTCATATGGTTGAGAGTCGGTGCATGTATTCGTCCGTCTTATTTTGCATCTCATATGGCTTAGACTCGGTGCACCTCCTGCGTCTCACTTTGCGTCTTATGTGGCTTAGAATCTATGCAACTTTCTACCTCGGTGCAACGTTCATACAAGGTCCCTGCATATATGGGTCAGTGCATAGTTTGCCTTTTGCATGCAATGATCGGTGCGGATGTCAAGTCGGTACACACTTGTCATGCGCACGCATGTAGGTCGGTGCATATTCTTTGCTGTGAGTGCCTCAGGTCGGTGCATACTTTTGCGCGGGGCAGATAACAACTGTGCACGTTGAAGGTAGATGCTAGCACATGAGGTCGATGCACGTTGGTATTAGACTGACCTAATGTCTATACTCTTCACTGTTCAGAGTCGGTGCATGTTTTGTTTTGAACACTTAAGGTCGGTGCATTATTTGTCTTTACCTACGTTTCATGCATTCACATGCTCGGTGCATTGTTTCATCGCGCATACACATAGTCGGTGCATGTTTTGCATGCACGCATATAGGGTCTGTGCAGGTTTGCTGCTAGCATACTCAAGTTAGTGCATATCTGCTTACTATATATAAAGGTCGGTGCATATTTCATTAAGACTATGCATACTAATGTGTTGACACTTGCTGTTAGATTAAAGTCTGTGCATATTTGAAATATGGCTGACTACAAAGTGTTGGTCTAATTGCTTTAAGTTCATACTGGCAGGAACATCATCATATATATATATAAAGGGTAGAATTCATTAAATCTCAGGCGAGCACGTGAGATTGATCCAAGGCCAAAGCTCGTGATCCAAGACTGATCTATCTACTGGAGATGTTGACACGTGGAAAGTCAAAGTGCTGAGATTACAACACGTGGAATGAAGTGATCTAGATCTGCGTGAAAGTTTGGGCGGGAAATGTGGTTTCCACATGCCCATCATCTGCTACCTTATAAAAGGTGACAGATCACCCAATTGAAGAAGAGAGAGATAGAAAGAGAGAGTAGAAGTAGAGCAGAGCAAGAAAAACTTGAAGGGGTCTGAGAGCCAGTAAGAGAAGGAAGAGAAGAATAGAATAGAGAGAGCAGCAGAAGAAGAGTGAGCTCGCGAGGAAGGAAGAGTGAAGAAGTTTAGTTCTAGGATCAGATCCTGAACTACTGTGCTCCTGCGTGAGCTATATTTTTTTATTGAGCTTTATTTGCCTGTTTGTTTTTCCTTTTTGTTACTTTCATCTTCCAGTTTCTTGGTCTTCTGATACTCAGGTTGAGTTCGGGTTCCTCCTGTGGACTCCGGAGAAGGGACACTTGGTGTCTCCGGTTGCAAGTGCCTTGGTGTCACTTGTGTTTTCCCTCTGGGTTTTAGAGGAAGGGAGATTTGTTCTCCGGTTTGCAAGATGCAAGTGATTGGGTGTCCCTTGTGGTTTCCCTCTGGGTTTCAGAGGAAGGGAGATTTATTCTACTATCTGCAAGTGACTTGGTGTCACTTGTGGTTTCCCTCTGGGTTTCAGAGGAAGGGAGATTTGTTCTCCAGTTTGCTAGTGACTGGGTGTCACTAGTGGTTCCCCTCCGGGTTGGAGGAAGAGAGGAGAGTGTTCCTCTGGGTCAAGCTGTTAGGCAGCGTCTGTTTGCAGACTGAGTCTGCAGTTCTTGATATTGCAAGGGAAGCCTCACTTTGGTTTGGAGTGTGGGGTGGACGTAGGCAGACTGTGGGTCTGGCTGAACCACCTAAAAATATCATGTCCATCGTGGTTTGCTCTTTGCGCTCCTCCATATCATTTTTCTCCCCTTCACAGGTTGAGTGTGCTTGATTACTTGTGTTCGCCCTTGTGTTACGTTGAGAGTTTTATATTTGTCTGTGGTGTGTATGTTCCTATGCTTAGTAGAATTATATATGCGAGCCTGAGTGTCTCAGCTCACGGTTGTGAGAAGAGAGTAGTTGTGCTGTCTCATTTGATTACTGAGTATTATTAAAAGTTTGATTCCGCAATTATTTTTAATTGGGTGTATTTGTTCAAGGATTTGTTCACCCCCCCCTTCTGAATCTGTGTCTTGCACCCATATATTCTAACAGCCTACTGATCAAGAGTTCGCTGCCATTATTTGCTTCGGATACCAACCTGTCATTAAAAAGAGAATCCTGAAGCTTGTGAGATGGATCCCTCCGGTGGAAAGTTACTGCCTCAATGTCGATGGCGCCAGTAAGGGTAACCCTAGTGTTTTGGGGGGAGGCAGTATCAGGGACGCCGCAGGGAATCTCGTCCTTGCTTTTGCTCATTTCTACAGCCTGGGCAATAGCCTGATTGCGGAGGTATGGGCCTTATGCGATGGGCTTCGCATGGGGGTGGACTACGGGTTCAAGTTGGCTAGTATTCAATCTGACTCTGCATCATTGGTGCAATCCATTCATAGAAACAACCCCCTTTCATGGGATACAATCAGATGGTGGCAGGTGGTGGTCAACCTCCTTAAGCCCCATGCCACCCGGGTTATTCATGTTTATAGAGATGCTAACCGGCTTGCTGACAGCCTCGCATCCTATGCGTGTTCCTCCACCACCAACGTTGTATTCCTCTCCTCTGATAGCATCCCTAGGGTCTGCAGGGGCAATTTTGCCCTTGACAAAGCCCAACTGTCCAGCATCCGACTTGTTTAGTTTTTCTACTTTTTGCACTATCCGAGGTATGCCCCGGTTGTCATCTTGTACTCTTTCGTTGAACATGAATGATATTTGGTGATAGTTGGTCACCTGGGAGAGTGGGTACATTCTCCTCTGTTGGAGGAGGGTGCACTCGACCAGACGCTAACCCTATCACCTTTTCTGAAAAAAAATAAAAAAAATAAAAAAAAAGCCGAAGATGTCGGGTTCGAGAGAAAAGAAAGGGGAGCATGCGTGGATGCTATAGGAAAAGGTGATCGCCAGAGACACGTAGGTCTCAAATACTATTAACAATAAAGCAAAGGAGAGATCGCGAAGAATACCTTTAAAATACGGGGAGATGTGAGTGTGCACCTTCTCTTCCGATCGGCCGGCCGATAAAGTTAGTTCTTCTTGACTTGATTACCCTTGAAAAAAATAACAAACACCAATAAATGAAATATGAATTAGAACCAAGGTGAGTGTAGCATCAAATCCTTAATGAATATAACATGAAAAGCATGAAGATAGACACACCTTGTTGGTGTTGGCTTTAAAACCCCTATGCAAAGGGTAAGGAAATTTGATGAATGATAGGAAAGGGAGGGTGCAAGTGTTGCACAATTGGGAGGATCTCAATATTGAGATGAAAAGAAATAAAAGGAGAAGTAGATATGATTATGATGCTTCATAATGGTTTTATTGATGGCCTTGGACACTTGATCCCACCTGAGGTTCTATATGCTTACATAGCCACTCTTTCTCCTATTAGTGATAATACCTGTAGTAGGTATCTTTGGATGCCAGACCCTCACGGCAGCTTTACTATCTCCTCTGCGTATGAGGTTCTAGCATTCACTTCGACGGATATGTCCTATAATGGCACTAGCAATGGTCTCAATCTAGATTTACTCTGGCACAGACTTATACCATTCAAATACTCCTTCCTTGCCTTGCGCATCATCTGAAATCGGCTTCCTATTGATGTCTCTGTTCAAACTCTGGGGATCCCTATAGAGTCGGCATGTAATTGCTACTCTCATCCGGCTGTGGAGACGGTCAAACATATCTTCTTACATAGCCCTGTGGCGACAGCTATTTGGTCACACTTCGAGAGGATATTTGATGTATTTCCCTCCCAATCGAATATGGCTTCTTATCTCTCTGGTTGGCTTCTGAATGCCCATGGCAAGAGACGCTCTCAACTGCTTCGGCGAGTCCTCCCTATCTACATATGCTGGGAGCTCTGGGTACTGCGCAATCGCGCACGTTTTGACAATGCTCACCCCTTGCCACAGGCTACCATTTAGCGCATCACCATTCAGTTGCATCAAGTTTTCTCTAATATTAGCCCCCAGCCGGATGGTCACATGGATCTAGAGCTACTATCTCATTTTAAGCTCACGCATGTGCTCTCCCGTGTTAAATTCCACGTTGTAACATGGCGGCCTCCATCGACCCATTGTCGTAAACTCAACACCGATGGAGCATCGGGAGGTAACCACGATGTTGCTGGTGGCGGTGTTGTCTTGAGATAACACTGTGGTAGATTGATCGTGGCTGGATCTTTCCCATATGGCCGGATTAACAGTCTTGCTGCTGAACTCCTTGCTATGCTCGATGGGCTCCGGCTATGCCATGGTCTTCATCTTTGGACTCATTGCATTGAGGTCGACTCGAAGGTCCTTTAGCTGCTATTAACCAATAGATCTGGCATCCCATGGAAATATCTGGAGCTCTGTGACGAACTGTGGTGCCTCCTTGACCTCTTCAATCCTACCGTTCAACACATATTCAGAGAGGGGAACCAAGTAGCGGATTTCTTCTCCAACATTGCTTGTAACTCTAGCTCCCCGAAATTCTTCATGGCTGAAGAGGATGTTCCCAAGTTGGCCAAGGGGCTACTGAGATTGGATCGCTTACAGTAAGGCAATATTAGGTAGATTGGCTAACCTCTCTTTGTTTTCGCTATTTTTTCTCATCCCTTCCTATATGCTGACGGCTTAGGGGCATGTCCCCAAGCTACACAGGGGTATGCCCCAGTGACTATGTTCGATATATTATTCTAATGCATCATACTACCTTGGTGGTGACTAGTGGAGCGGGTACATTACTCTCATTTCAAGAGGGGTGCGCTCTCTTGGGACCCCCTAGGTCATTTATTAAAAAAAAGATATGATTTTGATGCATGAGTATGAACATGAACATGAACATGAACTAAATGCATAAAAGAAAATATAAAGAGAAGAGATGGGCTTATTGGTTGTTTTCTCCAATTGGCGTCAAGAGGAAGAAGAACTTTAAAAAACAAAAACAAAAACCGACCGACAGGATCATCGACTGGTCAAGTGCATCCTCCCCCAGGGAGGGAGCATGTTCTCACTCCCCCAGGCTGAAGCTGTGGCCCTAAGATTTATTAATATAATAAAATGGATACAATGACAATGGGTCATACCCATGTGAGAACAAGGAAGGACCAAAAAAATAAGAGATCAAAAATAGCAGGCTGCGGGGCCTACCCCTGTGCGAACATAAAAGGAATCAAAAAATGAAGAAATCAGAACTAGGAGGCCCACTGGACTAATTACAGTTGCGGAGAGTAGGCAACCCAGCTTTATCCATCTTAAGCGCCCCCTAGCCATCCGCGGAAGATCCCTCACATGAGTAAAAACTAAATTGTCTTGAATACCACATGCATAAGAAGCCAGAGAGTCTGCTACTTGGTTGCCCTCCCTATATACATGCTGCACCGAACACTTGCTATCTTGGAGAAGATCCAATATTTTCCTCCACCATGGTAGAAAAGTCCAATTGGGAGCCACACCTTTCCGAATTGCTTCAACAAGCAGAGCATAGTCTGAGAATACGGCCGCCAGATTAAGGCCTCCATGCATGGCAATGGATAGCCCGTCGTGCAGCACCCTTGCTTTAGCTAAGAGACTACTACCGTAGCCATAGTGGAATGCAAAACTAATCAGCATATTGCCACCTGAGTCTCGAACACAGGCCCCTCCACCGCACATGTCTGGATTACCTTTCGAGGCCCCATCAACATGAAGAGTGAACTGGTTCGCCACCAATCTGCGAAGGACCAAGATGGGCTGTTTGAAAACCACCCGGGGGTAAAGATGATAAAGGGCCAGCCTACTAGCTTGTGTTGTAGACACTGGAAGAAGAAAACCCAGCTTGTCAAGAGGAAGAGGAAGAAGAACTCCAAGAGATCAGCTTGGGGCGCATGGGAGACTCCACCTTTGAGCCTTTGGTCTGGCAGCACCTCCCCTTGATCAATAGAACTGGCCTTTTCAACAAGCGGGAGATGGTCCTATTTATAGTGGTGAAATTCGGAGTTTAATTCAATAGAAAATAGGAAAATTAATTTTATCTGGATTTGGAAGAGAATATTCATTGGCCTTGTGTCCTCCCAACCTTAAAAAGCATTCGGACCCTTTCCCAAGGGGAAAAAGAGCTCAAAATGAAGAAAGAAGGAGGTTCTATCTGGATTCGGAAATCTATAGGAAATGGCGGCCAGCATAGAAGTCGCCATTTAATTAACATCAATTTAAAGGGGTGCCAGTTTTGAGTTAAATACGGGAAGTTTAGAAATTTTTAAAATTAGAAAAGAATTGGCGTCTAGGGGTCCGGTCACCAATTAAGAATTTATACGAATTTTGGACGGAGTTAAAAGTTCAAAGTAAGGCAAGGAAGAACGTGTATGGGGTCCTAGATGTGTTTTAGAATAGGCGACATCTTAAACGGACACCCTTTCTTGAATATTCTGGAAATTAGAAAATTACCAAAAATCGAAAAGAAATTCACGTCCATCTCTACAGACACGAATTAGGAATTATTTGAATTTGGCAATTATTGAAAAATAGAATGGGAATTAACGTCAAAATGGTGGTCGCCCATTCAAGAACCTGTCCACTGTACTAGACGCGATTTCAGAAAATAGCGCCCTTTGAAAAGTCGTTAATTGAATAATTAAAATGGATAAAAGAAGACGCGTTGAGGGTCCTGGACGCGTTCAAGAATAGATGACTTTCAGGGCAGACACTTTTTCAATAAATATTTCAAGCCAAAAATAGTGAGAAAATAAGAACGTGTCCGCTGTGTCGGACGCGATTTTTAAAGAGTCAACTCCTCCCAGGCCGATGCGTCGACTCAAAAGAAATGGCGGCAACTCAAAAAGGTGCTTATTCTTTGGAAAGGAAATGGCGTCCAATGGGCTAACGCTAATTCAGAAAAGTTCCAAGAAATTGGAGAAAAACCAAAGAAAAATCAAAAAAAATGGGGGAAAGCTGAATATTCGAGAAAAATAAGAAAAATCACTCAAATAAGTTGATTTGAGAGTCAATTTGGGGCATCACAATGTAATAGAAGATATGTTCAAAATGATGTTAAATTTGGCGTGTCTACACTTCACCTCAACAAAAAATGACAAAACTCTAGAAGGCAAAGCATTTGACCTACTAGACTAAAAAGGTGAGGTATTCACCTCTGCAAGAGCATTCGCCTTAGCACACCGATAATGCGACTCTATCACTATAAGAAAATACAAGGATAGGGATGGATTTTTGAGACGGAATTTTTTCGTCTCAAAATCCATCACTAAGAGTGACAGAATTATGATGGTTAAAATATCCGTCGCAATTTCAGACGAAATATAAATCCGACTCAAAATCTATAACATTTTTCGATGATTTTTGGGATGCATTTAAATTCCATCAAAACTTATTACAGATATTTTTTTAAAAAAGTAAAAAGAATACGATGGAATTTAATTATGTCCCAAAATCCGTCGAAAATTGTGATGGATTTTGGGATAGATTAGAATTCTGTTGGAATTTTTTTACCTTTTTTTTTAAATATTCATAATAAGTTTTGAGATGGAATTTAAATATGTCTCAAAATCTGACAAAAATTGGGACAGATTTTGGGATGGATTTATATTCCGTCTGAAAATTTATTAACGTAATTTATTTTTAAAATATAGTAAAATGAATTGTGACTGAATTATTTTATGTCCCAATTTCCAATAGATTTGGGACAGATTTGAATTTAATCTCAAATTTTATTTCTGATATTCTTTTTAAAAAAGTAAAAAATCGATGGAATTCTATTCCATCACAAAATCTGTCAGAAATTGTAATAGATTTTGGAATGGAAAATAATTTTGTCTATAAATTTCTTAACTTCATTTATTTAAAGAATTGCTGAACAAATAATTGAGATAGAATAAAATAGAACGGATAGGACCGACGAGCGGGCCGAACTCAAATCCTAAATTTGGCACATGGGTCTAGTCAGGCCAGGTTTTTAGGCCCGACCAATTTGCCTGCGAGCCAAAAAGGGCCTTAAAGTCTGGCCCAAAATCGGGCTAGGATTGCGGGCCTGTCGGGCCGGCCTAACTCATTGACTGCCATAATTTTTACTAGTCATAAATCTGTCACAAAGTTTTTATAATATTTTATATTTATATACTTAAATAATGTAAAGTTAAATTTGTCAGCGTTAGAAAATGATACACAACTCAGCATTACGTAGATCCAACCTTTGGATTTACTCCCAAGTAATATCCAACCATACGTTTTAACTTTGATCAATATCTTACTGTTGGATTAACTCCAGAATGAAAATGTAACTGTTTGATTTAAATTTGACGAAGATACTAAATTTGGCTATTGGATTTAAGCCGTTTGAAGATGGTCCAACTCTTAGATTTGCTCTTGATCTAAATCTATCTGGTCTTGATTGAAATCTGATCATGATTTGACAATTAGATTTACTACTGATCTAAATCTAACTATTGGATTCAAGTTTTCATAAAAGTTTGACAGTCAAACACGCCACAAAGAAAGGTACTTATTCCATTGCAAAACCGTCCCAAATTTGTCGCTAATTTGGGACAGAAATATATTCGTCAAAAATTCATGCCAAATTAGCGACAGAAATGGAGATGGAATAAAATGCCGTCGCTAATTTGGGACAGATTTCTCACGAAAATAATTCCATCCCAAATTAGTGACGAATTTAGGACAATTTTGCAACGGAATAAGTACCCTTCTTTCGTAGCATGTTTGACGGTGAAACTTTTATCAAAACTTAAATCCAAATGTCAATGTTAGATCAGTAGTAAATATAACTACCAGATCTTGATCAGATTTCAGTCGAGACCAAATGGATTTAGATCGAGATCAAATGTAATAGTTTGATCATCTTTAAAGGACTTAAATCCAATGGGAAGGGAAGGCGAGTGGGCCCAACTCAAAGCCTGAGTCTAGCACGTGGGCGTAGTTGGGTCGGGCTTTTAGGTCCGACCTCGCCCCACTGGCCAAAAAAGGTCTTGAAACTGGGCCCAATTTTGGGCCAGGATAGCGGGCTTGTCAGGCCAAGCCAGCTCATTGACTGCCATAATTTGTACTAGTCATAAATCCGTCGTAAAATCTTTTTTCAATATTTTATATTTATATATTTAAACAATGTAAACTTAAATTTGCCAACGTTACCAAACCATAGCAAACTCAACATTACAAAAATCCAACTATTGGATTTGCTCCAAGGTAACATCTGACCGTACGTTTTAATTTTTATTAAGATCTGACCGTTGGATTTAATTTTGATGAAGATGCGACTATTGAATTTTCTCTCGATCTAAATATGACCGTTGGATTTAAGCAGTTTGATGATGATCCAACTGTTAGATTTGCTCTTGATCTACATCTATTTTATCATGATCAAGTCTTGTTGAAGGTCTGATAGTTTTTCGTCACAAAATCATCCTAAATCCGTCACTAGTTTGGGAAGAAAATATTTTCCAGAGAAATCCATCCTAAATTAGCGATAGAATTGTGTTACGTCTCAATTTTTGTCACTAATTTGGGGCAGATTTCTGATGAAAATTTTTTCTTCCTAAATTAGCTACGGATTTTGGATGGTTTTGCGATGGAATAATTTACCCCTCCTTCGGTGGCTACTTTAACGGTCAAACTTTTATAAAAAGCTTAAATCTACCGGTCAAAGTTAGATCACCGGTAAATCTAATTGCCAGATCTTGATCAGATTTCGATCGAGACCAGATAGATTTAGATTGGGAGCAAATCTGACAGTTAGAAAATATTCAAATGGCTTAAATCCAATAGTCATAGTTAGATCTGGAGTAAATTCAACAGTTGCATCTCCGTTAAACTTATATCCAACGGTCATATGTTGATCAAAGTTAAAAACGTAAGATCAGATGTTACTTCTAGAGCAAATGCAACGGTTGGATATTTGTAATGATGAGTTGGGTATTAGTTGCCAACATTGACAAATTTAAGTTTATATTATTTAAATATATAAATTTAAAATATTGAAAAAATTTACTACATATTTACGACTAGCACAAATTAGAGCAGTCAATGAGTTGGGCCGGTCCGACAGGATCGCGATCTTGGCCCGATTTTGGGCCTGACTTCAAGGCACTTTCTGGCCCGTAGGCCCTTGGTCGGGCCTAATAGCCCAGCTCGACTAGGCTTACACGCCGAACTCAGACTTTGAGTTCTACCCAGTTACCGACCCTACCCATACTATTTTTTAGTCTCACTTATTATTAAGTATTTTCTTTAAAAAATAGATGTGCTTTACATTTTTTGAAAGTGTCGGGCGGAGCTTGACATAGCTCGGGCCTTGGCTAGGCTCAGACTTTAATATTGATGAGTTGGGCCGGGGCCGGATTGACTTAAGCCCGGGCCCGAGGTTGTATGTTATTATAATTTTTTACTTTAATATATTTTAAATTAAAAATTAAGATAATAATATGTGTTATATTTTTTAGTATATTTTTATTTATCATTATACTAATTATAAAGGATAGAGATGGATTTTGGGATGGAATCAGAAAGGTAGGATCTGGGACAGAATTTGGGATAGAAATGAATCCACCCTTAAATTCTTATTTCCCTCCACTGAAACCCCAAATCCCTCACTCTCACCTCACTCCACTCTCTCTCTCTCTCTCTCTCTCCCATCGTGACTGTTGTGGCCCATCACTATCCACCATCTACGTCTGCTATCGTCCCCTTACTGCCGGTAGGTCTTCCTCACCCTATCTCTGTGTTTTTTTTTTTTGGTTGCATTACTGGGCCAGCGGGGGACGATGGTGTTGGGGTCCGGTGGGGGTGGGTCTCAGTGGGGGAGGGGAGGGGGGACGGGGTCCGGTGGGGGAGTGGAGTAGGGGATGGGAGGTTGTCCGATGAAGCCTAAGGGAAGGGGGGTCTGCAAGGGGAGGGGAGGTGCTCTGGTGGGTCTTCTGCATACTATCTCTATCATCTTTTTTTTTCATGTTGGGCCTATAGGGGACGACAAAGGTGGGGGGGGGGTCTGGTGGGGGAGGGGAGGGGAGGGGTGGGGAGGGGGGTTGTCCAGTGGAGAAGGTGAGGGTGCTGGTCCATTGGGGGAGGGGATGAAGGCTTCTATGGGGGAGGGGAGGGGGGTCCAGTGGGGGAGGGGAGGGGGGGTAGGCCGATGGGGGATGGGGGGCGGGCTCCTGTAGTGGAGGGGGGTGGTCCGACGGAGGAGGGGAGGGTGCGTGGTCAAATGGTGGAGTGGAGCGGCTCCCTGGTGCCCCGGAGAGGGGGGTTTGGTGGGGGGGAGGGGCTCCGGTGGGTCCTGCCCACCCTATCTTTGTGTGTGTATGTGTTTTTTTTGTTGCATTATCGAGCTGGCGGTCGACGACAGCAAGGGGGGTCCGATGGGGGTGGGTCTCAGGTGGGGGAGGGGAGGGGTAAGGGAGGGGGTGGTCCAGTGGGGGAGGGGAGGTGAGGGGGTCCGATTGGTGATGGGAGGTGGGCTCCCTTGGGGGAGGGGTTCCGGTGGCACCAAGGGGAGGGGGTCCGGTGGGAGAGCAGGGGTCTATCTTTTTTTTCATTCCTTTGTTGATCTTTATTTTCTATGATTTTTTATTTTTTATGCATTTACTTCTAAATTTATTGATAGTTTTTTATTCAATCTAATTTTATATAATTTTAATGTAATTTAATTACTATAATTTATTCATGCAATTCAATTCTCTACAATTTGATGCACGAGTGTGTGCGTGTGTGAGAGAGTGAGATAGAGAAGGGAGTGGGAGGGGGGGCGGGTCTGGGTGGGTGGAGGGGAGGCGGGGTCCCGTGGGGGAGGGAGGGGGTCTAGCGGTGGTGGGTCTCAGGTGTGGGAGGGGAGGGGTGGGGGAGGGGAGGGGAGGTGGTCCGTTGGGGAAGGAGGGTGGTCCAGTGGGGGACGGGAGGGGGTCCGTAGGGATGGGAGGCGAGGTCCCATGGGGGAGGGGTTCTAGTGGCACCCAGGGGATGGAGTTCGGTGGGGGTGTAGGGGGTCTATTTTTTTTCTTTCTGGTGTCGATCTATATTATATGTAATTTTTAATTTTTCTGCATTTACTTATAAATTTTTTGTTATTTTTTGATGCAATCTAATTTTCTATATTTTTAATGCGATTTAATTACTATAATCCATTCATGTAATTTAATTCTCTATAATTTGATGCGCATGTGTGTGCATGTGTGTGAGAGAGAGATAGAGAAGGGAGAGAGAGGGGGCGGGTCTGGGTGGGTGGAGGGGAGGCATGGTCCTGTGGGGGAGGGGAGGGGGGTCCGGTGGGGGTGGGTCCCCGGTTGGGGAGGGGTGTGGTCCGGTGGGAGAGGGGAGGCAGGGTCCCATGAGGGAGTGGAGGGTTGGGGTGTGGTCTGGTGGGGAAGGGGAGGGGTTCCCTAGATCCTAAGGGAGGGGGGGTCAGTTAGGAGAGGGGATAGGATCTAGTGGGTCTACCCCACCCTATCACTATGTGTTTCTTTTTCTTTTTTGGTCGCATTGTCGAGCCAATGGGGGACGACGATATGGGGGTCTTGGTGAGGGATGGGAGGTGGGTAGAGGGGAGGGGAGGGGAGGGGGGTAGTCTATTTTTTTTTAATTTGTAGACGACAATGGATTTGGTTATTTAAAGCATGCGAGATCGTTAGTCTCAATTAGAATGTTTTTTATCTTTGGGTGGAGAGGAGGGGAGGGGTCAGTGTGTAGGGGAGGGGAGGGGGACCAGTGGGGGAGTGGAGTGGGTATGCTTTTTTAGGGAAAATTTTTTCTCTATCATCTCAGTGGTTGCTTCTTCTATTTATACACAGCTTTACATTATTTAGCCTTGAAGTTCTTTATTTGAAGATTTTTTAAATTAGATGTTTAATTTGATGTATGGATGATGATGAGTGAGATGTTCTTTAATCTAATGTTATTTAATTATATGTGGTGTTCCATGTGAGCTGAGGTGTGTGGGTCCAACCAAACATGACACGCACCTCAGGAGAGCGTGTTAAATCCATGTCAATGAACCTTCCCATTCAAGACTTTGGGATTGATGTGGTTGTTCTCATTTTCTCAACGAGAACATATACATCTATCTTAAAGTCTTGAATTGTCCCGTTCGAATAATATGTGAAGGTTTGATCGCACTTAGCTGGTCATTTACTATATGTGCTTGTATGGTTTGTGAAAAATTTTGCTTGCATCTTCTCACTCTTCTCTAGTATACCTTTATTGATTTTGAGTATTTTCTTAACCACTTACTAGTAAGTGTTTATGAAATTTTTGTAATCAATAAATATTTTTGGTATATCAGAGAAGTGTGGGGATATGTTGCCAAAATTTTCAGCAAATCAAACATGACATATAGTAAGTGATCGTGTGATCAATCCTTCATGGATAGGTTAAAAAGTGATAATCTAAATAATACTCCCTTTCTATTCAAATTATCTATGTCGAACGATGTGAGGAAAGGGTCATGTTTATTTTTTGAAGTAAGAATTTCAAAGTTGTGTGTGTGTTAACATTTAGTTAATGCAGAAAAAAAATTGTAGATCGTTCATGGACGTATCGTAGAGTAGTTGACCGAGTAGTGTCTGTACAGTTTAAAGATGGAGTTGAGACGTTCATTCATTTTGCATTGGGGAATCTAAGTGCGGTAGTAGATAAAGAAGGTCACATCCGATATTCTTGTTCAGTTTGTAGAAACTTGAAGTGTATTTCACTATGGGAGGTGCAAAATCATTTGTACAGGAAAGGGTTTGTGGAATATTATATGAATTAGACGTGTCATGATGAGGATGTATGGTCGTATGAGCCCGCCAATATTGCAGGTACAAGTACGTACATGAATATGGTTATAGATGTTACTAGTTCCAGTTTTAATGTTCATGAAGAACATGTATACAATGAAGAAGGGCCGAACAAGATAGCTATATAGAAGATTTTATCAATTACTTAGGGATGCTAATAAGCTGCTGTGGGATGGTTGTCAAAAGCACACTCAGTTATCTGTGGTCTCACAGTTGTTGAACTTGAAATTTGAATTTCACACCAGTGAGTGTTGCTTTGACCGTCTCCTCCTCCTGATCAAGAATATGTTACCTCGAGAAGAAAAGCTACATGAAAATTTTTATCGTGCAAAGAAGATCGTGAATGAGACAGGGCTTGGTTATGTGAAAATAGATACATACCCGGCCTAATAATTAAATGTTATATTATAAAGAGGATGAAGATAAGAGTTTATGCTCTATTTGTCATCGTGATAAATTTAAACCTAAGAAAGAGGAAAATTCAAAGCAAAAGGACGAACCATACAAATCATTGCGATACTTCTTTATTCACGTTGTAGCAACCTAGTAAAATAAGCAAAGAAATAAAGAATTATATCTAAAAAAATCTTTTTACAATAGTAATAATTGCGACCTAGTGGTTAATGGGCCAAGTTTTAAAAGGAGAAAATAAATGCTTTTGTGCCATAAAGTGTTAAAAATAAAATCCATAAATCAATGACAATAGAAGCTTAACTTGTTAAACTATTAAGAAATCTTATCGGGCATTAAACGCACTATCCTACTTAGTGATCCATTAAGGGGTCGGCCAAAACCCTAGAAGGGTGCTACTGTTTAGATTAGGATGCAATTGGGGGATCATATAGGGCTCTTCATCCACCTAGGTCCTAGGTCGTGTCACATCAGAATCATAGGATTTGGCCATTTCCACGTAAGACTCCTTTAATCACGGTATATTGCTTAGCAAGAATTCTAGGGTTTGATGAGTCTATAAATATTGGTCTTGAGCCCAACAAAATCTTATTGCTGTGGACTCAAGGTTAGGGCGCATCTACAGTTGGCGAGCGTAGAGTAGAAAGGCTATTCGTGGGGTTTGCTATTGGGCCGTGTCTGTCGTGGTCTCTTTTCTCTCTCTAAGATAGGTGATCTCTCATGCAAAATGAAATTAATCTCCATGTTACATAGGGCAACATGTACTCTTCGTTTCTATATCAATAGCATCATGTTTGATCAAGTATACTGTGATAATTTTAAACTGGAATGCGGCCCAATACTGTCCGTAATAGTTTCTAGGAGTTTTTTATTCAATTTAACTAACGTTTGTTCATGTGACGCCATTTTAGATAGCCTCTGAGCGGAAAGGGGCCAATTTTCGAATTGGCAACTGAGCACCAAACGCTATTTTAATGTACGTCTTTCCTGCCGATGCTATTTGTATTTTTGCATGACAACTGACACACATTAACCTTCTAATCACTTTCCCAAACAGTTTCTTCTAACTAATTCAATCTATAAATCGCTAAGATCGGAACTTGAAATTCATCGTGAACTGGAAACATGATTATTCCTGATAAATGTCCTTCTCATGGTTCTACCATGATCAGAAACTGTCTAAAGCATATAAACTGTTATCTTAAATCTCTGCACATACGCCCCTATTGATTGCTTGCACGTAGGTTTACTGTGTTAAATAGTGTCCAGTCAGCAGATGCTAAATTTTAATCCACGTCATCAGGATAGATGCTATTTTGAATAGCAGCTGTGTACACAAATGTGGTGTGATTATTGGAAAATGCTAATCTAATTGGCGCCTTACCGGAGAACGTGATTTCCTGAGTCTTTTTGATTCTCGTGTTGTGATCCCGTATCATGGATATTTGGCACTCATGTCACATTGCTATGACATGGTCCCTGTTTCTCATGGATTTCTGCGATTACATTAATTTCTTAGTGAAGTTAGAATCTTGTTGGCATAAAAAAAAAAAATCAACGTCCCTTCACGCAGGCGTCAATTTTTTAATTGGCGTCTCCTGAAATGACGCCAATTCCCTTGGGTCGACGCAGCCTTCCACAGGTCGACTCACATGAATCAACGCCCATTAACAAAGACGCCAATTCTTTAAGTGGCGCCTTTCCAAAGTGACGCGAATTCCTGATATTAATAGATTTTCTAAAGATTATTAGATTTCTTAATCTGATGAATTGGCGCCCAACAACAGCAGCAACAGTCGGCATATAGTAGCGGCAACAATCGGCAAAAAAAAAAAACAAAGAAAAAAAGAAGAAGAAAAGGGAAGCCTTCTTCCCTGCTTTCCCTATAAATATAATCCTATGGCAAGAAGAAAAGGAGGAGATGCTGAAACGTTGAAGAAACTCTGTTGCGAGAGTTGAAGAGATAGAGAAGAGAGTGGTGAGGGAATTGGAGCAGAACCTGTGGCCCTTGCTCCCTCCCCCTTTGTATCTTTTTGTTGTGTCCCGGAGGGTGGCAATCAAGAGGGGAGGGGTGAATTGATTGGTCAATAAAAATTAATTACTAACTGAAATGCTAGTAGGAATGAAAACCACAAAATAGAAGGAGATCTAGTTAAGCAAACACTCAACCTTATCGGAACAAGATCTCTCTCGCGAGTACACGTAAATAAAGGTATCAATGCTATGACGGAGATTGAGATCACTCAGCTACACATGAGGCCCACTCGTTACAAAGCACGAAGAATAAACCACAAAGGAGGCACATGATTTTTAAGTGGTTCGGGTACACAAATGTGTCCCCTACGTCCACCCCTCACACGTGAGGATTAATGCTCCACTATGAGGTGAGACACACACATGCTGTAACAACAGCCAGCACACACATGGCATCCTATCTTGGCCACCACACACACACACACACGCTCGTATCAAAGATCACGAGCACACACACACAAAAATGCGGTTCTTTAAGTTCAAAGATTACAACAGATATTCAAGCTCAAACAGCAGAGATTTGAGAAGATTAGAATAGAGAAGATTTGCAGCGATTAGAGCTCCCCCTTTCTCTTCTTCGAAGGTACTTGAACTCCTTTGCAGGATGAAGACCGTTCTTGAAGGAGGATGATCGATTCTTGCATGGACACTTGTTGTATCTTGGATTTCTATGCAGCTTGCAGCAGAGGAACGTTTGGGGACTTGAAACTTCACTCTGCCCTTCGTATTCACGCTCAGAATGGTGTGGAAGATGCTCTGGAGCTGCTGCCTGCGACCTGCACTCACAAGGGTTAGAAAGCACACACAAATTTCAGATCTCACTGCTTGGTTAGGGTTTGTGACCCAATGAGACAGTTTTATGCTTCCAGATCGATCAAGGGACACCTTAGGGACCATATCCACGAATCTAGGAGTGATTTGTGGCTGAGGGACCGGACTGGTTTGACAAAATGGCCGTGGATGTGAAAGTCCAAAATCGCGGCTGCACAGTGGTGTCGACACCAAGGCCAGGCCCAAAGCAGAAAACTGACGGCCAAAGAAACCCACAATTGGTGTCAACACCAGGTGTCGACACTAGGACATGGCCTATAGCGGAAACCTGCTGGCCAGTACAAAAACAAATGGGTGTCGACACCAGGTGTCGACACCAGGCTTCTGACAGAAGAAAAAATAAAATGGCAGAACATATGGAAACTGGTGTCGACACCAGGTGTCGACACCAGGTGTCGACACCAAGCAAATATGAACTCAAAAACACCCGATGAACTAGATATATAACCGAACAACCTCACCGGGGTTTTGCCATTTTAAGTTTGGTATTAGAAGTCATTCTTACCTGCAAGAACACCTCAAGAAGGTTAAATTTATATTGGCATTCATAGAACAAATCCACTCATGCATTTCTCATTAAGTCATGAATCTATGAATGATGAATGAAGCTTACGCTTATGGCTTTTACCATGATCTTATCTATCGGATGGAAAGACATATATCTATGGACTCCACTGACCATCCATGAGGAGTTTATCCACAGGTCAGCACATATCCCTGAGTGCATGTATTTATTGATCCGAGCCTTGTGAAAGACTTACACAAAATAGCATTATTTTCTTCACACCATGGGTTACCAAAAGCCATTGACAAGTGTTACAAAAGAGTGTAACAAGACTCCAATAAGTTTGCCATGAATCAACAAGTCCAAGGAGTTTGAGATTATACCGAATCCATATGACAAAGATGTCAACAGTTCAATACACGGTAACGTAGGATTTCTAATCTCAAACCAACAAAGAATCAATACATTCCAATTTCATAACCCATGAAGTTCAAGGAGACAATCATATTGAAACAATAAGCCATTTAGCAATATCTCATTTGACATCATCAAAACTCTTGAAGCCACACATCATAGACTTGGGAGCAACAATCTCCCCCTTTTTGATGATGACAAAAAAATGCTATGTGCTACTGTTCAAGAAATGAAATTGATCAGCATGAACGTGATGAAAGGATCAAGGTACAATTCAAGTGACAATGTAATAAGTAACCAAGATAACCTTTTTAAGAAATTGACCTGCATTGAACCACAAGCTTTCATATTTGTTGAACTGAATGGCAACAACAACAAAATGATTTTATAGCCATAAGTAGCAATTTCATTTGAAGAGCGTTGAACCAACAAACACCTGGACATCATAGCTAAGCATGCCATGATATGAATATAACTAAACAAGACTCTAGTACTAGATGCAAAGAATCGAATGCAAACTAAATGCATGGGAAACAAGCAAGCATGCAAGCATGCAAAACACACATAATAAGCATAATAAGCAACATATTAGTAGCAACATAGAATTCATATGTCTCCCCGTTTGACATCAACAAAAATAAGGGGGAACCAGGGTACAAGTAGCATATCCGACATGCATAACAGGATTCATTCCGATCCGGAGGAGGGTGGAGTAGGTGGACGGCGAATGTAATCAACTATGGTAGTGAACTGAGCGATTTGAGCATCCATGGCAGACTTTAAAGCATCAAGAGAGGTATTGATAGTCTGAAATTCCTGAAGATACGTGGTGTGATGAAGATTCAATTTCGCCACATCCTGAGTAAGAATATCCACTATCTCCCTGAGGTGACCCACCTCACCACCCATAGTCTCCATCGAAAGTTGAAAATCAGATAAGTCCGTGGAGGCTGCATGAGTTCCAGAAGTGCCACCTTCTTCATGCTGAGCTTCTCCCTCTTCATCATCAGAAACATCTTCGGGATCTTTATCTGGCACAGCTTTGAGTGTACGAACAAGGCGTCCTTGAGCATCCCGAACATAACCCATGTTCTTACAAACCGAGTTAACAGTATAAATGTCAGCTTCCCGGAGTGTTTGACAAGGCTCATCGTTGAGTTGAATATTTACCGCATGAAAGATAGCAGTTAATGCGGCTGCATAAGGGAGAGTTCTACTGCGGTGATGGGTAAAACTGATGATGTGATCAAGAATGACTGAGGGAAAATTAATGGGCTCTTCTTGCAGCAGACCATATAACAGAAACATTTGTTGATCGGTGACCTTCTCTCGTCCCCCAGCCTTGGGAAGCAAGATTGTGGTAAGCATATGATGGAGAATGCGCTGAAGAGGGGGAAAATGGTTAGCATTTAAGCCGCTAACAGATCGATCCCCCATTTCTTCTCCTATCATAATCTGATAAACCTCATGTTCGGCATGCATTGCATTCTCATAGGTGTCACCGGCATCAGGTAAATCAAATGCATGTGCAAGAAATTTTCTGGAAAGAGCGATCGCCTGGCCATTCACGACTGTAGTATACTTGCTTTTTCGAACAATCATATTTCCATAGAATTGGAGAACAAGTGAATGATAAATTTTTCTGTGAGCAGACATGAACGTACCCAAATTTGGCTGAGCTTCAATTAACGGTAACAGTTCGAGAAGTGCTTTATGTAGATCTTGGAAATTCACAGCCCGTGGTCGAAGAACCTTGCGATCCATCATTTTAAACTGTGTGGGCATGGGTCTTTGCTGGAGAGCATGTTGTTCATCCGTTTTAGCCTTGACTTCCTTCTTTCTGCGGGATTCGGCAACCTTTTCTTTGCCGGATGCATGCCTCTTCGGAGCCATTGGAACCAACTTTGATAGGAGACGGACGGAGCAAGGAATAGATCTCTCTGTTCAACGAAGGATCCCTTACCTCGGCTGGACGGATTATCTACGAAACACCCACGCTCCAGGAGACGAAAGCCGAAGAGGGCAGCCACGGATGCTCGGCAAGGGGAGGGCGCGGGTGCCACGGTGATGTCCGCGCGTTCTCGGGCTTGAAAGGGCTTGGGGCTTGCAAGAAAGAGGTCATGGGGATGAAAGGAGGGCGGCACGGGAGTTGGAAGGGCATTAGGGCAAGTGTGGGAGGGGGTTCGAACGGGTTCGAATGGGGTTCGAACCCCACAGATAGGTTCGCGAATGGGTCACGACCGGACGGTGTCGACACTAGGTGTCGACACCAGTTTTGCCAAGTTCTACCCGCCAAAAAAAAAAAACAGAGTAGGAAGGGGTGTCGACACCAGGTGTCGACACTGCCCAGACTGCTATATAAAAAGTGTTTTAACAGTGAGTTACAAGAAAGGATTTGAATTCCAAGGAATAAGGCTTGATACCCAAATGACTTAGGAATGAATATGAGAAATTCATGTGATAAAATGTTTGGGTTTGTCATTTTGGTGATGTTCACATACAAAATCAATCACACACACCAAAGACTAATTCCTACCTTTCCGGACCATGTGTCACCCGTTCCTTCATGTGGCTGTGCTTTATTTAACAAGGAATATAAGGACATAGAAAGCCAAGGAGTGCATTATATAGGTTTATACAACGAAACACACTCCATGCACTGACATTCCACATTCAAGCAATTTACACATAATACACACATTAACATGATGCATATGCATGACCAAGGAAAACTACAAAGGCATGTATCTTCTAGTTAGGTGAAGTAAATGCAAACGCATGAGATGAGACCAACTAATACCGGACATACACTAACCTTCCAAATGACAAATGCCCAATTCTCTCCTAAAAGAAGTGAATTTTTCTTCATTAAGAGGTTTAGTGAAAATGTCTGCAACTTGGTTATTAGTGTCAACAAACTGAATTACGACATCACCTTTGCTGACATGATCACGCAGGAAATGGTGCCTAACCTCAATATGCTTAGTGCGAGAATGATGCACGGGGTTTTTTGAAAGATTTATAACAGAGGTGTTATCACAAAGGATGGCTGTGTTTTTAAGTGTGATGCCAAAATCAATCAACTGTTGTTGTATCCAGAGCACTTGGGCAACACAACTACCTACGGCCATGTATTCGGCCTCGGCGGTTGATAATGCCACAGAGTTTTGTTTCTTGGAAGCCCATGAGACCAGGCATCCTCCAAGGAACTGGTAGTACCCACTTGTGCTCTTCCGGTCTATTTTGCAACCCGCGTAATCGGCATCGGAATAACCAACCAATTCAAGACATGAACTACGCGGAAACCATAAACCAAGTTCACAAGTGCCAGCAATATATCTAAAGATGCACTTCACGGCCAACATATGAGATTCTTTAGGACTCGATTGAAATCTAGCATATAAGCATGCTGCATATTGAATGTCGGGCATGCTGGCAGTCAGATACAACAAAGATCCTATCATACTTCTGAAAAGGGTTTGATTGACGGCTTTACCTTTCTCATCATGGTCAAGCTTTAATGATGTGGACATGGGAGTTCGTTGTGGCTTTGTTTCATATAGTTTGAATTTATTGAGCAGCTCCATAGCATATTTCTTTTGGTTTATGAATAAACCATCAGTCGTCTGTGTCACCTGCAATCCCAAGAATAAGGTTAACATTCCCATAAGACTCATTTCAAACTCACTTTGCATTAGTTTCGTAAAGTTTTCACTAAGAGATTCCTTGGTGGAGCCAAAGATGATATCATCCACATACACTTGAACGATTAGAATTTCCTTACCATTCATTTGTGTGAAAAGAGTCTGATCGACATTACCTCGATTGAATCCATTTTGAATGAGAAATTCACTTAATCGTTCATACCACGCACGGGGTGCTTGTTTCAGACCATAAAGAGCTTTGTCTAGCTTGTATACATGATCTGGATGCTCCATATCCTCGAATCCCGGCGGTTGCTCCACAAACACGTCCTCCTGGATATAGCCATTTAAAAATGTACTTTTAACGTCCATTTGAAACAATTTAATGTTATTGCAGCACGCAAATGCTAAAAGAATCCTCACTACCTCAAGTCTTGCTACTGGAGCAAATGACTCATCAAAATCAATTCCCAGCTCCTGGCTATAACCTTTGGCTACAAGCCTCGCCTTGTTCCTAGTTACCACCCCTTGATCGTTTGTTTTGTTTCGAAAGATCCATTTGGTTCCGATCACAGAGTGGTCTCTAGGACGAGGCACAAGGAACCACACTTTGTTCCTTTGGAACTGGTGTAGTTCTTCATGCATAGCCATGATCCAGGAATCATCTTTTAAGGCACCTTCTAAAGAGTGAGGTTCTGATTACGAAAGTAAAGCTATGTAATCCAGATTTTCAACTTCCCTGAATGAGGAACGCGTTCTTATTCCTTCTTCCACATTGCCTATGACAGCTTCCGGCGGATGGTCTTTAGCAAAGGTCCATTGCCTTGGTAGCTAAAGTTCAATCTGATCTTGCTGATTTTCACCAGCATCTTGTTGTTCTTCACTTCCTGATGTATTAACTTTCTCTAACAACTTTCCCGTATCATCATCTTCTAATTCTCCTTCCTGCAAGATAGACTTGTCATTAGTGTTCTTGGATGATGATTCATCAACTATGACATGGGGGCTTTCCTCAACTACAAGAGTTCTCAAGTTGTACACTTGATAGGCTCTTGAGCTAAGAGAGTATCCAAGAAATATCCCCTTGTCACTCTTGGGGTCAAACTTAGCCAAGTCCACCTTGCCGTTGCTATGGATGTAACAAATGGAGCCAAAAGATTTGAAGTAAGATATATTTGATTTCTTACCTCGATATAGCTCATAAGGTGTTTTCTTTAACAAAGGCCTTACCATGGCTCAGTTGATTATGTAGCACGCAGTGTTCACGGCTTCAGCCCAGAAATACCTTGGTAAATTGTTCTCATTTAGCATAGTCCTAGCCATTTCAACTAGTGTTCTGTTTTGCCTCTCAACTACCCCATTTTGCTCGGGGGTCCTTGGTGCGGAGAAGTTGTGCATATACCCTTGATCCCTACAGAAATTACTGAACTCATGGTTATCAAATTCCTTACTATGATCACTCTACACGGTCTTGATGCAGCATCCTTTTTCATTTTGAACCATCCTGCAAAATGCTTCAAACTCCATCAAGATATCACTTTTGTGAGAGAGAAAATACACCCAGCTATATCTTGAAAAGTCATCCACAATTACAAACCCGTATAGCTTACCACCCAAGCTATTTGTTCTGCTTGGTCCGAACAGATCGATATTGTTGTGTATGTGATTTTGATGATTACAAAATGCCTTTGTTGCTTAGCCTTGTGCGTGAATGCTCTTCACTTGAACTGGTTGTGGAAATGATCATAAACTATTTCTTTTAGGATATCATCATGTGGATGCATTGTAATTCTATAAGGCTTATCATCATGTGGATGAATTGTAATTCTACAAGGCTTATCATCATGTGGATGTATACGTGCTTTGAAGTTAGCACAAACATTGCATATATATTGTCTCTACACTTGGTGAGATTGCTTTGTATTTAATGAGAAGCCTCTGTGAAAAACATACTTGGGTAAATGTCATTTTGAGCATCATGTCATATTGAGCCTCTCATATTGAGCATCATGTCATATTGAGCCACATATCATGAATGTGTACTTTAGTAATGCTAAATGAATGGAGGGAATGATATGTGGTTTGATGAGCTTGTGGATTGATCACATGGAATGTGACTCAACATTGTTATGCGTACCTTGATTCCAAATTTGTTGATCATGCAATGATAATTCAATATTGGAACTCCATGATTCTTACATGAACGATTCAATAAAAGAACAAGCATTTAAGGACAATGTGAAACTCAGGTAAAACAATGTTGTAAGTTTCATCTTTCACTCTTGGAATAGGTTCAACGAAGCAATTTATTGTGAACATGGTGATAGTGTTAATGTTTGATGTAAAGACCTTAATTGTCAACTAACACCTTGCTTTATCATGTTTTTCAGGATGAAAAATCATTGTTGATCTTCATGGGATTATGGTAACATTTATTCAATTGTTTCCCTTTGGTTTGATGGAGGTTTTAGTTGTTTTTCAAACTCAGACTGTCTTATAGTCTTCACCATTTTCAATCCAACTGTTGGATCTCCCCTCTAAAATTATATGTTGTAGCTCTGGGAGTTTTCTTTCCAACGCCTCTAGTCTTGCTTCGATCGAAGTTCGGAGCTAGGAGAATGAATTCCTGTCGCCGAAGCGTGCAGAGCTATTTTTTTTGAAACCTGCTGAAAGGGGTCGACCCTAGGGTCGACCCCTGTATCCCAGAACCTTAAATCAGGTTCTGTTTGGGTTCTGGAAGCACGAGGGTCGACCCTGGGGTCGACCTCTTCCGTTCGAACGTCCAGCCACCATGTTTGACCGCCGTTTTCTTGCACCAAAAGTCCTACCAATCAATTCCTAATGCCCTATATGTCTCCCTAATTCGTGGATCTGGTCTCCAAGCTGTCCCTTGACCGTTCTAATCATTTATATACATCTCTTGGGTTGCAAACCCTAAGGTAGAGGATGCTAGATCTGAAAATCATTTTCTTCTAACCCTTGTATGTGCAGGTTCGAAGTTGAAGCTCCCAAGCCCTCCTCCACCTTGTTCTGAAGCTGAAAATGAAGGGAAGAAGCTTGAATCAAGGCCCAAGATCATATACAACTGAAAGCTGCATCTGAAATCAAGATCCAACCTTTGTTTGTGGTGCATTTCTTCACACTTGCTTCAAGAACGTTCTTCATCCTGCAGAGGCATTCAAATACGTTTGAAGAAGAGAAAGGGGGAGCTCTAATCACTGCAAAATCTTCCTTATTCTAATCTTTGTTGATAGAGCTTGAAAATCTTCTTTAAGGCATTATAGGAGAGCTTCATACGTCCTATCTATTGCATATATATATATGAGCTGCAATCTTTGTGATACAACAATCTTAATGCTCATGTGTTCTTTCATATAGGTTGAAGATGAAGAGGGGGATCTCTAAACCATTCATTTCTATACTCTTGTTTGAGATTATCTTGAAGTTTGAGCTTATCATTTCTATCTGTTCTTTCAGGTGAAGAAGAAATTAGAAGAAGGAAAAGACATGCATCTCGAGGAGATGAATAAGATGATATCTAAATCATGATCATCCGTCAATGAGCAAGGAGAATCAGATTTTGCTGAAGAAGGGGGAGCCTTATACTTGACACATCTGTCTAGTGTTCATCTCTATAATTTGTTTGGAGGGTCATAGCATATATGTGTTTTTGGTTCATATACATTTGAGATAATACTTAGTGTGGGTGTTCGGAGAAATGGGTCTCCGAGTGTGTAGGTTGATTTATGTGTGTCGATTTGTGCGGAGTATATCCGCGTGTGTGGTCGGACGTAACTTGGGATGCATTCCCCATGTGTGGTTGGGAGTTTACTCCCGTGTGGTTGTGTAGGCAGTGTCCTACGTGTGTGTGGACGGAGTTGTGACTCCGTGAGAGGAATTTGTTCCGGGTGTGTTCCCCAGTGTGTGTGTGTGTGTGTGTGTGTGTGTGTGTGTGTGTGTGTGTGCTGTGGCAGTAGCTTGAGGCAAGGCCTCGTATGTGTGTTGTTTGCTGCGAAAGTAGCGTGTGTGTTGTTGGGGTCCGTCCCCGTGTTGCTACATTTGTAGCGTGTAGTAAAAGCCTCACCGGTTTGGTGAGGGGTGGACGTAGGGAGCCTGTCGTGGTCCCGAACCACCTTAAAAATCCCCGTGTCTTGTGATTTGATTATTGTGATAGTGTGTTCTCTATCCTATATGTTTGTGCAATCGTGTGAGCTCGGTGAGATTGAGTGAATCTAGTTTAAACATGTTTAGATTAAATTACTCAATCTTGTATATTCCGCTGTGTGCTAGTTGTGTTTTTAATAGGACATAGTTTTTACTAGTAGGATCTATTCACCCCCCCTCTAGATCCGTGTTCCTACACTACGGGACCCAACAATTGGTATCAAAGCGAGGCTCTGTTGTCCCTAGATCTTGCGATCTACAGAGTGATCCCAGTGCATTCCACAATCATGAATTTTTCTACTGAACATATATCAATGAACTGTTTGCCAATCTTCACTGGTTTGAATTTTAATTCTTGGATAGGTAAACTGTGTGTGGTGATCAATTCTATTAATCCTTGTCTCTGAAAATTGATTTGTCATGGTCCACACATATTACCTCTAGATGAGACCAAGTGGTCTAAACAGGATGAAATGATGCATCATGATAATGTTACTGCTTTGAGTTTATTGAAAGCTTTCGTAAATACTAACAAGTATCCATTTGTATCTTCTTGTAGGACGGCAAAGGAGCTTATGGACCGGTTGATCAAGCTCAAGAAAAGGAAAGATAAAAATATCTCATGGCCGATGATGATGATCAACAAAGTGACAAAAGTGCAGAAGAGGTAAATTCTGATTCTGAAGAATTTACTCTTGATGATTTGGTTGAAGCTTATGATGAGTTGAAAAAATAATATAAGAAAGTCAAGTCAGAAAACAGAAAATTGAAAAAGAAATCTGAAAACTTGGTCCATGAAAATGGTTCTTGTGATAAATGTTCTGAGTTTGTTAACTTCAATGAACTTTTAGAGCATGATGTTGAATGTCACAAAGAAACCATTGCTTGTTTGAGAAATGAAAATGTTGCCCTCAAGAACATAATTGATCAATTGGAGAAAACTGAAAAAGATCTAAGAAACAAAGTGGAGTTAAACTCTATTGATCATGATATTTGTAATGAATTGATTATGAATGATAAACTTGCAAATGAAAATGAAGAACTCAAAAAGGAGAACAGTGCGATGCTAATTCAAATCTCCATGCTTGAAAGTCGATTGAAAAATCTTGAAAATCTGGAAAAAGGGAAATCTGTGATAGTTGATGAATCTGATAAGGTGCATGTGCTTGAACAATAAATAGCTAACTATGAATTGCACATTGCATCCCTTGAATCTGAAATTGCTGACTTGAATGCATCCTTGTCTAAGTTTGTGAATGGGGAAGAAAATCTGAACAAGATATTGGGGACTAAGGTGAATTTTCAAAGAGAAGGGCTGGGCTATAATCCTGTGAATAAAAAGAATTTTGAAAATAAAGTCTATACATCCTTTGTCCATAGTTCAAATATAGCCAGCACATCAAATGGGCCTCCAAATAAATCTGCTCCTCAAACAACGAAGAGATCAAATGAAAGTCTGAAAAAGAAACAAAACTTGCATCAAAAAGCTAAAAATGTTGTTGGTGTCACGATGAATGCCATGAAAAATCATGTTACACACACATGCATCCATAAAGAAAATCTCATGTTTTTATTGTGGTGAACTTGGTCATATGATGCATGATTGCTTTTTGATGAAATCTGAAGATCTAGGAGCATGCAAGAAAATGAATGGCTTCACAAAGCCAAGAAAGTTTTTGAACACAAAAAGAACTTTTGATAACTCTTATGTTCATGCAAGAAGACCATTTGAAAGATTTGCTCCTTTGAACTATTTTCATTGTGGAAGATTCGGTCACAGGATGAACAATTGCTTTAGTTTGAAAAATGATAACATCTCTACAGACCCACAGAAATTTCATGCTCATCCTGTTGTGAAGAAGAAAAATTTCCATGCTTATAATGATAACATTCATGCTAAATCACAGAAATTTGATTATCATGTTTATGAGAATTCTGTGAAGTCTCTTGGTTGTTGTCATTATTGTGGTGAGTTTGGGCATACCATGCATGTTTGCTCCTTAATAAATTTTGATGATATGCATGCCCAAAAATTGTGGAAGGCACCCTCTAGAGGTGCAACTAATCATCTGGGACCCAAGAAGATTTGGGTACCCAAAGCAACCAAATAAGAATTTTGTTACAGAATTATCTTGAGGTCAAGTGGAAGGCTTGGAAGATGATGGATGCTCAAGACACAAGTACAGAAAATGAATTGCCATGGAATGCTCTTCTTAAAGTGCTGCTAAACTCCAAAGATCTAAGGAAGCTTGGATACTCAAGTCTGTAATATGAGAACTTTGATAGAGGAATGCCTTAAGGCCAATCCGAGATCATGGGCACTTCAAGTCGACATTTGTTGAGGCCTAAGTCGACTTGGCCACTCTTTGGTGCAATGCTTTGTGCAGGGTTTCTCTTCTTATCCTAGCTGAGTTTTGAAAGGGTTTTGGCATGGGGTTCTTGATCTTGTCATATCTTTATGTGCTGCCCTATATGAAATACGAATTTGGGGTCTCAATGGAACTCCTTTGGCTAATATCGATATACTTCTTGCAGGAGAGAAAGAAATGAGCTTATTGATGCAGAAGACAACAAGCGAAATAAGGTGAAGAATTTGAGAATGCTAATAAGGTAACTCAAGATAAAGGTGAGAAAATAAATTGTTTGTTTGAAGCTCCTTGGTCTTCATGTTAATGCCATAACTTGACAGACAGTGATTTTGAAGGTTTGAATACCACTTGGTTGTTCTTGACAATGTGGATAATGAATGCTTGGTTGTATGGTATTGAAACATCTGAGCATAATATATGAGAGTGTAGCCATTGAATGCCTTTTGCTAAACCCCCGATGTCAAATGAGAATACATTTGTTTCTGATCATCATTTCAATGATTACATGGTATATAAAATGGTGACATGTGGAATGGCAGGTCAAGCCTCTCTGAAAGCTATCACCATGCGTGAGAATATGCCTCCGCCCGGTACCATGAATCATCTATGCATATGGCATCCAACTTAAATGAATTTTCTAAAATCATGCATTGATTATGGGGGAGTTTTGCATGCTGAAAATTTTGAAAATGATGTTTTTCCATTCTCTCAGCATGATGATATTATGTTTGTGGCTGAACAATTTGAGGACTGAAGTTGATCAATGTTCCATGGTCTTTACCAATATGCCACTCATCTTTTTGGTTAAAAGCACAACTATTTTCAAGAAAAGTTCACATGTGATGGTTTTGATGCTCTGAATAAATTTTCTGAATTCTCTTTTCAGAATAAAGTGGTGTCCTCACATTTTAACATTTGGTAATGCGTGTCATGCATTAGTTGCATTAGGTGCATATAGAGTGTCATGTGAAATCTGCAATCGTGCATCACATTGCATATTTGTAAATCACTCTCTACATATCATTCACATAGTGCTTTTGGAAGATGAAGCTCATCATATGTCTTGTTGCATAGTTGGCATTTCTAGCATGCATATAGTGCATATTTTGAAATGTATCATCTTGAACATTTCATGTTGCATAAATGCCAAAAAGAATACTTCCAACATTGGTCATCATATCTGTGGAGCCAACATTTCTAGCATTAAAATTGCATACCTTTTCATTTTGCATTGCATATGCATATCTCCATTGTATGCTTGCATGTTATTATATGCTATTCAATCCCTTCCTTTCAAACTTCTAAGACCGAATACTCCATTGTTAACTAATGTTGCATCTGAGTCTTAACAAGTGTGCTTCATGTCAAACTCTCAGGGGGAGCATTTCATGATTATTGCATTTACATAGGGGGAGCTGCACTATCTTATTTTGAGTTAAATTATCTCCATACACGTTGAATCAAATTTATACACTTCATGCACTTTAATGTGAAATTGAGTGTTATTCATAAGGATATAGGAATTTCATTTCAACACTCTAAAGTAATTCAACTTGCTGCATGGATGATAAGAGACAGTTGAGGAAAAAGCTGCCTGCCTCCGCATAAAAAAAATAGTTGGAATGAAAGGCAGAGCAATGCTAAGTCTCACTGAGTAAACTGGGCACATGTCACCTGAGACGTGATGTGGTTCACATCTGAAAAGTGTTGACTAAAGTATCTCTGTTCAAATGAGGTGACAAGGTTCAGTATTTTGAGTAACCGGGGATTCTGGCATGAGCTCCATGTGTCTCCTCGCATAAAAAGGAATTATTTTGAACCTGATCCTTCTTAGAAAAATTCAGATTGTCAGTATGAAAATTACTGATGATAATTTGTTGAGACAGAGCGAAGGCTCCAATACGATGTTCTCTAGATTGAAATGCAGTTTGTACACTTACTATTGTGTTTACTTGAAAATCTGGTTATCCATATAGCTAAACTTCATTCTCATGTTACTCACTTGCACATGATAATTTGATTTGATATGTATTCTGAAAATTTGATTAATTACAATGACATGCTGTACGTCTTCTCCTATTTATCTGCATAATTTCTCTAAGTGTAAACATGAGCATTCTGAACTTAATGACTCATTTACACTTTTCCTACACCTATCCCCTCACTGTATATCAATTGGTATCACTTCTTGTGAAGGAGTTATGTTGCATGTATCTATAGATATCTGCTTGATTACATTGTATGTAATTCATGTCTCATCATTTTCATACATCATGCTTCATGCATTTCACAAGAAAACTAAAAATCAAAAAATTTGAAAATCAAAAATAGTCATCTAATGTGTCAATGTCAATGGGGGAGCTTTCCATGTGATCTTATCTGCTTAACTCATCAGGTCTTGCATGAGTCAATATCTTTCTATTGGTGTTTGAGTGCTTATTTGCTGGCTCATCATTGTTCATGACATATGCCATTTCCAATTGCTGCAACTCATGTGCATTTGCATATCGCTTTGTCATCTTGCATTCTACATGACCACATTGTCCACATTTGCATTTCCACTTTCAACATTTGGTATCAGACAATTGGTATCCAACAGTTCTGCCATTAGTTCATGCATATTGTGCACATTGGTTCTCTTCATAATCCGGTTGTCCATGGGTTCTTGCCCTTCTGGATTCCCCATCATGATCCCCATTTCTGATTATGTCAAAGGGGGAGAGAGAGCATTATAGCATAATATTTTGTCATCATCAAAATGGGGAAGATTGTTGTGTATGTGATTTTGATGATTACAAAATGCCTTTGTTGCTTAGCCTTGTGCGTGAATGCTCTTCACTTGAACTGGTTGTGGAAATGATCATAAACTATTTCTTTTAGGATATCATCATGTGGATGCATTGTAATTCTATAAGGCTTATCATCATGTGGATGAATTATAATTCTACAAGGCTTATCATCATATGGATGTATACGTGCTTTGAAGTTAGCACAAACATTGCATATACATTGTCTCTACACTTGGTGAGATTGCTTTGTATTTAATGAGAAGTCTCTGTGAAAAACATACTTGGATAAATGTCATTTTGAACATCATGTCATATTGAGCCTCTCATATTGAGCATCATGTCATATTGAGCCACATATCATGAATGCGTACTTTAGTAATGCTAAATGAATGGAGGGAATGATATGTGGTTTGATGAGCTTGTGGATTGATCACATGGAATGTGACTCAACATTGTTATGCGTACCTTGATTCCAAATTTGTTGATCATGCAATGGTAATTCAATATTGGAACTCCATGATTCTTACATGAACGATTCAATAAAAGAACAAGCATTTAAGGACAATGTGAAACTCAGGTAAAACAATATTGTAAGTTACATCTTTCACTCTTGGAATAGGTTCAACAAAGCAATTTATTGTGAACATGGTGATAGTGTTAATGTTTGATGTAAAGATCTTAATTGTCAACTAACACCTTGCTTTATCATGTTTTTCAGGATGAAAAATCATTGTTGATCTTCATGGGATTATGGTAATATTTATTTAATTGTTTCCCTTTGGTTTGATGGAGGTTTTAGTTATTTTTCAAACTCAGACTGTCTTATAGTCTTCACCATTTTCAATCCAACCGTTGGATCTCCCCTCTAAAATTATATGTTGTAGCTCTGGAAGTTTTCTTTCCAACGCCTCCAGTCTTGCTTCGATCGGAGTTCGAAGTTAGGAGAATTAATTCCTGTCGCCGAAGCGTGCAGAGCTGTTTTTTTTGAAACCTGCTGAAAGGGGTCGACCCGTTGGTCGACCCTAGGGTCGACCCTGGGGTCGACCCCTGTAACCCAGAACCTTAAATCAGGTTCTGTTTGGGTTCTGGAAGCACGAGGGTCGATGACCCATTGAAAGGGTCGACCCTGGGGTCGACCCCTGTAACCCAGAACCAAAAAATTGGTTCTGTTTGGTTTCTGTATGCCCGAGGGTCGACCCTCGGGTCGACCCCTTCCATTCGAACGTCCAGCCACCATGTTTGACCGCCGTTTTCTTGCACCAAAAGTCCTACCAATCAATTCCTAATGCCCTATATGTCTCCCTAATTCGTGGATCTGGTCTCCAAGCTGTCCCTTAACCATTCTAATCATTTATATACATCTCTTGGGTTGCAAACCCTAAGGTAGAGGATGCTAGATCTAAAAATCATTTTCTTCTAACCCTTGTATGTGCAGGTTCGAAGTTGAAGCTCCCAAGCCCTCCTCCACCTTGTTCTGAAGCTGAAAATGAAGGGAAGAAGCTTGAATCAAGGCCCAAGATCATATACAACTGAAAGCTGCATCTGAAATCAAGATCCAACCTTTGTTTGTGGTGCGTTTCTTCACACTTGCTTCAAGAACGTTCTTCATCCTGCAGAGGCATTCAAATACGTTTGAAGAAGAGAAAGGGGGAGCTCTAATCACTGCAAAATCTTCCTTATTCTAATCTTTGTTGATAGAGCTTGAAAATCTTCTTTAAGACATTATAGGAGAGCTTCATACGTCCTATCTATTGCATATATATATATGAGCTGCAATCTTTGTGATACAACAATCTTAATGCTCATGTGTTCTTTCATATAGGTTGAAGATGAAGAGGGGGATCTCTAAACCATTCATTTCTATACTCTTGTTTGCGATTATCTTGAAGTTTGAGCTTATCATTTCTATCTGTTCTTTCAGGTGAAGAAGAAATTAGAAGAAGGAAAAGATATGCATCTCGAGGAGATGAATAAGATGATATCTAAATCATGATCATCCGTCAATGAGCAAGGAGAATCAGATTTTGCTGAAGAAGGGGGAGCTTTATACTTGACACATCTGTCTAGTGTTCATCTCTATAATTTGTTTGGAGGGTCATAGCATATATGTGTTTTTGGTTCATATATATTTGAGATAATACTTAGTGTGGGTGTTCGGAGAAATGGGTCTCCGAGTGTGTGGGTTGATTTATGTGTGTCAATTTGTGCGGAGTATATCCGCGTGTGTGGTCGGACGTAACTTGGGGTGCATTCCCCATGTGTGGTTGGGAGTTTACTCCCGTGTGGTTGTGTAGGCAGTGTCCTACGTGTGTGTGGACGGAGTTGTGACTCCGTGAGAGGAATTTGTTCCGGGTGTGTTCCCCAGTGTGTGTGTGTGTGTGTGTGTGTGTGTGTGTGTGTGTGTGTGTGTGTGTGTGTGTGCTACTGTGGCAGTAGCTTGAGGCAAGGCCTCGTATGTGTGTGGTTTGCTGCGAAAGCAGCGTGTGTGTTGTTGGGGTTCGTCCCCTTGTTGCTACATTTGTAGCGTGTAGTAAAGCCTCACCGGTTTAGTGAGGGGTGGACGTAGGGAGCCCGTCGTGGTCCCGAACCACCTTAAAAATCCCCGTGTCTTGTGGTTTGATTATTGTGATTGTGTGTTCTCTATCCTACCTGTTTGTGCAATCGTGTGAGCTCGGTGAGATTGAGTGAATCTAGTTTAAACCTATTTAGATTAAATTACTCAATCTTGTATATTCCGCCGTGTGCTAGTTGTGTTTTTAATAGGACATAGTTTTTAGTAGTAGGATCTATTCACCCCCCCTCTAGATCCGTGTTCCTGCACTACGGGACCCAACAGATATGAATCAATTCAAGAGGCCTAGAAGTGGTTACATCACTCTTACATTTGAAGGATGTTCTTGTCTGTTTCCCCTGCTGCATGCCCCACAGATTCCTTCATCGACAAGCTTCAACTTGGGCAAACCAACAACCAGATTTTTTCTAAACAACTTCAACATCACATTAAAACTGGCATGTCCAAGACGGCATTGCCAAAGCCATGCATCATCAAATCCTTTAGCAACCAAACATAGATTGTTATGTGAAACATCATCTAGATCAATCATATAAACATTGTTGTGTCTGAACCCTATTAATTTAATTTCATTAGAGTTTCTATCTACCACAGCACAGTGTGTAGAATCAAAAGACACATTGTAGCCTTTATCACAGAGTTGGCTGATGCTCAGGAGATTATGATGCAAGCCTTTTACAAGTAACACATTTTCAATGACTTGAGTTTGGTTCTTACCTATCTTATCTTCTCCGACAATTTTTCCTTTGTCTTTTCCCCCAAAAGCTGCCACTCCACCATCCTTTTCTTACAGGTCTGCAAACATTTCCTTGTTTCCCGTCATATGCCTTGAACATCCACTATCCAGATACCATTTGTTCTTTTAAGCTCCAAAGCAAACCTACAAATTCAAAGCAAATACTTATGGGGTTTTTGGTACCCAAGCAAGCTTGGGTCCATGATGGTTAGACAAAGGAAGCCTATATGACCTATTCACCATTCTTGCAAAATGTTCATCATCAAATCTCATGGTTCTACAATCATACATATCATGGCCTAATCTTCCACAATAAAAACATATAGCGACTTTGTTACCACGGCTTCTCCTCCTGTTTGCATTCATAAATGAGTTATGCATGTGTGTGTTAGACAAGGAGGAAAACGAGCCTCTTGAAATCCAAGGAGTCATGTGTGTTTTTTCATGAGGATCCACCCAAGTGTTCATAACTTGTTTCCCTTTTTCCAATGTAGCAAGAACATTTTTCAACTCATTTATCTCTAGCATCAAGGTTTCATTTTTCTGTTCAGCTGTTTCCTTGGTTTGATTACATGCAATTCTTTCCGACCTTTCTTGTTCTAATTCCCTCTTCAAGTCTTCATACATTTTGACAAAATTGGTTTGATCTTCACGCATGCATGAACTCTCTTCTTCAAACAATTCAGTTTTAGACATAAGAATTTCATTTTCATGTTTGAGATTCTCAATTTCAGATTTCAAGGCATTGCAACTTTCACAAGAATTTTCAGCATGCACAAATTGCTCCATCTTCTTTTTCAGAAGTTTGTTTTTAGATTTTAACTTTTTGTATTTTCCATATAATGATTCATAAGCAATCTGCCATTGTTCACAAGTAAGAGATTCAGATTCAGAATCTACCTCATTTGAGTTGTCCTCGTCTGCCATAAAGCACAGATTCTGAACAAGCTCATCTAAGTCATCTTCATTCCCCGATCCTTCCTCATCCTCGTCGCTCCATGTGGCGACCATGGCTTTGGGTTTTTTGAATTTTCCTTTCTTGAATCTCTTCATCAAATCCGGGCACTCACCCAGCATGTGACCAGGTTTCTTGCATTCATAGCAGATTACTTCATCCTTCTTGCTACTTTCATTTTTCTTAGGACCTTGCCTTCTTGGTCCTTTTCTAAACCGACCACCGAACTTCCTGGTATTCTTGACAAATTTTCTTGCTCTTCTGGTGATCATAGCAACAAGCTCCTCATCTTCAGTGTTAGCTGTGGAGCCTTCCTCACTTTCATCAGATTCTTGTGGGTTTACCTTTAATGCCAATGTTGTGGCTACCTTCTTCTTTTTGTGATCCTCCTCGATCCTTTTGAAGTTAATCTCGTATGTCATCCAGGAGCCGACTAATTCATCCAAAGTCAAAGTGCTGAGATCCTTTGAATCTTCAATTACAGTGGCCTTTGTGTGCCACTGTGGTGATAAAGATCTCAGTACCTTCCTTACCATATCTCGGTTTGAATACTCCTTCCCAAGAGCCTTCAAACCATTTGTAATTTCCATCAGCCTTGCGAACATTTCAGAAATGGATTCTTCTGGCTTCATCATAAACAACTCATAATCTTGGACCAATAGATTTGCCTTGGTCTTCTTGACTTCAGAAGTTCCTTCATAGATCAAGCGTAGCTTGTCTCACAGTTCCTGTGTCACGCCCCGAGCGCGGAAGATACCCGGAGATGCGCGACGTGTCTATATCAATCATGTCAATCAGAGTGGTCGTGTATTCGACTCAAAGACAGAGATGCGCAAAATAGCAAGATAACCCAATCCTTTATTTCATAATGGATAGACTATTACAAATCCAATACTCTGTTTAATAAAAAGGAAAAGAATACATAGTTGACTCAAGAAACTATAGAAAAGACTAGACGACACTTGTAGAAGCTCTATCACTTTCACTCTTGACCATTCCCATCCGATTGACTTCCATCGTCGTCGGACTTACCTGAAAAGTAGAAAGGGACAAACGGAATGAGCGAACGCTCAGTAGGAAATTATATCTCAAGTACTAGCAAGTGGTTTAAGTAATTACATCTTTCATGAATGCAATAAAGCTATGCATGCTCGCATAAAACGACAAGATAGAGAGAAGGTAATATCAAGAAATAAGATGAACTTATCATGAACTTCAACAAGATAACAAGTGTATTCAAGGTATTCAAGCAAGCACGTTTAACAAGTCATGTCAAGAACTTTGGCTATCATGTATCAAGCAGCAAGTAAATTACCCTCTTTCGGGCCACGCATTTCATGTAAAGTCAAGTACGATTCAAGTACAAGATGTGTGTGGAATGTCCAATCAAGCAAGTCAAGTACTCGGTATAATGCCAGATACCTTATCATTTTAACTCCCATGGGCACAAGTACTTTCGGGTGCTCCTCCCAGGACCAGATCGGGCCCTATATGCGCAGGCATTTATCATGTGTTTTGACATCCACTCTTGTTTATATAGCCAATATAGAATTTCAATAATCAAGCTTGTAGACACGTATGACAACTTTGATAGAATAGAGTCCAAAATATGACAAAGGACATAGAATGGCGATAATAACGGTATAATCACGATGTCGATAAAACTAGGTAGAATATGGTTCCTTAACTTAGGTACCATGACAAATCAATATGGACATTCTTTATATAGAATTGAGGTCCACATGAACATTAGATCAAGCAAGATACCCTCATTCTTATCATAGAATTGGGGTTTACAAGAACGACATGATATGGCATGATATCATCATCCCATTAAGAATTTCTTATGATATACTCTTTGTATAATCATAAGGGCGGTATACCATGTTTCTTTAGATTGACATGGCAAGGATCGTGTAATGGGTTTTTAGGGTACAACCAGCTCAGTCGGCCTTGAGGGAATCCAAGGCTACGAGGAGTCTTACGGAGGTCTCTATGACTAACTCGCTAGTCCAAAGGAACGGAATGTCCAATGGAGAGCTTGTATGTCAATGAGAGTTGAGTGTGATCGATAAATCAACGTGAAAAGTGGGACTATACTCACGGAGTGGAGAATAGTGCCGATATATATATATATATATATATTAAACCATCGGTTAGCAAATCAGAGGAAAAATCAGTTTACAGTAAAATAACGACTTAGGTCAAGTCGTTTCTCAAGTAATTAACGCCTAACAGAAGGGCGTTTACATCATGGTCCGTTTTGCAGAATTTTCATTAGTTCAGTAATTTATTTAAAAAGCGCCTTCGGCAGGGGCGTTTCTTCAAGAGTTGACGACTACAGTAGCATGCGTCTTTTTATTTACAATATTTTTCAGAACATATTTATTTTCAGAAATTATCAAAAATGCGCCCTTGTCAGGGGCGTTAATCATTAAATTCTTATTTTCACAGAATATATATTCCAGGATTTTAACAGATACGCGCCCTAGTAAGGGGCGTTTATTTTTAATTCACGCCCTATGATGGGGCGTTTACATATGGAAAACGACCTAGTCTAGGTCGTGAATTCAAGAGATACCATGAATTTTCATGGGCAGTAATAATTTCAGGATAATAGAATTCATGGAGAACGAATGTATGGTCATGACAATAAAATTAGCAAGTTTGAAGACATGTGATCATGCATCATTGTAGGATCATTATTTCATAGATACTCAATTCTTAACATGGGTGATTAATGATTAAATGAAATTAACGCCTGTGTGCAGGGCGTCAAATCCAAAATTGACGACCTTGGCAGGGTCGTGACTTGTAAAGTAGCGCCCTAGTCTGGGGCGTGTATTTCATAGTCACGCCCTTGCTAAGGACGTTTCTTTCCAGAAATTAACAAAAAGTCGTTCAGAAACTATAGTAAACCAAACCATGTATATGCATGATAATTATTGTACTGTATCAATTTAGTTTGGGCTACAGTGACTTGAGAAAATCCTACCTTATGAGGATTATCTGATGGAGAAACGTGAAGAATACTAGACTCTGAAGCTTCTAACAGTAGCAAATAGCAGCAGGCAGGGCTTGACGGAGGATGGAGTTGTTCTGTCAAAGAACCTTTGTTCTTCGGTAAATCACTAGAGCTTTCCTACAGGGGAATATGAAGAGATGTTAGAAATTTCTTTATAATGCTTGGCTGAAGATGGAAGATAGAAGAACTTACCCTTGTTCTCCACGTAGTCCATGCTTCTTCAACCTGTAAGAAGAGAAGGAGATGAAGAACGTTAGTTCTTCATATACTCGAAACAGAAGAAAGGAAAGAAGAACAGTTCTGTTCTTCACTTACCGTCGCAGAGGCTTGGATCAAATAGGTTTAGGGTTTGTCAAACGAGAGATTTTATAGGATTTTGGGAATCCTAACAATAGTTAGTGTTTGATTGGAAGTAATATTTCCAAGATTGAGTTATTACCACATTCGAACTCTTTCTCATAGTTATCACTTACCCTGGATAAGTTCTGGGTTCGAACGGTTCCGAATGGAATTAACGACTTTGGTAAGGGCGTGTATTCTTTAATTGACGCCTTGCATAAGGGCGTTTCTTAAAAAGCGCCTTGACAAAGGGCGTTTCGTGTTTTAAAACACGCCCAAGATAGGGGCGTTTATTTTACTTACCCATTTGGTCGCGTGAGAACTGACGACCGCAGGTGTGGGCGTCCTTTCTTTATTCACGCCATGGATAGAGGCGTTTCTTTATAAATTAACGCCTTAATAAGAGGCGTTATTTTTAATTTTGTTTTATTTCGTCCAATTAACCCTATTCCTTTTATATATTACTTCTGTAATATATATGTTTTAATTCATTTCAATTATTCATTTATTAGGGTTGCTACACCCTCCCCCACTTAAAAGAATTTGGTCCCCAAATTCAATATATATATAATTATACACGTGGAGAGTGTAGGACATATACCTCTTAGAATAACTCGGGAAATCGTTTCTTCATAGATTCCTCGGTCTCCCATGTAGCTTCGCGTTCAGGATTCTTATTCCATTGCACCTTAAGCATGGGAATAACCTTATTCCTTAGAGCTCGTATTTCTCGATCTAATATCTTTAAAGGCCTCTGTTCATATGTGAGATCTTTCTGGATCACCAGATCTCCATGCTCAATAATATGTGACGGATCGTGCACATACTTCTTCAACATAGATATGTGAAATACATTGTGTACCTCGGACAACTGAGGAGGCAACGCGATGCGATAAGCAACCTCGCCAACTCTTTCGAGTACCTCAAATGGTCCGATGAATCTTGGCGTAAGCTTGCCCTTAACACCAAATCTTCGTATGCCACGTCCAGGGGATATTTTAAGAAATACATGATCTCCAACCTGGAATTCAAGATCTCTTCTCCTGGTATCAGCATAAGCCTTTTGCCTTGTCTGAGCAACTTGTAATCTTTCTCTGATTACCTGTATCTTCTCAGTTGTATCCCTTACCATGTCTGGACCTAATAGTTGTTTCTCTCCAACTTCGTTCCAACATATGGGAGATCGGCAACTCCTTCCGTATAAGGCTTCGAAAGGTGCCATTTGGATACTAGCTTGGTAGCTATTATTATATGCAAATTCAACTAAAGGTAAGTGGTCATGCCAGCTTCCTCCAAAGTCAATAATGCATGCTCTCAGCATATCTTCAACAACTTGATTAGTTCGCTCGGTCTGACCATCCGTTTGTGGGTGAAAAGCAGTACTAAAGTTGAGCCTTGTTCCCAACGAATGTTGTAATCCCTTCCAAAAATGAGAAGTAAAACGGGGATCTCTGTCAGACACGATTGAGACAGGAATTCCATGTATCCTGACTATTTCTTGATGTATAGTGCAGCTAGCACATCAATTGACCATCGGCTTTTGATTGGCAAGAAATGTGCCGATTTAGTCAATCGGTCAATGATAACCCAGATTCCATCATGTCCTCCTTTAGATTTAGACAAACCCATGATGAAGTCCATACCAATATCCTCCCATTTCCACTTAGGAATATCTAGAGGATGTAGTTTTCCCGCAGGCTTTTGGTGTTCCGCCTTGACCTGTTGGCATGTGAGACAGCGTGATACATAGTCCGCTATTTCTCTTTTCATATTAGGCCACCAAAAGTTCCTCTTTACATCTTGGTACATTTTGGTTGATCCTGGATGAATAGTGTACCTTGATCGGTGAGCTTCATCTAAGATCTTCTTCTTTAATTCGGACAATCGGGTATACAAGTTCTATCTTTGAACGATAATCTTCCATCAGAAGTTAGTTGAAAATCAGATTGTCCTTCTAATCTGCCTTTGATTTCTACTAATATAGGATCATCATCCTGAAGTGTTTGTATCTCAGATAACAAATCTGACTGTATGCTTACATGAGATAGTGTGACAAATTTGGATTCCGTGTCCAAGCTTATATTGAGCTCGGAGAATTGTTCAAGTAACCTCCATTCTTGCATCATACAATTTGCTATCATTGCTCTCGGCTTTCGACTAAGGGCGTCAGCAACATAATTACCCTTTCCGGGATGGTATTGTATATTGAAGTCGAAGTCCTTGAGATATTCTAGCCAGCGTCTTTGTCTCATGTTTAGCTCCTTTTGTGAGAATAGATATTTGAGACTTTTGTGATCGGAGTATACAGTAAACTGTGCTCCATATAAGTAGTGTCTCCATATCTTTAGGGCAAATACTACCGCGGCCAGTTCTAAGTCATGGACGGGGTAATTCTCCTCATGCTTCTTCAGTTGACGTGAAGAGTATGCTATGACCTTTCCTTGTTGCATTAGGACACATCCAAGGCCAATGCCAGAAGCATCAGTGTAGACCTCGAATTTCTCTCCTTCTGTTGGTAGAGCTAACACTGGAGCTGTAGTGAGATGATCTTGAGAGTTTGGAAACTTCTTTCACATTCCTCACTCCATTCATATCGGATCTCCTTACGAGTTAACCTTGTAAGTGGCACGACGATTGTTGAGAAGTCTTTGATGAATCGCCTGTAATAGCCTGCAAGGCCTAAGAAACTTCTGATCTCGCTTGCATTGGTTGGTCTTTCCCAGTTTCTAACTGCTTCAACCTTTGACGGATCTACAGATAATCTTCCTTGGATATCACATGTCCGAGAAAAGCCACTTCTTCAAGCCAGAATTCGCATTTGCTGAGCTTAGCATATAATTGATTTGTCCTCAAGACTTGTAATGAAATCCTCAAATGCTCTTCATGTTCTTCCTTAGTCTTGGAATATATCAATATATCATCAATGAAAACCACCACAAATTGATCTAGATAAGGCCTGAATATGCTATTCATCAACTGCATAAAGGCAGCAGGGGCATTTGTTAGTCCAAAAGGCATAACAACAAATTCATAGTGGCCATACCTGCTTCTGAACGCAGTTTTATGAATATCTTCGTCTTTAATCCTCAATTGATGATAACCAGACCTGAGATCAATCTTGGAGAAATGTTTGGATCCAGAAATCTGATCAAATAATTCATCGATTCTCGGCAGTGGATACTTGTTCTTGATAGTAAGATGATTCAACTGTCGATAGTCGATACACAATCTCATGGATCCATCCTTCTTCTTACAAATAGGACTGGGGCTCCCCACGGGGAAGTACTTGGTCTAATGAACCCTTTTTGAATCAATTCCATCAATTGCTTCTTCAATTCTTTTAGTTCTGCAGGGGACATTCTATATGGTGCCTTTGAAACAGGACCAGCACCAGGGACTAAGTCGATGGTAAGGCCACTTCTCTTTGCGGGGGTAATCCCGGCAAATCTTCTGGAAATACGTCTGGAATTCTCGCACTACCTGAACGTCTCTATCTTGGTTTCCTTAGCTTCTTTAATAGTGACAAAAGCAAGGAAGGATACACATCCTTTCTTGACGAGCTTGCTTGCTCGAAGAGCCGAGATAAGAGGGGATTTGCTTCGACTCTTAGGACTAGTATAAGTCAGTTCCGGAAATTCCTTGAAAACAATCTTGCTATCACGGCAATCAACCGTTGCCTGGTATTTGGATAACCAATCTGCTCCTAGTATAACATCATACTCTTTTAGATCTAAGCAGATAAGATCAATAGGAAAATTCTTTCCTCGAACCAATACCTCACAGTTTTGGTAATGATGTGTGATATCCGTCTCGTTTCCGAGAGGAGTAGACAATATTAACTTCATCCATTCTGGTTCTAGAGGTAATGGGTCAGCAAACTTCTTGGAAATAATGGAATGCGATGCACCCGTATCAAATAAGACATGTGCATATTTGGAACAAATTTTTAATGTACCTTCCACCAATCCGCCTTCTTCTTCTGGTTCGGTCTCTTGGATTGCATGAAGACGCGCGTTCCTTGTCACTGGGCGTTTACCCTCACCGTCTTGGTCATTCATTAATGGACAATCGGGAATCCGATGTTCACGACTCCCACAACGGAGACATGCTCCTAATTTCCTCCAGCATTCTTCTGTTTTGTGACCAGCCTTGTCACAATGCTTGCATACTACGTTTGAAGGTGTAGTGGTGATAGAGAAAGGCTTGGATTTCTTGTACTTCTGATCTTGAGAGGAAGAACCTCCATTATTGGGCCTCTTCTTAAAGTTGGGTTTAAAAGAACCCGAACTTGTGACTTGCTCCTTTTTGTCTTTCCCACGGATCCTATCAGATAGTTCCGTGGCATCTTCAAGCAACTGAGCTCGGCGCACTATTTCAGTATAAACTTGAATATCCATAGGCGCCAGTTGAGTAATGTAGTGGGGCCTAAGCCCATTAAGAAATCTACGGGCTTTCATCTTTTCCGTGCTAATTAAATGCTTAGCATATCTAGACAGTCTAGAGAACTGTGCTTCATAATCAGCCACCGATAAAGATCTTTGCTTTAATGCGGCAAATTCGGCGGCCTTCTTTTCCTGGACCCTATCAGAGAAATATTTGGCGTTGAAATATTCAACGAATTCTCCCCATGTAACTTGAGTTGGGTCAATTGTAGCTTCAATCGACTCCCACCAGCATCTAGCATCCTTTTCTAACTGGAAAGTAGCTAATAAGACTTTGTCCTGATCCGTGCATTGCATAACACGGAATATACGTTCAATCTCCCGAACCCAATGCTCGGCATCGTCTGGATCGGTCGATCCCATGAACTTCGGGGGATTCATATTCTTGAATGCTTGGTGTAAGCTTCCAGCTCGTGGAGCACCACCTTGTGCTACCTGTTGTAGCACTTGGGTCATCCCTTGAAGGGTACGCTGCATGTTGCGCCATTGAGCACGTTCGGCAGCCATTATCCTACAATTACAATAGCTATGTTAGTATTATATCACTATGATCTTATAAAGGACTCATTGATCATTTAACCTTGGTTCTACCCACTCTCACTTGGTTAAAGGTTTTGAAACCTATCCTTGGACTTGGGTTTCCTAGGAATTGAATACCTTAGGCTCTGATACCACAAAGACTGTCACGCCCCGAGCGCGGAAGATACCCGGAGATGCGCGACGTGTCTATATCAATCATGTCAATCAGAGTGGTCGTGTATTCGACACAAAGACAGAGATGCGCAAAATAGCAAGATAACCCAATCCTTTATTTCATAATGGATAGACTATTACAAATCCAATACTCTGTTTAATAAAAAGGAAAAGAATACATAGTTGACTCAAGAAACTATAGAAAAGACTAGACGACACTTGTAGAAGCTCTATCACTTTCACTCTTGACCATTCCCATCCGATTGACTTCCATCGTCGTCGGACTTACCTGAAAAGTAGAAAGGGACAAACGGAATGAGCGAACGCTCAGTAGGAAATTATATCTCAAGTACTAGCAAGTGGTTTAAGTAATTACATCTTTCATGAATGCAATAAAGCTATGCATGCTCGCATAAAACGACAAGATAGAGAGAAGGTAATATCAAAGAAATAAGATGAACTTATCATGAACTTCAACAAGATAACAAGTGTATTCAAGGTATTCAAGCAAGTACGTTTAACAAGTCATGTCAAGAACTTTGGCTATCATGTATCAAGCAAGTAAATTACCCTTTTCGGGCCACGCATTTCATGTAATGTCAAGTACGATTCAAGTACAAGATGTGTGTGGAATGTCCAATCAAGCAAGTCAAGTACTCGGTATAATGCCAGATACCTTATCATTTTAACTCCCATGGGCACAAGTACTTTCGGGTGCTCCTCCCAGGACCAGATCGGGCCCTATATGCGCAGGCATTTATCATGTGTTTTGACATCCACTCTTATTTATATAGCCAATATAGAATTTCAATAATCAAGCTTGTAGACACGTATGACAACTTTGTAGAATAGAGTCCAAAATATGACAAAGGACATAGAATGGCGATAATACCGATATAATCACGATGTCGATAAAACTAGGTAGAATATGGTTCCCTTAACTTAGGTACCATGACAAATCAATATGGACATTCTTTATATAGAATTGAGGTCCACATGAACATTAGATCAAGCAAGATACCCTCATTCTTATCATAGAATTGGGGTTTACAAGAATGACACGATATGGCATGATATCATCATCCCATCAAGAATTTCTTATGATATACTCTTTGTATAATCATAAGGGCCGGTATACCATGTTTCTTAGATTGACATGGCAAGGATCGTGTAATGGGTTTTTAGGGTACAACCAGCTCAGTCGGCCTTGAGGGAATCCAAGGCTACGAGGAGTCTTACGGAGGTCTCTATGACTAACTCGCTAGTCCAAAGGAACGGAATGTCCAATGGAGAGCTTGTATGTCAATGAGAGTTGAGTGTGATCGATAAATCAACGTGAAAAGTGGGACTATACTCACGGAGTGGAGAATAGTGCCGATATATGTATATAAATATATATTGAAACAATCGTTTAACAGTAACGGGTTAAAAACAGTTTACAGTAAAATAACGACTTAGGTCAAGTCGTTTCTCAAGTAATTAACGCCTAACAGAAGGGCGTTTACATCTATTTCTATTTTGCAGAATTTTCATTAGTTCAGTAATTTATCTAAAACACGCCTTGGTCAGGGTCGTTTCTTCAAGATCTGACGACTACACCAGAAGGCGTCTTATTGTTTACATATTTGACAGAATACAATTAATTTTCAGGAATTATCAAAAACGCACCCTGGGCAGGGGCGTTACTATTAAATTCTATTTTTCAGAATATATAAATTTCAGGATTTTAACCGATACACGCCCTAGTAAGGGGCGTTTATTTTTAATTCACGCCCTATGATGGGGCGTTTACATATGGAAAACGACCTAGTCTAGGTCGTGAATTCAAGAGATACCATGAATTTTCATGGGCAGTAATAATTTCAGGATAATAGAATTCATGGAGAACGAATGTATGGTCATGACAATAAAATTAGCAAGTTTGAAGACATGTGATCATGCATCATTGTAGGATCATTATTTCATAGATACTCAATTCTTAACATGGGTGATTAATGATTAAATGAAATTAACGCCTGTGTGCAGGGCGTCAAATCCAAAATTGACGACCTTGGCAGGGTCGTGACTTGTAAAGTAGCGCCCTAGTCTGGGGCGTGTATTTCATAGTCACGCCCTTGCTAAGGACGTTTCTTTCCAGAAATTAACAGAAAGTCGTCAGAAACTATAGTAAACCAAACCATGTATATATATGCATGATAATTATTGTACTGTATCAATTTAGTTTGGGCTACAGTGACTTGAGAAAATCCTACCTTATGAGGATTATCTGATGGAGAAACGTGAAGAATACTAGACTCTGAAGCTTCTAACAGCAGCAAATAGCAGCAGGCAGGGCTTGACGGAGGATGGAGTTGTTCTGTCAAAGAACCTTTGTTCTTCGGTAAATCACTAGAGCTTTCCTACAGGGGAATGTGAAGAGATGTTAGAAATTTCTTTATAATGCTTGGCTGAAGATGGAAGATAGAAGAACTTACCCTTGTTCTCCACGTAGTCCATGCTTCTTCAACCTGTAAGAAGAGAAGGAGATGAAGAACGTTAGTTCTTCATATACTCGAAACAGAAGAAAGGAAAGAAGAACAGTTCTGTTCTTCACTTACCGTCGCAGAGGCTTGGATCAAATAGGTTTAGGGTTTGTCAAACGAGAGATTTTATAGGATTTTGGGAATCCTAACAATAGTTAGTGTTTGATTGGAAGTAATATTTCCAAGATTGAGTTATTACCACATTCGAACTCTTTCTCATAGTTATCACTTACCCTGGATAAGTTCTGGGTTCGAACGGTTCCGAATGGAATTAACGACTTTGGTAAGGGTGTGTATTCTTTAATTGACGCCTTGCATAAGGGCGTTTCTTAAAAAGCGCCTTGACAAAGGGCGTTTCGTGTTTTAAAACACGCCCAAGATAGGGGCGTTTATTTTACTTACCCATTTGGTCGCGTGAGAACTGACGACCGCAGGTGTGGGCGTCCTTTCTTTATTCACGTCATGGATAGAGGCGTTTCTTTATAAATTAACGCCTTAATAAGAGGCGTTATTTTTAATTTTGTTTTATTTCGTCCAATTAACCCTATTCCTTTTATATATTACTTCTGTAATATATATGTTTTAATTCATTTCAATTATTCATTTATTAGGGTTGCTACATCCTGTGCAGAGGAACACATAGAGATTCGTGAGTATTCGTTTGGATGAATAGCACATTGAATTACATTCATGGCCTTAAAGTTTACTGCACAATTATTGATATGTTCATCATCCCAATCATCTTCATTGTCAGGCAACTTGGAAGGACCTTTATTGATCACATTCCACACATCATACTCTTGAGCACGCAGGAAAACATACATTCTGTTTTTCCAATAAGTGTAGTTTATGCCATCGAAAAATGGAGGCCTATGTACCAAATGCCCTTCGGGCATCATCCCTCTGTTTGCCATGATGTAGGATCTAGCTCTTCGACCGTCAGGTCGAGTCAATCAGAGACCAGAGCTCTGATACCAATTGTTGTGTCCCGGAGGGTGGCAATCAAGAGGGGAGGGGTGAATTGATTGGCCAATAAAAATTAATTACTAACCGAAATGCTAGTAGGAATAAAAACCACAAAATAGAAGGAGATCTAGTTAAGCAAACACTCAACCTTACCGGAACAAGATCTCTCTCGCGAGTACACGTAAATAAAGGTATCAATGCTATGACAAAGATTGAGATCACTCAGCTACACGTGAGGCCCACTCGTTACAAAGCACGAAGAATAAACCACAAAGCAAGCACACGATTTTTAAGTGGTTCGGGTACACAAACGTGTCCCATACGTCCACCCCTCACACGTGAGGATTAATGCTCCACTATGAGGTGAGACACACACATGCTGTAACAACAGCCAACACACACATGGCAGCCTATCTTGGCCACCACACCCACACACACATGCTCGTATCAAAGATCACGAGCACACACACACACAAAAATGTGGTTCTTTAAGTTCAAAGATTACAGCAGATATTCAAGCTCAAACAACAGAGATTTGAAAAGATTAAAATAGAGAAGATTTGCAGTGATTAGAGCTCCCCCTTTCTCTTCTTCGAAGGTACTTGAACTCCTTTGCAGGATGAAGACCGTTCTTGAAGGAGGATGATCGATTCTTGCACGGACACATGTTGTATCTTGGATTTCTATGTAGCTTGCAGTAGAGGAACGTTTGGGGACTTGAAACTTCACTCTTCCCTTCGTATTCATGCTCAGAACAGTCTGGAAGAAGCTCTGGAGCTGCTGCCTGTGACATGTACTCACAAGGGTTAGAAAGCACATACAAATTGTAGATCTTACTGCTTGATTGGGGTTTGTGACCCAATGAGACGGTTTTATGCTTCCAGATCGGTCAAGGGACACCTTAGGGACCAGATCCACGAATCTAGGAGTGATTTGTGGCTAAGGGACTGGACTGGTTTGACAAAATGGCCGTGGACGTGAAAGTCCAAAATCGCGGCTACACAGTGGTGTCGACACCTGACACCAGGTGTCGACACCAAGGCCAGGCCCAAAGCAGAAAATAGCCGGCCAAAGAAACCCACAATTGGTGTCGACACCAAGTGTGGACACAAGGACATGGCCTATAGCAGAAACCTGCTGGCCAGTACAAAAACAAATGGGTGTCGACACCAGGCTTCTGACAGAAGAAAAACTAAAATGGCAGAACATAGAGAAACTGGTGTCGACACCAGGTGTCGACACCAAGTAAATGTGAACTCAAAAACGCCCGATGAACTAGAAATATAACCGAACAACCTCACCGAGTTTTTGCCATTTTCAGTTGGGTATTAGAAGTTTTTCTTTCCTGCAAGAAAACCTCAAGAAGGTTAAATTTGTATTGGCATTCATAGAACAAATCCACTCATGCATTTCTCATTAAGTCATGAATCTATGAATGATGAATGAAGCTTACCCTTATGGCTTTTACCATGATCTTACCTATCGGATGGAAAGACATATATCTATGGACTCCACTAACCATCCATGAGGAGTTTATGCACAGGTCAGCACATATCCCTGAGTGCATATATTTATTGATCCGAGCCTTGTGAAAGACTTACACAAAATAGCATTATTTTCCTCACACCATGGGTTACGAAAAGCCATTGACAAGTGTTACAAAAGAGTGTAGCAAGACTCCAATAAGTTTGCCATGAATCAGCAAGTCCAAGAAGTTTGAGATTATACCGAATCTATATGACAAAGATGTCAACAGTTCAATACACGGTAACGTAGGATTTCTAATCTCAAACCAACAAAGAATCAATACATTCCAATTTCATAACCCATGAAGTTCAAGGAGACAATCACATTGAAACAATATGACATTTAGCAACATCTCATTTGACATCATCAAAACTCTTGAAGCCACACATCATAGACTTGGGAGCAACACTTTTTTTTTCTTGATTCTGCTTCCCCTATGTATTCTTCTCCTCTGACGTGAAATGAAGGAATACCCCCTGTTGGGAGATTTTATGCTTTCTTTGCGATGTTTTCTTCTCCTTCCCTCCTCACTCTCCTACCTGTGATGTTCCCCGCTTGCTGGCCCTCATCGGTGATCGAGCTTTAACAAGAAGCCTCCCCCCTTTATGCTTGATGCTATGCATTTGTTTTAGCCCTCCCTATTCTCCGTGATAGACAAGGTGATTTCATCTTTGATCTCAAAAAAATGAAGATGATATGTAATATCCCAATTTATTAACAAATAAAAATTTCTAGAAAATTTATAAGAAATTAATTAGAAAATCCTTAATAAATAGAATAAGTTAAATTTCAACTATTTCGTAAAAATATGGAAAATTTAGAATCTTGTAGAGGATAAAATGTTTAATAATAGTATCTTCTGTGACCGACCCAAATAAAATCCGTAATTAGGCCAAATCAACTGATTAAGGCCCAAATCCACACTTAATCTAATTGGACCTTAAAACGTGAAATTTGAGCCCAATACCCGATCATTTAGGCTGAGATCGGATCCAAATGGAAGGCTAGGATGAGAAGATCGTTTCCCCTCTTAGTTCTCCCCGAAACCCTAACCCTAGAAAGTAAATTTTGGTTGAGAAGGCGGCGGCTAACCCTATCCGTGCGGTTCGCGCACGTCCAACTTGATTAGACTCTATCTCCTCGAATATAAGACTCTAGACCTTGTGTGACCTATAAAAATGACCATCAGGAACCCTATTTTCGTTTGGGTGCTGTGGCGGCCGACGAGGATCGTGGACGAGGGTGAATTCCGGCGATCACCGGCGAGGTGTTCTTAGCGTGTCGTCGTCCCTCTTCTTCCTTCTTCCTCCGTTTAAGGTAGGTTATAGCAAGCCAAACCTTAAGTATTATATATGATTAGAACCAACATCGAGTGCCCTTTCTATTGAATGCAAAGCCCTAAAAGTTACTTAGTATCATGCGAGAATTTTAGGGTTTAGTAGAAGCATGTCATATCTAGGGTTATACTTGTTCCATCTCGTTTAAGTAGGGATTGCAGGCACTAAAGATTAAATTGAGCATGCTTTATTGTAAAACTTTTCGTGCTCTTTCTTTTGAATCCAAAAGCCCTAATTATTATGCTCTGTGCTATGCGTATTTAGCAATTCTTTGTAACCCTAGCCAACTCGCCAAAGGCGGGCAGGGCGAAAGGGGGACTTGAGCGTTTTTGACTTGTACGGTCTCGCGATAGACCGCCTAACCAAGTTAGGCGGCATGTTACTGACCGTTTATGTTCTCTGGTTCGTGTTATGTTTCTGAGAAGAGTGACTTCACCTAGACCGCCCTTCTGTCAGGCGGCCAGTTATTGACCGTTCGTCTTCTCCAGCGGCTCATTACAGACCGCTCATCTCCAGAGGGTCTTCTGACCTGAGGGGGATAAACGGCCTGTCGTGCGACCGCCGAGGAGGATGAAAGGTCCAAACTGGACCGTCCATCTTTATAAAATTTATTAAGTTATCTTTTTCGCATGATTTATGATAGTAGATTAATGGTTAAATGTAAGTTAGCAACAAGCATAAAAACTCTGGAAAATTATAATAGTAATGATTATAAATCTTGCTGATTTATTCATCTTGACCTTGGATCATCTTTTTCAATATTAATCGTGATTCATTATTAAATTGAAAATTTTATTAGGGTTGTATGACAATCGTTCTACTCCGGTAGGATTGACTGACCGTCTCACTGGTTTCCGATGTTTTGTTAACCCTATTTCCTTGTAATGTTTGGGACTCTCCGCCGAATATTCCTTCCGTCGGACTAGGACCTTCATTACGGGACCTCCGTAAGCCCCCGCGAGCCTGGGATTCCCACTAGGACGCCGGGCAGGTTGTACCATCAAGACCTGAACCTGTGTACGTGATCGAATCGATTGAACTATCGTATTGTAAGTCACGGCTCGACTTGGACCCTCTGAGAATTGCGCGGCCCGAAAGGGACCGTTCATCTTATTGGGCGGCCCATAACGAACCGTACATCCCTGGCCAAGTGCCACTTACATTGGTCGTTTAACCTTGATCTATCTTCGACCAATTTGTGTTTGGATCGACCCAATAAGCCCTAGGTTGACCAGTGGAGAGTGGGCTGGACCCTGGTTCAGTTCTGCCCCACTTATGGCAGCCCGGAGCCCGTTTGGGTAGACTTCTAGTTGTTTAAGTGGAACGGACCTACTGGAACCGCCCATGTTATAGCGCGGATCTTATTGGACCGTCTGTCTGTTGGACGGCCCTATATGGACCGTTTATCTTGTTCTTGGGCTTCCAGCTCTACTAGTCTTGAGCGGCCCATTTTCAACCGTTCAATTACTCGAGCGGCCCTACATGGACCGTGTATCCTTGACTTCGGTATGGCTAGTCCTAAGCCATCTCTATCCTGAACGGTCCAGTTTAGACCGTGCATTGCTTGAGCGGCCCTGTTATGACCGCTTATCATCCAGAAGTGATTTCCGTGATTTTTCGTGTTGAATCCAAGGACCTGATTGGTTCTTGATAACTTGAACTTTCCAGACATGATGTCTACTTCAACTTACCCTTGAAACTTTGGTAAGTTCCATATCTTGGAGTATTGGCCATTTAACTTGATTAATGTCTAGACATAACTTGGGATCTTGGATCCAACAAATCAATGCCAACGCATCATAAGGGCCCGGTCTGGTCCTGGGAGGAGCGCCCGAAAAGTACTTGTGCCCCGGGGAGTTTGAATGACATGGTGAGGCATTGCACCGAGTGCATGACTAGCGTGATGTCTATGACAATAATCTCTTACTTGAATTCTCTTGACTTGGTTAGATCTTGCTTGTTGGCCAAATTGTCGGTCATATCATGTTCTTGCTTTCTTTTCATTATTTTGTTACATAGTTATTTCCTTTCGTTCTTTATTTACGCGCTCAAACATGCAATTCAATTGGTTAATTACTTAAACTTGCCTGTTATTACCTACTGAGCGTTCGCTCACCTAGTTTTTCCCCCTTTTTCAGGTAGCTCAGGTGAGGACTCGCAATCTGATGGGAACGGGCAAGAGTGACGACCGTGGAGTGAACCTGATAGAAGCCTGTGAAACTAGTTCTAGTTGTGGAGTCTATTTGTATTTAAAAGTATTTTGGGAGAGTTGTAATTTGAAGTTAGCCAATGTAATAGTGTTGAGTGGATGTTGTCAAAGATTGTGTTAAGTGAGATCTTTGTAGTTTGGAACATGGTTTGGTTATGTGCTATTTAATGAATGGAGCAGTTTCTATTTATGGTGATGTGCGATCTTTTAGCTTTAACATATCATGTCTAGAAATAAACATATTATTATTATAATTACTCGTTTCTACTGCCAGTCCCGATATTCTGCATCACGGCGTGACAGTTAGGTGGTATCAGAGCCTAGGTTTCTAATATTCCTAGGTTATTTAGGTTCTAGGATTCTAAGTGTTGTCATAGAACCTATACCCTTGTTATGAGTCAAAGGACCAAACCTAGTGAGAATTTGGGTAGAGACTTGGGTTGAGTTAATAATCAACTCTAAATTCTTTCTCATAAATGAACTTAAGATAAATTATTTTTGTGTGCAGGACGTTCCGATGGCAGCTGAGCGTGCGCAGTGGCGGGACATGCAGCGGACGGTCCAAGGACTTACGCGGGCTTTACAACAAGTGGCCCAAGGTGGAGCGGCAAATCATGGTGCTGACGATCTACACCGAATTTTCGTGGGATGAATCCCCCACGTTTTGGAGGTTCAACTGATCCCGATGAAGCCGAACACTGGCTTAAGGAGATGGAGAGATTTTTGAAGTTATGCAATGCAGCGACCAGGAGCGTGTGCTTTTAACAACCTTCCAGTTGGAACGGGATGCTAGGACTTGGTGGGAGTCAGTAAAGGCGACCCTCGGTGACAGATAAATTTCGTGGAAGGAATTTGAAGAATTCTTCAATAGCAAGTACTTTTCCGACAGAATCCAAGAGAAGAAAGCCGCTGAGTTTGCTACTCTGAAGCAGCAGAGTTTATCTGTGGCGGAATATGAAGCTCAATTTTCTAGACTCTCTCGTTATGCTACACATTTGATTTCTACAGAGAAGATGAAGGCGAAACGTTTTCTAAATGGGCTGAAGTTGCATTATATTAACCAGTTGGCGCCAATGGAGATTCAAACCTATGCAGAGATGGTAAGAAAAGCCCAAGTTTTAGAAGATACCTTGGAAATGACGGAGAAAATCCGTGGGAAGAATGTTAAAAAGGAGCAACCTACTGGTTCCGGGAGTGCTAAACCCGGGAATAACAAGAAGAGGCCCAATGGCGGGTCTGGTTCATGGAAGGGGAAAATGCCAAAGAATGAAGACAAGAAGCCTGGCCCGATTGTTCCATTTAAGGGCGTATGCAAGTATTGTGACCGCCCCGGTCACAAGATGGAAGAGTGCTGGCGCAAGTTGGGCGCCTGTTTGCGTTGCGGGAGTAGGGATCACCGCATTCCAGAATGTCCTCTCTTATCCGAGCAAGCTACCCCGACTAAACCTCAAGGCGGCAAGAAGCAGCAGGGCAAGCTCCAGGCCCTACAAGAGGAGGATGCAGGCACCACCGAGGAGGGTGGACTTGTGGAAGGTACTCTCATTGTTCATGGAAAGCCAGCTTTTGTTCTTTTCGATACCGGTGCTACTCATTCATTTGTTTCTCGGAGTTTTGCTAAGACATTAGCTGTGAAGCCAATTTTGATGAATTCCCCCTTAGAGATATCAACTCCTATTGGTTCTAGATCAGCGATTAAATATTTTTATCCTTCTAGCAAGATTATGGTTAATGAACAGAATTTGCCGGCTGATTTAGTATGCATGGATATGAAAGATTATGATGTAATTCTAGGAGCGGATTGGTTGGCTAAGCATGAGGCCAATGTTCATTGTAGTTCCAGCTCTGTGTCTTTTTCTAGACACCCTGGACTTTCCTTTATAGGGGTTAGGCACCATAGATCTGTGCCACTTATCTCGACCATCCGAGCCGATAAGTTGATGAGGAGAGGATGTCAGGCATTTTTAGCCTTTGTTTATGTGACCCCTGAGAAGAAGATCGAGATTAAGAACATTCCTGTTGTCCGAGATTTTCCGATGTTTTTCCTGAGGAATTGCCAGGTCTTCCACCAGAGAGGGAAGTTGTGTTTTCTATTGATCTAATTCCTGGCGCGACCCCTGTTTCTAAGGCTCCTTATCGTATGTCTCCTGCGGAGCTGAGGGAATTAAAGCAGCAGTTAATGGAATTACTTGAGAAGGGGTTTATTCGTCCAAGTACATCCCCGTGGGGGGCTCCAGTGTTATTTGTAAGGAAGAAGGATGGCTCGATGAGGTTGTGTATTGATTATCGGCAACTGAACCAGTTGACTATAAAGAATAAATATCCATTGCCGAGGATTGATGAGTTATTTGATCAGATAGCAGGAGCTCAGTATTTCTCTAAGATTGATCTTCGATCAGGCTATCATCAGTTGCGGATTAAGGAGGAGGATATTTATAAGACAGCTTTTCGTAGCAGGTATGGGCACTTTGAATTTATTGTAATGCCTTTTGGACTAACGAATGCACCTGCAGCTTTCATGCAGTTGATGAACGATGTATTCCGGCCCTATCTGGATCAATGGGTCGTAGTGTTTATTGATGACATTCTGATTTATTCCAAGAGTAAGGAAGAACATGCTGAACATTTGAGGATGGCGTTACAATTATTGAGAGACCATCAGTTATACGCCAAGTTTAGCAAGTGTGAATTTTGGCTACAAGAGGTGTCCTTTCTAGGGCATATCATTACGAAAGAAGGTATTTCTGTTGATCCGTCGAAGGTAGAGGCAGTTAAAGATTGGGACAGGCCTACTAGTGTAACAGAAGTTAGAAGCTTCTAGGCTTGGCAGGATATTATCGGAGGTTTATTAAAGATTTCTCCAAGATTGCGGTACCCTTAACAAGATTAACCCGCAAGGAGAATAAGTTTGATTGGATGGAAGATTGTGAGAAAAGCTTCCAGACTTAGAAGGAATGTTTAACTACTGCCCCTGTTTTAGCTTTACCATCAGGAGAAGGAGGCTTCGTGGTGTACACCGATGCTTCAGGAATTGGGTTAGGTTGCATACTGATGCAGCACGGGAAAGTGATAGCCTATTCTTCCAGGTAGTTGAGAAAACATGAGGAGAATTATCCTATCCATGACTTGGAGCTAGCAATCGTAGTTTTTGCCTTGAAGATATGGAGGCATTACTTATATGGAGAGACATTCACAGTATTTTAAGATCACAAGAGTTTGAAGTATTTATTTTCTCAGAAAGAGCTCAATATGAGGCAGAGGAGATGGTTGGAGTATCTAAAGGATTTCGACTTCTCCATAGAATATCATCCCGGAAGGGTAATGTGGTGGCGGATGCCCTAAGCCGCAAGCCAATGGCTAAATTGTCAAGTCTCATGATGCAAGAATGGAAGCTATTGGAGTAATTAGCCGGGTTGGATATTAATGTTGACAAGGATCGAGTCATGATTGCACAGATTCAGCTTAAACCAGAATTATTGACAGAAATCAAGTCTTTGCAAGACAATGACCCAGGGTTGGTAGAAATCAAGGAGAGCTTAAGTAGCAGACCGGAATTCATGATAGCTGACGATGGCAGACTGTTATTTCAGGGAAGGACTTGTGTACCTGATGTGGCCGAAGCTAAGAACAAGATCCTCGAGGAAGCTCATAGATCCCGATATACCATTCATCCTGGAGGTACGAAGATGTTTAAGGACTTGAAGAGATCTTTCTGGTGGCCAAATATGAAAAGGGAAATTGCAGAATTTGTGAGTAGATGCTTGGTGTGTCAGCAAGTTAAGGCCGAGCATTTCAGACCTACAGGGAAGTTGAAACCACTAGACATACCTCAATGGAAGTGGGAGAGTATTGGCATGGATTTCATTATGGGTCTCCCTAGGACTCGTAGTGGATTTGATGCAATTTGGGTGATCATCGACAGATTGACAAAGTCCGCTCATTTCCTATCATTAAATCTAAGTGGACTGTTGATGTTCTAGCAGCTTTATATATGAAGGAAGTGGTGACTCCATGGTATTCCGGTCAGTATTGTGTCTGATAGAGACCCCAGATTCACTTCACATTTTTGGAAGGGATTGCAAGAATCTTTGGGAACCCGTCTGAATTTTAGTACTGCTTTTCATCCACAAACAGACGGACAGACTGAAAGAACCAACCAGATAGTGGAAGATATGTTGAGAGCCTGCATGATTGATTTCGGAGGCAGTTGGAGTGATCACTTGGCCTTGATTGAATTTGCTTATAACAATAGTTATCAGTCCAGCATTCAGATGGCTCCGTTTGAAGCTCTGTATGGAAGAAGCTGTCGATCTCCATTATGTTGGAACGAGGTTGGTGAGAAGCAATGGCTGGGGCCAGATCTTATTTCTGAATCATCAAAGAATATTCGTATTATTAGAGACCGATTGCAAGTAGCACAATCGAGACAGAAGAGTTATGCAGACCACAGAAGGAGGGACTTGGAATTTCAAGTTGGTGAACATGTGTTTTTGAAAGTTTCTCCTACAAGAGGAATCGAAGATTTGGCATTCAAGGCAAGCTAAGTCCCAGATATGTCGGTCCATTCGAGATTTTGGAAAGAGTGGGGGAGGTTGCGTACCGTCTGGCACTACCACCTCAGTTATCTGGAGTACACAATGTCTTCCATGTGTCGATGTTGAGAAAGTACGTATATGACCCTACTCATGTCATTCAGCATGCTGATCTTGAGTTAAAGGAAGATTTGACTTATGAAGAGAGACCTGTTAAGATTCTGGATCGTAAGCAGCAACAGCTCAGGAACCGGTCTATACCTATGGTCAAGGTGCAATGGAGTCGGCGTGGAACTGAGAAGCTACTTGGGAGTCAGAAGATACCATGCGAAAGCAGTATCCCGACTTGTTCTAGGTGAGTTGTTCCACTCCCATCGTGTTGAAGTGCAGTGAATTTGGAGGACCAAATTCTTTGAAGTGGGGGAGGGTGTAATATCCCGATTTATTAACAAATAAAAATTTCTAGAAAATTTATAAGAAATTAATTAGAAAATCCTTAATAAATAGAATAAGTTAAATTTTGACTATTTCGTAAAAATCTGAAAATTTAGAATCTTGTAGAGGATAAAATGTTTAATAATAGTATCTTCTGTGACCAACCCAAATAAAATTTGTAATTAGGTCAAATCAACTGATTAAGGCCCAAATCCACACTTGATCTAATTGGACCTTAAAACGTGAAATTTGAGCCTAATACCTGATCATTTAGGCTGAGACCGGATCCAAATGGAAGGCTAGTATGAGAAGATCGTTTCCCCTCTTAGTTCTCCCCGAAACCCTAACCCTAGAAAGCAAATTTTGGTTGAGAAGGCGGCGGCTAACCCTATCCGCGCAGTTCGCGCACGTCCAACTTGATTGGACTCTATCTCCTCGAATAGAAGACTCTAGACCTTGTGTGACCTATAAAAATGACCCTCAAGAACCCTATTTTTGTTTGAGTGCTGTGGCGTTTGACGAGGATCATGGACGAGGGCGGATTCTGGCTGTCACCGGTGAGGTGTTCTTAGCGTGTCGTCGTCCCTCTTCTTCCTTCTTCCTCCGTTTAAGGTAGGTTATAGCAAGCCAAACCTTAAGTATTATATATGATTAGAACCAGCATCGAGTGCCCTTTCTATTCAATGCAAAAGCCCTAAAAGTTACTTAGTATCATGCGAGAATTGTAGGGTTTAGTAGAAGCATGTCATATCTAGGGTTATACTTGTTCCATCTCGTTTAAGTAGGGATTGCAGGCACTAAAGATTAAATTGAGCATGCTTTATTGTAAAACTTTTCATGTTCTTTCTTTTGAATCAAAAGGCCCTAATTATTATGCTCTGTGCTATGCGTATGATGGGGACATCACCTCCCATGCCCACGTTCACAGCTCGTCTCCTCGCCCCGGTTGCATCCGGCATGGTCTAGTTATCTAATTTTGAGTCCTACGTAATTTTTATTTGAGTCATTTGATGTAATTTTCATTTTACTTGAGTCATGTCCCTAGGTCTTGTGCTTATTTCCCTAAGTTTGAGAGTCATTATGTTGTTTAGTTAGTTATTGGGCCCAATTCATTGGGTTTGGCCCAAGTGCACCCCCTACCCCCTCGGTTATTTGTCATTGAGTCTTTTGTTAGGGACTTATTGTAAAATGTGGGTTGCCTATATATAGGACCCCATTCCCCCCATTTCAAATTAATGAATCAATCAATGAAAAATTGCCATTTTGTGAGTTCTATCTTTATTTTCTGGTGGAGTGAATCCATTAGTGAGGTGAGAAGCCTTAGGGAGAGAATCTCACCCATCCCTATCTTAATCTCTCTCTTTCACTCCCCTTTCTCTCTCCTCTACACCCAATTTCAAAAATTTTCTCTCTCCTCCCTTCCCAACCACCACTCTCCCACCTACCCCCATTAAAGGCCACTCCCCTTCCCTACACATCCCATTACTCCACCCCCTAGTCCCAAGGGAGCATCCCCAATCACTAAGCCACCCTCCAACCACCTCATCCCTTTCCCAAGCACCCTTCCCTCTCCCCCATGCAACCCTCCACCTCCCAAGACCATTTGAATTTGAATATCCCCTTCCTTCCATAGCCCAAAGTCGCCCAACTCCCTTGCCCATTGAGTAGGCCACCCCCATCCCCTTCCCTCCACTCCACTCTACCAAGAGCAGCCACCCCATCACCCTTCCTCCACCTTGGCTGAGAGCCTGCAGAGAACCAGTGGAGTGCAGCAGCGACCCCGTCTTCCCCCTGAAGTCCATGGAGGTCCAAGGCTATCGTCGGAAGCGTCTGCCTGTCTTCTTTGCAACGGAAGTGGTTTTGTCATCGTCCGAGCACAGTGCTACCCGGGAGAGCCGTTCTCCCTCGACTGCGCGAAGCTCTCTTGACAGAGCACATGAACGTGATTGGAAGCTCTGTCACGACAAATCCAGCATGAATCAAGACAAGAGTGCTTCTGCAAAGTTTTTCCTCCTTCTGTCTACTCTCAGAATAAAAAAGTGAAACTCTGTTCGGCATCCTGTAGCAGGAGTTATCAATTTTCTCCCTCAGCCACGCAGTTCTGCTTCCCACAGTCTGCACCGACCTATCGTCATTGTTCAGAGTCCCATGGTCTTCTCCGGCATCGTTTGGCTTCCCCGTCAGTTTTTCTGCAAAGAGGACTCGTCCATGGTTCCAACACCCCCAACGGTGCTCGATTCTGAGTTCGGCAGCTGTCAGGGCAACCTCTGCAACCTGCTATTGGAAACCAGAAGCTGCTAGTCTGAGACTCTGCCTCCCTGTTCGGGCCTCCACCCAGACCAGCATCAACGACAGAAGAAATTAATAAAATTTGGAGGACTTCCCCGGCCTACTACGAAGATTTTCCAGGTGGTTTCGTCCCCAACAAAATTCGGTACCAATTGCAACAGTCAATTCATCAGTCTCCTGTCAGCACCCACAGAACTGGGCAGAATCGGCAACCTCCCATCTTTGGTGTTCCCTTCTCAAATTCCCCTCCCCGCTTGGCCGGCTGAAGGCCCCTCCCTGTGTGGAGGTAGTGTTTGGATGTAACTATCATCTTCCCTTCCCCACGATCCCCCCCTTGCATGAGGTGTAGTGTTGTAATAGCTTAAACAGGTCAAGCTACCCCGGCGTGGCGTGTGGGGAACCCACGCTTCCCCGCTCGCCCTCGTCTCTGAGCGGGACCGGTTTCTTCAAATCGGTCGAGTGAGTGCTCCAAAACTTTGCTCTAATTCATGCTTGTTCTTTCAATATTAGTTCACAAACTCCGCTGGCCGTGACGAGAGCCCGATCCTTAAGCTCATTTGCTATAAGTGATCATCATGGGAAGAGAGTGGAACCCGTGCCCTTTGGCACTTCGTCGGACCCTTGATTTGGGCAGCCATACCCTTGGGGAATCAAATATTGGCCTTGCTGGCCCTCTACCAGCAAGGGCCCAGCCCACACAACCTCCCCTTGGCATTGCCAAGTTACCCCGGGTCTTAGTGAGCATCGGGTGAGCGGTTGCTATTATCGGTCTGTTTTGAATGCTTAATTGTGCTTACTTGTTGAGTCCTAGGTTATGTCACATCAATTGGTATCAGAGCAAGTCATTGACCTATCTCTATCAAGTCAAGTCCTAGGGCATGCTTGCATTGGTGTCATCATCAATCCGTCCCTTGCATTGATCCCCCCGATCATCATGGCCTCCTACTTAGCCTACTCGCCACCCATGGACTTCATCCTAGATAGGGATATTACCTTTGACGGATCACATTCTAGTGACTATCTCAGGTGGGAGGCTACCATAGAAAAGTACTTCGAAAAGACTTGGGTATATGGACCGGCGAGAGTCCGAAAGGCCAAGGGACGACTTCGGGGTCAAGCCAAACGTAAGTGGGAACACATAGAGGGCTTAAGGAGGGTTGGAAGACAAGAACCTATTCACTCATGGGAAGAGATAAAGGTAGAACTTAGAAAGATCTACATCCCCAAACATTCCCACCCCTCCTACTCAAGCACCCCTAACCCGAGGAGCACTACCACTCCTCCATCCCCACCCGGCCAACTTGAGACCGACCTTTGGTATCCACCCCCACCACCCCCAACAATTCATCTCTCAACCATCATAACAACACTTCGCGACCAAGTCCTCTCCCTTAAGACCCAAATAAACCAAACAACCACCTCTCCACCAAATCCCATGAGGATCCCCACACTCCAACCAAAACCTCCTTCCGCAAACCTATCTATCCAAACTCAATTGGCCCCCACTACCACCCCTCCACAACCGGCCGATCCCAAGGGGAAGAGACCCCTAACCGACCCAGTTTCCCCAATAAGGACCACCACTCACCCTATTCTCACCATTCAAACCCAAGTAGACCCCGTGTCCATCCCTCCACCTAGAACCATGACGGCCACCACCACCCAACCCAAATCCTGTCACCCAACCCACCTTCCACTTCCAACCCTGATCCTACCCCAACCTAGACCTCCACTACTTCCACTCCCAAACCACACCTTACCAATCCTAATCCAAGTTTCCCTTTACCCTCTACCCTGGGAACACTACACACAAACCCTCATCACCCCAAAAGACTCTCTCACCTCCTTGGTAGCAGAACTCATACCCAATCCAATAGTTGTGAGCACTCCAAACCCACCCCCCACTTTGGAGGAAACCCAAGTCCAAATTGAATAAGAAATCTCACACAATGGTCTTTACCTTACACCACCCTCTCTAGTTGGGGCGGAGCTCATCTTAGGAGAACCCATTGTTAGTTGGCTAAAGGAGAGTCCAATTCGAGAGACCCCGGCCCATGTTTTCCCTCCCATAGAACGAGACCTTCCTATAGTGCCCTTCTTCTCCTATCACACCACAATCCAAGCATCCTATCAAGTGGAGACCTTAGAGGACCTTCTCAAGGGCATAGCATGGCAATTAGAGATGACTAGCATGTTGACCCCTATGGTCAAACAACCTAGGAGCCTTAGCCTCCTACACCTATGCATAGGGTCTATCACATTGGTTTGCACCATTGGTTGCTACACTAGCGACCTCCTTCTATTCCTCCCTACACCCGATGAGCCTAACCTTCTCCTCGATTTAGATCTTCTTATCTCGGGTAGAAAGCCAAGCCCTCCACTCATGGCCGACCCACTTGTCAAGAACATTGGCCCAACTATCATGGAGAAGGATGACTTAGCACCTTTTAAGGATCTTGAGGACATGGAGTTTCTCCCCCTAGGTGACCCATTTTATGATCCATATGATCCATTCCAATGGGAGTCAAGGGACTCATATGACCCAACCATCTTACCAACCACCCACCATTTTCTACCCTCACCCACCATATTGGGCCAAACCCACCTCATCCATGACGCGGGTTACACCTTGGGAGCCATGACCTTGGGCCACATATCCCTAGGTAATAAGGTTGTGCCCCACCCCATGACGATCACCTTCTTAGATCCATTCGATCCTTTCCAATGGGAGTTCAAAGGTTGTCCCACACCTATATACATGGAAGTCACCTTTGGGAAAAGTATGCATGTGTCTGGGCTTACCACACCCCTTGGCATGAACACTATGTTGGGTCCATTCATTCATATCACCCACATGTCAAGTAGAAAGTATGAGTGGTCCATATTCGGATGTCATGGTCCACCTTCATTCATCATGGGTCTTAAGCATGTCAGAGGCATCTACAGATGTCCGGGTCCCCCGATATTTATCACCAATTTGCATGATAGGGCCACCTACGGGTGCCCCGGCCCACCTACGGGTGCCCCGGCCCACCTAGGCTGACCAAAGACTACACTGTATCATTACATGATAGGTCTACTTTTGGTTGCCCAGGTCCACCCATCACTCCTAGAATGTCTGCATTCACAACATTGCATGAAGAGATCCGCAAGCACATTAGCAAGAAGAATGTGAATGATAAAAGGGTGGCCGACTCTCATCGGCGTCACCAAGAATTCCACATGGGTGACTTTGTGATGGTGAGGAAGGAGAGGCTCTCCCCGGGAGTCATCTCCAAATTGAGGCTATGTGGGGCTGGTCCCTTCCAGGTCCTGAGGCGCATTGGCGCTAATGTCTATGAGTTTGATCTCCCCGAGGAGTATGGAGTGAGTCCCACATTCAATGTAGCCGACCTAGTGCCTTATAAGGGACCCACGGTGGTACCTAGTGAGGATATTGAGCCTATTCCCTCCGTTGAGAGAGCACCCACCTGTGAGGAGTGGCCACCAGCCAAGAGAGCCCAGCGTGAGCGCATTGAACGAATATTGGATGAACAAGTCACTACCACCCGGAGCAAGGTATACGAGCGGTATCTCGGCAGGTGGACGGATCGGTCTCATTCGGAAGACCTAAGGGTTGTACCACTTCTACACCCTCCGAGAAGGGAAGGACACTTACTCGACGGAGTCAAGTTCTCCGCACCCCGAGAGTATGATGGGGACATCACCTCCCATACCCACGTTCACAGCTCGTCTCCTCGCCCCGGTTGCATCCGGCATGGTCTAGTTATCTAATTTTGAGTCCTATGTAATTTTTATTTGAGTCATTTGATGTAATTTTCATTTTACTTGAGTCATGTCCCTAGGTCTTGTGCTTATTTCCCTAAGTTTGAGAGTCATTATGTTGTTTAGTTTGTTATTGGGCCCAATTCATTGGGTTTGGCCCAAGTGCACCCCCTACCCCCTCGGTTATTTGTCATTGAGTCTTTTGTTAGTGACTTATTGTAAAATGTGGGTTGCCTATATATAGGATCCCATTCCCCCCATTTCAACTTAATGAATCAATCAATAAAAAATTGCCATTTTGTGAGTTCTATCTTTATTGTATGGTGGAGTGAATCCATTAGTGAGGTGAGAAGCCTTAGGGAGAGAATCCCACCCATCCCTCTCTTAATCTCTCTCTTTCACTCCCCTTTCCCTCTCCTCCACACCCAATTTCAAAAATTTTCTCTCTCCTCCCTTCCCAACCACCACTCTCCCACCTACCCCCATTAAAGGCCACTCCCCTTCCCCACACATCCCATTACTCCACCCCCTAGTCCCAAGGGAGCATCCCCAATCACTAAGCCACCCTCCAACCACCTCATCCCTTTCCCAAGCACCCTTCCCTCTCCCCCATGCAACCCTCCACCTCCCAAGACCATTTGAATTTGAATATCCCCTTCCCTCCATAGCCCAAAGTCGCCCAACTCCCTTCCCCATTGAGTAGGCCACCCCCATCCCCTTCCCTCCACTCCACTCTACCAAGAGCTGCCACCCCATCACCCTTCCTCCACCTTGGCTGAGAGCCTGCAGAGAGCCAGTGGAGTGCAGCAGCGACCCCATCTTCCCCCTGATGTCCCTGGAGGTCCAAGAGCTATCGTCGGAAGCGTCTGCATGTCTTCTTCACAACGGAAGTGGTTTCGTCATCGTCCGAGCACCGTGCTACTCGGGAGAGCTGTTCTCCCTCGACTGCGCGAAGCTCTCCTGACAGAGCACCTGAACGTGATTGGAAGCTCTGTCATGACAAATCCAGGGTGAATCTAGACAAGAGCGCTTCTGTAAAGTTTTTCCTCCTTCTGTCTACTTTCAGAATCAAGAAGCGAAACTCCATTTGGCATCCTGTAGCAGGAGTTATCAATTTTCTCCCTCAGCTACGCGGTTCTGCTTCCCACAGTCTGCACCGACCTATCGTCATTGTTCAGAGTCCCCTGGTCTTCTCCAGCATTGTTTGGCTTCCCCGTCAGTTTTGCTGCAAAGAGGACTCGTCGACGGTTCCAACGACTCTGACGGTGCTCGATTCTGAGTTCGGAAGCTATCAGGGCAACCTCTGCAACTTGCTGTTGGAAACCAGAAGCTACCAGTCCGAGACTCTGCCTCCCTGTTCGGGCCTCCACCCAGACAAGCATCGATGACAAAAGAACTTAATAAAATTTGGATGACTTCCCCGGCCTACTACAAAGATTTTCCAGGTAGTTTCGTCTCCAACAAAATTTGGTACCAATTGAAGCAGTCAATTCATCAGTCTCCTATTAGCACCCATAGAACTGGGCAGAATCGGCAACCTCCCATCTTCGGTGTTCCCTTCTCAAATTCCCCTCCCCGCTTGGCCAGCTGAAGGCCCCTCCCTGTGTGGAGGTAGTGTTTGGAGGTAACTATCATCTTCCCTTCCCCACGATCCCCCCCTTGCATGAGGTGTAGTGTTGTAATAGCTTAAACATGTCAAGCTACCCCGGCGCGGCGTGTGGGGAACCCACGCTTCCCCGCTCGCCCTCGTCTCTGAGCGGGACCGGTTTCTTCAAATCGGTCGAGTGAGTGCTCCAAAACTTTGCTCTAATTCATGCTTGTTCTTTCAATATTAGTTCATAAACTCCGCTGGCCGTGACGAGACCCCGATCCTTAAGCTCATTTGCTATAAGTGATCATCGTGGGAAGAGAGTGGAACCCGTGCCCTTTCGCACTTCGTCGGACCCTTGATTTGGGCAGCCATACCCTTGGGGAATCAAATCTTGGCCTTGCTGGCCCTCTACCAGTAAGGGCCCAGCCCACACAACCTCCCCTTGGCATTGCCAAGTTACCCCGGGTCTTAGTGAGCATCGGGTGATCAGTTGCTATTATCGGTCCGTTTTGAATGCTTAATTGTGCTTGCTTGTTGAGTCATAGGTTGTGTCACATCAGCGTATTTAGTAATTTTTTGTAACCCTAGCCAACTCGCCGAAGGCGGGTAGGGTGAAAGGGGGACTTGAGCGTTTTTGACTTGTACGGTCTCGCGATAGACCGCCCAACCAAGTAAGGCGGCATGTTACTGACCGTTTATGTTCTCTGGTTCATGTTATGTTTCTGGGAAGAGCAGCTTCACCTAGACCACCCTTCTGTCAGGCGGCCAATTATTGACCGTTCGTCTTCTCCAGCGGCTCATTACAGACCGCTCATCTCCAGAGGGTCTTCTGACCTGAGGGGGATAAACGGCCTATCGTGCGACCGCTGAGGAGGATGAAAGGTCCATACTGGACCGTCCATCTTTACAAAATTTATTAAGTTATCTTTTTCGCATGATTTATGATAGTAGATTAATAGTTAAATGTAAGTTAGCAACATGCATTAAAACTCTGGAAAATTATAACAGTAATGATTATAAATCTTGCTGATTTATTCATCTTGACCTTGTATCATCTTTTTCAATATTAATCGTGATTCATTATTAAATTGAAAATTTTATTAGGGTTGTATGACAGCCGTTCTACTCCGGTAGGATTGACTGACCGTCTCACTGGTTTCCGATGTTTTGTTAACCCTATTTCCTTGTAATGTTTGGGACTCTCCAACGGATATTCCTTCTGTCGGACTAGGACCTTCATTACAGGACCTCTGTAAGCCCACACGAGCTTGGGATTCCCACTAGGATGCCGGGCAGGTTGTACCATCAAGACATGAACCTGTGTACGTGATCGAATCGATTGAACTATCGTATTGTAAGTCACGGCTCGACTTGGACCCTCTGAGAATTACGCGGCCCGAAAGGGACCGTTCATCTTCTTAGGCGGCGCATAATGAACTGTACATCCCTGGCCAAGTGCCACTTACATTGGTCGTTTAACCTTGATCTATCTTCGACCAATTTGTGTTTGGATCGACCCAATAAGCCCTAGGTTGACCAGTGGAGAGTGGGCTGGACCCTGGTTCAGTTCTGCCCCACTTATGGCAGCCCGGAGCCCATTTGGGTAGACTTCTAGTTGTTTAAGTTGAACGGACCTACTGGAACTTCTCATGTTATAGCGCGGATCTTATTGGACCGTCTGTCTGTTGGATGGCCCTATATGGCCCGTTTATCTTGTTCTTGGGCTTCCAGCTCTACTAATCTTGAGCGGCCCATTTTCAACCGTTCAATTACTCGAGCGGCCCTACATGGACCGTGTATCCTTGACTTCGGTATGGCTAGTCCTAAGCCATCTTTATCCTGAACGGTCCAGTTTAGACCGGGCATTACTTGAATGGCCCTGTTATGACCGCTTATCATCCAGAAGTGATTTTCGTGATTTTTCGTGTTGAATCCAAGGACCTGATTGGTTCTTGATGACTTGAACTTTCCAGACATGATGTCTACTTCAAGTTACCCTTGAAACTTTGGTAAGTTCCATATCTTGGAGTATTGGCCATTTAACTTGATTAATGTCTAGACATAACTTGGGATCTTGGATCCAACAAATCAATCTCAACGCATCATAAGGGCCCGGTCTGGTCCTGGGAGGAGCGCCCGAAAAGTACTTGTGCCTCGGGGAGTTTGAATGATATGGTGAGGTATTACACCGAGTGCATGACTAGCGTGATGTCTAAGACAACAATCTCTTACTTGAATTCTCTTGACTTGGTTAGATCTTGCTTGTTGGCCAAATTCTCGGTCATATCATGTTCTTGCTTTCTTTTCATTATTTTGTTACATAGTTATTTCCTTTCGTTCTTTATTTATGTGCTCAAACATGCAATTCAATTGGTTAATTACTTAAACTTGCCTGTTATTACCTACTGAGCATTGGCTCACCTCGTTTTCCCCCCTTTTTCAGGTAACTCAGGTGAGGACTCGCAATCTGATGGGAACGGGCAAGAGTGACGACCGTGGAGTGAACCTGATAGAAGCCTGTGAAACTAGTTCTAGTTGTGGAGTCTATTTGTATTTAAGAGTATTTTGGAAGAGTTGTAATTTGAAGTTAGCCAATGTAATAGTGTTGAGTGGATGTTGTCAAAGATTATGTTAAGTGAGATCTTTGTAGTTTGGAACATGGTTTAGTTATGTGCTATTTAATGATTGGAGCAGTTTCTATTTATGGTGATGTGCAATCTTTTAGCTGTAACATATCTTGTCTAGAACTAAACATATTATTATTATAATTACTCGTTTCTACTGCCAGTCCCGATATTCCGCATCGGGGCGTGACATGATATCTATATAACAACGCAACTATTAGCTCGGCGGCCACCGGCCCGAGGTTTATCCAAGGCTATGGATATGACTCCGAGGTTGCCAACCACCGAGAGTCTTTCTTTTTATTTTGCCTTCGTTTTATGACGATCATGTTTTCTTCTCAAAACCCTGCTTTGGTATTTGGACCAATTTCATGGCCATAATGCCAAAGGGGTGAGAAACATGGGATTTAATCCCCAAATCAATCGCTTTTCTTGATCACTCTCGGATCTCTGGGGACTTGCTTTCTCATAGCGTGGTCCTCGGGTGACCTCCCTCAAAGAGTGAATATTGACGGCCATATAATTCGGCGATAGCTTAAGTCCACGTTTCATAAATGATATCGTGGCAGCCCGTGGGACGTCGGAGTCCTTTGTAGGCTAGTCCTCGGGATGTCCGTGCCCAATCTGGGTCATGGGGTGTTGCCGCTTCCGTGAGCACCTCGGGATGTTACCGCTTTCGTGCACATCCTTCTTATTTTGGGTCCGTCTCGGAGTTTCTCCGTGGACACGTACCTAATTAAAATCTCCCCAAAGCTCCGAGTCTAGGGGAGGTGCTGCCGGATTTTTGTCAAGAAAATTGAAGACTGATGGGCTGAATTCAAGAACGTCATGAACATATCATTGAACACAAAAAAATCAATATGAACCAATGCATAACAAGCACAAAACAATGAATCAACTTAATTTTGGAAAGCTACTGAAAACAATGAGGAACAAGATAAAAGAAAGAGGAAGAAGCCAGAAATCAAAGCCCTCAGATCAAAACATGAGTTTCTGAATGGGCGATCTCAATTGCATGACATTTTCTATATAAAAGTTCATGACAGATTTCATGTATTTTAGAAATGAACATACATTTTGCATCCTCGTGCATGCTTTGATTCATATAAGCCTTGATTCGCAAAAAAATCAGAAAAGATTTCATGCTCACCTCATTTTTGAACTCTTGCTCACCATCATCCCTTGGGTATATTGAATGGTGAGCGGTGGAAATCTAGCTTATGCCTGGGCGAAAACCCTCACTATGCGTGAGTTTGATATTTTACCATGTACCGGGGGTCGCTCTTCGTGAGAACGTAATCAAATTTTTTCATGCCATGTGCATATAACATGAAAAATTGCTCCCAAATCTCGTAGGGTTGCACGCTGTTTTCATAACATACCTAATGCATGCTTTCATTTTAAGCACTCAACCAAAAATCAAACGTATGCATATTTCTGGAAGCCCACGGTAGGTCGACCTACCCTGGGCCTCAGGTCGACTCAGGGAGGCTCTTCCCTTTGAAGTGGCCCTTCTGCCATGAGGGAGTCGACTTCTGGAGTTTACTACAGGGGTCGACCCCCTTATGCGCAGCTTCTATCCAACGCTTGCGTCGACTCACTTACAAGCTGGGTCAACGCAGCGAATTGGCAACGACTCAGGAAGACGCTGATTAATCACCAACTTCCTGAAGAGGCGCCAATTCCCCGGCTTAAAATCCAAGTTAAAAAAAATAAAATCCAGAATTAACGTCTATTTAGAAAGACACTGATTAATCAGTGCCTTTCTGAAGAGGCGCCATTTCTTCATTTTAAAAATTCAACTAAAAAGAAGAAAACCAAGAAATAGCGCCCGATCAAGGGACACCAATTCTTGAATTGGCGTCCACCTGACGGACGCGAATTCTTAAAAATTTCAAAAAATGATAGATGATGAATTACAGTGTTAAAAGACTGATATAATAATGATGTTAATAATAATACAAAAAATGGAAAATATGATAATCATACAAAGAAATCCATAAAAAACACCCTTGTTAAGAGATCTAACGGCATTTTGTCTGAAGCTCTTCCCTTTTGATCCCGCATGAGGGGGAATATCAAAGATGCCCTTCGAGACATGCTCGACCCTAGGGATCACCCCCATTATGGTCATGGCCTGACTCTGCTCCGGGCCAAAAACTTACTAAAGTTGACTCGTTTCGACCAGGATTTAACTTCATTTCTCTGTTCTCTTCCAATATTAAATTTGCCATACCCTGGCATACATTTGTCTCAGTATTGCATATATACTTGGGAGGTCTTCAACCCGGACGTTAGTTCGAACATGAAATGGTCAATATATGACCGACATGATTTTAAATACCGTCTTGCACCCTAGTATAGGAGATTTTAATACTTTCCAATATATTTTTCATTCAATGGATTTCTAGGCCATGAGGCCCCTTATCTTGGCGATTAATGAAAGGTTTTCTCTTATCCGAGGGGATGTAATTGACGCCGTGACCTTTATGTCACGGCGAGTCTCCAGTCCCGACTCGATACCACAACCGTCTGGTTAGTCAAACGGAGCGCACCACTGGCTCCGGACCACTCTAGTCTCGGAGCCTGAAGGTGACTGGCACACCTTCACACTTGATAAACCTATAAAAGATGTTATGTCTCTTCTGGATTTGATGTTTAAATTTGATGCCTTGTTTTGATGCTGGCAATAGTATGGTTGACCTTACTTTGACTCTAGCAACATTGATTTTTTTAAATTTTTTTCTTCAGTCAGAATAAGTTCTTGCTCATAACAAGGTCAATGCATATTGATACGGTTGCATTGTAAGGTCGGTGCACATTTTCAATATAGTCTGTCAAGTCGGTGCATTCATTCATTTTAGTCTTTAAGGTCAATGCACACTTGCATTTTTTTGCATTGAAAGGTCGATGCACATTTGCATATAAGTTTTTAAGGTCGATGCACACTTGCATTTTGTTGCATTGAAAGGTTGATGCACATTTGCATATAAATCTTTAAGGTCGATCCACACTTGCATTTTGTTGCATTGAAAGGTCGATGCACATTTGCATATAAGTCTTTAAGGTCAGTGCACATTTATTTTATAGTCTATTAGGTCAATGCATACATTTATTCCAATACTGATAGGTCAATGCATCCGTGTGCCGCTTTGAACATAAGGTCGGTGCATGTCTACATTATTGTCTGTCAGGTCGGTGCACACATTCAGTCTAGTTTAGAAGGTCGGTGCACATGTGGAAGACTTGCACCAGAAGGTCGGTGCACATGTAGAAGCCTTGCACTAGAAGGTCGGTGCACATGTGAATGTCTTGCACTAGAAGGTCGGTGCATGTGTAGAAGGCTTGCAGCATAGGTCGATGCATGTCTTGGAAAGGTCGATGTTAATGAGCTAGCGACTGCAACAAAGGTCGATGCTAGTAAGCTAGCGACTGCAGCAAGGTCGATGCTAGTGAGCTAGCAACTGCAACGTAGGTCGATGCTAGTAAGCTAGCACCTGCAGCATAAGTTAATGCATGCTATAGAAGGGTCGATGCTAGTATGTTATCACTCTTAAGGTCGATGCACCTTGTGCATTCACTATAAACACAGGTCGATGCACCTTCATTACAGAGTTAGTATGTCTGGCACATAAGGTCTACCTGTATCATACTAAGGTCGATGTTCCTATTCTGACCTGCTACATATGTTAGTTATACAGTCTGATATATCTCTTTTATGCATCGATGCTCTTGAAGAATCTTGTGCAGACACTTAGAGAAATTGCCTAAACTCATGAAGCATCTGAAACTACATTTGCTAACAAATCATTACATGCTTCATGAATCTCATAAATCTTTAATTTTGCTTTTGACAGAAAAGAAGAACCAACCCAGATCCATGATCGAACACCTGGGTGGCATAAAGGCAGTCTGCATCAATCTCACGTGGAACTTAAAGTCAACCGGAATAAAGGCACGTGATCCAAGGTAGGAATCTGAACCACTATCATGCCACGTGGTTCGTCTAAATCCTCTACTCTTGACACGTGGCCCCTCGAAGTGCGAGTTCTGGATAAATCTATTGAGCGGGAGTGTGTCTTCCACGCGCCCAAAATTTAAAAAGCTCAGGGGACCACCTGACTCAGCCGGCGCCTATAAAAAGGGGGAATCTCTCAATCGATAGACATGGAAAAAGGAAGAATGAGAGGAGAGAAGCAGATCAGAAGAGTAGAAGCGAGCTGGAAGAGATAGAGTTCAAGTGATAAAAGTCAGAGAGTTGATCAAGAGAGAAACAACCCATTTCTAGGAGTGAAAAGAAAACAGAGTGTCGTAAGTTTGAGAAGTTCGTCTGAGTGAGAAGTGAGATTGAGAGGAAGAGTTTCCGTCTTGACTCCTGGATCAGATCCAGAGTCAAATTACTCCACAGTGAGCTACATTATTTTTCGGTTATCGTTATTTCTTTGAACATTTTCTGTTTATTTCTGAAACTATTTGTAAGCTATGTATCAGCAGTCCAAACTGTGAGTCAGCGGCGAGGTTTGATCCTCGGACAACAAACTGTGGTGCTCAGTGGCAAGGTGTGGTCCTCGGTAAGCAAGCTGTAAGGCTCAGCGGTCTGGGATGTGTTCCCCAAAGCTATGGATCAGCGGTTTTAGGGATTCTATCCCCGAAGCTATGGATCAGCAGTATTCAAGCTGTATGGCAGCGGAATCCTTACTCAGTTGAGTAAGGGGTGGATGTAGATCTCGAGCTCGAGATTGAACCACCTTAAAAATTGATATGTTCTCTCTATGATTGATTATCTTTACTGCATTTAGATGGATGCTTAGGATCATCTATGGCGAGCCCTTGGTTTCTCTAAGATAATCAACTGTCACTTAAATTTTCAATCAAATTGTCTGCACTAATTCATCTCTGCATCTGCTCAATTTGATTGGCATCTGACATGTCTTGATCATATTTGTTGTCTCTTCATTTCATACCAATATTGCGAACAATCACTCAGTGGTATATAAAATTGGCTCAGTCAGAAAGATAGATTAATTCTATCTGGAAAACTGACCTTTACGTGTGGAGATTTTCTAAATCAACCCTCCGCCTAGTACTATACTGAGTTGATTGATCTTCCTTAATATTCACTGTGATTAATAGCTATTTCATCTCAAATTCTCTTGTTGTTAATTCTGATTGCTTTTGGTGTTTCTGTTCTCAGTAGTATATCTTAATTATGCACTGTTTTTAACTACTATAGAATTCGTTTAAATTTGGGTAGATCTATTCACCCTCCCCTCTAGATCACTTATTCATCCCTTCACACATCACGTGATATCAGAGCCTAACTCTCCCTAAGGGCTTAACATCCCAGAGAGATTAGTTGAAATGGATGCTAGAGGTCTAGCTGTTGAGGGTCATTCAACTAGTAAGCCGCCATTCTTTGATGGTAACAACTATGCTTACTGGAAGAATCGTATGCATGTCTTCCTTCGAGCGAAGAATTATGAGATTTGGAAGGTTGTTAGTAAAGGCCCGTTTGAGCTCCCTGAGGATGAGGAAGTCTGGACCAGGGAGTAGACCCGTAGGTCTACATTAAACTGGAGCGCTGTAAATGCTATACAGTGTGCTCTTCACCCTACTGAATTTTTGAGAGTTTCCTCCTATTCCACAGCCAAGGAAAAGTGGGACAAGCTGGAGGTAATTTATGAGGGAACATCTCAGGTTAGAGAGAACATCTCAGGTTTAAGATGAAACCAGACGAGTCTATATCTAAGATGTACGCTAGACTGATGGTTCTGACTAATGGCTTGAGAAGTCTAGGCAAGGTTTACAGTGAGTATGAAATTGTTAGAAAAATTCTTAGGTCCCTAACACCTATTTGGAATACCAAGGCCACGGTTATTGAAGAGTCTAGGAACCTAGCTACTACCACTGTTGACGAACTCATTGGTTCTCTCATGACATATGAGCTGAATCTCAAAAGGGTAGATGAGTCTGAGAAGAAGAAGAAACCCCTAGCACTTAAGGTAACTTCTAGTAGCAAAGGGTCGTCAAGTGAGCATAGTCACTACAATAAAAGGCGGAGTTTACGACGGCATCCTTCCGTCACAAATCCGTCATAAATCCGTCTGAAAACCTTTTTGCGATGGCATACAGATGAATTGGGGATGATAAATGGCCGTCTGATATTCCTAGTCACAAATTTCAGATAGATACCATTCCATTTGAAATTCCATCTTAACTTTCAGATGGCAAAGTCGCCGTCTGAAATGTCTTCTCAAATATTTCGTCTGAAATAGCGTCCCCAAATCCGTCTTAAATTTCAGACGGCAAAGTCGCTGTCTGAAATATCGTCTCAAATATTCCGTCTGAAATAGCGTCCTCAAATCCATCTGAACTTTCAGATAGACTATTCCGTCCTTACTTCCGTCGCAAAGTTCAGACAGGTCCGTCATAACATCCGTCTGAATTTTTTTTAAAATGTTATATAAACAACATTATTTTCAAACGGGGAGGGCTTCGTCTCTATTTCCGTCGCAAATTTTAGACGGATCCATCTCAAAATCCTTCCCAAATACTTTTATTGATTTTTTTTAAAAAAATATAAAAATTTAATAAAAAACTTGTTTAATAAAAAATACATCAAATATCACACTCAAACCAAAATTAAAAATACATCAAATATTACAATCAATTCAACGTACAGAAAACAAAACACATAATAAACTCAACAAATATCATCCTCCAGATCGTCCATATGCTCATCCTCCCCACCCTGCTCATCTCCTCTATCGCCGCTCGCAGAAGGATCCTCCAATATTAAAAAAATAATAACATTCATTCATAGATAAAAAAATTAGTGCAAAGATAAATTAAATATTTTATTAGATTGCATAAATTCAAATCAAACATAATATCAAATCGATAACTGCATACATTTTATAGACCCCAACTAACCTAGCTCTCATCTGCATTTTAAATTAATTACATTTAGATAATGTAATTCTGAGCGCCGAGCTCAAACTGGATATCCGAATTTAAATCCGTCAGTTCTGACAAGTCACTTTCATCTCCCAGGTCGTGTTGAAATGATTGACACGTCGATCAGATTGGTATTTCAGATTTTAGATTTATGAACCTAACTTCTTTAATTTTTAACTACGTGTATTTAGAAAATGCACTTTTGAGCATCGGGTCCAAACCGAGTATCTGATTTGGATTCCGCCAGTTCTCGCAAGTCACGTTTACCTCCCAGGTCGTCTTGGAACGATCGACATGTCGATCAGATACGTATTTCAGATTTTAGACCCCCCAACCCCTAGTTATCTGTCTTTTAAATTAATTACATTTAGAGAATGCACTTTTGAGCGCTGGGCCCAAACCGAGTATCCGATTTGGATTCTGCCAATGTCACGTCCCGAGCCTTTATTACAGCGGAAGACTCGCTCGAGGAACGTGAACAGTCGACATGGTAAGCCTCTTGCAAGCAAGAACAATCAGAGCGTAAGACAATCACACATAAGAATGGAACCGCACAAAAATTACTCAAACTCTAACTTTATTTCATTAATATTTTAGTATTCAAGTACAATAACCTTTTCATCCTTTTTCCACTCCACTAGACTCAAGGAATAGGAAAATTACATAGACTAAATCTAAACAATGTAGACTTTGCTAAGTCTTCACTCTTAATTTGATATGACTTTCATTCGCTCTCGGACCCGCTACTTGAATATTCCGAATCCGACTCACTTCCATCTCCTGAAAAGATTGAAAATAGGTAATGAGCACACTTGCCCAGTAGGTATCTTCGCATCAACATGATTAGCAATATTTATGTAATTAGCTTTTTAGCTCTAGGAGAATAAGGTAAAATTATGCGAAATGTGATCAATCATGTGAATAACCAAAGTAACAAAGATGATAGAATGAGCAAGTAAGAACTAGCAAGAAGGTCACAAGAACATGATATGGCATTTCATGAACAAGAATGTAATGAGAATGTACTAGCAATACAACGTAATCATCATCCAAACATCTTTTGCTTATGAGCAAGTATTTGGTGAATTTCTGTGGAATATCAAGCAATCAAGCAAGAAAGTCATGTCGTGCCGTTGATTTTCACTTATTTATAAAGAAAGTACTCCCATCGCAATGCGATGCCAGTAGCATCATACCCCATGATTTATAATAGTATGTTTTCGGTAATCAGCCGAGGGGACTAGCATAGAGCCCTTGAACACAATCAGTGCTTGATCGCATCTTCAAGTATTAATCAAGCTATTCCCATGCATGTAACAACAAAGTATGGCCAAGAATGTAATAAGTTCAATAAGCTCATGATAACAATAATCAATGAATGAACGCTTCAATTTAGAATATGAGAGATCAAGAATGACTTATACTATGTTATGCTCATGGAAATAATTCGGCAGCATAACGATACATTTCTTAACTTTCATAATTTAAATTAAGTTTCTTTGGATAATATGACAATTGTAACACCCTCAAATATAGTAAAGTTGTACTCTATATCACCGAGGCGCCTTTTGAAGTATCGGCTCAGTTCTTGTAAAGAACTCCGAAGTTAAGCGTGCTTAATGGGGAGCAGTACTGGGATGGGTGACCTCCCGGAAAGTCCTCCATTCTGGAGCCGATCACCTTAGTAAGGGACAAAACCGTGAGGCCGGTAGGTCAAAGCGGATAATACCTTGATGGTATAGAGTACGGGGCGTGACAGAATGGTATCAGAGCTATACCCCAGCCGGAAGTGTGGGAACTAAGTGCCATGCAGGGCAAAGTGCTACGCTATGGGAGCCACCTCTTAAGTCCGTAATTGAGCAAAGTACTACATAGTGGGAGCCACCTCTTGAGCCTGTAGGGGCCACCTCTAGAGTCCTACCTACCTGGGGGCTTGATTGCGTGATTGCGTACTATATGTGCCCAGTGACGAAGACGTCGCCTATATAAGAGGGGTATATTGTAACACCCTCAAATATAGTAAAGTTGTACTCTATATCACCGAGGTGCCTTTTGAAGTATCGGCTCAGTTCTTGTAAAGAACTCTAAAGTTAAGCGTGCTTAATGGGGAGCAGTACTGGGATGGGTGACCTCCCGGGAAGTCCTCCATTCTGGAGCCGATCACCTTAGTAAGGGACAAAACCGTGAGGCCGGTAGGCCAAAGCGGACAATACCTCGATGGTATAGAGTACGGGGCGTGACAGAATGGTATCAGAGCTATACCCCAGCCGGAAGTGTGGGAACTAAGTGCCATACAGGGCAAAGTGCTACGCTATGGGAGCCACCTCTTGAGTCCGTAATGGAGCAAAGTGCTACATAGTGGGAGCCACCACTTGAGCCTGTAGGGGCCACCTCTAGAGTCCTACCTGCCTGGGGGCTTGATTGCGTGATTGCGTACTATATGTGCCCAGCGACGAGGACGTCGCCTATATAAGAGGGGTAGATTGTAACACCCTCAAATATAGTAAAGTTGTACTCTATATCACCGAGGCACCTTTTAAAGTATCGGCTCAGTTCTTGTAAAGAACTCCGAAGTTAAGCGTGCTTAATGGGGAGCAGTACTGGGATGGGTGACCTCCCGGAAAGTCCTCCATTCTGGAGCCGATCACCTTAGTAAGGGACAAAACCGTGAAGCCGGTAGGCCAAAGCGGACAATACCTCGATGGTATAGAGTACGGGGCGTGACAGAATGGTATCAGAGCTATACCCCAGCCGGCAGTGTGGGAACTAAGTGCCATGCAGGGCAAAGTGCTACGCTATGGGAGCCACCTCTTGAGTCCGTAATGGAGCAAAGTGCTACATAGTGGGAGCCACCTCTTGAGCCTGTAGGGGCCACCTCTAGAGTCCTACCTGCCTGGGGGCTTGATTGCGTGATTGCGTACTATATGTGCCCAGCGACGAGGACGTCGCCTATATAAGAGGGGTAGATTATAACACCCTCAAATATAGTAAAGTTGTACTCTATATCACCGAGGCGCCTTTTGAAGTATCGGCTCAGTTCTTGTAAAGAACTCCGAAGTTAAGCGTGCTTAATGGGGAGCAGTACTGGGATGGGTGACCTCCCGGGAAGTCCTCTATTCTGGAGCTGATTGTAACACCCTCAAATATAGCTAAGTTGTACTCTATATCATCGAGGCGCCTTTTCAAGTATCGACTCAGTTCTTGGAAAGAACTCCGAAGTTAAGCGTGCTTAATGGGGAGTAGTACTGGGATGGGTGACCTGCCCGGGAAGTCCTCCATTCTGGAGCCGATCACTAATAAAAAGGGATAAAACCGTGAGGTCGGTAGGCCAAAGCGGACAATACCTCGACGGTATAGAGTACGGGGCGTGACAGAATGGTATCAGAGCTATACCCCAGCCGGAAGTGTGGGAACTAAGTGCCATGCAGGGCAAAGTGCTACGCTATAAGAGCCACCTCTTGAGTCCGTAATGGAGCAAAGTGCTACATAATGGGAGCCACCTCTTGAGCCTGTAGGGGCCACCTCTAGAGTCCTACCTGCCTGGGGGCTTGATTGCGTGATTGCGTACTATATGTGCCCAGCGACGAGGACGTCGCCTATATAAGAGGGGTAGATTGTAACCCCTTCAAATATAGCTAAGTTGTACTCTATATCATCGAGGCGCCTTTTCAAGTATCGGCTCTGTCACGCCCCGTACTCTATACCGTCGAGGTATTGTCCGCTTTGGCCTACCGGCCTCACGGTTTTATCCCTTTTTAACAGTGATCGGCTCCAGAATGGGGGACTTCCCGGGCAGGTACCCATCCCAGTACTGCTCCCCATTAAGCACGCTTAACTTCGGAGTTCTTTACAAGAACTGAGCCGATACTTCAAAAGGCGCCCCGATGATATAGAGTACAACTTAGCTATATTTGAGGGTGTTACAATCTACCCCTCTTATATAGGCGACATCCTCGTCGCTGGGCACATATAGTATGCAATCACGCAATCAAGCCCCCAGGCAGGTAGGACTCTAGAGGTGGCCCCTACAGGCTTAAGAGGTGGCTCCCACTATATAGCACTTTGCTCCATTACGGACTCAAGAGGTGGCTCCCATAGCGTAGCACTTTGCCCTGCATGGCACTTAGTTCCCACACTTCCGGCTGGGGTATAGCTCTGATACCATTCTGTCACGCCCCGTACTCTATACCGTCGAGGTATTGTCCGCTTTGGCCTACTGGCCTCACGGTTTTATCCCTTTTTAACAGTGATCGGCTCCAGAATGGGGGACTTCCCGGGCAGGTACCCATCCCAGTATTACTCCCCATTAAGCACGCTTAACTTCGGAGTTCTTTACAAGAACTGAGCCGATACTTCAAAAGGCACCTCGATGATATAGAGTACAACTTAGCTATATTTGAGGGTGTTACAGGCTCAGTTCTTGGAAAGAACTCCGAAGTTAAGCGTGCTTAATGGGGAGTAGTACTGGGATGGGTGACCTGCCCGGGAAGTCCCCCATTCTGGAGCCGATCACTGTTAAAAAGGGATAAAACCGTGAGGCCGGTAGGCCAAAGCGGACAATACCTCAACAGTATAGAGTACGAGGCGTGACAGAATGGTATCAGAGCTATACCCCAGCCGGAAGTGTGGGAACTAAGTGCCATGCAGGGTAAAGTGCTACGCTATGGGAGCCACCTCTTGAGTCCGTAATGGAGCAAAGTGCTACATAGTGGGAGCCACCTCTTGAGCCTGTAGGGGCCACCTCTAGAGTCCTACCTGCCTGGGGGCTTGATTGCGTGATTGCGTACTATATGTGCCCAGCGACGAGGACGTCGCCTATATAAGAGGGGTAGATTGTAACACCCTCAAATATAGTAAAGTTGTACTCTATATCACCGAGGCGCCTTTTGAAGTATCAGCTCAATTCTTGTAAAGAACTCTGAAGTTAAGCGTGCTTAATGGGGAGCAGTACTGGGATGGGTGATCTCACGGGAAGTCCTCCATTCTGGAGCCGATCACCTTAGTAAGGGACAAAACCGTGAGGCCGGTAGGCCAAAGCGGACAATACCTCGATGGTATAGAGTACGGGGCGTGACAGAATGGTATCAGAGCTATACCCCAGCCGGAAGTGTGGGAACTAAGTGCCATGCAGGGCAAAGTGCTACGCTATGGGAGCCACCTCTTGAGTCCGTAATGGAGCAAAGTGCTACATAGTGGGAGCCACCTCTTGTGCCTGTAGGGGCCACCTCTAGAGTCCTACCTGCCTGGGGGCTTGATTGCGTGATTGCGTACTATATGTGCCCAGCGACGAGGACGTCGCCTATATAAGAGGGGTAGATTGTAACACCCTCAAATATAGTAAAGTTGTACTCTATATCACCGAGGCGCCTTTTGAAGTATCGGCTCAGTTCTTGTAAAGAACTCCGAAGTTAAGCGTGCTTAATGGGGAGTATTACTGGGATGGATGACCTGCCCGGGAAGTCCCCCATTCTGGAGCCGATCACTGTTAAAAATGGATAAAACCGTGAGGCCGGTAGGCCAAAGCGGATAATACCTCGACGGTATAGAGTACGGGGCGTGACAGAATGGTATCAGAGCTATACCCCAGCTGGAAGTGTGGGAACTAAGTGCCATGCAGGGCAAAGTGCTACGCTATGGGAGCCACCTCTTGAGTCCGTAATGGAGCAAAGTGCTACATAATGGGAGCCACCTCTTGAGCCTATAGGGGCCACCTCTAGAGTCCTACCTGCCTGGGGGCTTGATTGCGTGATTGCATACTATATGTGCCCAGCGACGAGGACGTCGCCTATATAAGAGGGTTAGATTGTAACACCCTCAAATATAGTAAAGTTGTACTCTATATCACCGAGGCACCTTTTGAAGTATCGGCTCAGTTCTTGTAAAGAACTCCGAAGTTAAGCGTGCTTAATGGGGAGTAGTACTGGGATGGGTGACCTCCCAGGAAGTCCTCCATTCTGGAGCCGATCACCTTAGTAAGGGACAAAACCGTGAGGCCGGTAGGCCAAAGCGGACAATACCTCGATGGTATAGAGTACGGGGCGTGACAACAAGTCCTAGATCATCAATAATCTATCTAGGAACTTTAGAATATCAACCCTTTAGTCAAACCTTGGGTTAATGTACTCAAGAACTGTGACGGTCTTATACTGGGCCGTTACATAACGTGACGCTCCAGTATTGTGCCGTTACAATGGTCTGAATCATGAAACAAGAAATTGGACTCAGTACAATGTGACGGTCGTTTATTGGGCCGTTAGAAGAGCCTAACGGTCCATCATTGATCTGTTACATCTCCAAAATCAGAAACCATCGTTAGTGTTTTCTAATGATTGGGCTTTCATGGTACAACCAACTCGTCGTCCTAGTGGGAATCTCAGGCTCGCGAAGAATTACGGAGGTCTTGGAATAAGATTTCCTATTCCATTGGAAGGAATATCTAATAGAGAGGTCCTCATATTCAAGATAATGTTCCCATAGTACAAAGTGTGACCTAATAGACATATATCGGAATATATGCCATGTACTTGAAGAAAATGATTCTATAGATAGGAAAGAATATGAAACGATGTGAAACTCCGTCAATACATCATTTGAAATCATAATTTAAATACAAACTATAAAGTTTAGCCAATGAAATTAACATAACTCAAAATAACTTAAAATACTTACAATCATGTAATTCCTATCATGAATCAATAAATAAACTCAAAGTCATGATATCCTGTCAAAACTTAGATAACTAGGCTTATTTATAAGTAGACTTGACTAATTTTCATTCTGTCTCGAGTTTGACAGAAAATAGTGTTCTTACGGTCTAGCATAAGCGCGTTTTAGTCCGTGTGATGGTTTATCGAGGGGTCGTTACAGTATTGTAACGCTCCTGCTATGGTGCATCAGAGACAAAAGAATAATTTAAACACAATAGAGAGTGTGACGGCTTATCGTAAGGCCGTTACAGTCATGTGACGGTCCTACCCTCATCCGTCGGAGCTTCTGTTGACATTAAAGATAAGAAACTATGTCCATGCAGGAAGAATCATAATCACTAACTAGTCTAATCATGATAAACGATGTAAAGGCCAAGTATATGCATAGGTTGCATTGAATGAATAAGATGATATCTTTTATCTTTGGTTAGGCTAAAGGTATGCATGTATGCATGAACTTCCTAAAACATGAAATTCACAATCTAAAATGCATGAAATCAAGTCAAATCAGAGGGATTTTATCCCTAACGAGATCTTTTTACTTTTCATGAGATGACCTACCTTTTCCCTAGGCTTAATACTTTCCAATTTGGGTCTTCAAGTCACGCCCTAGTTCTCTTCTTCCTGTAGTTTTTCAGCAACTTCACGTTGCCCTAACTCTTCAATCCCTTGACCTAAAGAGTTGAAATTTTAAGGTTTTAAGAAGATGATACTATTGGGAACAAAAAGTGCTAAAGCATCTAATTCTAATTACCTCGTTTAGGCACTCTAATTTCCTGATCTTCAGCGCCCTGTTGTACAGTTTCCTGAGTTGATGTGATGGAACCAGCAACTTGGGAAGGTCGTAACTCCTTGTGTAGTTCGTCTCCTATCACGAAATTTTGAGAGCTATTAGTGTAAAGTATTATAAACAAAAAGTTCTAAAGAACTTACCCGAAATTCTATCTGCTTATCTTGATTCTTCATGAGCCAAAAGTAAGGGTCGCTCAGTTCAGAATTGGGTTCTATTTATAGGGATTTGGTTAGGGTTTGAGGATTAGATCAATTCTAGAGTCCTTAGTTTGTCAAAACATGATCCCTAAGAGTCCTTAGCAACCTTACATGTTCTCCTAATTAGGTTTCTTACAGATAGGATCCCAAAGATCTAATCTTTTTGCAAGTTTTTCAACTTACAGAATCAGCAGGGTGTAACGGTTGTGTCTAGGTGTGTTACGTACATGCACGATACACCGTTACATTCAACGTGTGCAGAGTTTCAATTTAATAAAACTCTTTTATTTATTTTATCTATATAATTTTCTATAAAAATAGTATTTATCCTTAAAATTCATGAATCGGCTAAATAACCTTCTAGAATATGGGCTAAACTTAATGGGCTAGGTCCTTAAACCTTCTGGGTCTTAATTGAATTAGCTAGGCTAATTATTTAACACCATTGGGTCTTATAACCCATTTATTAGTTCAATAATCCATTTTATGAATCTATTTAGCCCTTATAAATTGCTAATAAATTCCAGGAAATTCCATAAATAACCAAAAATTATTTATATAAATTCGGGGGCACTACACCCTCCCCCACTTAAAAGAATTTTGTCCCCAAATTCACTACATGGATTGAGAGTGTACTCATAGTTGAATAGTTCCGGGAATTTTTTCCACATGGCTTCTTCCATTTCCCATGTTGCTTCATATGGTCATGTTTTCTTCCATTGTATCTTGACCATAGGAATAACTTTATTCCTTAGTTGACGCACTTCTCGTTCCAGAATCTTTATTGGTATTTGCTCGTACGTCATATCCTTCTGAATCTTTAAATTATCATAGGTGATAACATGGTCAAGATCATATACATAATCTTTCAGCATAGAGATGTTGAATACGTCATGAACTCCAGCTAATTGTGCAGGTAAAGCTAGTCTATAAGCCACTTCACCGACCCTTTCAAGAATTTCAAATGGGCCAATGAATCTTGGAGTTAGCTTTCCTTTAATGTCAAATCTTCGAATATCACGACCTAGAGAAACTTTCAGATATATATGATCTCCTACTTGAAACTCTAAGTCACGCCTTCGATTATCAGCATAAGACTTTTGCCTATCTTATGCCATCTGCAGTCTTTCTCGGATGAGCTTAATTTTCTCTGTAGAATCTCTGATAATGTCGGGGCCTAAAAATTGCTTTTCCTTTGTTTCGTTCCAACATATTGGTGATCGATAACTTTTTCCATATTAAGCTTCAACGGGTGCCATCTGTATGCTGGCCTGATAACTGTTGTTATATGCAAATTTTACCAGAGGTAAGTGATCATGCCAACTTCCTCCAAAGTCAATAGTACAAGCCCTGAGCATATCTTCTATCACTTGATTTGTTCTTTCAATCTGACCATCAGTTTGTGGGTGAAATACTGTACTAAAATTCAATCTAGTCCCTAGTGAATGTTGTAGACCCTTCCAGAAATATGATGTGAATCGAGGATCTCTATCAGATATAATAGTGATAGGGACACCATGTAATTTAACAATTTATTTTATGTATAATGCTGCTAGAATATCCACCGACCATCAATTTTTTATGGGTAGAAAATGTGCAGACTTTGTCAATCGGTCTATGATTACCCATATACCATCGTGTCCTCCTCTGGTCTTAGGTAAACCCATGATGAAATCCATCCTTATACTCTCCTATTTCCATTCGGGAATATTCAAGGGATGCAATTTACCTGCGGGTCTAAAATGCTCTACTTTTACTTGTTAGCAGGTGAGACAACGGGACACGAAATCAGCTATTTCTCTCTTCATATTGGGCCACCAGAAGTTTCTTTTGAGATATTGATACATTTTTGTACCACCAGGATGAATGGTGTACTTAGACGTATGTGCTTCTTCTAGGATCAGTTTCTTTGTATCCTCATGATCCGGTGCACACACTCGGCCCTTGAATAACAATCTTCCGTCATTGGAAACAGAGAAATCCGGCCTTTGTTCTATGTTGGCTTTAATCTTCAGTAATGCAGGATCATCATTTTGCAACTTAACTAGATCCTCTATTAATGTTGGTTGAGCTCGGATATTAGCCATGAAATAATCATCTTCCTTTATGTCAATATTTAAGTTCAACTGAGCAAATTGAGGAATAAGGTTAGTCATATTAATCATAAGACTTGATATCATTCCCATTGGTTTCCTGCTGAGTGCATCTGCTACAGCATTCGCCTTGCCAGGATGATATTGAATAGCAAAATCAAAGTCTTTAAGATATTCTAAACATCTCCTATGCCTCATATTTAACTCCTTTTGAGAAAATAAGTATTTCAAGCTTTTGTGGTCCGAATAGACCGTGAACTTCTCTCCATAGAGATAATGACGCCAAATTTTCAAGGCGAAGATAACATCTGCTAGTTCTAAATCATGCATGGGATAATTTTTCTCGTGACGTTTCAATTGTCTTGAGGAATAACTGATTACCTTTCCATCTTGCATGAGGATGCACCCAAGGCCAATGCCAGATGCATCCGTATATATTTCGAATCCACCCCCTTCTACCGGTAATGCTAAAATAGGCACTATAGTAAGATGATTCTTAAGCGTTTGAAAACTCTTTTCATATTCCTCTGACCAGACAAAAGGATTTTCTTTTCTTGTGAGTCTAGTTAAAGGAACTGCAATCTTTGAGAAGTCCTTAATGAACCTCCTATAGTAACCAGCTAGACCTAGAAAGCTTCTTACTTCTGATACAGTCGTTGGCCGGCTCCAATTTCTGACAGCTTCCACTTTCGAAGGATCCACAGCGATACCTTCCTTGGAAATAATGTGGCCTAGGAATGAAACTTCTTTGAGCTAGAATTCACATTTGTTAAGCTTGGTATAAAGTTTATGTTCCCTAAGTGTTTGCAAAGCTATCCTCAGATGTTCTACATGTTCCTCTTCTATCTTGGAATATATTAAGATGTCATCAATGAAGACGACGATGAATTGGTCCAGATATGGTTGAAAAACACTGTTTATAAGTTGCATAAATGCTGCTGGAGCATTAGTTAACCCGAACGGCATTATCACGAATTCATAGTGGCCATAACGACTCTGAAAAGCCGATTTATGGATGTCTTCTTCTTTAATTCTAAGGTGATGATAACCTGATCTGAGGTCTATCTTGGAGAAATACTCTGCTCTCGAAAGTTGATAGAAGAGCTCATCAATACGCAGCAACGGATACATGTTTTTGATTGTAAGTTGATTCAGTCGCCGATAGTCGATGCATAGCCTAAGAGAGCCATCCTTCTTCTTGACAAAAAGAACTGGCGCACCCCAAGGGGATGTGCTAGGTCCAATAAAACCCTTGTCTAGTAGTTTCTGCAACTGCCTCTTTAGTTCCTTGAGTTCTGTGGGGAACATCCTGTAAGGGGCTATAGAAACATGTGCTGCTCCTAGAATGAGTTCAATAGTGAAGTTCACTTCCCTTTCGGGCGGTAAACTGGGTAATTCGGATGGAAACACATCTGGGAACTCATTTACAATGGTAATGTCCGCTAGGATAATCTCCTTGGATTCGATAACAATGACAGAAGCAAGAAAAGCTTTACATCCTTGCGAGATGAGTTTACAAGCGTGAAGAGAAGATATGATAGTGGGATGTTTCTTGTATTTGATGCCAAGGAAAAAGAATCTTGGAAGACCTGATTTTTGGAAGGATATAATCCTATTTCTGTAATTGATATAAGCATCATGATCTACAAGCCAATCTACCCCTAAAATGGCATCATAACCTTTCATGTTAAGGCATACTAAGTTTGCGGGGAGATTATGACCTTCTACTATTATTTTGCTATCAGAATAATAGTCGGTAAGCTTTGTTCCAGAACCTAAGGGTGTGGTAATAGCAAGATCTGAAGGTAAGGGAACTGATACAATTGGTAATGTTTTTGTGAAAGTAGTAGAGATAAAAGAATAAAACGCACCAGTAACAAATAGCACAAATGCATGACGAGAGCAAATTTGAAGAGTACCTTCCATAAGCCCACCATCCATGGGCGCTTCCTCTTCTTCTAAAATGGCATTGAGGCGAGCCTGCGTCCTGCGTCCACCACCAGATGGCTGGTCTTTCATAAGGGGGCAATCCGACATGCGATGCTCCCTACTTCCACATTGTAAACAAGCGCCAAGACTCTTCCAGCACTCTTCAGCTGAATGGCCGAACTTTTCGCAAAAAGTGCAAGCCGTGGTGACTTGTTCCTCCTCCATAATCTTCTTATTCATCTGATAACTTCCATCGTTCCCGCTCCTGGATCGCTTCTTACTATCATAGCTTTTGTGAGGCTCCGTGATACTGAACCTTTCTTTCTTATAACGCCGATCAGAGCGTCGGCTGGACTCTTCTCCTTTCCCCTTCAATTTCTCGACCTTTTCTAAGGTCCTTTCACATAAGTATGCCCGCTGAACCATCTCCGCATAAGTACGGATATTCTGGGTCCTGAGCTGCTGAATAAAACCGGGCCGTAACCCATCCATAAATCGATTAGCCTTCAATAGATCAGTATTGATTAGATGCTGTGCATAAGGTGCTAGCCTTGAGAATTACAATTCATATTCTGCCACTGTCATCATTCCTTGTCGAAGAGAGGTGAACTTCATAGCCTTTCTTTTTTTCACATACTCAGAAAAGTACTTAGCATAAGACAAGGTTTAGAAAACCATCCCACGTATGAGGTGCATCAGCCGGAGGTGCCGGAACCGACTTCCACCATGTACGGGCATCCTTGTTGAGTTGGAAAGTTGCAAGATGCACCTTCTCTTGATCGGTGCATTGGATGACGTCAAAGATATTGTTCATCTCATCAATCCAGTTCTCTACTTCGTCCGGATTAGAAGAACCATAGAAACGCGAAGGGTTTAGACTCTGGAAATTGCGATGTAAGTCACCAGCTCTTGCCCCTGCGCCAGCTTGCGCCATGGTTTATAATACCTGAGTAAGGCCGGCAACTGTTTATTGTATGCCATTCCAATCTACGCGATGAGCCATGGTAATAATAAGGTACTTGAAAGAAATATAACAACTTGTTATTTCTCGTGGAATTCAGAAGAAAATAAATATTAAAGCTAATTAACTATCTTATCCCGGGCTCTACCCAATTCTCACATGGTATGGGAATTTCTTCCTTAGTGCATAGGTAGGGGTCCTTAAACCTTGGACTTATCCTATGACATGATTCTTCTCCCTAAGTCCTAAGACTTAGGCTCTGATACCAACTTAACTGTCACGCCCCGAGCCTTTATTACAGTGGAAGACTCGCTCGAGGAACGTGAACAACCGACATGGTAAGCCTCTTGCAAGTAAGAACGATCAGAGCGCAAGGCAATCACACATAAGAATGCTATTGCACAATAATTACTCAAACTCCAACTTTATTTCATTAATAATAAAGAATTCAAGTACAATAACATTTTCATCCTTTTTCCACTCCACTAGACTCAAGGAATAGGAAAATTACATAGACTCAATCTAAACAATGTAGACTTTCCTAAGTCTTCACTCTCAATTTGATATGACTTTCATTCGCTCTCGGACCCGCTACTTGAATATTTTGAATCTGACTCACTTCCATCTCCTGAAAAGATTGGAAATAAGTAATGAGCACACTTGTCTAGTATGTATCTTCGCATCAACATGATTAACAATATTTAAGTAATTAGATTTTTAGCTCCAAGAGAATAAGGTAAAATTATGAGAAATGCGATCAATCATGTGAATAACCAAAGTAACAAAGATGATAGAATGAGCAAGTAAGAACTAGCAAGAAGGTCACAAGAACATGATATGGCCTTTCATGAACAAGAATGTAATGAGAATGAACTAGCAATACCACATAATCATCATCCAAACATCTTTTACTTATGAGCAAGTATTTAGTGAATTTCTGTGGAATATCAAGCAATCAAGCAAGAAGGTCATGTCGTGCCGTGGATTTTCACTTATTTATAAAGAAAGTACTCCCAGCGTAATGTGACGCCAGTAGCATCATACCCCATTATTTATAATAGTATATTTCCGACAATCAGCCGAGGGGACTAGCATAGAGCCCTTGAACACAATCAGTGCTCGATCGCATCTTCAAATATAAATCAAGCTATTCCCACACATATAACAACAAAGTATTGCCAGGAATGTAATAAGTTCAATAAGCTCATGATAACAATAATCAATGAATGAACACTTCAATTTAGAATATGAGAGATCAAGAATGACTTATACTATGTTATGCTAATGGAAATAATTCGGCAGCATAACGATACATTTCTTGACTTTCATAATTTAAATTTAGTTTCTTTGGACAATATGACAAGTCCTAGATCATCAATAATCTATCTAGGAACTTTAGAATATCAACCCTTTAGTCAAACCTTGGGTTAATGTACTCAAGAACTGTGACGGTCTTATACTGGGCCGTTACATAACGTGACGCTCCAGTATTGTGCCGTTACAATGGTCTGAATCATGAAACAAGAAATTGGACTCAGTACAATGTGACGGTCGTTTATTGGGCCGTTAGAAGAGCCTAACGGTCCATCATTGATCTGTTACATCTCCAAAATCAGAAACCATCGTTAGTGTTTTCTAATGATTGGGCTTTCATGGTACAACCAACTCGTCGTCCTAGTGGGAATCTCAGGCTCGCGAAGAATTACGGAGGTCTTGGAATAAGATTTCCTATTCCATTGGAAGGAATATCTAATAGAGAGGTCCTCATATTCAAGATAATGTTCCCATAGTACAAAGTGTGACCTAATAGACATATATCGGAATATATGCCATGTACTTGAAGAAAATGATTCTATAGATAGGAAAGAATATGAAACGATGTGAAACTCCGTCAATACATCATTTGAAATCATAATTAAATACAAACTATAAAGTTTAGCCAATGAAATTAACATAACTCAAAATAACTTAAAATGCTTGTAATCATGCAATTCCTATCATGAATCAATAAATAAACTCAAAGTCATGATATCAGGTCAAAACTTAGATAACTAGGCTTATTTATAAGTAGACTTGACTAATTTCATTCTGTCTCGAGTTGACAGAAAATAGTGTTCTTACGGTCTAGCATAGCGCGTTTAGTCCGTGTGACTGTTTGTCGAGGGGTCGTTACAGTATTGTAACGCTCCTGCTATGGTGCATCAGAGACAACAGAATAATTTAAACACAATAGAGAGTGTGACGGCTTATCGTAAGGCCGTTACAGTCATGTGACGGTCCTACCCTCATCCGTCGAGCTTCTGCTGACAGTAAAGATAAGAAACTATGTCCATGCAAGAAGAATCATAATCACTAACTAGTCTAGTCATGATAAACGATGTAAAGGCCAAGTATATGCATAGGTTGCATTGAATGAATAAGATGATATCTTTTATCTTTGGTTAGGCTAAAGGTATGCATGTATGCATGAACTTCCTAAAACATGAAATTCACAATCTAAAATGCATGAAATCAAGTCAAATCAGAGGGATTTTATCCCTAACGAGATCTTTTTACTTTTCATGAGATGACCTACCTTTTCCCTAGGCTTAATACTTTCCAATTTGGGTCTTCAAGTCACGCCCTAGTTCTCTTCTTCCTGTAGTTTTTCAGCAACTTCACGTTGCCCTAACTCTTCAATCCCTTGACCTAAAGAGTTGAAATTTTAAGGTTTTAAGAAGATGATACTATTGGGAACAAAAAGTGCTAAAGCATCTAATTCTAATTACCTCGTTTAGGCACTCTAATTTCCTGATCTTCAGCGCCCTGTTGTACAGTTTCCTGAGTTGATGTGATGGAACCAGCAACTTGGGAAGGTCGTAACTCCTTGTGTAGTTCGTCTCCTATCACGAAATTTTGAGAGCTATTAGTGTAAAGTATTATAAACAAAAAGTTCTAAAGAACTTACCCGAAATTCTATCTGCTTATCTTGATTCTTCATGAGCCAAAAGTAAGGGTCGCTCAGTTCAGAATTGGGTTCTATTTATAGGGATTTGGTTAGGGTTTGAGGATTAGATCAATTCTAGAGTCCTTAGTTTGTCAAAACATGATCCCTAAGAGTCCTTAGCAACCTTACATGTTCTCCTAATTAGGTTTCTTACAGATAGGATCCCAAAGATCTAATCTTTTTGCAAGTTTTTCAACTTACAGAATCAGCAGGGTGTAACGGTTGTGTCTAGGTGTGTTACGTACATGCACGATACACCGTTACATTCAACGTGTGCAGAGTTTCAATTTAATAAAACTCTTTTATTTATTTTATCTATATAATTTTCTATAAAAATAGTATTTATCCTTAAAATTCATGAATCGGCTAAATAACCTTCTAGAATATGGGCTAAACTTAATGGGCTAGGTCCTTAAACCTTCTGGGTCTTAATTGAATTAGCTAGGCTAATTATTTAACACCATTGGGTCTTATAACCCATTTATTAGTTCAATAATCCATTTTATGAATCTATTTAGCCCTTATAAATTGCTAATAAATTCCAGGAAATTCCATAAATAACCAAAAATTATTTATATAAATTCGGGGGCACTACACCCTCCCCCACTTAAAAGAATTTTGTCCCCAAATTCACTACATGGATTGAGAGTGTACTCATAGTTGAATAGTTCCGGGAATTTTTTCCACATGGCTTCTTCCATTTCCCATGTTGCTTCATATGGTCATGTTTTCTTCCATTGTATCTTGACCATAGGAATAACTTTATTCCTTAGTTGACGCACTTCTCGTTCCAGAATCTTTATTGGTATTTGCTCGTACGTCATATCCTTCTGAATCTTTAAATTATCATAGGTGATAACATGGTCAAGATCATATACATAATCTTTCAGCATAGAGATGTTGAATACGTCATGAACTCCAGCTAATTGTGCAGGTAAAGCTAGTCTATAAGCCACTTCACCGACCCTTTCAAGAATTTCAAATGGGCCAATGAATCTTGGAGTTAGCTTTCCTTTAATGTCAAATCTTCGAATATCACGACCTAGAGAAACTTTCAGATATATATGATCTCCTACTTGAAACTCTAAGTCACGCCTTCGATTATCAGCATAAGACTTTTGCCTATCTTATGCCATCTGCAGTCTTTCTCGGATGAGCTTAATTTTCTCTGTAGAATCTCTGATAATGTCGGGGCCTAAAATTGCTTTTCCTTTGTTTCGTTCCAACATATTGGTGATCGATAACTTTTTCCATATTAAGCTTCAACGGGTGCCATCTGTATGCTGGCCTGATAACTGTTGTTATATGCAAATTTTACCAGAGGTAAGTGATCATGCCAACTTCCTCCAAAGTCAATAGTACAAGCCCTGAGCATATCTTCTATCACTTGATTTGTTCTTTCAATCTGACCATCAGTTTGTGGGTGAAATATTGTACTAAAATTCAATCTAGTCCCTAGTGAATGTTGTAGACCCTTCCAGAAATATGATGTGAATCGAGGATCTCTATCAGATATAATAGTGATAGGGACACCATGTAATTTAACAATTTATTTTATGTATAATGCTGCTAGAATATCCACCGACCATCAATTTTTATGGGTAGAAAATGTGCAGACTTTGTCAATCGGTCTATGATTACCCATATACCATCGTGTCCTCCTCTGGTCTTAGGTAAACCCATGATGAAATCCATCCTTATACTCTCCTATTTCCATTCGGGAATATTCAAGGGATGCAATTTACCTGCGGGTCTAAAATGCTCTACTTTTACTTGTTAGCAGGTGAGACAACGGGACACGAAATCAGCTATTTCTCTCTTCATATTGGGCCACCAGAAGTTTCTTTTGAGATATTGATACATTTTTGTACCACCAGGATGAATGGTGTACTTAGACGTATGTGCTTCTTCTAGGATCAGTTTCTTTGTATCCTCATGATCCGGTGCACACACTCGGCCCTTGAATAACAATCTTCCGTCATTGGAAACAGAGAAATCCGGCCTTTGTTCTATGTTGGCTTTAATCTTCAGTAATGCAGGATCATCATTTTGCAACTTAACTAGATCCTCTATTAATGTTGGTTGAGCTCGGATATTAGCCATGAAATAATCATCTTCCTTTATGTCAATATTTAAGTTCAACTGAGCAAATTGAGGAATAAGGTTAGTCATATTAATCATAAGACTTGATATCATTCCCATTGGTTTCCTGCTGAGTGCATCTGCTACAGCATTCGCCTTGCCAGGATGATATTGAATAGCAAAATCAAAGTCTTTAAGATATTCTAAACATCTCCTATGCCTCATATTTAACTCCTTTTGAGAAAATAAGTATTTCAAGCTTTTGTGGTCCGAATAGACCGTGAACTTCTCTCCATAGAGATAATGACGCCAAATTTTCAAGGCGAAGATAACATCTGCTAGTTCTAAATCATGCATGGGATAATTTTTCTCGTGACGTTTCAATTGTCTTGAGGAATAACTGATTACCTTTCCATCTTGCATGAGGACGCACCCAAGGCCAATGCCAGATGCATCCGTATATATTTCGAATCCACCCCCTTCTACCGGTAGTGCTAAAATAGGCACTATAGTAAGATGATTCTTAAGCGTTTGAAAACTCTTTTCATATTCCTCTGACCAGACAAAAGGATTTTCTTTTCTTGTGAGTCTAGTTAAAGGAACTGCAATCTTTGAGAAGTCCTTAATGAACCTCCTATAGTAACCAGCTAGACCTAGAAAGCTTCTTACTTCTGATACAGTCGTTGGCCGGCTCCAATTTCTGACAGCTTCCACTTTCGAAGGATCCACAGCGATACCTTCCTTGGAAATAATGTGGCCTAGGAATGAAACTTCTTTGAGCTAGAATTCACATTTGTTAAGCTTGGTATAAAGTTTATGTTCCCTAAGTGTTTGCAAAGCTATCCTCAGATGTTCTACATGTTCCTCTTCTATCTTGGAATATATTAAGATGTCATCAATGAAGACGACGATGAATTGGTCCAGATATGGTTGAAAAACACTGTTTATAAGTTGCATAAATGCTGCTGGAGCATTAGTTAACCCGAACGGCATTATCACGAATTCATAGTGGCCATAACGACTCTGAAAAGCCGATTTATGGATGTCTTCTTCTTTAATTCTAAGGTGATGATAACCTGATCTGAGGTCTATCTTGGAGAAATACTCTGCTCTCGAAAGTTGATAGAAGAGCTCATCAATACGCAGCAACGGATACATGTTTTTGATTGTAAGTTGATTCAGTCGCCGATAGTCGATGCATAGCCTAAGAGAGCCATCCTTCTTCTTGACAAAAAGAACTGGCGCACCCCAAGGGGATGTGCTAGGTCCAATAAAACCCTTGTCTAGTAGTTTCTGCAACTGCCTCTTTAGTTCCTTGAGTTCTGTGGGGAACATCCTGTAAGGGGCTATAGAAACATGTGCTGCTCCTAGAATGAGTTCAATAGTGAAGTTCACTTCCCTTTCGGGCGGTAAACTGGGTAATTCGGATGGAAACACATCTGGGAACTCATTTACAATGGTAATGTCCGCTAGGATAATCTCCTTGGATTCGATAACAATGACAGAAGCAAGAAAAGCTTTACATCCTTGCGAGATGAGTTTACAAGCGTGAAGAGAAGATATGATAGTGGGATGTTTCTTGTATTTGATGCCAAGGAAAAAGAATCTTGGAAGACCTGATTTTTGGAAGGATATAATCCTATTTCTGTAATTGATATAAGCATCATGATCTACAAGCCAATCTACCCCTAAAATGGCATCATAACCTTTCATGTTAAGGCATACTAAGTTTGCGGGGAGATTATGACCTTCTACTATTATTTTGCTATCAGAATAATAGTCGGTAAGCTTTGTTCCAGAACCTAAGGGTGTGGTAATAGCAAGATCTGAAGGTAAGGGAACTGATACAATTGGTAATGTTTTTGTGAAAGTAGTAGAGATAAAAGAATAAAACGCACCAGTAACAAATAGCACAAATGCATGACGAGAGCAAATTTGAAGAGTACCTTCCATAAGCCCACCATCCATGGGCGCTTCCTCTTCTTCTAAAATGGCATTGAGGCGAGCCTGCGTCCTGCGTCCACCACCAGATGGCTGGTCTTTCATAAGGGGGCAATCCGACATGCGATGCTCCCTACTTCCACATTGTAAACAAGCGCCAAGACTCTTCCAGCACTCTTCAGCTGAATGGCCGAACTTTTCGCAAAAAGTGCAAGCCGTGGTGACTTGTTCCTCCTCCATAATCTTCTTATTCATCTGATAACTTCCATCATTCCCGCTCCTGGATCGCTTCTTACTATCATAGCTTTTGTGAGGCTCCGTGATACTGAACCTTTCTTTCTTATAACGCCGATCAGAGCGTCGGCTGGACTCTTCTCCTTTCCCCTTCAATTTCTCGACCTTTTCTAAGGTCCTTTCACATAAGTATGCCCGCTGAACCATCTCCGCATAAGTACGGATATTCTGGGTCCTGAGCTGCTGAATAAAACCGGGCCGTAACCCATCCATAAATCGATTAGCCTTCAATAGATCAGTATTGATTAGATGCTGTGCATAAGGTGCTAGCCTTGAGAATTACAATTCATATTCTGCCACTGTCATCATTCCTTCTCGAAGAGAGGTGAACTTCATAGCCTTTCTTTTTTTCACATACTCAGAAAAGTACTTAGCATAAGACAAGGTTTAGAAAACCATCCCACGTATGAGGTGCATCAGCCGGAGGTGCCGGAACCGACTTCCACCATGTACGGGCATCCTTGTTGAGTTGGAAAGTTGCAAGATGCACCTTCTCTTGATCGGTGCATTGGATGACGTCAAAGATATTGTTCATCTCATCAATCCAGTTCTCTACTTCGTCCGGATTAGAAGAACCATAGAAACGCGAAGGGTTTAGACTCTGGAAATTGCGATGTAAGTCACCAGCTCTTGCCCCTGCGCCAGCTTGCGCCATGGTTTATAATACCTGAGTAAGGCCGGCAACTGTTTATTGTATGCCATTCCAATCTACGCGATGAGCCATGGTAATAATAAGGTACTTGAAAGAAATATAACAACTTGTTATTTCTCGTGGAATTCAGAAGAAAATAAATATTAAAGCTAATTAACTATCTTATCCCGGGCTCTACCCAATTCTCACATGGTATGGGAATTTCTTCCTTAGTTCATAGGTAGGGGTCCTTAAACCTTGGACTTATCCTATGACATGATTCTTCTCCCTAAGTCCTAGACTTAGGCTCTGATACCAACTTAACTGTCACGCCCCGAGCCTTTATTACAGTGGAAGACTCGCTCGAGGAACGTGAACAACCGACATGGTAAGCCTCTTGCAAGTAAGAACGATCAGAGCGCAAGGCAATCACACATAAGAATGCTATTGCACAATAATTACTCAAACTCCAACTTTATTTCATTAATAATAAAGAATTCAAGTACAATAACATTTTCATCCTTTTTCCACTCCACTAGACTCAAGGAATAGGAAAATTACATAGACTCAATCTAAACAATGTAGACTTTCCTAAGTCTTCACTCTCAATTTGATATGACTTTCATTCGCTCTCGGACCCGCTACTTGAATATTTTGAATCTGACTCACTTCCATCTCCTGAAAAGATTGGAAATAAGTAATGAGCACACTTGTCTAGTATGTATCTTCGCATCAACATGATTAACAATATTTAAGTAATTAGATTTTTAGCTCCAAGAGAATAAGGTAAAATTATGAGAAATGCGATCAATCATGTGAATAACCAAAGTAACAAAGATGATAGAATGAGCAAGTAAGAACTAGCAAGAAGGTCACAAGAACATGATATGGCCTTTCATGAACAAGAATGTAATGAGAATGAACTAGCAATACCACATAATCATCATCCAAACATCTTTTACTTATGAGCAAGTATTTAGTGAATTTCTGTGGAATATCAAGCAATCAAGCAAGAAGGTCATGTCGTGCCGTGGATTTTCACTTATTTATAAAGAAAGTACTCCCAGCGTAATGTGACGCCAGTAGCATCATACCCCATTATTTATAATAGTATATTTCCGACAATCAGCCGAGGGGACTAGCATAGAGCCCTTGAACACAATCAGTGCTCGATCGCATCTTCAAATATAAATCAAGCTATTCCCACACATATAACAACAAAGTATTGCCAGGAATGTAATAAGTTCAATAAGCTCATGATAACAATAATCAATGAATGAACACTTCAATTTAGAATATGAGAGATCAAGAATGACTTATACTATGTTATGCTAATGGAAATAATTCGGCAGCATAACGATACATTTCTTGACTTTCATAATTTAAATTTAGTTTCTTTGGACAATATGACAAGTCCTAGATCATCAATAATCTATCTAGGAACTTTAGAATATCAACCCTTTAGTCAAACCTTGGGTTAATGTACTCAAGAACTGTGACGGTCAATCACTTGGCCGTTTCGTTCATGTGACAGTCTAGTCTTGATCCGTTACAATGGGCTGAATCCAGAACCATTAAATTGGACTCAATTTAAATGTGACGGTCTTTTATTGGGCCGTTATATGATCCTGACAGTCCAACATTGATCCGTTACATCTCCAAAAATAGAAATCATCGATAGTGTTTTCTAATGATTGGGCTTTTATGGTACAATCAACTCGGCGTCCTAGTGGGAATCCCAGGCTCGCGGAGAATTATAGAGGCCTTGAAACAAGATTTCCTAGTCCATTGGACAGAATATCCAATAGAGAGGTCCTCATGCTCAAGATAATGTTCCTATAGTGCAAAGTGTGAACTAATGGTCATATACCAGAATATATGCCATGTACTTGAAGAAAATGACTCTATAGATAGAAAAGACTGTAAAATAATGTGAAACTCCGTCAATACGTCATTTGAAATCATAAATTAAATACAAACTATAAAGTTTAGCCAATGAAATTAACATAACTCAAAATAACTTAAAATACTTACAATCATGTAATTCCTATCATGAATCAATAAATAAACTCAAAGTCATGATATCCTGTCAAAACTTAGATAACTAGGCTTATTTATATGTAGACTTGACTAATTTCTATTCCGTCTCGAGTTTGATAGAAAACAGTGTTCTAACGGTCTAGCATAGGCGCATTACAGTCCGTTTGACGGTTTGTGGAGGGGCCGTTATAGTATTGTAATGCTCCTACTATGGTGCGTCAGAGACAACAGAACAATTTAAACACAACAGAGAGTGGGACGGCTTATCGTAAGGCCGTTACAGTCATGTGACGGTCCTACCCTCATCCGTCAGAGCTTCTGCTGACATTAAAGATAAGAAACTATGTCCATGCAAGAAGAATCTTAATCACTAACTAGTCTAGTCATGATAAACGAAGTAAAGGCTAGGTATATGCATAGGTTGCAGTGAATGAACAAGATGATATCTTTTATCTTTGGTTAGGCTAAAGGTATGCATGTATGCATGAACTTCCTAAAACATGAAATTCACAATCTATAATGCATGAAATCAAGTCAAATCAGAGGGCTTTTATCCCTAACGAGATATTTTTGTTGTTCATGAGATGACCTACCTTTTCCCTGGTCTTAATACTTTCCAATTTGGGTCTTCAAGTCACGCCCTAGTTCTCTTCTTCCTGTAGTTTTTCAGCAACTTCACATTGACCTAACTCTCCAATCCCTTGACCTAAAGAGGTGAAATTTTGAGGTTTTAGGAAGATGATACTATTGGGAACAAAAAGTTCTAAAGCATCTAATTCTAATTACCTTTTTTAGGCACTCTAATTTCTTGATCTTCAACACCCTGTTGTACAGTTTCCTAAGTTGATGTGATGGAACCAGCAACTTGGGAAGGTCCTAACTCCTTGTGTAGTTGGTCTCCTAGCACGAAATTTTGAGAGCTATTAGTGTAAAGTATTATAAACAAAAAGTTCTAAAGAACTTACCCGAAATTCTATCTCCTTACCTTGATTCTTCACGAGCCAAAAGTAAGGGTCACTTAGTTCAGAACTGGGTTCTATTTATAGGGATTTGGCTAGGGTTTGAGGATTAGATCAATTCTAGAGTCCTTAGTTGGTCAAAACCTGATCCCTAAGAGTCCTTAGAAACCTTACATGTTCTCCTAATTAGGTTTCATGCAGATAGGATCTCAAAGATCCAATCTTTTTACAAGTTCTTCAACTTACGGAATCAGCAGGGTGTAACGGTCGTGTCTAGGTGCGTTACGTATATGTGGCGGTCGCACGATAGGCCGTTACATTCAACGTGTGCAGAGTTTCAATTTAATAAAACTCTTTTATTCATTTTATCTATATAATTTTCTATAAAAATAGTATTTATCCTTAAAATTCCTGAATCGGCTAAATAACCTTCTAGAATATGGGCTAAACTTAATGGGCTAGGTCCTTAAACCTTCTGGGTCTTAATTGAATAGGCTAGGCTAATTATTTAACACCATTGGGCCTTATAACCCCTTTATTAGTTCAATAATCCATTTTATGAATCTATTTAGCCCTTATAAATTCTTAATAAATTCCAGGAAATTCATTAAATAACCAGAAATTATTTATATAAATTCTGGGGCACTACAGCCAGTTCTCACAAGTCACTTTTACCTCCTACGTCGTGTTGGAATGATCGGCATGTCGATCAGATAGGTATTTCAGATTTTAGACCCCCCCAACCCCTAGTTATCTATCCTTTAAATTAATTACATTTAGATAATGCACTTTTGAGCGTCGGGCCTAAACCAGGTATCCGATTTGGATTCCGTCAGTTCTCACAAGTCACTTTCATGTCACAGGTCGTGTTGGAATGATCGGCACACCGATCAGACCGGTATTTTAAATTTAGACACCCGAACTTGACTTCTTTAATTTTAAACTAAGTGTATTTACAAAATACACTTTTGAGCACTGGGCCCAAACCGAGTATCCAATTTAGATACCGCCATTTCTCACAAGTCACTTTTATCTCCAAGGTCATGTTGGAATAATCAGCACGTCGATCAGGCTGGTATTTCAGATTTTAGACCCCCGGACCCGACTTCTTTAATTTTAAACTAAGTGCATTTACAAAATGCACTTTTGAGCACCGGGCCCAAACCGGGTATCCGATTTGGATTCCGCCAGTTCTCACAAGTCACTTTTATCTCCCAGGTCATGTTGGAACGATCGACAGGCCGATCAGGGAAATATTTTACATTTTGGACCCCCGAACCACAATTTTTTTGAATTCTTCTAAATTAAGTTACTTTTGAAAACACACTTAGTTTTGAATTGAATTATTTTAGCGTCGGACTCAAACCGGAATACCGATTTGGAATCCGTCAACTCTCACAACTCACGTCTTCCTCCCAGGTCGTGTTGGAATGATCGGCACGTCGATCAGGCCAGTATTTTACATTTTGGACCCCCGAATCCCAAATTTTCTGAATTCTTCTAAACTAACTTAATTTTAAAAACTAACATCGTTATTTGAGCGTCGGGTTTAAATCGGATATCTGATTTGGATTCTGTCAGCTCTCACAAGTCACGTCACCTCCCAAGTCCTATTGGAATGATTGACATGCTGATCAGGCCAGTATTTTACATTTTGGACACCCCGAACCCCAAATTTTCTGAATTCTTCTAAACTAAGTTACTTTTGAAAACTAACTTAGTTATTTGAGCGTCGGGTTCAAACCGAATATCCGATTTGGATTCTGTCCGCTCTCACAAGTCACGTCTACCTCCCAAGTCATGTTGGAATGATCGGCACATCGATCAAGCCAATATTTTATAATTTGGACCCCCAAACCCCTAATTATCTGAATTCTTCTAAATTAAGTTAGTTTTGAAAACTAACTTAGTTATTTGAGAGTCGAGCTCACATCGGATATCAAATTTGGAATCCGTCAGTTCTTACAACTCACGTCTTCCTCCCAGGCCGTGTTGGAATAATCGGCACGCCGATCAGGTAAGTATTTTACATTTTGGACCCCTGAACCCCGAATGGACTGAATTCTTCTAAACTAAGTTTCTTTTGAAAATACACTTAGTTTTAAATTGAGTTATTTTAGCGTCGGGCTTAAACCGGAAAACCCATTTGGAATCCGTCAGCTCTCACAACTCACGTCTATCTCCCAATTCGTGTTGGAATGATCGGCACGTCGTTTAGGTCAGTATTTTATATTTTGGACCCCCGATCCCCGAATTTTCTGAATTCTTCTAAACTAAGTTACTTTTGAAAACTAACTTAGTTATTTGATCGTCAGGTTCAAACTAGATATCCGATTTAGATTCTGTCAGCTCTCACAACTCACATCTACCTCCCAAGTCCTGTTGGAACGATCGGCACGCCGATCAGGCTAATATTTTACATTTTGGACCCCCAAACCCTGAATTTTTTGAATTCTTATAAACTAAGTTATTTTTGAAAACTAACTTAGTTATTTGAGCGTCGGGTTCAAACTGGATATCCGATTTGGATTTCGTCAACTCTCACAAGTCACGTCAACCTCCCAAGTCCTATTTGAACGATCGACACGTCGATCAGGTCAATATTTTACATTTTGGACCCCCGAACCATGAATTTTCTGAATTCTTCTAAACTAAGTTACTTTTGAAAACTAACTTAGTTATTTTAGCGTTGGGCTCACATCAGATATCCGATTTGGAATCCGTCAGCTCTCACAACTCACGTCTACCTCCCAGGTCGTGTTGGAACGATCGCCACGCCGATCAGGCCAGTATTTTATATTTTGGACCCCAAAACCCCAAATTTTATGAATATACATAACTAAGTTACTTTTGAAAACTTACTTAGTTTTTGAATTAATTATTTTTATAATTAAGTAATTCTGCCAAAATAAAAACATAATAAACACTCACCTGATGGGCCTGTGCCGTGGTGGTGGATCTAGGAGGGAGAATTCCCACCTGGGAGAGGAGGCTAGTGATCGCCTGCAACATGGTTGCCTATTGGCTAGACATCTCCTCTCGGATCTGCCGCTGTAAATCAGAGATCTCCGTTCGGATGATGTCTCTAACGTCATTGGCAGAAGTGCTGGGGCCAGGTGGAGGTATACTGAAGGCACTGCTATTGGTTTGGGCAGAGCCTGAACTCGCACACTATGATATCACCGTGCTAGAGTCCAGGCTCTCCCCAAAACCATATAGCCGGCCTTTCTTCGGTACGCTAGTTGCTGCCACCCATTCCGCCGGATCGAACTCCGGCTGCTGCGCGTCTCCCCCGTACTTCTCTGTCACAGCTCTGCTATATGTGTCCTACAAATTCAATAAAATAACTAGTCAATTTCATATGAATCAATCCGATTCAAATGAATGGTAGAAGTTGCATATGTAGCTAACCTTACCGCTACTGACTGAGCTCTCACACTCACAAATTGATCTGTCCCCTTCTTTTTGTGTGTTCTATCGAACACCTCGAGGACAATGGAGCTCGATTAAACTCCACAGCCTATTATACAATTCATAGTAAAAAAACGTCATATATATTAATAAAATGTAACTAATTAAATTGAAACATTACTTACCAATTTTTGTTTATGAGCCGCGAAAGAGACGGACCCACCCGTATGCAAATGTGTGCCCGGTTGTGACGCCCTGTTTGCTTTGGCTTTTTGAGACTTTTCTATCCACTCGGGCAAGGCATATTTGTCACACGCTATGTCCCAATCCTCCTTCCTCATCCATAAAGGGTGGTGCTCCTTCCACAGCTGTCGGTCTTCACTCCCACCAGCCTTTTTTTAGCCATTTTATGAGCCGCATGTACTTTCTTTCTGTAATTTGTCTGTACATGAGACTCCCATTGTTTACGACAGCGCGCCGGGGACTGTCCAATTGTGAATCGATAACTCTGCTATAAATAAAATAAGTTTTATAGTTAGTATACTGTTGTGAATTGAGTTTGAAAAATACTTGAATTAAATGACGTAATTACTTACTAAGAACATGTCGAACAATGAATCGCGAAGGCCTATCGAAAATTCTTTGAAAGACAATACTGGCCCGGACACATGTACCATTACTCGATCCATAGAATGGCGGACAACATCGGAAGGTTCAAATTTAGAACTGTAATTGCAAATGTCAAAATATTCACATTAGACAGTTGAAGGCTAAATAATGAATGTAATAACCTTATAAATTTACCCGGAGATCAAGCATGGGCGACGTCCATCATGGGCCGTGCCTCCCTCGTGACGACTGCCGGCATTGTCAAGTGGCTGAGTGGTGGGGGTGTGCTCTGTAAGAAATAATTTTCATAAGTAAAACGAATATTTTACTAAAAATTAAAATATACATACCTGCAGCGGGAGGTGGTAGGGGTGGCGTCTGTATAAGTGGTGGGAGGGCATTGGGACATGTAACAATTAATTTTCATAAAGAAAATGGATATTTTGTTAAAAATTAAAATATACATAATTGGGAAAGCACTGGGACCTGTATGAATTAATTTTCATAAGTAAAACATATATTTTTCTGAAAATTAAAATATACAAACCTGCAATGGGAGGCGGTGGGGGTGGCGTTTGTACAAGTGGTGGGAGAGAACTGAGACCTGTAAGAATTATATTTCATAAGTAAAACGGATATTTTGCTAAAAAGTAAAATATATATAATTGGGAAAGCACTAGGACCTGTAAGAATTAATTTTCATAAGTAAAATGAATATTTTGCTGAAAATTAAAATATACATATCTGCAGCGGGAGGTGGTGGGGGTGGCGTTTGTACACATGGTGGGAGGGGACTGTGAACTGTAAGAATTAAATATCATAAGTAAAACGGATATTTTGATGAAAAATAAAATATACATAATTGGGAAAGCATTGGGACTGTAAGAATTAATTTTCATAAGTAAAACATATATTTTGTACTAAATTAAAATATACATACCTGCAGCGGGAGGTGGTGGGGGTGGTGTCTGTACAAGTGGTGGAAGGGCATTGAGACATGTAAGAATTAGTTTTCATAAGTAAAATGGATATTTTGCTAGAAATTAAAATATACATAATTGGGAAAGCACTATGACCTGTAAGAATTAATTTTCATAAGTAAAAGGAATATTTTGCTGAAAATTAAAATATACATACCTGCAGCGGGAGTTGGTGGGGGTGGTGTCTGTACAAGTGGTCGTGAGTCGACACTTGGACCTATAAAAAAATTCTTTTATGTTAGTAAATAATTAAAATATTTGTAGAGCTAACTATTTTAATAGATATACATGTGCCCGAAGAAGACGCCAAAGAGGAGGGAGTAGAGCCCCTGTCACTGCCCTATCTCTTCCCACTCCTAGTACGACCTCCTCGGACCATTTCTTTATTACTAACAAAACAATCAATACATATTAATCCATAATTATTTAAGGCTAGACAAATGTTATTAAAAATTATGCAATTTTTTTTTGAATATCTTACTAAATTATCAAAACGTGCCTCCTTCATGCTGATGATTTATCTAACTCATCATCAACTTCATCATCCATAGTAGCCTCATCCGATTCGAACTCTTCCTCTTCATCTGATTCCTCCTCTCCTCTAACATCAACATTTAGCTCCGTCGGATCGAGTTCTTCCACTTCATCTCCCTTACGTAATGACAATGGCTCATTCGATTCATCCAGATTAATATGCGTGGAACCGACAACGCCAACTTTGTCTGATTGAAAATATTCAGCACTGGTAACCTCTGAGACATTTTCACTCATATTTAACTCATAAGTGGGAAAGAATTTTACTTTAACCCTACAAACTGCCCACCAATCTTTATTCTTGGATGATGGATAGCTTGAATAATACACTTAATGGGCTTGTGCGGCTAAAATGAACGGTTCATAGGTATTAAGTTTAGACCTATGTTTGACATCGACAATCTCATAAGTTGTGTCATGTCGAACAGAATTATGATCAAACCAATGACACTTAAATAGGTATACATGATTGTCTTGTCCCAAATACTAAAGTTCTAAGACTTCCTCAAGAATACCATAGTAGTCCAATTCCACTTCATTGTATATACTTCCCCTAACAGATACGCCGCTATTCATCATAGACTTAGTTCATCCATAATCCCTCGTATGAAATCTATATCCATTCACAATATATCCTGGATAGGCACGTGTAACATTCGAGGGGTCATAGCTTATCTCTCGTACTCTTTGATCAGTAATGAGACCTTGTTCAACCTATATGTAAATCAGAGTAGTTAAAATAATAACAATTACCTTAACATAAGAAAATACAAACATATATTTTGATATAGAATGACACTAACTCGATATCTCAGCCATTTGGCAAAAAACTTCTCGCGTTCTTTTTCAATCTCCACGTTCTGGATATTTGGACATTTTTGTGCTAATTCTGAATCAAATTGTCTGCAATATAAATACACTATTACTTTAAATGAACTGCAGAACAAGGATGAACAACTTATGGACGTCACTGAAAATGTGAGCTAAGAACTTACTCAACATAATGTTCAATCTTGATACAATTCAGAAGAATATATATCTCAGCAGCATACAACTCTCTATCTTCGAGTGTGCCCGTCGAGCAACGTCCGAACGCACATGCTGAATGCTTAAATATAAGGAGCCGATCGGATGAATCATCAACTCCCCCATCATCATTACGTGGAGGTCGAGTACGACGAGTTAGAATCTCTGGCTCAAAATACATGGAACAGAAGTTCAAAATTTCTTCAAGAATATATGCCTCAACAATCGAACCCTCCACCTTCACCTTGTTGTGACCTTTCATTTTTAATTCATGCATGTACCTACGACAACAATTTAGATGGCAACGACATGTACCGACCATGGATGACATGTAACTTAACAAAAATTCTCACATACCTCTCAAATGGATACATCCATCGAAATTGTACTGGCCCTCCGACAATAGCCTCGTATGGCAAATGGATGACTAGGTGCTCCATTGAATCAAAGAATGCTGGAGGAAATATCTTCTCTAGCTTGCAAACGGTTGTGAACACATTTTCTTCGATGGTTTGTACATCCCGAAGTCTGAGTTCTGATGCACATAAAATCTTGAAAAACTGACTCAGCTCGGTCAGTGCTCCCCATATAGGCTTTGGCAATAAATCATGAAATGTAATGGGCACTAGCCTCTCCATGAACACATGACAATCGTGACTTTTCAGAATATATATTTTTCCCTCATTAACATTCACATACCGGGCTATGTTGGATGCATATCCATCTGGGAATTTCAACTGTTTCAACCACTGGCACACTTCCTTGATCTGTGTATCATTAAGCACATAAGTTGCTTTAGGCTGCACAATTTTTCCATTTACGTTCTGTAGTTCCAGTTCTGGACATTTACAAAGCATCTTTAAGTCCATACGCGCTTTGGCATTGTCCTTTATTTTACCTTTAACATTCATGATCATATTGAACATATTATAAAAAAAATTCTTCTCGGTATGCATGACATCTAGATTATGTCGTACAAGAAGAGTTGACCAATAAGGCAATTCCCAAAAAATACTTTTCTTATTCCAGTTGTGATCGTTTCAAAAGCTAGAGAGTTGGCGTGTGCTACCAGACAATTGTACTATATTTGGTAAATTTTGCACCCGTGTTGCCATATGTCGACCCGACACCCGTTGCAAGTCTGCTTCATCCATTTCAACAGTATTTTTTTAAACGAGTCTTTTTACCTTCGAAAAGGATGGTCACTTGGTAGCAACCGCTGATGGCAATCAAACCAGCATGCTTCCCCACCATGTTTCAATACAAATGATTTGGTATCTTCCATACAGTAAGGACATGCTAACCTCCCATGTGTACTCCAACCAGATAGCATTCCATATGTAGGGAAGTCACTTGTTATCCACATTAGTGCAGCCTTCATAATAAAATTTTACTTCCTACATGCATCATAAGTAACAACTCCATCAGTCCATAAAAATTTGAGCTCATCAATCAACGGCCTGAGATATATGTCTAAATTTTTTTCGGGACTTTTTAGACCAGGAATTATTAAGGACAAAAATATATTTTCTCGCTTCATGCACATGTCCGGCGGAAGGTTGTACGGTGTCACCAACACTTGCCAACAAGAATAAGATGCCACTGAACCACCGAATAGATTAAAACCATCTATGTATAAACCCAACCTAACATTACGTGGCTCCTTTGAGAAAACAAGAAGAGTACGACTGAAGTGAGTCCAAGCTTCACCATCGGCTGGATGACCGATTATATCATCGGCACGGTATAAACTTTCAGTGTTCCATGTCATATGTCGAGCCATCTTTGAGGACATATACAGCCGCTGCAACCTAAACTCAAGAGGGAAGAATCGCAATGCCTTGTAAGGTACATCTTTTTGCTTTGAATTATCCCCTCTCTTAGGTTTGAATCTATCATGGTGACAAATAGAACATGATATCTTATCTGCATCATCTTTGTAATATAACATACAGTGATTTGCGCATGCATCTATTTTCACATATCCAAGCCCTAGCTCATTGACTATTTTTTTTGCACGGTAATAAGTTTCTGGCAACTTCTCGTCTCGAGGCAACATACTCTTGATCAAGACGAGGAGACGGTCAAAACAAGTCTCACTGATGTGAAATTCAGATTTCAAGTTCAACAACTGTGACACTAGAAACAACCGAGTGTGCTTTTCACAACCATCCCACAACGGCTCATTAGCATCCCTAAGTAGTTCATAAAATCTTCCGGCTATCTTATTCGGCGCTTCTTCCATGTATGCATGTTCCTCATGAACATTAAAACTAGGACTAGCAGCATCTACAACCATATCCACGTACCCACTTGTGCCTACAATATTGTTGGGCTCATACGTCCAGAATTCCCCACCATGACATGTTCAATTCGTATAACCATCCACGAACCCTTTGTTGTACAAATGATGTTGCACATCCCATGGTGAACGTCACCTCAAGTTTCTACAACTTGAACAAGGGCATCGAATGTGACCGTCGCGGTCTATTGCTGCATTTGGATTCCCCAATGCAAATTGAATGAAACTCTCAACTCCATGCTTAAAGTCATCCGACACCACCCGGTCAATTATTCTACGATACATCCATGAACGATCTGTCAACATTCTGCCTGCACCCAAGTAATATTAATACACAAATAACTTTGAAATGATTACTCCTCAAAATAAACCCGACCCTTTCTCAAATCGTTCGTCGTAGACCATTTACAGTTGGAAGAGGACTATTATTTAGATTATCACTTTTTAACCCATCTATGAAGGTTTGATCGCACAATCACTTACTATATGTGTTGCACGATTTGCTGATAATTTCAACAGCATCTCCCCACACTTCTCCGATATACCAAAAATATTTATTGATTTTGAAATTTTCTTAACTACTTACAAGTAAGTGGTTAAGAAAACACTCAAAATAAATAAAGGTATATCAGAAAAGAGTGAGGAGACGAAACCAAAATTCTCAACAAACCATACAAACACATATAGTAAATGACTGCCTAAGTGCGATGAAACATTAACAGACTGTCCAAATGGGACAATTCAAGACTTTGAGGTAGATATATACATTCTCATAAAAATTGAGAACATACACATCAATCACAAAGTCTTGAACGGGAAGGTTCATTGACACGGGTTTAACAGGCTCTCCTGAGGTGCATGTAATGTTAGGTCGCACCCATGCATCTCAGCTCACAGGGAATACCCCATGTATTTATATAACATAGAATTAAATAACATCTCACTTATCATTATGCATACACCGCATTAAATAACATCCAATTTACAAAAATATTTAAATGAAGAACATGAAAGCTAAATAATCCACATTTTTGAGTCAGATCAACATCAAAGATAAATAAGATAAATAATCCGTCAAAAAATGCCGTCGCTAATACCGCAATTTCTATTGTCCCTTCTCTGCTTGGATATGGTAGATGGTGTCCTTACACCTAGAGTGCGATGGTTCCTGCTAGGGATGCAAAGAACTACTATGCTTGACAAGTTACTTGAGCTTGCCTCATTTATTAAGTAAATGAGCCAAGTTTAAGCTTAATGCTACTCGGCTTGTTTACATTTGTATAATGGCTGAGTTCAAGTTTAGATGCACCTGGGTCAACTTATTCATAATGGAATTGTTAGAATTGCGTAATGGTTATACTCCAACTTCAAAAATTATTGGTATTCCATGAGTTAATAAATTGTAATCTTGCTTTTGAATCTGGCCAGGGCTCTCAAACAGGAAGGATGTATATTTTTGGATCACAGAAATCCAAGGATGCTGATGAGAAAATGCAATTCTTGGGACCTAAATTGTCTGAAGAGGATATAGTTTCCTGTGAACTTTCTCTGCACCCAAGGCACCTGAAACAAATGAAGCCACATCAGATAGAGGGCTTCAATTTCTTGGTGAGAAACCTAGTGGGTGATAATCCTGGAGGCTGCATTTTGGCACATGCACTAGGGTCAGGAAAGACGTTCATGCTCATTAGCTCTATTAAGAGTTTTTTGGGTAAATATCCTTCTGCAAGGCCGCTAATCATTCTTCCTAAAGGAATTCTGCCAACGTGAAAGAGAGAGTTCCATCATTGGCAACTAGACGAACTTCCTCTGTATGACTTCTACTCTGTTAAGGCTGACAATAGATCTCAGCAGCTTGATGTTCTTCAAAAATGGGAGGAGAACATGAGTATTCTTTTCTTGGGCTATAAGTAGTATTCTAGAATTGTGTGCGATGTAAGAGACGAGATAGGGGCTGCATGTCAGGAGAGGTTACTAAAAGTCCCTAGCCTTCTCATTTTAGATGAAGGCCATACTCCTAGAAATGAAGACACAAATATTCATTCTACGCTAGAAAAGGTGCAAACTCCTCGTAAGGTGGTTCTTTTAGGGACACTATTTCAGAATCATGTCAAAGAAGTTTTTAATATATTGAATCTAGTGCGGCGTAAGTTCCTGAACATGGACTCATCACGAGATGCCATGAGACGTATCCTGAGTAGAGCATCTATATCAGGTGGCAGTAGGAGGCACCTGAAAGTTGATGTAGAGGCAGCTTTCTTTGATATAATGGAAGAAACATTGCAAAATGATGATCATTGTAAAAGGATAATTTCTATCATAAAGGACCTTCGGGAGATGACCGGAGATGTCTTGCATTACTACAAAGGCGTTTTCTTGGATGAGTTGCCAGGACACATTGATTTCACTGTGCTATTGTGTCTGAGTCCCAAATAGAAAAAATTTCTAGGAGAGTTCGTGAAATATGAGAAGTTTAAGAGAATTGTTGTTGGTAGTGCAGTGTACCTGCATCCATGTTTGAAAGATTGTGCTGATTATACTTCTAGAGATCGGAGTGTCATGAAAGTGAAAGATCAAGAGATTGATAATCTTTTGGACTCCATAGAAGACAATTCTTTCTGAACATTTTTTCAATGTCAGACTCTGCTGGAGAGAAAGTGCTTGTATTCAGCCCGTACATTCTTCCACTTAGATCTTTGGAGAGGCTAATAATCAGGATTAAGGGCTAGCGTCCCGGAAAGGAAATTTTCATGATTTCTGGTGACACAAATACTGAGCAGAGGGAATTGGGAATGAAGCAATTCAAAAACTCATCTGATGCTAATGTTCTATTTGGTTCAATTAAGGCATGTGGAGAGGGCATCTATCTTATAGGAGCATCAAGAGTGGTAATCTTAGATGTCCATCTTAGCAGTTCCTCAAATTTTTGACTTCAATGAAGTTCCTTTTTCTCTTATGGCCATGTTCCAAAGATAAACAAATTCTTCTTCATGATATTCCTGGGCATCTCTTGCATATGATTATGTCATATAGTTAGAAATATTGCTCCTCTTTCTCTAAGAAACGTAAATAATAAATCTAGCTCTAGTATCACATAATTGAAAAATGAAGGTTAAAAGCACTAAAATAAGAATGTATCATTTTTTCACATATAGTTTATTCAAAACTTTAGTGGTACTCTTCTTCTAGTTCCTCAATTTTTAACTTAGTTACTTTCTACTTATTTTTTTATATAATTTGAACTGAAGCTAATATATCTAATTTTTTTCTCCATGACATCCACAGGCTTCTTTTGTCAACATGTGTCTATGACATATATTTTAGTAAATCTCTAAAATGCCCTTCGAAATAATCGCACCCTCCCCTCCCACCGGCGACCTCCCCCTCCCCCCCACCCTCCCTGAACCCCCTCCCACCGATGACCTCCCCCTTCCCCCCTTCAGGTTGCACAGCACAAAACCGTGAGGTGGGACCTTCGAGGCTTCTCCTTCCCCTTTTCTTTTTTTTCTCTTTTGTTGAGACACTAAAGATGGTATACTCCAAAATGAAAATTAAATACATATCTATTTTTGGATCCACACATTATACACAAACATTACACTTAAATCTAATTTTTTGTGTAATTTGGATCTATTTTTGGATCCACAAAGTACACATAAATATTACAACTCTTTTTCAGATACAATAACAAAATGTAAGATACTGCATGGTAGAACAATTTGGTTAATCACCACAGCTTCATCTTCAACTGCCATGACCTCTCCTTGATTGGTTTTTTTATGACAGAGAAGATCAGTCAAATCATTTTTAAGGTCTCAATTTTGAAAGGTGAATTGATAAAACCATGGAGACAACCAATGGGATCAAAGACTGAAATATATCAAGAAAGGTGATTCCAAGTTTGGCATTGTAATATCCTTCACATTTAAAAATGCATCAAGTCAATGATGGGGAAAATCTGGGACCACTAACGTAAAGGCCAAGAAATTAATGAAATCTAGTAAGCATCTTCAAGCCCTCATCTATTGTTGGATATAAATACACATAAATATCTATCTAGATTATAAATTATCAGAATAGAAATGTATAGAGCTACTTCTTCCCAGCAAATGGCGAGAGAATATCGTGGTCTAATCTAACAAAATCTGCAAGAAGGGTTCTATCGAGAATGACAGATATGAAAGTAGTTAACTTCTTTTCTTATCAATAGTCAAGTTGCAATGAGGCTTCCAGAAGGACTGCTATGCCAATTGAGTCACAGATATGGTTCAGGTGTATTAGTTAGGAAGCCAGTGGTAAAAAGCACTCCATTCAAACACTGGTGGATGACAAAATTCATAGTAAACTTCTCCAAATCTCATATTTATATATATGACATCTTTACGCATGAGTGCAATAAGACCTAAAGTGTCTAATTTTATCTATAGTCCCAATCTCTGGCACTCCTTCGAGCAGCCGTGTATGCGAAAGTACAATTTTTGAAGTTGAACCACCATGCCTAAAATTCAGAAAATGACAAATGGGACGATCAAGTCACTACTCTTTCAAAGCATTCTAGTCTACTCTACTAATCTTATTCTTCCATCGTTCCTGAAGAACCCTCGTCATAGGGTTTTGAGACGATTCCCAGAATACACCATAGTCTATATGAAGGATGGCGGATGGCATTGAATAATTCATAATATATTTCACAAACATGTAGACGCATAAGGAAAAAAAATAGCCCTATAATATGGTTACATGCATCAGGAATTGGATTGGCTAACAATAATGCCTTCATATTATTTCAATCGGCAAGCAATCTACCTCTGCTGGAAATCCTACCCATTCTACAAAAGATTCAGTTGAGAAACAAGGGCATGATGAGATCAAAGGATGCCTAGCCCGGTTATCTGAGATCAGAGGAGGCCTCCTCCTCCCCCTCCGAGCTCCCCCTCCCCCCCACCCTCCCTGAATCCCACTTCCCCTCCCACCGACGACCTCCCGCCTCCCGGAACCCACTCCTACCGACGAGCTACCCTCCCCCTCCGAGCCCCCCCTTCCTGCCACCGATCACCCTGCCACTGGTCGCCTCTCCCTGAACCCCCCCTCCCCCTCTGAGTGTTGTGTTCGGTGCAAGTATTCAGAGGGGGGGGTGAATGAATATGGCCCTTTGAAAATCATTCGCCCAGTTAAAATATGATGCTCACTAAGGTTACTAGTTCGCAAACTAGACAAACTTAAAAGCTAATAATCAGATGCGGAACAAAACAAGCACACAGTGAGATCACTAGAATGCTAACTAGGCTGGTTTAGACAAACAAACGCTCAACTAGAATTTCGCTCACTAACCGATTAAACACTCAGAACAAGGTCTGATTAATTCATCTAATGGACTTGTAATCAAACACCTGGAGCGCCCCTATGCATTCATCTAGCGGAAGCACAAATAGACAAACCAAACCACAGTGCACAAGGGGTTTTTAGGTGGTTTGGTCCAGCAGACCTATATCCACCCCACACTCAACCCGAGTGTGGCTTCCACTAGCTCACGCTAGAAACAGCAGACTCAGTCTGCAACAGGTGCTGCCACACAGCTTGACCAGGGGAACAACCTCCCCTCTTCCTCCCAACCGGAGGGACACCCCAAGTGACTCCCAGTCACTTGGAAACTAGAGACACATGGTCTCTCTTCCTCCAGACCCGGAGGGAACCCCTGGACTTGAATCCACAAGCCCAGAACCGGAGACAAGTCTCCCTTCCTCCAAACCGGAGGGAACCCACAAGTAGCTCCCAGCTACTTGCAACCGGAGATCAGATCTCCCTTCTCCTGATCCACAGGAGGAACCCCGACCTCTCTACAGAGTATCGGAAAGCACAGCAAACCAGAAAACAAAGGAAAAACAATAAACGAAAATAACTTCAGCAAACAGAAAGCTGAAAAATGAAATGCACAATGTGGCTCTCAACGGAGCTGACTGGCCTGGATCTGATCCACGGTCCAGTGAAGACAGATCTTTAAGCAGCTTCTTCCTTCTTCTCCACGAGCTCTCTCACTCACTCTCTATCTCTCTTTCTCTTTCTTCTGCTCTCCTAATATCTCACTCTCTGCTGCACTTCTTCTTCTTCACTCTTTCTTCTCTCTTCACACGAGCACTATCTCTCTCTCTTTTTTCTTCTTCTGCTCTCACTCTCACTCTCTTCTCTGCTCTCTTCTTTTCTTTCTTTTCTTCCTTTTTCTGGATCGAAGGGCTTTCTACTCCTCCGGCTTTCTGCTTCGATGATGTTTCTTCAGAGGATGAAGACCCATATATATAGCAGCAGCATCATCATCACCCCCGACGTGTGAGATCCACATTTCCAGCCCTAAGTATTCGGGCCACGTGGCAGTCTCTCAGCAGGCTTCATTCCAGCCTCGGATCACGTGCTGCCAGTCACTCGGGAATATTTCCTCGGACCACCTTCTTCTTCTCCTGCAAGGAATTAACACAATTAAAACTCAGGGCACCAGAACCTAAAACTGCACGAGGTGTATAGAAACAACAAGAGGTGCACTGCACTGAGGACGACACGAGATACAGTGGTGACAAAACAAGTACTACACAGAGAATGACACGAGGTCATAAACACAAGAATAACATGAAGACACGAATACAAAGGAACAACACGACATAATAAACAGCAAGGAGAACGACATGAGGTGAAACGACACGTGATAAGACAAAGAAAGCAGGAATACGACTCAAGTAGCTACAGTAAATGACACGAGAACACAAGAGCAAAAAATAAAAGGATGACTCGAGATGAGCAACGTACTACTGAAGAAACAACACTAGGTGGCACAGAAAGCAACACGAGGTGGCACAGAAAGTAACACGAGGTGCTGCAATATTCTGCACGCAATGGAACAAAAATGACACGAAGACACAACAAGGAGAACGACACGAAGTCACTGTAACAAAACAAACACTACGAAGAGACCGACACGAGATACATGCTAATAACGCTTAACACTACAGAGAAAACGACACGAAGTAAAAAGCAACTCGACATAACACATAGCAAAGAGAACGACACGAGCTAACCACAACACGAAGACGAAAATAGAAACCAACACGAAGTGTGGTTTCAACACAAGAAAGACACGAGGTCTAGGAAGAACAACACGAAGATAGAAATAACAAAGAACCGACTCGAACTAAGGACGACATGGAGACAGCACAGACACGGGCTTGAACTTAGAGAAGAGGGCACGAAGTAAACTCAACACGAAGACAGAACAACACGAAGACACAAATACAGAAACAGCACGAAGACCCAAACGCAAAAATAACACGAAGACATAACAACACGAAGACGATGGATGCAACAGTGCAATGTCTAGACTTGAGATCCAAGGCGAACGGCTGTACAGACTTGACGATGTGAAGCCAGTGTAAATGCAATGTACATACTTCACTGAACAGGATGTGCAGACTTTGGCTGTACAGACTTGGAAAGCTTGGCGGAGGATGTACATATTTGGTGAGCGCCAAGTGATGTACAGACTTGGATGACCAACGCCAATGTATAGACTTCCAACGTGAGTGACACGCTGTACAGACATTGCACAAACAGTCCGATGTATGGACTCTGATAAGAGAATGGCTGTACAGACTCCAGGTGAAGATCAATGTCTAGACTTCCAATATGAATGAGACGCTGATGAAGACGGTGGATGTACAGACTTCTAAATGTACAGACTTTCCACCGACCAATGTATGGACTTGCTCAGCCTGAGGCACTGTATAGACTTTGTGAAACGTGAATGCGATGTACACACTCACAGCGTTGACGCTGCAGACTTGAGAATGCTCACAGCGTTGACGCTGCATGAGACGTAGGCTGTACAGACTTAGCCTAAGACAATGTATGAACTAACGTTGTATATACTTAGCCAATGCAATGCACTATGCATGTATGGACTTACATGAGATGCTCATTGAGACGCTCAATGTATACACTTCAACCCCAGTGTATAGACTCTGCTACCCAGACAATCAATGTTCTGATGGGTGAACGCATCAGCAAGGGTGGGTCGACCCACTACTGTTCAGATAATGGATATAAGCAGAGACATGATATCTGACAGAATACAATGCATATATTTAAAGAGCAAATGCCATCATCAAAACACAATAACATTGCAATCATCAAAATACAATATCAAATCCACTCAAATGCACTCATTGTCTTGCTATCATCAAAACCAATTAGCATTGCTATCATCAATGCAACATAGCACATGCTTGTGCCTAAGGGGCACAACATTCTCCCCCTTTTTGATGATGTCAACACAATGTGACAGTGAGTCACATAGAAGATTTTCTCCCCCTTTGACATGATCAAAAAGAGAAAAACAGTAAAAGCAAGAGTGCAGAGGGCATTATGCATGCAAATTCCTCTAGAACATTCTCTCCCTATCAACATGCAGGCTTGACTACTCCCCCCTTAGATGCAAATAAACCATAACTTCTCCTGAAGCACAGGAATGAACTCTGGTTATCCAATGAATCAAGCTAAATTCTGCCATTACAAAGAATCTGAATTCTGGTGAAACGACCACAGAGTCAGAACTGATTGCAGAATAAGATGGAAGATTCCAACAGTGGAGAGTACAGTAATTGGTGATGGAAGATTCCAACCATATCACAAGATATCTCAATGAATAATCAGACTGAATCTGGTCAGGCTATCTGGAAAATCTGATCATGAGGGATTTTAATGCATACATCACTTCAATAAGTCTTAAAAGATGTAGACTCTTCTATCATAAAGGGTTATGAAGTGGCAACTTAACCAATCTGATTTAATTTTGATGTATACCAAATTTGTCAAATTAAACTCAATACTCATATCTGAATCCAAGTTTTAATAAAAGTGAACCAAATAGTCAGATAACACCCAAAACCAATCATCTTTTATCTTACACATATGATCTCAATAGCACCTTTGAGAGATACACAGATTAGTACAGAAGTTAAACACTTTTCAAGAACATGAGTTGACAGATTTTTCAAGATAATTTCATTTGAAGCACATTATATTTTTCCTGAGCAATTTAAGTTGATCAACACCTTTTTACATGAGGCACAACAAGTCTTAGTTGAAGTGACCCAGTTTCTCAGTGTGATAACTGTCATTGCCTCTCACTTTGAGAGCAGAGTTAGCAATATGAGTGTCTTTTTACATGAGAAGACACCTTTATCAGAGGCCAGACTCCCCAGCTACTCAACACAAATACGCTATTGCTCTGTCAGGTTTTGTTTCACTAAATTTTTATCAGAGATAACTTATGGCACCTCATGACATGAGTTGCTTTATTTCATTGATAAAGAACTCAGTTTCTCAGAGACCGAGTCATTGCTCTGAATTCACAATTTCTTCATTTAGTCAACATTTTCAAATTAATGTTTAACAACAGTACACACTATATGCAACTTAGCAAGAGAAGCCCTGAATTCAAATTTTCAGATATCTGATGAGAAAGTCTAAGGTTTACATGACATATGTGGTTAAAGTTTATTAACCCTTATCATTCAGATATTTTCAATTCATTTAATTACAAATCTGAGAATACATTAATCTTATATCAGTCTGATTCAGTGGTAATTCTTAAACCTGTATGATAGGAGTTTCTACAAAGTTCTCAGACTAAATTGCATGACATGCAGCTTAAGTTCCTCAGACCAAATAAAAAAAAAATTAGCTGACCAACAGTCAATAGTTGAAACTATTCAGTTACACCAGCTAAGAAGAATGTGAAAGGCGAGTAAGTTGGTGCAAGAGTAAATAACCAAGAGAGAAATATTTCAGAAGAGTGAACATCAACACACAGTAGTTGAGTCTGGAATTCAGACAGATCAGCTGACAGCTAGTATCATGAAGGGAGTTGAAAGAAACTCTTCTTTAACAGCTCAATAAATAGAAGGCAGAATCCTTTTTTCAAGAGAGAGAATTATGACATCAGATGAGAGTTGATCAATTTTTAGACAAGAGGTGTTCAAGATGTAACAAACAAAAACACCAATTCTAAATGCTCCCCCTGTCTAGATGCAATTAAATTTCTTTTCAGGTTTTTCAACTCCATTACACATCATATGCAACATTAGTCAAACTCCCCCTGACAAGGAGCATGATATACAATTAATGAACTGCTCATGATTTTAGAATATGCTCAAGAAGAATAAATGCTTCGTTCAATCAGAGAGAGAATTTGTCAAATGCATCATTTTCATTTCAAATTTTCAAATTTTTCAATTTTTATGAAATTCAATACATTGCACTAACTGAAAACTAGACCCATGGTACTAGGCGACAGACTTGGTCCAAGGACCACCTTACATATGCCAGTAGCATCCAGACATACTCCATATGCCCTTCAGCACTGTTCCATTTAATATACCATGATGGTCAAGCATGACAATGCAACATAAAGCCGTCCTACATGCATTGAACAGTTTCATTGACAGTCATGCAAATGATGTATGCAGACATAAGACACATGCATTGACTGTGTGTACTAAATGACTCATTTAAAATCAGTGCAAGTTATGCATTTAACAACAAGCATGCAATGCATTGACACAAAATCTATATAATGCATCAACTGTCTACACTAAAGAATCATTCAAACTCAGTTCAACATATGGCAAGAGAAGAGCATCATATATGCAGAATTAAATTCCATAGCTGAGTCTGGAATGCAGACTGATCAGCTAAGCAATAAGAGATCATCAGACATCAAACGTGCACATCAACATGGAATTCACATTTTTCATACTCACAAATTCAGATGATGAATTTAAAGCAAAGTTCAGAACTGACCTGAAATGGTGCAGTCATGGGTTTTTCATTCTTGAGTGCCTTGGTTAGCCCCTCTTATTCATTTTCAAGGCACACCTGCAACAACTGGATTATTTTGATCCTGCAGGAACCCAAGAAGTCTTGGGTCCTGAATTAACTCTCACAGGTGTTCTGAATGGTTTCTTAACAGAACTATCATCATAGCCCATCAACTTATGGCTGGACAAGGAATAACCAATTTGACCAGACTTACCATGATAAAGAACAGAATTTAAGTTCCTTTTATGCACCTTATTGTAAGTATTAAGTTCATGTGCATGAACATTAAAATTTCTGTTATATGCATGGGCATGAGATTGGTGGAAGTGAACATGATTGGTTCTGTTATTCACATGGAAAATTTTCTTTTCATAACCAGCCAGCCAACAGTTACCAGCTCTGTGGCCTGGCTTTCCACAGTTGAAGCATGCAGAGTTTTTCTTTTCATCAATTGAATTATTTCTAACAGAATCACAGAAAGCAGGGAATTTTACAAATTTAGAATTCAATCTATTTCCCTGAGCATGCCAGCAATTTTCAACCATGTGGCCCAATTTTCCACAATGAAAACATTGAATGTTCTTTTTATGAAATGCATGATTTTTAGCATGGAACAGTTTATCATACATTTTAACAGCAGATAGATCATCTAATTTCATTTGTCTACAATCATGCATGAGATGACCTATTTTATGACAATAAAAACATTGATGCCTTCTGGTGTGAGCAGAAGAAGGTTTCTTCACAGAAGGCTTCCTAGCATGAATTCTATCATACTTCAATTCTTCCTTCTTCATCACAAAACAATCAGCCATCTCATGGCCAAACTTTCCACAGTAAAAGTATTTGACATTTTTGGTACTAGATTTGTTGGGCTGAACTTTCTTAGCATGCTGATCGTTATCATTCTTTTTCAAAACTTTTCTTTTCTCCTTTGTTTTCTTATTTTCCTGATTAGCATGCATATTAGAAGAAAAAGCTGAAGTGCTAGCTAACTCAGAGCTACGCACAAAAGTTGTATGCTGTCTTTTTCTCTCTTCCTGTTTACTGCCTTCATGAGAGACTTTCTTCTTAGTGACAGCCTTTGGATTTTCTTTGTTCTTAAATGACTCAGACAGAGAATTGTTCAATTCAGTGATTTCATTTTTGAGAGAGGAAATGAGTATTTCAGAATCTGTGATCTTTTCATTAAGTAAGACATTAATGGCTTTGTAGCTATCAATCTCTTCTATTAATGTACTCACTCTCTCACATTCATTTTCACCTGAACTCTTCCCTTTTTCCAGCATTAAAAGTCTAACAGACATAGCAGAATTAAGCAGCTTCAGTTCTTCATTCTCCTTTTTAGTTTGTTCATTCTGAACTAGTTCATTAGTTAAGATTTGATCATTTCCTAATGAGTTCAGCTTATTTTCTAGTTCAAATATCTTGTCGGTGAGTTCCTGATTTTTATTTTCCAAAACAGAGATTTGTTCCTTACTCTTATCAACATTTGCTAAGCAGATTTCATGAGATTTTCTCAGTTCCTGACATTTTTCACAATGAATATTGGAATTAATCTGATCATATTTCTTTTTCAGCTTTCTATTTTCAGATTTCAAATGTTTACATCTATCAGACAATTCCTCATTTATTTCCCACAATTCATCAATTGAGACCTCTTCGGATTCAGATTCAGAATTTACCTTGGATGAGGAATCTTCATTATCCCGGTTGGCCATCAAACAACTATCACTCTGTTGGTTATGCGCAGAGATAACCTTGTCATATATCTCTTTTCCAGAGTTGCACCTGAGAGCAAAAGAATATACATCAGTATTAATAGTAGCTCTCAAGATATTAAGAATTATGACATTGTCACGGTTCTTAAAGGTGTCCTCACTAGACCACTTGGTCTGATCTTTGGGTAATCGATGTGGGCCTTTGGATAGCAAACTCCATAATTTGGGATTTATGGAATCTACATACACAGCTAGGCCTCCTAGCCAACTTTCAAAGTTAGAACCATCATAAATTGGAGGACGATCCATTTGGACAGATGGCAGACAGATTCAACTCACTAAAGCAAATGACAGGGAATGCAGCAAAACCAGATGGGCAAGGTAAAGCACTAAACCGGTGAAACAAAACAACGAGCACAATACACCCACTCTGAAATGCACTAAACAGTTAGTAGGATCCTCTGCAGATGGTTAGATCTGTTAAGTCAGAGACTGCTCTGATACCAATTGTTGTGTTCGGTGCAAGTATTCAGAGGGGTGAATGAATATGGCCCTTTGAAAATCATTCGCCCAGTTAAAATATGATGCTCACTAAGGTTACTAGTTCGCAAACTAGACAAACTTAAAAGCTAATAATCAGATGCAGAACAAAACAAGCACACAGTGAGATCACTAGAATGCTAACTAGGCTGGTTTAGACAAACAAACGCTCAACTAGAATTTCGCTCACTAACCGATTAAACACTCAAAACAAGGTCTGATTAATTCATCTAATGGACTTGTAATCAAACACCTGGAGCGCCCCTATGCATTCATCTAGCGGAAGCACAAATAGACAAACCAAACCACAGTGCACAAGGGGTTTTTAGGTGGTTCAGTCCAGTAGACCTACATCCACCCCACACTCAACCCTAGTGTGGCTTCCACTAGCTCACGCTAGAAACAGCAGACTCAGTCTGCAACAGGTGCTGCCACACAGCTTGACCAGGGGAACAACCTCCCCTCTTCCTCCCAACCGGAGGGACACCCCAAGTGACTCCCAGCCACTTGGAAACTAGAGATCGAAGTCTCTCTTCCTCCAGACCAGGAGGGAACACCTAGTCTTGCAACCACAAGACCAGAACCGGAGGATCAATCCTCCCTTCCTCCAAACCGGAGGGAACCAACCGGTGACTTCCAGTCACCAGCAAACCAGAGGTCGAAGACCTCTCTTCCTCCAGACCAGAGGGACCCCTGGACTTGCAATCCACAAGCCCAGAACCGGAGATCAGATCTCCCTTCCTCCAAACCGGAGGGAACCCACAAGTAGCTCCCAGCTACTTGCAACCGGAGATCAGATCTCCCTTCTCCTGATCCACAGGAGGAACCCCGACCTCTCTACAGAGTATCGGAAAGCATAGCAAACCAGAAAACAAAGGAAAAACAATAAACGAAAATAACTTCAGCAAACAGAAAGCTGAAAAATGAAATGCACAATGTGGCTCTCAACGGAGCTGACTGGCCTGGATCTGATCCACGGTCCAGTGAAGACAGATCTTTAAGCAGCTTCTTCCTTCTTCTCCACGAGCTCTCTCGCTCACTCTCTATCTCTCTTTCTCTTTCTTCTGCTCTCATAATCTCTCTCTCTGCTGCACTTCTTCTTCTTCACTCTTTCTTCTCTCTTCACACGAGCACTATCTCTCTCTCTTTTTTCTTCTTCTGCTCTCACTCACTTTCTTCTCTGCTCTCTTCTTTTCTTTCTTTTCTTCCTTTTTCTGGATCGAAGGGCTTTCTACGCCTCCGGCTTTCTGCTTCGATGATGTTTCTTCAGAGGATGAAGACCCATATATATAGCAGCAGCATCATCATCACCCCCGACGTGTGAGCTCCACATTTCCAGCCCTAAGTATTCGGGCCACGTGGCAGTCTCTCAGCAGGCTTCATTCCAGCCTCGGATCACGTGCTGCCAGTCACTCGGGAATATTTCCTCGGACCACCTTCTTCTTCTCCTGCAAGGAATTAACACAATTAAAACTCAGGGCACCAGAACCTAAAACTGCACGAGGTGTATAGAAACAACAAGAGGTGCACTGCACTGAGGACGACACGAGATATAGTGGTGACAAAACAAGTACTACACAGAGAATGACACGAGGTCATAAACACAAGAATAACATGAAGACACGAATACAAAGGAACAACACGACATAATAAACAGCAAGGAGAACGACATGAGGTGAAACGACACGTGATAAGACAAAGAAAGCAGGAATACGACTCGAGTAGCTACAGTAAATGACACGAGAACACAAGAGCAAAAAATAAAAGGATGACTCGAGATGAGCAACTTACTACTGAAGAAACAACACTAGGTGGCACAGAAAGCAACACGAGGTGGCACAGAAAGCAACACGAGGTGCTGCAATATTCTGCACGCAATGGAACAAAAACGACACGAAGACACAACAAGGAGAACGACACGAAGTCACTGTAACAAAACAAACACTACGAAGAGACCGACACGAGATACATGCTAATAACGCTTAACACTACAGAGAAAACGACACGAAGTAAAAGGCAACTCGACATAACACATAGCAAAGAGAACGACACGAGCTGACCACAACACGAAGACGAAAATAGAAACCAACACGAAGTGTGGTTTCAACACAAGAAAGACACGAGGTCTAGGAAGAACAACACGAAGATAGAAATAACAAAGAACCTACTCGAACTACGGACGACATGGAGACAGCACAGACACGGGCTTGAACTTAGAGAAGAGGGCACGAAGTAAACTCAACACGAAGATCGAACAACACGAAGACACAAATACAGAAACAGCATGAAGACTCAAACGCAAAAATAACACGAAGACATAACAACACGAAGACGATGGATGCAACAGTGCAATGTCTAGACTTGAGATCCAAGGCGAACGGCTGTACAGACTTGACGATGTGAAGCCAGTGTAAATGCAATGTACATACTTCACTAAACATGATGTGCAGACTTTGGCTGTACAGACTTGGGAAGCTTGGCGGAGGATGTACATATTTGGTGAGCGCCAAGTGATGTACAGACTTGGATGACCAACGCCAATGTATAGACTTCCAACGTGAGTGAGACGCTGATGAAGACAGTGGATGTACAGACTTCTAAATGTACAGACTTTCCCCCGACCAATGTATGGACTTGCTCAGCCTGAGGCACTGTATAGACTTTGTGAAACGTGAATGCGATGTACACACTCACAGCGTTGACGCTGCAGACTTGAGAATGCTCACAGCGTTGACGCTGCATGAGACGTAGGCTGTACAGACTTAGCCTAAGACAATGTATGAACTGACGTTGTATATACTTAGCCAATGCAATGCACTATGCATGTATGGACTTACATGAGATGCTCATTGAGACGCTCAATGTATACACTTCAACCCCAGTGTATAGACTCTGCTACCCAGACAATCAATGTTCTGATGGGTGGACGCATCAGCAAGGGTGGGTCGACCCACTACTGTTCAGACAATGGATATAAGCAGAGACATGATATCTGACAGAATGCAATGCATATATTTAAAGAGCAAATGCCATCATCAAAACACAATAACATTACAATCATCAAAATACAATATCAAATCCACTCAAATGCACTCATTGTCTTGCTATCATCAAAACCAATTAGCATTACTATCATCAATGCAACATAGCACATGCTTGTGCGTAAGGGGCACAACACTGAGCTCCCCCCCTCCCCCATCGAGCTCCCCCTCCCCCCCACCCTCCCTGAACCTCTCCGATGATCCCAAAAAAAAAATGGCACTGGCGCCGGCGAGGGAGGGGGAAGGGAAGGGGGATGGGACTTACCGGAGAGGCTGGCGTCGGTGGCGATGACAAGAGGCGGCGGCGACGACGAGAGGGAGGAGGCGACGGCGTGGATGACAAGAGGGAGGAGGACGGTGGTGATGACAAGAGGCAACGGCGACGACAAGCGGCAGCGTCGATGACAAGAGGCAGCGGCGACGACGGAGGCCGGTGGAGATGACGCGGACGGCGACGGCGATGACGAGAGGGAGGAGGATGGCGGCGGCTCTGACGGGGACGACGGAGGAGAAAGAGTGAGAGTGAAAGGGAGGGTGGGGGAAATGGGGAAATGGGGGTGTCGACCATGGCTGGAAGAGGAAATTTTGCGACGGAACTTCGGACGGAACAAATTTCCGTCTCAAATTTCAGACGTAATTTTATTCGTCTGAATAATCGTCGCTAATTTTAGATTTGAAAATTGTTGTCTGAATAACCGTTGCCAATTGAGATGGATATTCAGACGGATATGATTCTGTCCGAAATGCAGATGGAATTTGAAATGAAATATATTCGTCTGAATTTACAGATGGATTTACGACGGAAATTAATCCGTCTGAAATTTTCGTCGCTAATACCACTTTTTTGTGGTGAGTTCTACGAGCACAAACGAAGACCTAGATGAATTTGCAATGATCACCAGAAAATTTCAGATTTTCTGAAGGAAGGAAGGGAAGGGGTTCATAAGAAAGTATTTCTTAGGGAAGAGGCAGTCAAAATACAAATCAGATACTGCCAAGAGAACTGATGGTATTGTGTGCTATAATTGCAGGAAAGTAGGGCACCTAAAGGCTGATTGTCCTGAGCTGCAGAAGGAGAAACAACCCAGGTGGAAGAACAAGCAAGGAAATGCTATGGTGAGCACCTGGAGTGATGAAGATGAAGGCAGTCAGAGCAGTACATCTGATAGCGAGGAAGAAAGCAAGCTTTGTTTGATGGCCAAAGGAGAAGATGAAGATAAAGATGATGATGAGGTAAATTCTCCTTTTCAAAATTTTACATATAGTGATTGGGAAGAGGCTTATTATGAGATGTTAGATAAATATGATGAGGTGCGTAGAGAGAATGGGCATATGAAAAGAAAGATAAATTCCTTAGTAAATGATACATCCTTTGGAGAGGGGGAAAATCAACCATCCAAGAGCACCGCCCAATTAGGTCAAGTGTGACCCAACCAGACCCAGCTCTCTAAAGTGACAGCCTCTGTCGGGGCCCACTTACCTTGAAGCCTAACAGTCACTCGGAACAACGCTTCCTAGGCGGCCCTAGGGTCCGGAAGCCCGAGAAATGGATCAATCGGGAAGAACCTTATGGGGACCCGGAACAACCTGCCCAAGCTATGTGCTTATCGCTCGGGATAATATCTCAATCGAGAGTTCAGGCTCGAGCCGACCGTTGGAAACTCATCCAAGTGTCCGTTACGTACCCAATAGAGACGGGGAACTCCGAAGGATAAGGGAGAGCAAGAGTCCTTGGGCTATAAAGAGCCCGCTATAAGGACGTAACCTCCCCGTAATCCCCTCAACTCCTAGAACTTAAACGCACAACGGGCTATAATATAAATCCCATGGAGACCCTCCGGAGAGGTAAGGCATAATCCTGAGCAAGAGCCACCACACTTCTTGATGAAGAGACATCTCGCGCCCCTTTCTTCTTCTGCCACCTTCTCTCCATTTGTGCTCTAGAAAATTTGCTGACTTAGGCATCGGAGGTTTATCCCTAGGGACTCCTCCCCTCGGCACCCATGACCTGCTTCCTTCCTTGTAGTTACTCAAGCGTGGTGATCGCAACCAGAGATCCTCTACCTCAGGGCAGGCGCGAGATCACCCCTCTTCATCTGGTGCCGTCTGTGGGAAGCAGACAAAGAGCCATCATGGTGAGAAGAAGTTCCAGAAGAAGGACCACCAGCGATAAGGGAAAGGCCATGGCAGGCAAGGGAGAGGAGCCTGTGCATAACCCCCCTGTATAGGCTCACCCCTCCAACTACCTTGCCGGCGAGCTGCCTCCTCCAACCCACGGGGGACTCCCCCAAAATGGGAATCCTGACACTCTCCAACCCTTAATGCAAAACTGGACATCCTCATAGAATTAATGAGGACCCAGGCGGCCAGGGAAGAGAAGTCACGACCCCCCCGGGAAAGGCCCCCTCGTGGAGAAGCTTCACAACAAACCGCCGGAGGCCGCTTCACTCTTCGGGGACGACGGCTTATACGTAACAGGTCGGGAGGACCTTCTGACGTCCCCCCGCCTGAGCAAGAAGCCTCCTCCACCCCGAGGAGAGAAATGACTGAGACGCGTCAACCATTCCTGGAAAATGACGCCCCCGAAGGGAGATGTGGCAGCCCACCAGGGCGCCCCGATAGTCCCTCGGTCCAGCGACAACCGGAGTTGTCCCTCCAATTGCGAGACTTCAAGCGGCGTTTCGCAGAGCAAAAGTGCACCCTCCGCGCCTTGGAGAAAGACTCCACTAAGGAGGATGAGGAATAATCCCCATTCTCCAATCACATCTTGAAGGCTGAGATTTCCCCTAGAATCCCGTTGCCAACCTTCAAGTCGTATGACGGCCAGGGAGATCCCGCCGACCACTACGACAGCTTCGACGCCCTGATGACCCTGCACGGGGTCTCCAACGCTGTCAAATGCTGAGCGTTCCTGACCACCTTGGTCTAGGGCACTCAGGCCTGGTTTTGAGCACTCGCCCCCGGTAGCATTCACGACTTTAGGTAATTCGGGCGAGTATTCAAGGAAAGCTTCACCGGCAGTGGCCCACTGAGGTTAGTAGCGGGGCTGCTGGCACTAAAGCATGCACAAGGGGAGAAACTACGGGCTTACATCAACCTATTCAAATCTAAAGCCCTACATATCCCCCGCCTATATGTCACCTCAACCATCACCGCGCTTACCGGAGGCACCCGCAATGAGAACCTTTGGCGAGAACTGGTCCTCCATCCCCCTACCTCCCTCACCGATCTGGTAACCCTAGCCCTGCGCCACGCAGAGTGCGAGGAAGTCCTCAGCGCCTGCCGCGGCCCAACGGGCTCGGGTCGGGAGGGGGATAAGAAGCGACCATCCGAGCAAGCCTCGGGCCAAGGAAAATGACAGAATCAAGACGGGGACCGAAGGGAGCCCCCTCGGAAATATGAGCGGTACACTCCTCTATCCGCTACCGTCTACGAGATATACGAAGATATCAAAGGCTCGGCCATTCTCTGCCAACCCGAGCCTATGAAGGCCAAGCGTCGCAACCGACGCAAACATTGCCAGTTCCATAACGACCACGGGCACCATACCGAAGATTGTCACCAACTCAAAGACGAGATCGAGCGTCTGGTCCGCCAAGGAGACTTATCTCGGTACGTGTCCGAGTGCCAGAAAGAGGATCGTGGCATTCGGGAGGAAATTGACAATCAGCCCCGCAGGGTCCACATTAATGTCATCTCCGGTGGCGCGGCATCAGGAGGAGATAGTAGCCGAGGAAGGAAGCGTCATGTGGAGCAGGCGAGCCGGGCTTCCGAGCCCACCAAGACCCCGCCGACTGGTGGGCAGCAGGCCGTGATATTTTTCGACCAACATCTGGATGGGCTATCCACCCCGCATGATGACGCCCTTGTAATATGGGATACCATAAACCATTATAACGTAGATAGAATAATGGTTGACAATGGTAGCGCTCCCGATGTACTTTCGTACGAATGTTTTCTCAGGATGGGTGAAATCCCATCCAAGCTTTGCCCTATTCGAACCCCCCTTTGTGGGTTCAATGGCTAGGCAACCTATCCCGAGGTAGCCCTGAGCCTGCCAGTTACCATCGGCACCCCTCCCAAGACTGTTACCGTCATGGTTGACTTCATTGTGATTAAGGGGATGGCGGACTATAAAGCCATCTTCGGCGGAGGAATCCTCAGCCGGACAAAGACAGTGCCCTCCACCTATCACCAAAAAATGAAGTTACCCACTAAATGCGGTGTCGGGGAGGTCTGAGGTAACCAGGCAATAGCTCGAAGGTGCTATATTATCTCGGTTGAAGCGGTAAGGCCATAGGGAATGAAGAAAAAAACCAAGGGAGTCGAAGAGGAGCCAACAACATCTGACCCTAGTGGCGAGCTATTGATGGTCTTCCTCAACGACGACCCGGCCCTTGGAGTAAAATTAGGAGCTGACTTACCCTCTGATATACAAAGGCAATATAAGGAATTTTTTTCGGAGTATATTCAGGTCTTCGCATGGTCTGATGAGCATCTTCCCGGAATACCTGGGGAGGCGGTGGTACACAAGCTCGACCTCGACCCATCGGTGAAACCCATCCAACAGCGTAGAAGAAAGCACGCCCCGGAGAAACATGCGACCATCAAAGAGCAAATAAAGAAGGGAAAGAAAACCGGCCTATTCCGCTCGGTCCTTTACCCGACATGGCTCGCTAATGTCATCTTGGTACCCAAAGCCTCAGGCAAATGGCGAATGTGCATGGACTTCACCGACCTCAACAAAGCCACCCCGAAAGACTGCTACCCGCTACCGAGCATCGACCAACTAGTCGACTCAACCTTTGACAACGAAGTGCTTAGTTTTCTGGATGCCTATTCCTATTATCATCAGATCCGGATGGATCTTGAAGACATTGAAAAGACAACCTTCATCACCGACTTTGGCCTATACTGCTACACTCGCATGCCCTTCGGACTGAAAAATGCCGGAGCGACATATCAAAGGCTGATCAACCACATCTTCGAAGGATAACTTGGTCGGAACGTCAAGGCCTACATTGACGATATGCTCGTCAAGACACCTAAGGCCGAAGACCACTTCACCAACCTGGCGGAAACCTTCAACACACTCCTGAGGTATAATATGAAGCTCAACCCTGCTAAGTGTGCCTTTGGGGTCCGGGCCGGGAAGTTCTTGGGCTTTCTAGTCACTCAGCGTGGGATCGAGGCCAACCCCGACAAAGTCTAAGCTATTCTGAATATGCGACCACCCGCTTGCGTCAAAGACGTCCAACGCTTGACTAGGCGGATTGCTACGCTCCACCGTTTCTTATCCCGAGCGGCCGAACGATGCCTCCCCTTTTTCAAGCTATTGAAAGGGCCCAAATTAGCATCTGCCACATTCGCTTGGGACGAGGAATGTCAGAAAGCTTTTGCTAAACTAAAGGAGTTTTTGGCCTCACCCCCGGTGCTATCAAAGCCGATCCCGGGTGAAACACTACACCTTTACCTCTCATCGACCTCTTCTACAGTAAGCTTGGTCCTAGTTCGAGATGATGCAGGAGTGCATAGACCAGTATATTATACTAGTAAGGTGCTCGGTGAGGTCAAACGATGGTACCCTGTAACCAAGAAACTCATGCTAGCGTTGGTAACCTCGGCCAAGCGCCTCCGGCCCTACTTCCAAGGGCACTCCATCGTCGTGCTGACCAATGAGCCTTTGAAGAGGATCCGCGCTCACCCTGAAGCTTCGGGTCACCTCGTCAAATGGGATATAATGCTCGGGGCCTACGACATCTCCTACCACCCCCGCTCGTCCATCAAGGGACAGGCACTCGCAGACTTCATCGCAGAAAGCACTGTCCCGATCGAAGAAGCCCATCAGCCGATTCCTGGGCCAAACTGGGATCTCTTTGTCGACGGATCCTCCAACTTGGTCGGCAGTGGCGTCGGCATCATCCTCCGATCTTCGGAAGGCGTAGAACTACAATACGCCTTGAAGTTCAACTTCCCGACGTCCAACAACGTCTCCGATTACAAAGCTCTTATCTTGGGAGCAAGGATGGCACGTCGACTGGGGGCCGAACGGGTCAAGATGCACACGAACTCCCAGCTGGTCGCCAGCCTGATCAACGATGATTACAAGGCTCGGGAAGCATCGATAATCAAATACCTTCAGCTGGTAAGAGGAATAGCCCCCTTATTCGAGAGTTTTCAGGTTATCCGGATAATTCGGGAGGAAAACTCCCAGGCGGACGCCCTCTCTCGGCTGGCTTCCTCTACCCTCGCGGAAGGTAATTGATCGGTCTTCCTTGAAAAGGTAGAGCGACCCAGCATAGAGGCGGATCTCAAGACAGTTGATCGGGTATCACCCAGCAACTGGTGAACCTCGTATATACCCTGGCTTCGAGATTCCCAAGAGCCCCCCAACCGTCACGAAGCACTGATAATGAAACATCAGGCTCGGCGCTTTGTCATTTTGGACAAAATCCTATACTGAAGGTGATGGGGACATCAGAGCAAGACCACTAACTTTTATTTTTACATTTGTGTCTTTTTAGTTTGCTTTTATATCATTGGGAAAACACATGTGTAATTGTAAAGCTTTATAAGCCAAAATGTGAGTCTTTAAGTTTTAGTGGGTTTTGTGTAAAAGTCCAGTAGGACTAGTAAGGTGCCCCCATATCTTTCCCTATTGGTCCACCTAAGCCTTAGGGTCCCATGTGGGGCTGGTCAAAGTCCTAGGTGGGCTTCTCGATGGTTTGACATTCAAAGGGGGACAAGTGTTACAAAATGTCCAAGATGCCTCCCCTTAAGTTAAGGGGGTGCCCCCCATTAAAATGATATTTTGTATTTTCTTTTTTAGACCAATTGACCACATGGGGGAAGAAAATACTACCCCTCCCCTCTCTCCCACGAAACTCCAACCCCCTCCCCCTTCCTCCCCTTCTATATAAACCCATGTATAGTGTTTTGTAAGGTTTAATGATGAATGATGAAAAATTGAGTGAAATTGGTTAAAGCCAAGAAGGGTGCGCCCCTCCTCCTCGCTCCTCCCCCCTCTTGCATATGGAATTATGTCATTCCATGGTGTGAGACCCATTCTATCTCTCCCTCTTATCCTCTGATTTCTGTTTCTGCCGCCGCCGCCGTCATCGCACCGCCATCGCGCCGCCGCCACCATCGTCGGAGTTTTGCCCAAATTAGGATAGAACCTCTACTCCAGAATTTTATCTTTTTTTCTTGTTGTCTGATCAAGCACAAACTTTGAGGGCTTTTTCTACCTGTCTCCCCTAGTCTCCAGTTTAAATTTCGTCCCATTTGGCTTTCGTTTGATATTTTTCCCATATTTCTTGTTCCCTCCTGTAATCTGCCATTCTATAGATCCACGGGATAGTGTCACTTATTTGTATTTTTCCCACTCCTTTAGAAATTTCTAGAAAATCCATAAAAATTCATAAGTGTTCCTCACGTTCCCCCCTGCCTCCCATAATTTTTTTAGCCCCTGAAACAATTATTTACTCCTCGGTCAAAGGTCAGTTTTAGGCAGATCCCTTTGTGTCCTGAGTGTCTGTAAACAGATCCACCGAAACAAACAGTCTTATAGAGCCTCCCAATTCCGATCCTTTCATTGGATCGAGCTACAAAAATATATGTTGTAGATCTGGGAGTCCTCTTTCCAATGCCACTAGTCTTGTCTCGATCTGCTTTCGGATATGTGAGAATTAATTCTTGCCGCCGAGGCATGCAAATCTGTTCCCTACGCAGGTCTGAAATTGCAGTCCGGGAAAAATTCACAAATAAATATCAAAAATCAACTTCAGGAGCTGCCACTCCTAGGAGTCGATCGAAAACGTCCTGCCAACGTTCCAGCCAAGTAGCGTCTCAAGAAGATCTCAGGAAGGGGACGTTCCTTTGGAGGCCAAGGCTTGATGTCTAGCGAGTCTGAACCTAGTCGGCGCAGCACCGAGTCGGCGTAGTACCGAGTCGGACCAGCAGGCCGAGTTCGCCCCCAAACGCCCGTCCAACTTGCTACCCGTCAACCCATGGTGGGTCCTCCTGGGCCCACTTGTAGCGCTTTACCTCCCTGCGTGGAGTGGGCAATAAAATTCACTGTTGTAATTAAGTTTTTACCATTGTACCGGGAGTTACCGTAACTAGCCGGGGTCGTCTTCCCCATGCCCGTAGCATGGAGGTATCGTGTTCGCTCTCTTACTCGGCGTTTGCTTTACTCATATTTATTCATATATGCCGCTGCATGTGATAGGTAACTAGCTCGATATCTATTTTTATCACTGCTGTGAGAGAGTGAGTGTGATCCGTCCCGTGACTCGATCCGAGTACACGCGAAAGGCCGATACCCGAGACTCATTACCGATTTCTCAACCACGCATGGTCCCACACATCCCTCGCTAGGGACACCCGCGAGCTAGAGTCCCAGGTCGCGTGTCCGTCCCGCATCAGAAGGTCTTTCTCTGGCCCTCTCCTCAAGTGCCTCGGTACCGAAGATGCCAACCGTTCGATCCAGGAAGTCCATGAAGGCATCTGCGGCACACACCAGGGAGGAAGATCGCTCGCCAGGATCTTGCTGCGGCAGGGTTACTGGTGGCCCACTCTCCAGCGTGATTGCCTGACCTACGTTCAGAAATGTGACCGATGCCAACGTTTCGATCACTTGGTCCATCGGGCCGCCTCAGAGCTTGTTACCCTCACCGAGTCGTAACCCTTCACTCGGTGGGGAATTGACATCCTGGGGCCATTCCCAACGGCCCGGGTCTAGAGAAAGTTCATCATCATCTTCATTGATTATTTCACCAAGTGGCTAAAAGCTGAAGCCACCGCCCGGATTACTGAGTCGGTCATATGGAGCTTTGTTTGGAAATCGATTATCTATCGCTTCGGCATTCCCCGGGTGATTGTGAGTGATAATGGTCGGCAATTTGACTCACACTATTTTAAGAGCAGATGTGCCGACCTACACATTCGCATCCACTTCACTTCGGTGGCCCACCCCCAGGCCAACGGGCTAGTCGAGAATGCCAACAAAGCTATACTAAAAGGCATTAAGACTAGGCTCGGGAAGGCCAAGGGCAATTGGCTCGAGGAACTGCCAAGCGTACTATGGTCGCACCGAACTACTCCCAGAACCGCCACCGGTGAAACTCCCTACCAGTTGGTGTATGGCACGGACGTCGTGATTCCTTTGGAAATCAGCAGCCCATCTCTCCGAGTCATCAACTTCTCACCCGAGGTAAATGAGTAAAAACTGCTAGAAAACCTCGATATGGCAAGCGAGATAAGAGAGATCGCGAGCATCAGAGCCTTGGAATATCAGTGGTGCCTTACTCGATATTACAACGTTAGAGTTTAGGACATACTTTTCCATCCAGGAGACTTCGTCCTAAGAAAAGCCGAAGCCCCTCGACCATTGGAGGCGGCTGCGAAGTTGGCCCCAAATTGGGAAGGTCCCTACCGAGTGGTCGAGACGCTCGGGAAGGGGGAGTACCGATTGTCTACCATGGAGGGAGCGCCTATCCCCCGAACGTGGAACGCAACAACAATATGAAAGTTCTACTTTTGAGCTTTTCACAAACATGTAAGCAATAAATGGCAACAATTTTTCTTTCATTAATGTCTCTTCATACATCAGTTAGGCCATAGCCAATACAGCACATATCAAAAGCAAAAATTACATCCATTGATACTACAACACGAGCTGATGACTCGGTGCGGACATGGCTGGCACCCCCAGACCGAGCCACTGACTCTACCCAGTGTAGAAACTGGCTCGGATAATGGGGCAGCTGACCTCGTTCACTCGAGAAACTCAGAAACAACAAAAAAAGAAGAATAGAGGTATCAGAGGAAGAAAAGGAAGGAATACAAGTGAAGGCCTCCTCTGCCAACTCTTTGGAAGGGAAGAAAACTGAACAGAAAGCAAGCACCCTCAAGTGGTGTGAGGAAGGATAAAGGCATCATCCAAAGAGTGAAAGAAGAGGGAAGAAATTGGTTGAAGAGCAGAAGAGGGAGAAAGAGGATGGCAGGGATGGAAGAGGAGGAGAAGCGGGCCGAGGTGAGGAAGGAGCAGGGCGGGGACGCCGTGCCAGACGCCCTATTTCCTCAAACCTCCCTCCGCTTCTACCTTCCTCCAAAGATGGTGGTGACGGTCCAACAGTCGGGAATAGGCGCGCTGTTACGTGCTCTCCCTTCTTGCACGCCGCCCGCCCATCACTGTCCCTTCTTCCATGCCGAAGTAGCACGAGCGCCTGTGGTGACCGCCAAGATTATCATCTTCCGCATCGCCTCCCATGTTTCGTAGATAACTTCCCAGCATAGAGACAGGCACTTCGCGAGAAGGGAGAAAGAGGAAGAATTGCAATAAAACCCTTAAGTGTTGAAGAGGAGTGGAGGCGCCCTCCGGGACCTTTCTTATAGGTCGGCAGGGGGAACGCCTGCCTTAAATGATCCTCCCCTCGAAAAAATGTGAAAGGCAGAAACCCTTCCCCAAGGCGCAGTTGCTTTCCCTCCAATGACCTCTACCCTGGGACGTGTGAAATAGCAAGTCATTCAAGGCATGGAAAGGTGGAAAGGCTCCAATACTGCGACAGTCGCCACACGCGAGATATCCGCAAATAAAAACCCCCACCTGTTTAGCAACCGCAGATATGGTAGTCAAATCGCGTCAAAGGTGGTAAGAAATAATCAACTCTGTATTAAATACTACTACCATTACATATCGCAAGGGCCCACCTTGCATACACAAAAAAAAGAGAAAGGGGACAACTCCTCCTAGTCTATGGAAATAGGGGTACTACAAGAGCTCCGTGGCCTTTCTTGAGGTTCGACACTTGGAGGATCCTCAGCGCCAAGGGATCTGCTCCCGGTACCCTCGGTGACGGCCAGTCCAGACACTGACCCCACTTGTCTGGGAACTATCTTGCCAGCGTGCCCTCTAGAGCTGACCGGAGTTGGCGATCCCTCTGCCAATTGTAGGCATCCCCACTACATCCTTTGCTCGACGTTGAAGAAGAATTCGTGGTGTCTGCGCCTGAGTCGTAGCGTTACCCAGAGGGAAAGACAAGCTCATCGAACACCTGCTGTTGGGCCTCAATGACCGCTCGGTGGTAGCCTTGGGCAAACCCCTTCCGCAGCCCTCGACGGTAACTTGGCTCATAATACGAGAAGGCGGCCTCCTCAAGAGCTATGCGATAGCCCACCGAGCTTCTGTATCGCTCGATCGCCCCCACCTTGGCTCGCTCAACCTCCTTCTCAAGTTTGACTATTCTCTGCTCGACCTCGAGCAACTTCCTCTCAGCCTTAGACAGCTTTGCCTTAGCTTCAGTTCGCACGACCTCAGCTTCCTCCCGCACTTGCTCAGCCCCCTGGACCTGGTTGCTAAGCTCCTCCCACTCGGCCCTCCACTGCTCGGAGCGCTCGACCTGAGACTGACGCTCCTCTTCTAGAAGCTCACCCTTCAGGTCAGCCATATAATGAGCCTGGGTCAGTCGGTCAACCAGCGTCCGAGCCTCCTCTTGGCTTGATCGAAGCTGAGCCCATAACGAGGTGGCCTCCTGCCAAGAGACTTCAAGCTCGGAAGTCAATTGATTGATCTTCCGGTCAGACTCAACACGAGTCTGAGAAAGGGACCTCTCTTCACTATACCGCTGAGCGAAGAGGTCAGTTATCTCGGCCCCCAGTTGGGCCATGGTCAGACCACCCTCCATAACCCTCTCGAAGAGCAAAGAGGGAGGACCACGCCTGATTTCTTCCCAATTCAACGAAGGCACCAAGGATCGGCACCGTTGATATAGGGAAGCCCGAACGATAGGTGCACCCACCGAAGGAGGAGGAATCCTCTCTGGAGGAGTCGGGACCGAAACTTCTCCCCCGAGTGTCTCAACTTCCGGGACGACAACGCTTAGCACGGATTGGGATGTCGCCTCATCCCACGCCCCACCAACTTCGGTGGGGAGTTCAGAGGCGGCTACCTCGATCTACAATCTGTCAAGTTCGGTAACACCTCCCCCAGCAACGGGCGGGAGATCCTGGCAGTGGACTTCCTCAGCTGGACGCTCCTCGACGTAGCAGGCACGCCCCTCGGTCAGGCGAGCACGCTCCTCGGCCGGACGGGAGACCCCCGCCTTCATCAACCACTTCTCTCAGGGGTCCGAGCCTTGATCGAAGATAGGAGCATCCGCTCCCCCGGATCCTTGCGCTTGGCCCCACAACACTCGAAGGCGTCTCCCCGAGCAATCTGCTTGCCCCGGTCTCGCACGCAGAAAGGGTCCCCAGAAGCCTGGGGTACACTCGGAGCAGGCATCTCCTCCAGGCCGACGATCTCTTGCTCTAACGGTTGTTTCCCCTCGTCATTCGTCTGTCTAGAGTCTGAGCAGCAAAATTCACCACATCAGAAGAGAGCCTATCTGCTCGACCTGGAAGTGGCGACGCGGGACCCTAAGGTTCTTGCCGTGAGACGACAACGCACGGGAAGGATATTCCTCGATATTGGCCGCGGTCATCAACTCGGTGGTCGTCCGGCGATTCTCCCGGAGAACCCTGACCTCCTCCTCCAATTCCGGAGAAATCGCCGCCTGCTTCAGAGGAATAGACGGATGGAAATTAACCGCCGTCGGGAAATCCCAGGGAGCGTCCTCCACAGACGAACCCACCCAAAAGAATTGGGTCTTCGACCCCTTGTGAGAATAATCTTTGGTGGAAAGGGACACGCAGCTCCTTCCCCTCCTTGCTTGAAGATAGAAGAAGCCCTTACCCGCGTGGGTCTGCTCCTTCAACTCAAAGAAAGAATTGAAAAGTTCCAAAGAAGCGTAGAGCCCGCACGAGCGGCAGAGAAAGATGAAAGAAAAGATAAACATATACGAGATGGAGACCAACTGGATAAGAGCCAGTCGGTAAAATTGAAGCAGTCGCACAATAAAATGGTGAAGAGGGAGACGGAACCCACTCTTCCAAGCCAAAGGGAAAGTACAAAAGAGGCCTGAACGATAGGACAAGCTGGATTCATGAGGCTGCGGTGAAGAGAAGAAATACTTCCATGGCAACCTATACCGCCTCTCCATCCTCTTTACTTCGGCCTTGCATAGCTCACTGCGCATGGGATGCTCAGGCTGCGACACCAAACTTCCCGTGCTAGGCCCAACTTTGTGCATCTCGAATGAAGGATGTTGCTCCGCTATGGAAGAAAGAGAGGAACTGGAAGAAGAGGGAAAAAGCACCGAGTCGGATGATTCAGGGGGAGGTGGAAGCTGGCGAATCGCCACCGCCGTAATCTCTGCTAGCTCCGTAAAGGCCTCCGTAAGATGCTGCTCTTCTCGATCTCTCTCGTGGCGCATGATCCCTTTCGAAATACTGATGCGGTGTAAAAAGAAAACCCTAAACGAAGGTGGTTTGGGATGCAAGGATGTGCAATATTTATCCCCCCATGAACTTGGCGGGAAACGGCGCGATGTTTCGAAACCCAAGGAGAGGGTTCCTCGCATCAACTCAAAAGAGTCATCATTACAGGCAAACTCCTGGGACAGTCGCATTTAAGTGGCCCCTATCAGAGATAATTCCTTACCCAAACCGAGCCACCAATGTCATCCCCATAACTACTACTCATCCGAGGCCAATCTTGGCTCGGGAGTAGGAGGGCGACAAGTGGAGAGGGGGAAAATCAACCATCCAAGAGCACTGCCAAATTAGGTCAAGTGTGACCCAACCAGGCCTAGCTCTCTAAAGTGACAGCCTCTGTCGGGGCCCACTTACCTTAAAGCCCAACAGTCACTCCGAATAGTGCTTCCTAGGCGGCCGTAGGGTCCGGAAGCCCGAGCAACGGATCAATCGGGAAGCCCCCTACGGGGACCCGGAACAACATGCCTGAGCTATGTGCTTATCGCTTGGGATAATATCTCAAGCGAGAGTTCAGGCTCGGGCCGACCGTTGGAAGCTCATCCAAGTGTCCGTTACGTACCCGGCGGAGACGGGGAACTCCAAAGGATAAGGGAGAGCAAGAGTCCATGGGCTATAAAGAGCCCACTATAAGGACGTAACCTCGCCTTAATCCCCTCAACTCCTGGGACTTAAACACACAACGGGCTACAATATAAATCCCATGGAGACCCTCCGGAGAGGTAAGGCATAATCTTGAGCAAGAGCCACCACACTTCTTGATGAAGAGACATCTTGCGCCCCTTTCTTCTTCTGCCACCTTCTCTCCATTTGTGCTCTACAAAATTTGATGACTTAGGCATCGGAGGGTTATCCCCAGGGACTCCTCCCCTAGGCACCCCTGACCTGCTTCCTTCCTTGTAGTTACTCAAGCGTGGTGATCGCAACCAGAGATCCTCTACATCAGGGCAGGCGCGAGATCACCCCTCTTCATCCTTGAATGACAAAATTGCATGCCTAGAAACATAACACTGTCATTTGAAGAATTCTCTTGCTGAATGTGAAGATTTTAAAACTATCTTGAATGACATGAGGTATGAAAATGAACAACTGAAAAACACATTTGATGAACTAAAAATCAGAATGCAAAAATTTGAGGAAGAAACTAGAATTGCGAATGAAAAATATGATGATGTTAATGATGTAAATAAAGAATTGAAAAAGATAATTGAGAACTTAGAAAAGGAAATTAAGGACAAACAACATTCCCTTGAAGGCATGATACAGGGAAATGAGAATTTGAATGCCATTCTGGGAACAAAAGTAAATTTCAGAAGGGAAGGATTGGGTTTTAACCCAACAATTAAGAAAAGGTTTGATGTAAAGACAATTTCCTTTGTTGCTGGAAAAGGAACATCTAAACCTTTGATAAAAATGAGTTGTGAAGAAAACTTCACAAAAAAATCTGTGAAAAATACTAAATTTAGGGCCAAGGATAAGGGCAAAGGAAAAGTAGATGTGCTAGGAGAATCGACTACACACACCACTGCTTTTCAGGCTATGGGACATGTGAGGGGTCTGGCAGCTAAATCCAAAGTCCAAGGAACCCCCAAAACCAAGGTAACCCAGCCTCAACAGAAAGGTCGATGCAACGCCCAACCTACATCGACGCTTACTCCTTTTGGGTTCAAGTTCTTTAGAAACCAAAGTCAGAGCAGGGGCACGTCGATCAGGTCGATGCTACTATTATAGTGCACCAACCAATCCATCGTACCATAATGCCTATCATTACACTATTGGTAGGAAAGGTCAAGGTAGTCTCTATATGATGTCGATGCAGCAGAATTATCTTAATTCTTATACTAGTCAGGTGCATCGACCTTACCACTGGATTGCATCTATGCAACCTACATTCAAAACCTTCATGAACTAGAACTTATATGGCTTTGTCCATCCTATGTCTGGTCAGCCTAGGGTTTACAATGCACATAATTCTTCCAATGCCAAATGGACCAATAATTGGCACAAAAATTCACACTATGTTAAGAACAAGAATGCCACACTAAAGAAAATAAAAACAAAAATTGAAAGTGGCAGGAAAAGATAAGAAGATCTGAAAGCTAATAAATCCACAATTCAAGTCAAACAAATGTGGATACCAAAACATTTGCTATCTTGTCTGAATGATTTAACTGCTGTTATGGGGCCCAAACAGTCTTGGGTTCCAAAAAATTCTACTTGATTCAATATGCAGGTATGCCTGGCAGCCAATCACAACAGATGGTACCTTGATAGTGGCTGTTCCAGGCACATGACCGAGGACAAAGGAAAGTTTTGCATACTGGTAGAGAAGGATGCTGGTCATGTTACCTTCGGAGGTAATACCAAAGGAAAAATAATTAGATCAGGTAAAGTTGGTAAGTGCTCTTCATGCTGTATTGATGAGATTTTATTAGTTGAAGGCCTTGCCTACAACCTGCTTAGTATTAGTCAGTTATGTGATAAAGGCCATATGGTTGTTTTTGACTCACTTGCATGTAATATTTTTGAACCCAATTATGAAACTATGAAATTCATTGGTAGAAGAGTCAATAACATCTATATGGTAGATTTAGATGATGCAGCACACATTAATTTGTGTCTCACTGTTAATAAGGATGACTTAGCTTGCCTTTGGCATCGTAGGCTAGGTCATGCAAGTTATAATGTATTGTATTAATTGAATAAATATAGCATGGTAAGAGGTCTTCCTGAAATATCTTTTATGAAAAATAATAAAATCTGTGAGGCTTGTACCCAGTGCAAGCAGACTAGAAAGTCATTTAAATCCAGAACTGAGAACTTATCTTCCAAACCCTTTGAGTTGATTCATATGGACCTGTTTGGTCCTACTAGATCAGCTAGCCTATCTGGTAGAAGATATGGTTATGTTTTAGTTGATGACTTCTCTAGATTTACTTGGGTATTCTTTTTAACTCACAAAAATAATACCTTTGAAGAATTTTTGGAATTTTACCTCAGAATAAAACAGACTGGTGAGCAGTCTATTTCTCTTATTTTGTCTGACCATGGTGGTGAGTTTGAAAACTCACAGTTTGATGAATTTTGCAGGCAAAATGGTATCAATCATAGATTCTCTTCACCAAGGACTCCCGAGTATAATGGAGTGGTAGAAAGGAGGAACAGAACCTTGGTGGAGATGGCTTGAACTATGCTAGTTTAAGGCAATTTACCTAGAAGGTTTTGGGTTGAAGCAGTGAATACCTCCTGTTACATTGTCAACAGAGCCCTGGTAAGACCTTTTACTCAAAAGACTCCCTATGAGATACTTAAAGTTAAGAAACCTTCACTAGCACATTTTAAGGTTTTTGGTTGTAAATGTTTTATCCATGTTAACTCTAAAAGAGACCTTGATAAATTTGAACCTAAAAGTGAACCTGAAATTTTTCTAGGTTATTCTGAAAAGTCTAGAGCTTACAGAATCTACAACATTAATTCTCAAACTGTTGATGAATTACCACACATTATCTTTGATGAATTCTCTAATAAACCTGAAACTGGCTTCTGTAGGGACAAAACAGATGGAGAAATCCTTGAGAATAAAGAAGAGCAAGATGCAGAACCAATTGAAGAAGGTGAGACTGAAGGATCTGGAGTTCAAGGGGAGGTAATTAAAAATTCAGGTAATCAGCTTACCAACATTAGAGTTCTTAGAGATCATCCTTTAGAGAATGTAATTGGTAATCTGAATGAACTCCCTAGCACTAGATCACACTTCAGGATAGAAACTGAATTGAACTCATTTGCACTTGTTTCACAAGTTGAACCTAAGAATATTGATTATGGCTTAAAGGATGTGCATTGGATAAATGTCATGCATGATGAATTGAATCAATTTGAAAGGAAGAAGATACACCACCTAGTTCCTAAACCCTCACATGGCTCAGTTATAGGCACTAAATGGATTTTTAGAAATAAAACTGATGAGCAGGGAACGGTAGTCAGAAATAAGGCCAGGCTGGTAGCATAGGGGTATAATTAGGAGTTTGGGGTAGACTTTGAGGAATCTTTTGCCCCTGTAGCTAGATTAGATGCCATTAGGATTCTTCTGGCTTTTGCTTGCAGCCTAGGAATAAAACTTTAGCAGATGGATGTGAAATCTACTTTCTTAAATGGTTTAATAAAAGAGGATGTTTTTGTTAAACAACCTCCTAGATTTGAATGCACTGACCTTCCTGATCATGTGTATAAGTTAGATAAGGCACTCTATGGACTGAAGCCGGCTCCCAGGGCCTGGTATGACAGGCTGAGCTCTTTCGTCACAGGAAAAGGATATTCAAGAGGTGAGGTTGACCAAACTATATTTACAAGGGTAAACAATAAAGATATCCTTGTTGTTCAAATCTATGTAGATGACATAGTATTTGGGTCAACTAATCTTTCTATGTGTGAGGAATTTTTAAAACTAATGACTGATGACTTTGAAATGAGCTTAATGGGAGAACTGAAGTTTTTCCATGGATTGCAGGTCAATCAAACTTCAGAAGGAAGCTTCATCACCCGGTCCAAATATATCAAGGATTTACTGACGAAATATCAGTTGGAAAATCTCAAAGAGATCACTACACCTATGGGCATATCAACTAGTCTTGATGCTGACCCAAAAGATAAATTGGTTGATACCAAATAATATAGAGGTATGATCGGATCCCTTTTATATCTTACTGCATCCCGCTCAGATATACAATTTTCAGTATGTTTATGTGCTAGATTTCAGGCTGTGAAGAGGATTTTTAGGTATTCATTAGGCACTCTTGGCTTAGGACTTTGGTATCCTGCTAGGTGTGAGTTTGAACATGTAGCTTACATTGATGCAGACTATGCAGAGTGTAGGATAGATAGAAAGAGCACTAGTAGATATTGTCAATATCTAGGTGGTTTTCTAGTGTCTTGGGCATCTAAGAAGCAACACACAGTTGCTCTCTCCACTGCTGAAGCTGAGTATGTTGTAGTAGGGAATTGTGCAGCCCAAGTGCTCTAGATAAAATACTAGCTCATAGACTATCACATAAATTTAGGATGCATTCCTATTCTGTGTGATAACACAAGTGCTATTTCCTTGTCTAAAAATCATGTTCATCACTATAGGACTAAGCATATTGAAATAAAACATCACTTCTTGAGAGATGAAGTAAGTAAGAATGAAATTGAGCTGAATTATGTAGAAACATAAAATCAAATTATTGATATTTTTACTAAACCTCTTGGGAATGAAAGGTTTAAATTCTTAAGGAGAGAACTAGGTTTATGTAAATTTCAGCATGATGATTGAAGTCTTAAGTTCATTCTTGTCTGGAATAAATGCTTTATCTATGATGTTTCATATGCCTGTGATTCTGTCTAACACATTGTGACGACCCGAGAATCCGATTACCGGGAAGGCCCGATAACCCGAGACTCGCACCGCCGCCCACGAGCCGGGAGGGCTCGAAAGGGCTAAAAGGAGTGTGGAGGCACAAAGAAATAGGAAATAAAGCAGGACAATTCAACAATTAACAGAAATAAATAAACAACTACAACAGAGTCCAGTCCAACAGAAAGTACAGTCTAAAGCAGTAAAACGTACCACGTGCCAAGTGAACACTCGGCCCGGCAAGCTGGCAACTGAGAACCTCCGCTCCGCACCCTCGAACCTCGAGGAAGAACAGCTACACCTGAAAAGCAGGGAATGAGTCTCCAAAACAGAGACTCAGCAGGGATCCCGCGGAACCCCAACCGGAAACGACGGCAGTAGCGGAAAGGAACGCTACAACTACAGCAGGAACAACAAACCAGTGGCCGGTCAAAACTCGGCACTACATCTACTCCTACTGTACCAGAAACACACCCCAGACTCACGGTCAAGGGCTACCGAACTACACTAGTATCGCTTATCGAAGTGAAAAATCCACGGCAACCACGCCGTAGAGGCCTGTCTCCCAGAACACGGCCAACCTGGACACGCTGTCAAAAGTGCAACCCGGACACCTGGTCACGGGTACCGCACGACAAGACGCAACCTCGGTAAAGTCACTAGCACTAGCCTCACGGCACGAAAACCGACACGCGCCACGGCGAAACAATCGAAAACTCAACGGTCAACACGACCGAAACCCGAAGGTCGAAGTCACACGACTGACAGTCTGTCACTCTCTGTCCAGAACAGGAGTACCTCCCACTAGAAGAACGACCGGATGCGTCCGCTGACGTCTTACACCGCGTCACAAGTGTCTAGCTACGACGCCCTAGGCGTGAGACTCAGACACACACAGTAACCAGTACCACAACAAGGACTAGCTGGGGTCACGCTCGTCAGCGCGTGTCCTAAGCCCCCAACTACGTGTGCACACACAGACCATCTGCTCTAGGTCGGGTCCTCTAGCTGGCTTTCCCCCCCACCGGACTCTGGTGGCAAAGGCAAGGGGCCGACGGAAACCAGCCTAAAAACCGCGTCTCACCGGGTCGCGCTCTCCACCACTCCAAGGTTGGTCCGCACACGCGTGCGCAGGAAGCTACGACTAGTGGAGGATCACTGAGAGAGTAGACTCTCAAAACAACAGAAAATGACGTCCGAACCTAACGAAGTACGGGGACCATCCCACGTAGCAGCACCATCGCACGGTGACCACGATCGGAGAAGAAACGGGATGCACAGTCCACGGTCAAACACATAACCCACTCGGGAACCATCTTCCAGGGGGACTCACGACATGCGGGGGAACCCCACCGCACACATACCGATACACGGTGACTCGATCGAGCGAGAATACGGAAACCCGAAAAGCCTGGGGTCACCCGGACTCACCAAGCCCACGGGCACGCTTATCGAGGTAACACGGCACCTCCAGACACCCCAAAACACGGTAACAAAACCCACGGGGTGCCCGGGACACTCACAAGGCCAAAGGTCGACCACTGCGTCACAACCGGGTCGACCGGAGACCAACACAACCCAATCGGAACACTAGTAAACCGCCCGGACCCTTACACTCACGAGCGCGCAAATCAAGGTAAACGGAACCCCCGGACACCCCAAAGACACGGTCACGGAACTCCACGGGGTGTCCAAGGCACACACGGCCCACGAGGAGCACGATCAGCCGCAGACCGCCCGCCCCGGGCAGCCCGGCTGGTCCCTCCAAGAACGCGCTATAGGTCCATAGCGCGTTCAAGCAGAACGCGCTAGGAGCCTATAGCGCGACAAGCCAGGTCGCGCTATGTTTCCATAGCGCGACAGTCCAGAACGCGCCGTAGCCCTATAGCGCGACAGGAACCGCCATACTGTTCATCTTCTCCGATGAACACGCTCGATCGGGGCAGCGCGACCTTCAAGAACGCGCTATTGGAGTATAGCGCGTTCTCAGTCCGCGCCCGAAAACGGTAGAAACGGCGGGAAAACCCATCCCACGCCCCGATCACCCCCGGGTGATGGGGAAACAAAGAGGGAAACATTCCCCAAGCCCCTAGGCATGCATCTAAACCCCTGGATCACACAAAAACACGGTAAAACGAAAGATCCGGCTCACACCCCAAAAACATGCATTTTTCCCAAATCACCCCGTTTAGCCCGCTCGGCTCACCACAGCCTACGAAACTCGCGGGAATTGAAGTACACGGGTTGAGGGTCCATCTCCCTACCTCCACCGAAGATTCGACGCACCGTGGACACCGATCCACGAAGAAAACGCCGCTTAAACCCTCGCCGGTTCACGATCCCACGAACCGCCTCCACCACCGCGATCCTCATCCCGTACCCGTCGCTCCATGCCCCACGAGCCACGCCGCCCCGCCCTCGCCGCCTCCGTCGGCCGCCCGGAGTGAGAGGGGGAGAGGAGAGAACGTGAGAGAAGAGAGAGGGAGGGAAGAGAGAAAATGAGATGGGGAGAGAGAAAAAGGAGGTTATTATATAGAAAATCCGGAAATTCCTGAAAATACCAAAAAATAGAAAATCACATTTCTGCGATCCTCGGAACACACCGATCGCAACGGTACCACTCGCGCCCTGGTGAACAGCCCGGTTCACCCGTGACGAGGTTCCGAAGGAATTACCGAAACACACACCGGGAATCGGAAAACACACGCGGAAAAGCCGCGGAACGCTTCCGGGCCTCCGAAACAACTCCGGATCGCGCCGATCCGAACACAAAAGATGTCCGAAATGAAATTTCGGGCACTTTGGAGTCTGACACTCAGAAAAAACCAGATCCAGGACCCAAAAACAAGGATCCGAAAGATCCAGGGCATTACAGCCCTCCCCCCTTAAAGAAATTTCATCCTCGAAATTCAGGACAAGCACAGGAACAGGGGAAGAACGCCGTAACTCACTGACAACGCCGTCAGAACCCCAACATAGAAAAACCTCGATTCTCGCAAAAGCCCCAATCATGAGGGATACAGCCAGACCATAATCACGAACAATGCCACGCTCCGCACACCGCGTACACACCGGCCACCAGAGTAGGCATAACACAAGAGCACAAGTCTGGTATCACCTCAAACACAACGGAAAACACCCACGGCATCGCTGCCACCCTCTCGCTCACCGAGGGAACGCAATCCTCGCCACAAGAACCAATCCACCGGTCAACGCCCACGCTCGGCGGACCAACCAAACGCCAGCTTCACAACCGCTGATCGATCTCACACCCTGCACCAGGGGTAACCAATCACTGAGCTTCCATCAGCTCACACCTCAGAAACGGCCACCAGAAGGCCTCGCTTGCACGCCGCTCTCTCCATTCTCGAACCCTTACAACCAGCATCTTCTGTCTCTGAAAAGACCATCCACTGGTCGCCAGACATTCGCCAATGGAAAACCTCCACCGGCCCAGCAGGCACGATCCAACACATGACAGGCCATCTGCTGACTCACGCACAGACCAACACCACCTCCAATCTCGAACCTCACGCCAACTCTACCCTCTCAGGGGAGCACTGCGAAACCACATGACTCCATCTCCACACAGTCCTCACGTCACTCGACTCAGACTTACGGGGAATCCTCCCTTGCTGGCCACAGACTGAGGATCAACATCCAACGCCAACGTCTCATCAGAGACCACTCTCCGACGCCAATCTCACGAAAAAAGGCCTCCGCCCACAGGCGTCACTCTTCCATCTGGTCTCATCAAATCCTTCGATCAATCCAAATGGACACCTGCCAATGCCATGAACCACAATATCTCAAGCAACGGCACGCCAACCAACATGTCTCACACCGTCGGAGACAACGCACACCGATGAACCAATCCTCCACTGCTCTACACTTCTCAGAAATCCACCCGCAGCAACCAACGCTACGATCCACGCACTCTGATCCACACGCACAGCCACCACAACGCCAACTCGAGATCCACCATCTCGACAACCATCTGCAACCCCGCAGACTCCGATCCTCCACACATCGGGAACCGCGACACCAACCGTAAATCTCAAAAACAGCGCCCAGTTGACACTCATCCTTCCGGAACAGCGCCAACACCCTTACACATCAGGGAACGGGCAACGATTCTCACAGGCAACCACCTTGCCAAGACAAAGAGCACGTCTCGCACGAACTTCATGACACACAAGGCCAACCAATCCGGACACGCAATGCAAGACGACGAACCTTAGCCAAACACGATTCTCTCCAACCAAAGGAGAACCCAATCGCACCTCCGACCAACGGAAGGAAAACTCCACACTCGACCTGACCTCGAGCCTCACGCATGCTGGGAATAGCACCTTCCAGCACCAAGAAAACCATCCCTTCCGTCAGGTCAGCTCCTCCGACAACACTTACCAAGTGTCCCGTCGGACCATGATCACAACATCTCTCGATGCACCACAGCTACAATCCCCCGAACTGCACCACGCCCTCCGACAACCTCTGCCCAACGCAACACAACCAGGGCCACCACCGATGAGGAGAAGGCTCTCGACCTCGATCCGCAGACCCCGCGCCAGCATGAAAGCCGTGAACAACAACCACCTTCACAGCGCCGCACAGCGCACTCAAACTCTCAAGCGAGAAACAAAGCGAAAAACATGCACGAAACCCTATGCCAACTGCTGACTGTACTGGACCTTACGGACTCTGATCACTGCAATATCTCGAATTCCCATGTACGTCCACAACCATGCTCTGATACCAGCTGTGACGACCCGAGAATCCGATTACCGGGAAGGCCCGATAACCCGAGACTCGCACCGCCGCCCACGAGCCGGGAGGGCTCGGAAGGGCTAAAAGGAGTGTGGAGGCACAAAGAAATAGGAAATAAAGCAGGACAATTCAACAATTAACAGAAATAAATAAACAACTACAACAGAGTCCAGTCCAATAGAAAGTACAGTCTAAAGCAGTAAAAAGTACCACGTGCCAAGTGAACACTCGGCCCGGCAAGCTGGCAACTGAGAACCTCCGCTCCGCACCCTCGAACCTCGAGGAAGAACAGCTACACCTGAAAAGCAGGGAATGAGTCTCCAAAACAGAGACTCAGCAGGGATCCCGCGGAACCCCAACCGGAAACGACGGCGGTAGCGGAAAGGAACGCTACAACTACAGCAGGAACAACAAACCGGTGGCCGGTCAAAACTCGGCACTACAGCTACTCCTACTGTACCAGAAACACACCCCAGACTCACGGTCAAGGGCTACCGAACTACACTAGTATCGCTTATCGAAGTGAAAAATCCACGGCAACCACGCCGTAGAGGCCTGTCTCCCAGAACACGGCCAACCTGGACACGCTGTCAAAAGTGCAACCCGGACACCTGGTCACGGGTACCGCACGACAAGACGCAACCTCGGTAAAGTCACTAGCACTAGCCTCACGGCACGAAAACCGACACGCGCCACGGCGAAACAATCGAAAACTCAACGGTCAACACGACCGAAACCCGAAGGTCGAAGTCACACGACTGACAGTCTGTCACTCTCTGTCCAGAACAGGAGTACCTCCCACTAGAAGAACGACCGGATGCATCCGCTGACGTCTTACACCGCGTCACAAGTGTCTAGCTACGACGCCCTAGGCGTGAGACTCAGACACACACAGTAACCAGTACCACAACAAGGACTAGCTGGGGTCACGCTCGTCAGCGCGTGTCCTAAGCCCCCAACTACGTATGCACACACAGACCATCTGCTCTAGGTCGGGTCCTCTAGCTGGCTTTCCCCCCCACCGAACTCTGGTGGCAAAGGCAAGGGGCCGACGGAAACCAGCCTAAAAACTGCGTCTCACCGGGTCGCGCTCTCCACCACTCCCAGGTGGGTCCGCACATGCGTGCGCAGGAAGCTACGACTAGTGGAGGATCACTGAGAGAGTAGACTCTCAAAACAACAGAAAACGACGTCCGAACCTAACGAAGTACGGGGACCATCCCACGTAGCAGCACCATCGCACGGTGACCACGATCGGAGAAGAAACGGGACGCACAGTCCACGGTCAAACACATAACCCACTCGGGAATCATCTTCCAGGGGGACTCACGACATGCGGGGGAACCCCACCGCACACATACCGATACACGGTGACTCGATCGAGCGAGAATACGGAAACCCGAAACGCCTGGGGTCACCCGGACTCACCAAGCCCACGGGCACGCTTATCGAGGTAACACGGCACCTCTAGACACCCCAAAACACGGTAACAAAACCCACGGGGTGCCCGGGACACTCACAAGGCCAAAGGTCGACCACTGCGTCACAACCGGGTCGACCGGAGACCAACACAACCCAATCGGAACACTAGTAAACCGCCCGGACCCTTACACTCACGAGCGCGCAAATCAAGGTAAACGGAACCCCAGGACACCCCAAAGACACGGTCACGGAACTCCACGGGGTGTCCAAGGCACACACGGCCCACGAGGAGCACGATCAGCCGCAGACCGCCCGCCCCGGGCAGCCCGGCTGGTCCCTCCAAGAACGCGCTATAGGTCCATAGCGCGTTCAAGCAGAACGCGCTAGGAGCCTATAGCGCGACAAGCCAGGTCGCGCTATGTTTCCATAGCGCGACAGTCCAGAACGCGCCGTAGCCCTATAGCGCGATAGGAACCGCCATACTGTTCATCTTCTCCGATGAACACGCTCGATCGGGGCAGCGCGACCTTCAAGAACGCGCTACTGGAGTATAGCGCGTTCTCAGTCCGCGCCCGAAAACGGTAGAAACGGCGGGAAAACCCACCCCACGCCCCGATCACCCCCGGGTGATGGGGAAACAAAGAGGGAAACATTCCCCAAGCCCCTAGGCATGCATCTAAACCCCTGGATCGCCCAAAAACACGGTAAAACGAAAGATCCGGCTCACACCCCAAAAATATGCATTTTTCCCAAATCACCCCGTTTAGCCCGCTCGGCTCACCACGGCCTACGAAACTCACGGGAATTGAAGTACACGGGTTGAGGGTCCATCTCCCTACCTCCACCGAAGATTCGACGCACCGTGGACACCGATCCACGAAGAAAACGCCGCTTAAACCCTCGCCGGTTCACGATCCCACGAACCGCCTCCACCACCGCGATCCTCATCCCGTACCCGTCGCTCCATGCCCCACGAGCCACGCCGCCCCGCCCTCGCCGCCTCCGTCGGCCGCCCGGAGTGAGAGGGGGAGAGGAGAGAACGTGAGAGAAGAGAGAGGGAGGGAAGAGAGAAAATGAGATGGGGAGAGAGAAAAAGGAGGTTATTATATAGAAAATCTGGAAATTCCTGAAAATACCGAAAAATAGAAAATCACATTTCTGCGATCCTCGGAACACACCGATCGCAACGGTACCACTCGCGCCCTGGTGAACAGCCCGGTTCACCCGTGACGAGGTTCCGAAGGAATTACCGAAACACACACCGGGAATCGGAAAACACACGCGGAAAAGCCGCGGAACGCTTCCGGGCCTCCGAAACAACTCCGGATCGCGCCGATCCGAACACAAAAGATGTCCGAAACGAAATTTCGGGCACTTCGGAGTCTGACACTCAGAAAAAACCAGATCCAGGACCCAAAAACAAGGATCCGAAAGATCCAGGGCATTACACACAGGGTATCAATAGTTGTCATTGTAGAAATATCTTACATTGTGTCCATCTTGATCTTATGGGTATATCAAATGGGTTGCTGGGATAAGGGCAGATATCTTCTATCTAGAAGCCCACACCATGTGTAGAGGCTTGTCCTCCGTCAAGTATCCTGAGTCAAGATTTTGTCTGTGTCTTGCATTTCATTATTTTTTCATAAGTCATAAATGTTGTGTCCAATAATTATGCACATAGACAGGGGGAGTAAGTCCTCATATTCTTTTCTTGTGCATATTGTCAGGGGGAGTTCAGAAAAATTTGAAGTTAGATCATGTCTAGGTTGTTAAATACACCAAAGTCATCACCCTGTTGCAACCTTGATTCTATCTTTCTAATCAACAGATTGTCTAATCTTGAAAACTCAGATGTTCACACTCATTGATTTCCATCTCTTGATATCAATCTCTTGGAAAAGTTTCTGTACTTCCTATGATTTTGAAATAATCACAAATTGATAATCAGTTCACTAATCTAAGCTACTAAAATTAGAAATCTTCTCTTATAAGAATTTGTCATGCTCCATGAATGAACTGATGGTTTAAGCATAATAAATTTTAGAGTCTAAAGACTGAACTCAATGAACTAGAATGTTGATCACAATTAATAGTTCTCAACCATTTCTCTCATGTCATGATTGGTAAAGTCTTCCAGATTCTGAAAGTTCTTGAATTAATGATTTCTTCATTGAGAAACTTGGAGTGTGTATTGTTTTTAAACAAGTCTTTCTAAAATCAAAGGGCAGCTATGTCAAAGGAATGAGTCAAAATAATTGTAGGCAGAGCAATGATTGATTGCACCGCGAAAGTAGGTACTTCATCAAAGTAATGGAGAAAAACTCATGTCATGAAGTGCTTCAAGTTATCTATGTTCAAAAGTCAAAACAGTATGGTTCGCTTCACTAAGTAACTAGGGGTACTAGCGTTTAATCAACGTATACCCTTGCAAAAAGGTGCAAACTACTTCTACTGTTTTGATACATGAAACAGAATGGTAAATTCTGCTAAGTAACTCGGGGTACTATCATCTAATCAACGTGTACACTTATGTCAAAAGGCATGGATGATACCTAACTATTCTGAATTCTACAGACAAAAAAAAGTAAAATTCATGTTTTTGCTGTAACCCTAAAGTGACGAATCAGAAATGTCAAATTGTTTAACTTCAATACATATCGTAGTCACTCCTAAAGAAATTCACTGATTTTTTGAATAAGTAGGATAAAGTAAGACTAAATCCTTCATGTTTCATATGGTCTGGTTCATTGCTATTAAAGGTTAATACAAACTTATTCAGAGAGCACAGCTGCTAAACTCTAACCTTTATTTTTCTTAAACCAGAATTCTATCAAGAATGCATTTTATAGAATCTTATAACTGGAGAATTTGAGCTATATATGCTTGATTACTGAAAGATAAATCAGTTTGTCAATCAGATCTCTCCTGAAATTTCAACCATGATATTGTTATATCATTGTTTGTCACATCGCTAATAAAATCCCGTTGTCTATATCAATTCCGTGTTTGATGGTGGCAAAGGGGGAGAGTTTTTGATGGCTAGGCTGACTGTCAAAGGGGGAGATTGATAGGGGGAGAGACTGGCAAAGGGGGAGAGATCCTTGTTTTACTGTCTGTGTCTATGCATGTCTGTGTTCTACTGCACTTGAATGTGATCATTGCATATTCTGACTCATAATGTAATAAGTTTTGCCATCAAAACACAGTATTGTTGTAATCATCAAAAAGGGGGAGAATGTTGTGTCTCTTCTGGATTTGAGGTTTAAATTTAATGTCTTTTTTTGATGCTAGCAATAGTATGGTTGACCTTACTTTGACTCTAGCAACTTTGATTTTTGTAAAGTCTTTTCTTCAGTCAGAATAAGTTCTTGCTCATAACAAGGTCGATGCATATTCATACGGTTGCATTGTAAGGTCGGTGCACATTTTAAGTATAGTCTATCAAGTTAGTGCATTCATTCATTTTAGTCTTTAAGGTCGATGCACACTTGCATTTTCTTACATTGAAAGGTCGATGCACATTTCCATATAAGTCATTAAGGTCGGTGCACACTTGCATTTTGTTGCATTGAAAGGTCGATGCACATTTGCATATAAGTCTTTAAGGTTGGTGCACACTTACATTTTGTTGCATTGAAAGGTCGATGCACATTTGCATATAAGTGTTTAAGGTCGGTGCACATTTAATTCATAGTCTATTGATAAACGCGTATTTGTTTATATTTACTTATATCACATACGTCATTTTTGGGCTTTAACGAAGTTAATTATACAATTTTTATATAACAATCTCGGTCTTATATAAAATGAATATTTTTTCATAATTGACGGGACTTGAGACATCTTGTATAATTAAATTGAGATAAAAATATTTTATAAGAAACTTTATTGCTTCCTTTGACGTAAGTTTAATTGTCACATAACTCAGTTTATGTTGAGGGACTTAGGCATAATTATTTTATTGAAAATCTTTTATTGAGGGGTCTCTCTCTCTCTCTCTCTCTCTCTCTCTCTCTCTATATATATATATATATATATATATATATATACATTTTTTGTGAACATAGGAACAGCTGGAGACACCCCCTCTCCATGAATGTCTCGCGTGAGACACGGTGTAGGCAAGCCTTCAAGCAGACGTTGGCAGCACGTGGGTGAGCATGTGCGAGCAGACATGGGTGAGCTGGTAGGTGGGCATGGGCCCCCTCATAGTCTCGCGGGCAAGAACACAGGCGCGTGCAGCGCGTGGGCAAGAACGGCAAGGCCTTCACGAGCACGGTTACGGCAAGGGTGTGTGCAACAACATCTGGCAACGGCAAGAAGGCAGAGCAGATGGGTAGAGGCAACAGCGGCCTCACCCCTTGAACCCTAGAAAATCGTAGCGTCGTCCTCTCTCCATCTCAACTCTTTCCCCCACCCCTCTGGGCCTTCCCCTTCTGCTACTCCCTCCTCCTCTCTTCTTCTTTCCCCTCTCTCCCTCTTTCTCTCTTCGCAGGCACTACCTGCACTCCCTTCTCTCTCTAACAAAGCTCTCTCTTCTCTTCTCCTCTCTCATCCTCTTTCTCTCATCCTTCCCCTCTTGCGGCTCCAACTCCCCCTTCTTCTTCCCCTTCTTCTTCTTCATCCTACCCCTCCAATTCTCCTTCTCATCCCCTTCACTGTGCACAGTTCGGTGCCTCTGTTTGGAACAGGGGCACCACTGATGCCTTCTGCCCTCCACCTTCTGCCTCCTTCCCAGCCCTCCAGCTCTCCCTCTTCTCACTCCCTCACTCCCTTTCTCTTCTCTACTCATCTCCCCCTCTCACCCTTTCTATTTAATACACACCACACGTACACTCCGCCGACGTCTCCCCTCACGGTAGCTCCCTCTTCCCATGCACGTCCTCCCACCGTCGGCCCTACTCCCTCTCACCCTCTCCTTGCTCTCTCTCTCTCTCTCTCGCCTACACACACAGTCCTCTCCACCGGCATTCACCTCCTCCTACCTCTCTCTCTTTTCTCCATGCATGCACAACTCCGGCCTCGCCGCCATCCATCATCGTCGACCTTCTTCTTTCTCTCTCTAACCTGCTGCACTCTCCCATTATTTCCACCCCTCTCCGGACCTCACCTCCCTTCACCTCTGTGCATGCACCGTCGGTCGCCACCAGCTCCCCTCACCCCAGCCGTCGACTCCCTTAGTCTCTCTTGCCCTCTCTTCTCTGCATCTCCTCCCCCTACCGGTGTCACCTCCATCCCTCTTCTCCCCCTCTCCACTGCATGCATGGCATGCATGCACACACCACTGCAGACGCCACCACCAGCATACCCTCCTTCTTGTTAACCCCATCCCGCCATCGGTCGACCTCCCCATCTCCCTCGTCTCTCTCGATTCCTCTCCCTCTTTCCGTCACACACCCCCTGCATATCCCTCCTCCTCTCTCTAACAACCCCCCCGCCAGACCTCTCTCTTATCTCTCTTTATCTCTCTTTCTCTCCCCTCCGTCTCTTCTCTCTCTCTCTACCTCTCTCTTTCTCTCTCTATCTCCCCACAACACACACGCATTTTTAAAATTTTTATTTATTTATTTTGTGTTGATTTAAAAACCCACCTTTCTCTATTTCTCTCTCTCTCTACATCCCTCTACTTTCTCTCTCTATCTCCTACTTCTCTCTCTAACCCCTCCAAAGACGGTGCAAGACAGGTGTCACCGACGTTGGGATGAGTGAAAATCAAAGGCTCAAGGAGACGATCACCCTGACACCACGGCACGATATCTCTTTGCCCCTCGTCCTCTATAGTGCCCCAAAATTTATATAAATAATTTCTAGATTATTTACAGAACTTTCTAGAATTTATAAAGGCCAAATTGGATTAACAAATGAATTAATATTGGGATTATAAGGCCCAATTATGTTAAAAAACTAATCCAGCTTTGATAATTAAAACCCAATAAGTTTATGGACCAAGCCCATTAAGTTTGACCCATATTCTAGAAGGTTATTTAGTATATTCATGAATTATAAGGATAAATACCCCTTATATAGATAATAATATGGATAAATAACAAAAAAGAGTTTGAATAAAATTGAATTCTGCGCACAGTGGATGTGGCGGCCTATCGTGCGACCGCCACAGTCATGTAACGCGCCCAGCTTGGACCGTTACACTCTGTCAGTTCTGTGAATGGAAGAAAGAATAAAAAGATTAGATCTTTGGGATCCTATCTACAAGAGACCTAATTAAAAGAATATGTAAGGTTACTAAGGACTCTTAGGGATTAGGTTTTTACCAATTAAGGACTCTAGAATCGTTCAAATCCTTGAACACTAGCCAAAACTCTATAAATAGGACCCAATTCTGAACTAAGCGACCCTTACTTTTGGCTCGTGAAGAAACGAGGTAAGGAGATAGAATCTCGGGTAAGTCCTTTGGAACTTTTTGTTTCTAATACTAAGGTCTGACAACTCCGAAAATTTCATGTTAGGAGGATGAGTATCCAAGGAGTTAGGATCTTCCAAAATTGCTAGTTTCATCACGCCAACCCAGGAAACTATGCGACAGGGTGCTGAAGATCAGGAATTAGAGAGTCCAAATGAGGTAATGAGAGTTACATGCTTTAGAACTTTTTGTTCCTCTTAGTTTCATCTTCCTAACCCCCAAATTTCACGTCCTTAGGTCAAGAGACTGAGGAGTTAGAGCGACGTGAAGTTGTTAAAAAATCTCAGGAAGGGAAGAACTAGGGTGTGTCTTGAAGACCAAATTGGAAGTCTAAAGCCCAATAAAGAGGTAGGTTATCTCATGAACGGCAAAAACACATGGTTAGGGATAAAAGCCCTCTACTTTATTTAGATTTCATGCATTATACTTCATGAATTTCATGTTTTAGGATTAGTCTATACATTCATGCATGCCTTCAACCCTAATTAAAAATAAAAGTTATCTCTTGTTAGTTCATTACTACCTATGCATCTAGATGGCCTTTACTTCGTTATCATGGCTAGAATAGTTAGTTATTTTGATTCTTCTTGTATGGACATAGTTCCTTATCTTTATTGTCAGCAGAAGCTCTAACGGATTAAAATAGGACCATCACATGATTGTAACGGCCTTACGATAAGCCGTCACACCCTCTGTTGTGTTTAAAAATTCTCTGTTGTCTCTGACGCACCATAACTGGAGCGTTACAACATTATAATGGCCCCACGATAAACCGTCACAGAAAGGTAATGCCCCCATGTTAGACCGTCAGACCACTGTGTTCTGTCAACCCGAGACAGAATGGAAACCAGTCAGATTTACTTATAAATAAGTCTAGTTAGCTAATTTTTAACCTATTTTCATGACCTTGAGATTATAAATTGACTTATGATAGAAATTGCATGTTTAAAAGCATCTCTAGTTATTTCAAGCATATGTTAATTTCATTAAGCTAAACTCTATAGTTTTATATTTACACTATAATTTTAAATGATGTAATGATAGAGTTTTTATCATGGTTTCACATCGTTACACATTCTTTTCTATCTATAGAGTCAATTTCTTTAAGTACATGACATATATTTTGGTATATGGCCTTTAGTTCACACTTTACACTATAGGAACATATTCTTGAATTTTAGGACCTCTCTATTTGATATTCCTTCTAATGGATTAGGAAATCTTGTTTCAAGGCCTCCATAATCCTCTGCGAGCCTGGAATTCCCACTAGGATGCCGAATTGGTTGTACCATGAAAGCCCAATTGTTAGAAAGCACTATCGATGTTTTCAGATTCTGATATGTAACGGATCTATATTCGACCGTCAGGCACATATAACGGTCCAATATATGACCGTCACACTATTTGAGTCCATATCTATTTTCTTCTGGATTCAACCTTTCTAATGGCCCAACACTCGACCGTTATGTTCATGTAATAGTCCAGTATTAGACCATCACAGTTCTAATTTCATTAACCCGAGGTTTGACCAAAGGGTTGATATTCTAAGTTCCTGGATGGATTATTGATCGTCTAGGACTTGGTATATTGTCTAAAAGATACTTAACTTAAATTATGAATGATAATAAATGTACCGTTATGCTGCCGAGTTATTTCCATGAGCATGACATCGTCATAAATCATTCTTGATCTCTCTTATCCTAAAGTTGAAGCGTTCATTTATTGATTATTGTTGTCATGAACTTATTCACATTCTTGGCCACATTTTATTGCTTGAAATGTGGAAATAGCTTGATTTATACTTGAAGATGCGATCGAGCACTGATTGTGTTCAAGGGCTCTATGCTAGTCCCCTCGGCTGATTGTCGGAAACATACTGTAAACTATGGGGTATGATGCTACTGGCGTCGCATTGCGTTGGGAGTACTTTCTCTATAAATAAGTGAAGATCCATGGGTATAATGAAAATACTTGTACATGACTTTCTTGCTTGATACATGATATTCCACAAAAATTTACCAAATACTTGCTCATAAGCAAAGATGTTTGGATGATGACTACATGGTGTTGCTAGTACATTCTTGTTACATTCTTATTCATGAAAGGCCATTCTTGCTACATTCTTGCTAGTTCATACTTGTTCATTCTATCTTACATGATCATCTTGTTACTTTGTTTACTTGTGATTTATCACATTCGCATGATTTTACCTTATTCCTCTAGAGCTAAAATGTTAGTTACTTTAATAGTGCCTTCATGTTGATGCGAAGATACCTACTGGGTAAGTGTGCTCATTACCTATTTCCAATCTTTTTAGGAGATGGAAGTGAGTCAAGATCGGATTCGGAATATTCAATTAGCGGGTCCGAGAGTGAATGAAGAATGAGCGAAGATTTAGGAAGTCTACATTATTTAGATTGAGTCTATGTAATTTTCTTATTTCTTGAGTCTAGTATGATGAAGAAAGTTGAAATGGTGATTGTAATTGAGTATTTGATTTGATTATTAATGAAATAAGTTGAAGTTTGAGTAAATATTGTGCAATTATATTTATGTGTGTGATTGTCTTGCGCTCTGATCGTTCTTGCTTGCAAGAGGCTTACCATGCCGGCTATTCACGTTACTCGAGCTAGTCTTCCGCTGTAATTAAAGGCTCAAGGCATGACAGTTAAGTTGGTCTCAGAGCCTAAGTCTCAGGACTTAGGGAGAAGAATCATGTCATAGGATAAGTCCAAGGTTTAAGGACCCCTACCTATGAACTAAGATTAGAAATTCCCATACCCATGTGAGAATTGGGTAGTGCCCGGGATAAGATAGTTAATTAGCTTTAAGATTTATTTTCTTCCAAATTCCACGAGAAATAATAAGTTATTATATTTCTCTCAGGTACCTTATTCTACAAATGGCTAATCGTGTAGATTGGAATGGCATGCAACAAATAGTTGCTGGCCTTACTCAAGCATTGCAAACTATGGCTCAGACAGGCGTAGGGGCAAGGGCTGGTGACGTACATCGCAATTTCCAGAGTTTAAACCCTCCGCATTTCTATGGTTCTTCTAATCCGGATGAAGTAGAGAACTGGATTGACGAGATGAACCATATATTTGACGTCATCCAATGCACCGATCAAGAGAAGGTGCGTCTTGCAACTTTCCAACTCAACAAGGATGCCCGTACATGGTGGAAGTCGGTTCCGGCACCTCTGGCCGATGCACCTCATACATGGGATGGCTTTATCACTTTGTTCCGTGCTAAGTACTTTTCCGAGCACGTGAAAGAAAGAAAGGCTATGGAGTTCACCTCTCTTCGACAAGGAATGATGACAATTGTAGAATATGAACTTCAATTCTCCAGACTAGCACCTTATACACCGCATTTAATCAGTACCGATCTATTGAAGGCCAATCAGTTTATGGACGGGTTACGACCCGGTTTCATTCAACAGCTCGGGACCCAAAACATCTGTACTTATGCGGAGATGGTTCAACGGGCATACTTATGTGAAAGGACCTTAGAAAAGGCCAAGAAATTGAAAGGGAAAGGAGAAGAGTCCAGTCGACGATCTGATCGGCGTTATAAGAAAGAAAAATTTAGCATCGCGGAGCCTCACAAAAGCTGTGATAGTAAGAAGGGGTTCAGGAGCGGGAATGGTGGAACTTCCCAGAAGAACAAGAAGATTAAGGAAGAGGAGCAAGTCACCACGGCTTGCACTTTTTGTGAAAAGTTCAGCCATTCAGCCGAAGAGTGTTGGAAGCGCCTTGGTGCTTGTTTACGCTGTAGAAGCAGGGAGCATCGCATGTCGGATTGCCCCCTTATGAAGGACTAGCCATCTGGTGGTGGACGTACGAGGCAGGCTCGCCTCAATGCCATTCTAGAAGAAGAGGAGGCGCCCAGGGATGGTGGACTTATGGAAGGTACTCTTCAAATTTGTTCCCGTCCTGCATTTATGCTATTTGATACTGGTGCCTCTCATTCTTTTATCTCCACTACTTTTGTAAAAACATTATCAATTGCATCAGTTCTTCTACCTTCAGATCTTGCTATTAGCAGACCCTTAAGATCTTGAACTAAGCTTACCAAATATTATCCTGATAGTGAGGTAATTGTAGAAGGTCACAAGCTCCCCACAAACCTAGTATGCCTTGACATGAAAGGTTATGATGCCATTTTAGGGGTAGATTGGCTTGTAGATCATGTTGCTTATATCAATTGTAGAAATATGATTATATCCTTCCGAAAATCAGGTCTTCCAAGATTCTCTTTCCTTGGCATCAAGTATAGGAAACATCCCACTATCATATCTTCTCTTTACGCTTGCAAACTTATCTCGCAAGGATGTGAAGCTTTTCTTGCTTCTGTCATTGTTACCGAATCCAAGGAAATCGTCCTAGTAAACATTCCTATTGTAAATGAGTTCTCAGATGTATTCCCATCCGAATTACCCAGTTTACCACCCGAGAGGGAAGTGAACTTCACTATTGAACTCATTCAGGAGCAGCACCTGTTTCTATAGCCCCTTACAGGATGTCCCCCACGGAACTTAAGGAACTAAAGAGGTAGTTGCAGGAACTACTAGATAAGGGCTTCATTAGACCTAGCACATCCCTTTGGGGTGCGTCGGTGCTATTTGTCAAGAAGAAGGATGGCTCTCTCAGGCTCTGCATAGACTACCGGCGACTAAATCAACTTACAATCAAAAATAAGTATTCGTTGCCGCATATTGATGAGCTCTTTGATCAACTTTTAGGAGCAGAGTATTTTTCTAAAATAGACCTCAGATTAGGTTAGCATCAGCTTAGAATTAAGGAAGAAGATATTTATAAATCGGCTTTTCGAAGTTGTTATGGCCACTATGAATTTGTGGTAATGCCGTTTGGGTTAACAAATGCCCCAGCAGCATTTATGCAACTTATGAACAGTATTTTTCAACCATATCTGGACCAGTTCATCGTCGCGTTCATTGATGATATCTTGATATATTCTAAGACAAAAGAGGAACATGAAGAACATTTGAGGATAGCCTTGCAAACACTTAGAGAACATAAACTTTATGCCAAGCTTAACAAATGTGAATTCTGACTCAAGGAAGTTTCATTCCTAGGCCACATTATTTCAAAGGAAGGTATCATTGTGGATCCTTCGAAAGTCGAAGCTGTCAGAAATTGGAGCCGGCCAACGACTGTATCAGAAGTAAGAAGCTTTCTGGGTCTAGCTGGTTATTATAGAGGTTCATTAAGACTTCTCAAAGATTGTAGTTCCTTTAACTAGACTCACAAGAAAAGAAAATCCTTTTGTTTGGTCAAAGGAATGTGAAAAGAGTTTTCAAATTCTTAAGAATCACCTTACTATAGCTCCTATTTTAGCACTACTAGTGGAAGGTGGTAGATTCGAAGTATATACGGATGCATCTGGCATTGGCTTAGGATGCGTTCTCATGCAAGATGGAAAAGTAATCCGTTATTCTTCAAGACAATTGAAACGTCATGAGGAAAATTATCCCGTGAATGATTTAGAATTGGCAGCCATTATTTTCACCTTAAAAATTTGGTGTCATTATCTTTATGGAGAAAAGTTCACGGTCTACTCGGACCACAAAAGCTTGAAATACTTATTCTCTCAAAAGGAGCTTAATATGAGGCAGAGGAGATGGTTAGAATATCTCAAGGACTTTGATTTTGCTATTCAATATCATCCTGGCAAGGCTAATGCTATAGCAGATGCACTCAGCAGAAAATTAATGGGTATGCTATCAAGTCTTATGATTAGTATGACTAATCTTATTCCTCAATTTACTCAGATGAACTTAGATATTGACATAAAGGAAGATGATTGCTTCATGGCTAATATCCGAGCCCAACCTACATTGATAGAGAATCTGGTCAAGTTGCAAAATGATGATCCCGTGTTATTGGAAATTAAAGCCAATATTGAACAAAGGCCAGATTTCTCTGTTTCCAATGACGGAAGTTTGTTATTTAAGGATCGAGTGTGTACCAGATCATGAGGATACGAAGAAACTGATCCTAGAAGAAGCACATAATTTCAAGTACACCATTCATCTAGGAGGTACGAAGATGTATCAAGATCTCAAAAGAAACTTCTGGTGGCCCAATATGAAGAGAGAAATAGCTGATTTCGTGTCCCATTGTCTCACCTGCCAACAAGTAAAAGTAGAACCTTTTAGACCTGCAGGTAAATTACATCTCTTGAATATTCCCAAATGGAAATGGGAGAGTATAGAGATGGATTTCATCATGGGTTTATCTAAGACCAGAGGAGGACACGATGGTATATGGGTGATCATAGACATATTGACTAAATCCTCACACTTCATACTAATAAAAAGTTGATGGTCTGTGGATATTCTAGCAGCATTATAAATGAAAGAAATTGTCAAATTACATGGTGTACCTGTCACTATTGTATCTGATAGAGATCCTCGATTCACATCACAATTCTGGAAGGGCCTACAACATTCACTAGAGACTAGATTGAATTTTAGTACAACATTTCATCCACAAACTGATGGTCAGACTGAAAGAACAAATTAGATAGTAGAAGATATGCTCAGGGCTTGTGCTATTGATTTTGGAGGAAGTTGGCATGATCACTTGCCTCTGGTAGAATTTGCATACAACAACAGTTATCAAGCCAGCATACAGATGGCACCCTTTGAAGCTTTATATGGAAAAAGCTATAGATCACCAATATGTTGGAACGAAATAGGGGAAAAGCAATTCCTAGGCCCCGACCTTATAAGGGATTATACAGAGAAGATCAAGCTCATCCAAGAAAGAATGAAGATGGCGCAAGATTGGCAGAAATCTTATGCCGATAATCGAAGACGTGACTTGGAGTTTCAGGTGGGAGATCATGTATATCTGAAAGTTTCTCCAGGCCGTGGTATTCGAAGATTTGGCATTAAAGAAAAACTAACTCCAAGATTCATTGGCCCATTTGAAATTCTCGAAAAGGTAGGTGAAGTGGCTTATAGACTGGCTTTACCTCCACAATTAGCTGGAGTTCACGACGTATTTCAGGTCTCTATGTTGAAGAAATATGTATATGATCTTTTATCATGTCATTACTTATGATAATCTGGAGATCCAAAAGGACCAGACATACGAGCAGAAACCGGTCAGGATTCGGGAACGAGAAGTGCGTCAACTAAGGAATACAACTATTCCTATGGTCCAAGTCCAATGGACAAAGCAATGGCCACACGAAGGAACATGGGAGACAGAAGAATCTATGCGTAGAAGATTCCAAGAATTATTCAACTGTAAGTACACTCTCCATAAATCTATGAATTAAATTTGGAGACCAAATTTTTCTAAGTGGGGGAGGGTGTAGTGCCCCAAAATTTATATAAATAATTTCTAAATTATTTACAGAACTTTCTGGAATTTATAAAGGCTAAATTAGATTAACAAATGAATTAATATTGGGATTATAAGGCCCAATTATGTTAAAAAACTAATCCAGCTTTGATAATTAAAACCCAATAAGTTTATGGACCAAGTCCATTAAGTTTGACCCATATTCTAGAAGGTTATTTAGCCTATTCATGAATTATAAGGCTAAATACACCTTATATAGATAATAATATGGATAAATAACAAAAAAGAGTTTGAATAAAATTAAATTCTGTTCACAGTGGAAGTGGCGGCCTATCATGCGATCGCCACAGTCATGTAACACACCCAGCTTGGACCGTTACACTCTGTCAGTTCCGTGAATGGAAGAAAGAATAAAAAGATTGGATCTTTGGGATCCTATCTACAAGAGACATAATTACAAGAATATGTAAGGTTACTAAGGACTCTTAGGGATTAGGTTTTTTCCAATTAAGGTCTCTAGAATCGTTCAAATTCTTGAACCCTAGCCAAAACTCTATAAATATGACAAAGTTCTGAACTGAGCGACCCTTACTATTGGCTCGTGAAGAAACAAGGTAAGAAGATAGAATCTCGGGTAAGTCCTTTGGAACTTTTTGTTTCTAATACTAAGGTCTGACAACTCTAAAAATTTCATGTTAGGAGGATGAGTATCCAAGGAGTTAGGATCTTCCAAAGTTGCTGGTTTCATCACGCCAACCCAGGAAACTGTGCGACAGGGTACTGAAGATCAGGAAATGAGAGAGTCTAAATGAGGTAATTAGAGTTAGATGCTTTTGAACTTTTTGTTCCTTTTAGTTTCATCTTCCTAACCTCCAAATTTCACGTCTTTAGGTCAAGAGACTGAGGAGTTAGAGCGACGTGAAGTTGCTGAAAAATCTCAAAAAAGGAAGAAATAGGGCGTGCCTTGAAGACCAAATTGGAAGTCTAAAGCCCAGTAAAGAGGTAGGTTATCTCATGAATGGTAAAAACACACGATTAGGGATAAAAGCCCTCTACTTTATTTAGATTTCATGCATTTTACTTCATGAATTTCATGTTTTAGGATTAGTCTATACATTCATGCATGCCTTCAACCCTAATTAAAGATAAAAGTTATCTCTTGTTAGTTCATCACTACCTATGCATCTAGATGGCCTTTACTTCGTTATCATGGCTAGAATAGTTAGTTATTTTGATTCTTCTTGCATGGACATAGTTCCTTATCTTTATTGTCAGCAGAAGCTCTGACGGATTAAAATAGGACCGTCACATGATTGTAGCGGCCTTACGATAAGCCGTCACACCCTCTGTTGTGTTTAAAAATTCTCTGTTGTCTTTGACGCATCATAACTTGAGCGTTACAACATTGTAACGGCCCCACGATAAACCGTCACAGAAAGGTAACGCCCCCATGTTAGACCGTCAGACCACTGTGTTATGTCAACCCGAGACAGAATGGAAACCAATCAGATTTACTTATAAATAAGCCTAGTTAGGTAAGTTTTAACCTATTTTCATGACCTTGAGATTATAAATTGACTTCTGATAGAAATTGCATGTTTAAAAGCATCTCTAGTTATTTCAAGCATATGTTAATTTCATTAAGCTAAACTCTATAGTTTTGTATTTACAGTGTGATTTTAAATGATGTAATGACGGAGTTTTTATTATGGTTTCACATCGTTACACATTCTTTTCTATCTATAGAGTCAATTTTTTTAAGTACATGGCATATATTCCGGTATATGGCCATTAGTTCACACTTTCCACTATAGGAACATATTCTTGAACATGAGGACCTCTCTATTAGATGTTCCTTCCAATGGACTAGGAAATCTTATTTCAAGGCCTCCGTAATCCTCTGCGAGCCTGGGATTCCCACTAGGATGCCGAGTTGGTTGTACCATGAAAGCCCAATTGTTAGAAAGCACTATTGATGTTTTCAGATTCTGATATGTAACGGATCTATATTCGACCGTCGGGCACATATAACGGTCCAATATATGACCGTCACACTGTTTGAGTCCATATCTATTTTCTTCTGGATTCAGCCTTTCTAACGGGCCAACACTCGACCGTTATGTTCATGTAACAGCCCAGTATTAGACCGTCATAGTTCTAATTTCTTTAACCCGAGGTTTGACCAAAGGGTTGATATTCTAAGTTCCTGGATGGAGTATTGATGGTCTAGGACTTGGCATATTGTCTAAAAGATACTTAGCTTAAATTATGAATGATAATAAATGTACCATTATGCTGCCGAGTTATTTCCATGAGTATGACATCGTCTTAAATCATTCTTGATCTCTCTTGTCCTAAAGTTGAAGCGTTCATTTATTGATTATTATTGTCATGAACTTATTCACATTCTTGGACATATTTTATTGCTTGAAATATGGAAATAGCTTGATTTATACTTGAAGATGCGATCGAGCACTAATTGTGTTCAAGGGCTCTATGCTAGTCCCCTCGGCTGATTGTCGAAAACATACTGTAAACCATGGGGTATGATGCTACTGACGTCGCATTACGTTGGGAGTACTTTCTCTATAAATAAGTGAACATCCACGGGTATCATGAAAATACTTGTACATGACTTTCTTGCTTGATACATGATATTCCACAGAAATTCACCAAATACTTGCTCATAAGAAAAGATGTTTGGATGATGACTACGTGGTGTTGCTAGTACATTCTCGTTACATTCTTGTTCATGAAAGGCCATTCTTGGTACATTCTTGCTAGTTCATACTTGTTCATTCTATCTTACATGATCATCTTATTACTTTGGTTACTTGTGAGTTATCGCATTCGCATGATTTTACCTTATTCCTCTAGAGCTACAATGTTAATTACTTTAATAGTGCCTTCATGTTGATGTGAAGATACCTACTAGGCAAGTGTGCTCATTACCTATTTCCAATCTTTTCAGGAGATGGAAGTGAGTCAAGATCGGATTCGGAATATTCAAATAGCGGGTCCGAGAGTGAATGAAGAATGAGTGAAGACTTAGGAAGTCTACATTGTTTAGATTGAGTCTATATAATTTTCTTATTTCTTGAGTCTATTATGATGAAGAAAGTTGAAATTGTGATTGAAATTGAGTATTTGATTTGATTATTAATGAAATAAGTTGAAGTTTGAGTAAATATTGTGCAATTGTATTTATGTGTGTGATTGTCTTGTGTTCTGATCGTTCTTGCTTGCAAGAGACTTACCATGCCGGTTGTTCACGTTCCTCGAGCTAGTCTTCCGCTGTAATTAAAGGCTCGGGACGTGACATCCTCCTTGGTGTTATTTAGATTTATTTGTATTGGGATTGTAATTTTATTTTGGTAATTCATGTCGTAAAATTTGTATTTTTTAATTCAATAAAATCATGTATTTCTATTTTCTCTCTCTACACCTCTCTCTCCACTTTCTTCTACTTTCTCTCCCTCTCTTGTTTCTCTCTCTACAACCCTCCAAATTTCATTAGATAGATTTACTTAATGTAATTTTCATTTAAGTCACATATAATCATCTAAATTCACATTCCATTTAGAACATATATAAGATCTTCAATTCAGAAAAGTAAACCTCTCCGTGGATTCGACTCGGACTCGCCGAAGTACTACGTTGTTTATTTTTATTGCGGGTTCGGTAAATAAATTTTAGATTCACGGCTATTGTGTTTAACGACGCACATTTCGGTCCGATCAATATTTGGCGCCGTTGCAGGGGAAGTTTATGATTTTTGAATTGACTATCTTGTGTTCGTGTATATTACGTAGGCACTAATAAATTTTCTTTTATTTGTTTACTCGAAAAAAATAAAAAAAAAGATTTTTTGCTAAAAAAGTAAGTCTTCTCTTCCCTATTCCCTTTATTTTTATGTTTTTTTCTTAAGAACGAGAGACCACACTCCAAGTAAGTATCCTAAATTCCCCTCATTTCATTTAATTCTATTTCATTAGTTTTATATTTTTATTGGTTAGATAGATTCACACAAAAAATTAAAATAAAAATAAAAAAATATTTGAACTCAAATAGAAGATGCCATTCTATGATTAGAAACTACACATTATATTGTAGGCTATGTATCATGTAGGATGCATTAATCTCGTTTCGTATTTTTAGAAAATAATTATTCATGCATTTGCATTTTAAACCCATTGTTTGCAATTGTTTGTTGCATTGCATTATTATAAACCATTCTAAGGGCACTACCGCTAAATAAGATAAGGTGGGGATTTCATCACCATTCCTTAGCCCACAAATCACATTTGTCTTGCATCTGTGCATATTCTAAATTCTAAATAAAATTTAGTAGACATTGACCCTAGGTTTACACTGTGCTACTTGTACTATTTGGGTTTACCCTCTTGTGAAAACCGGTGTCTAAGGCAAGACGGTCGGACGACAAGCGCCTTAAGCGGGCTAGTGGTTCCATAATTAGGTCCCTACGGAAGTCGGGAGAGCCTCCCACTACCCCACCACTTACTTGACCGGTGAAAATATTGATGGTGAACTTAAGTTGTACTTTAGACATTTTGTGAAACCCGATTTGTAATGCTAAGTCACATCAAGGTCATCAGGTAATTTACGTGTTAATTTGTTTGTGTATGTAAAAAAAATAAACAAACAAATAAATAAAAATAAATTAAAAAAATCCTCCTTTTCTCTCTCTTCGTCTTAGTTATTGTAAGCCAAAAAATTTAAAAAATAAAAAAAATTGTTGAGTTTCTAATCTTAAAAAAAAGGAAAAAAGAGAGATATGGTAGGTTTCTAATAAAAATAAAAAAATAAAAAAACTTAATTTCAAATAAAAAAAAGAAATAAAAACCAAAAGAAACCAAAAACCAAAAACCAAAACAAAGAGAAAGAAATTGAAAAAAAAATCAATAAAGGGAAAAGGAGGAGAGAAAACCAAAAAAAGAATAAAGAAAAAAAGAGATAGGAAAAAAAATAAACCCCTCTAAAAAATAAAATACATAAAAAATAAAAAATAAAAGAAAACAAAACAAAAAAAGAGATCAATAAAAGAAAACAAAATTGAAAAAATGAAAAATTGAAAAAAAAAATGAAAACAAATTGAGAAAAATTGAGAAAAATTGAAATAAAAATGAAATAAATTAAAAAAATAAAAAAAAATAAAAAATATTTCTATGATCCAATCTATGTTAATCAATGGCCATCCATCTTGGAAGGAAACTCACGCCCATGAAGGAATACTTTATTCCTTCTAATTATAAATCATCAACCTGTATTGAACTACCTTACATTCTTGTAGATCATTATGAGATTGGCCCTAATATCATCCAGGTGCTCCCATCTTTCCATGGGAATCCTAATGAAAATCCTTATAGTCATCTAGATGATTTTCTAGAAATTTACTCCCTGGTCAAAATCTAGAATTTTAGTGATGACGCCCTTAAGTTGATCTTATTTCCATTCTCATTAAAAGATAAAGAAAAATGTTGGTTAAGGAGTTTCGAAAAGACTATTAGGATTTGGGAAGTTATGTAGTTAGAATTTTTGTAAAAAATTTATCCCATAATCACGACCAACATTATGAGAAGGGCGACTATGGACTTTACTCAAACTTCCGGGAGAGCAAATTCATGAATATTGGGAAAGGCTGAAGGATTTATTATGTCAATGTCCACATCATGGGTTTCCGAAATGTAATGTCCCAGGTTTTCATATATTTTTCGGATCTGGATCCGTGAGTTTCGGATCACTTTCGGGGGTCCTAAAACTAGTTTTGTGGTTTACACGTATTTTTCCCTCACGGACCTGCGGAACGCCATAGCGGGCGAACCATTACGTACTCCTCCTCTGAGACTATACCAGTGCATTGAGCGTGTTCCGAGGATCGCGAAAATGATATTTTCTAATTTTTCATATTTTTGGCATTTTTTGGATTTTCTATAAATAACCATTTCTTTTCCTTTTCTTTTTCTCCTTTTATTCTTTCTTCTTCTCCTTCTTCTTTCTCCTTCCTGTGAGTGCACCGCGGCACCCCCTCTCTCCCGTTTGAGCTCGCGGCCTCTTCCTCCTCCGGTGACGGGCGGTGGACGACGGCAGCAGTACGGTGACGATGACGACGGCGAGAGGAACGCAGCAGTACCCTCTTTGCGGTGTGGGAGAGGCGTTCTTGTTCGGCCAAGGTTTGGAGATCGACGGCGATTCGGAGGGTTTTGGCCGTCCTTGAGGTAGAGGGACATATCCTTACCCTCTTTACTGCTTTCCCCACGATTTGTAGGCCGAGGCGAGGCCGAGAGGGGTGTTTTTGAGCCAGGAGGGCAAAATTCCATGATTTTGGGTTGAGCGCCAGATCTCCCGTTTTGTGACATTTTTGACCGATCTAAAGGGCATAGATGCATGCTAGGTTGGTTGGCGAAGGATTCCCCTTTGTTTCCCCTCTGGTGATGATCGGGGCGTGAAATGAAATTTTTTGGGGTTTCCCGCCGATTTCACCCTCGGGATGACCTAGTGGTCATTCTAGTGACCGCTAGGCTCTCTTTGGCGGTCTCAGGGAGACCGCTAGGCCGTTTTGAATGTCGGTAGGCCTTAGCGGTTCTCCGGGGACCGCTAGGGTCAGGGTGGCGGTCACACGATAGACCACTACCCTTGGGTTAGCAGTCGTCAAACGACCGTTTTCCCCTGTTTGACCGAGCACCCTCGGGGTGCGTGATTCTGACCATTGGGGGTCACGTGCTGCCTAGCGGTCTTGTGATGACCGTTTATGGCTGCCTTGCGGTCCAAGGAGGACCGCTTGGCTGGGGTTAGCAGCCTGGCGATAGACCGTTTGGCCCCTCGTGGCCCATTCCTTGTGGTCCAGTAGAGGACCGCTTGGCTCCTCCTTGCGGTCCACAAGAGGACCGCTAGGCCCCTTACGGTCCAGAGAGCGACCGCAAGGCTGAGGGGCAGTCCTGCGAGGATCGCCACTCGGTTTCCTTTCGATCGGTGGTTTCCGTGAGTTGAGTCTTACCTCCGGTGACACGTCCACTAGTCGTAGCCTTCTTACGGCACGCGTGTGCTGACCCACCCGGAGTGGTGGAGCGGCTTACCGGAGAGAGACAGTTTTTAGGCCAGTTTCCGTAGGGCCCCTTGCCTTTGCAGCCCGAGTCCGACTGGGGGGAAAACTGGCTATAGGACCCGACCAAGAGCAGTTGGTCTGTGTGTGCACGTAGTTGGGGGTAGAGGAGACGCGCAGATGAGCGTGACCCCAGCTAGTCCTTGTTTTGAGTTCTTGGTTACTGTTGTGTGTCTTAGTCTCTGCCTGGGGCGTTGTAGGGAGACACTTGAGGAGCGGTGTAAGATGTCAGGCGACGTATCACGCTTTACTTCTAGTGGGTGGTGCTCTTGTTTTCGGGCAGGTACGGACTTGTTTTTCCGCCGGTTTGAGGTCGGTTGGCTTGGAACGGTTAGTTGTTAGGAGCTTTTTCTTTTATTTATTACTACTTGCTGCTTCTACCGTGCTCCTGCTAGGTAGTGTTACCTTCCGCGGTGGTTCGTGCCTTGTTGTCGTTTTCCTTGTTGTGCGGTGGGGGTCCGAGGGATCCCTACTGGGCCAATGAAATGAGGCTCACACCTACTTTTCAGGTGAGGCAGGGTCGTCAAGAGGCACGTCGGAGTTTCAGTGTGGTTCCTCTAGCCAGGGTTAGTTGCCAGAGCTAGGGTTTATCCCGTGTACTTGTACTTTTCTTTCTATTAACTGTACTTAATTTGGACATGAGATACACTGGACCTTGTAGTTGTTTAATTATTTATCTTATTTTGTGCATTTTATTTAAAATATTATGTTATCTCTATGGTTATTTCAACTTCTCTTGTACTCCCACACCACTCCTTTTAACCCTTTCGAGTCTTCGGGCTCGTGGGTGGCATGCTGAGATTCGAGACACGTCGGTTCCTTTCCGGTACTCGGATCCTGGGTCATTACAATTGGTATCAGAGCATAGGTTGTGGAGGTACACAAGAATCTGAGATGATTGTAGTGGTCCAAAAGGTCCATGAATGTCCTGTACATTTGACGACTGGCTTAGGGCCCCGTGTGTTTTATTAATTCTGCTGTTTGTTTCTTTTAACATAGAGGTTATGGTGCCCAGGAGAGCGACTTGTTCCCAGCAGGGAGAGTCGGGTGGGGGCAAGAAGGGCAGAGTAGAGCAGTGCTTCCGGATGATGCAGCTGGAGAGGCGAGAGTTCCCGGACCAGAGGAGTTCTTCCGGGGCATGTATCAGTATGTTCTTCAGCAGCAGCAGGGCGGTGATGCTGGGAGGGTTCGTCGTCTCGAGGTGGTCCTGGTCACGTGCTGAGGGATTTCTTGCAGTTCCAGCCGTCTCTTTTCAGCGGGCAACCAGATCCAGAGGTGGCCAGGGAGTGGTTAGATGACCTGGAGCGAGTGTTCAGTTCGATGGAGTGTCCCGAGGAGGAGAAGGTGGTGTTGGCTATGCATCGATTGCAGGGGCCAGCCCGGACTTGGTGGATGTCAGAGTGGGGGGCAGTATTCCAGTCCCGTCCTCTCGGCAGATCATGTGGCAGGAGTTTGTCCCTGCTTTCGAGCGTGCTTTTTGTCCATCCTTCCTCAGGTCGCAGAAGCTGCGCGAGTTTCTAGAGCTGGTCCAGGGTGACATGACCGTGATGCAGTATAGATCCAGGTTTATTGAGCTGGGCCATTATGCACCGCACATTGTGGCAGATGAGGTGGTGCGGACCGAGCAGTTTGTTGGGGGTTTGAGGCCAGAGCTGAGGCATCCCTTGCTTGCGTCGGGCTTGACCAACCTGGATGCAGCTTGTAGAGCAGCAGCGGCGTTGGAGAGAGATTTGCAGAAGACTCGAGGTCAGGGTAGTGCAGGTCAGACAGCAGACGGGTTTTAGTCAGCCGACAGTCGTGCAGCAGCAGAGTACTGTCTAGCCCTCAGTAGGTGGTTCAAGGGCATCTCCATCTGTGGCGTCAGCGGCAGATTCGTCGTCCATTGGATCGAAGCTCAAGAAGCTGTTCAAGGAAGTTGGGTTTATCAAGAGGCTTTAGGATCGCATGGAGTCGAGGTAGCAGTCAGCGAGCAGTATTCAGCAGCCTACTCCATTCCAACGCCAGGGTTCAGTGAGTGGTTCTCGGGGCGGGTGTCCTCGGTGCAGCGATTCTCATCTAGGCAGGCAGTGCTCGGCGCCCGTGGTTTACTTCAGGTGCAACCAGCTAGGGCACATGGCACGTGACTGTCCGCAGAGACCGCGTCAGTCGCACGAGTTCCAACAGTAGTAGCAGTTTCAGCCGCAGCAGTTTCCACCACAGCCGTAGCAGTACCAGCAGCAGGGTCAATTTCTGCAGTTGACTCGATTAGCTACGGTAGGGAGGTAGAGATCCCGAGGCCAAGTTCACTCACATGACCAGGGCAGAGGCTGAGGCATCGCAGTTTTGTGGAAGGTACTATTCTGATTATGGGTTGTGTGGCTCGAGTTTTGTTTGATTCTGGTGCGTCCTATTCGTTCATTTCAGAGGATTTTGCTCAGAGTGCCGAGGAGTTGGTGACTGAGGTGTCTTGTGATCTGGCAGTGGAGTTGCCTACCGGTGATTTCATGCTCACCCCGTATTTCCTTGAGAAGGTGCTTGTGTGGGTGGATGGGCGGAACTTACCGGCCAGGCTTTACACGTTGCCGCTTCAAGACTTTGATGTGATCTTGGACATAGATTGGCTCGAGGCCCATCATGCCATGGTGGATTGTGGCTCGAAGAGGGTCTACTTCTGACAGCTTCGTGGACCCACCTTCTATTTCCAAGGTATCCGATCTTCCTCTGCCCATTTTCTTATTTCGTCCATTAAGGCTCGTAGATTGCTTGATGCAGGGTGTCAAGGTTTTCTTGCTTTTGTGGTTTTGGTCGATTGGCAGTGTCCGGATGTGGAGGATATTCCGATCGTGTGCGAGTTTTCTAATGTTTTTCCCAAGGAGTTGCCAGGGTTGCCACCGCAGTGAGAGATTGATTTCGTGATTGAGGTGGTACCAGGTACAGTGCCTAGTCGAAGACCCCTTACCGGATGGCACCGGATGAGTTGATAGAGTTGAAGATGCAGTTGTAGGAGTTGCTGGCCAAGGGATACATTCGTCCTATCTTTTCCCCTTGGGGTGCCCCTATATTGTTCGTGAAGAAGAAGGATGGTAGTCTAGGTTGTGCATTGACTACCGACAGTTGAACCAGGCGACTGTTAAGAACAAGTATCGTTGCCTCAGATTGATGACTTGTTTGACCAGCTTCAGTTGGCCTAGGTGTTTTCGCGGATCGATTTGAGATCGGGTTATTATCAGCTGCGGATCCGAGAGTCTGACATTGAGAAGACTACGTTCCGCTTGAGGTATGGGCATTATGAGTTCTTGGTGATGCCGTTTGGGCTCACCAATGCCCCCGCAGCATTTATGGATTTGATGCATAGGGTGTTTCGTCCGTATCTAGACCAGTTTGTGGTCGTGTTCGTGGACGACATCCTCGTGTATTCACGGTTTGCTGAGGAGCATGTGCATCATTTGAGGATAGTGTTGCAGACCTTACATGACCACTAATTGTATGCCAAGCTCAGCAAGTGTGAGTTCTGGCTTCGAGAGGTGCACTTTTTGGGGCACGTGATTTCTGGTGACGGTGTTTCCGTGGACCCGGCCAAGGTCGAGTCCGTGGTGCAGTGGCCGAGGCCGAGTTCCGTCACGGAGATTCGGAGCTTTTTGGGGCTGGCAGCATATTATAGGAGATTCATTCAACATTTTTCTCGTATTATGGCCCCGATGACCAGACTTACGCAGAAGGATGTGCCGTTCGTCTGGACGGAGGAGTGTGAGCACAGCTTCATGGAGCTGAAGAGATTGCTCACTACCGCTCCGGTGTTGGTATTGCCTTCTGGATCGGAAGGTTTCGTGGTGTGTACAGATGCTTCTAGGGTAGGTTTGGGTACCGTGCTGATGCAGGATGGTCGAGTTGTGGCGTATGCGTTTCGATAGTTGAAGCCACATGAGGAGAATTACCCTACTCATCATCTTGAGTTGGCGGTGGTGATTTTCACTCTGAAGATCTGGAGGCAGTATCTGTACGGTGAGAAGTTCAAGATGTTCACTGACCATCAAAGTTTGAGGTATGTGTTTACCCAGAAGGATCTTAACCTTAGGCAGAAGAGGTGGATGGAGTACATGAAGGATTACGATTTTACTCTGTCATATCAGCCTGGCAGGATGAACGTCGTGGCTGACGCCTTGAGTGGGAAGGTGGTGGTCAGTCAGATGTTGTTGCGGAAGTGGAGGTTATGGGAGCAGGTGCCGACCATGACTTTTAGGCTCAAGATCTCTCAGGATCAGAGTTCGGCTGTTCTTGCGAGCTTGACTATCACGCCAGCTATTCGTCGTCAGGTGACTGAGGCTCAGCATGCGGACCCCAAGCTACCTCGTATTCGATCGATGGCCGAGGTGGAGTTTGGTGAGGATGGAGCTGTGTGGTTTCGAGGTAGGTTGTATGTTCTAGCTGAGGAGCAGGCGAGGCACGCTGTGCTACGTGAGGCTCATGGGAGCCGGTATGCCGTTCACCCCGGATCGGTGAAGATGTACCAGAACCTGAAGAGGTAGTTTTGGTGGCCTGGGATGAAGAGAGATGTTACAGAGTTTGTGGCTAGGTGTTTGACCTGTCAGCAGGTGAAGGCGGAACACCAGCGACCGGGTGGTACACTTTGGCCCTTGGAGATTCCCGCGTGGAAGTGGGACAACGTGACCACTGATTTCCTGGTTGGACTGCCGAGGACATCCAGTGGGCCTGATAGTATTTAGTTACTATTGGATAGACTGACGAAGATGGCTCGGTTGTTACCAATCAAAGTCAGTTGGGGCATGCATAAGTTGGCCCGTTTGTATATGGAGAGGATCGTTCCGTTGCATGGAGTTCCCATCTCCATTACGTCCGATCGTGATCCACGCTTCACTTCGGGAATCTGGAGGAGCTTCCAGAGAGCTCTAGGCACGAAGTTGGCTTTTAGCTCAACGTACCATCCTAAGTCGGACGGTCAATCTGAGAGGACCATCCAGACTTTGGAGGATATGTTGAGGTCGTGTTGCGTGGAGTGGCAAGGGAGTTGGATCCACCATTTACCGTTAGTAGAGTTTGCCTACAACAATGGCTATCATTCGAGCATTGGTATGGCTCCGTACGAGGCGTTGTACGGGTGACCTTGTCGGACTCCGGTTGATTGGTTCGAGTTAAGAGAGCGTGTCCTGACAGGACCGGATTTAGTACAACAGTGTACTAAGGTGGTGCATCTGGTTTGGCAGAAGATGTTGACAGTGCAGAGCCGACAGAAGAGCTATGCCGATCGAAGAAGGCAGCCCCTCAGCTTTGCTGTGGGAGATCGGGTGTTTTTGAGAGTTTCTCCCATGAAGTGTGTAATGCGCTTCGACAGGGGTAGGAAGTTGAGTTCCCGCTACATTGGTTCTTTTCTTATTGTCAAGCGTATTGGTGAAGTTGCTTATCGGTTGTAGTTACCCCCGGCGCTATCTTCTGTGCATGATGTGTTTCATGTGTCTATGCTGCGGAGGTATATGCCCGATGATTCCCACGTTCTGGAGGATGCCATTTGGCCTGAGGTGACCCTAGACTTGTCCCTTCCAGAGTACCCTATCCACATCGAGGATCGGCGTGAGCAGCACTTGCGGAACAAGGTTATCCCTTTGGTTAAGGTAGTCTGGCAGCGTCACTCTGGTGGTGAGGCGTCGTGGGAGCATGCGGATGAGATGCGGCATCAGTATCCTTATTTGTTCGGGTGAGTCTTCTCCCCTATCCCTATGCCTTGTCCTTAATTTCGAGGATAAAATTTATTGAAAGGGGGAGGGCAGTAATGTCCCAGGTTTTTCAGACATTTTTTAGATCCGGATCCATGAGTTTTGCATCACTTTCGGGGGTCCTGGAGCTTGTTTTGTGGTTTACACGTATTTTTCCACGACGGACCTGCAGAACGCCATAGCGGGTGAACCGTTGGATTCTCCTCCTCTGGGAGTGTACCAGTGCATTGAGCATGTTCCGAGGATCGCCGAAATAATTTTTCCTAATTTTTTGTATTTTTGGCATTTTCCAGATTTTCTATAAATAACCATTTCTTTTCCTTTTCTTTTTCTCCTTTTCTTCTTTCTTCTTCTCCTTCTTCTTTCTCTTTCCCGTGAGCGCACCGCGGCACCCCCTCTCTCCCGTTTGAGCTCGCGGCTTCTTCATCCTCCGGCGACGGGCGGTGGACGACGGCAGTGATACGGTGACGACGGCGGTGGCAAGAGGAACGTGGTGGTACCCTCTTTGCGGCATGGGAGAGGCGTTCTTGTTCGGCCAAGGTTTGGAGATCGGCGGTGATCTGGCGGGTTTCGGCCTTCCTTAAGGTAGGGGGATGGATCCTTACCCTCTTTATTACTTTCCACGAGATTTGTAGGCCGAGGTGAGGCCGAGAGGGGTGTTTTTGAGCAGGGAGGGTAAAATTCCATGATTTTTGGTTGAGTGCCAGATCTCCCGTTTTGCGGTGTTTTTGACCGATCTAAGGGCATAGATGCATGCTAGTTTGGTTGGGGAAGGATTCCCCTTTGTTTTCTCATCATCGGGTGATGATCGGGGCGTGGAATGAAATTTTTTGGGGTTTCCCGCCGGTTTCACGCTCGAGACGACCTAGCGGTCGTTCCAGTGACCGCTAGGCTCCCTTTGACGGTCTCAGGGAGACCGCTAGGCGGTTTTGAATGTCGGAAGGCCTTAGCAGTTCTCTGGGGATTGCTAGGATCAGGGTGGCGGTCACGCGATAGACCGCTACCCTTGGGTTAGAGGTCGTCAGACGACCATTTTCCCCGTTTGACCGAGCACCCTCGGGGTGCATGATTCTGGCCGTTGTACGTCACGTGCTCCCTAGCAGTCATGGTGATGGCCGTTTATGGCTGCCTTGCGGTCCAAGGAGGACTGCTAGGCTGGGGTTAGCGGCCTGGTGATAGACCGTTTGGCCCCTCGTGGCCTATCCCCTTGCGGTCCAGTAGAGGACCGCTTGGCTCCTCCTTGCCGTCCATAGGAGGACTGCTAGGCCTCCTTATGGTCTAGAGAGCGACTGCAAGGCTAAGGGGTAGTCCTGCGAGGACCGCCACTCAGTTTCCTTTCGATCGGTGGTTTCCGTGAGTTGAGTCTTTCCTTTGGTGACACGTTCACTAGTCGTAGCCTTCTAACGGCACGCGTGTGCTGACCCACTCGGGAGTGGTGGAGCGGCTTACCCGAGAGAGACGGTTTTTAGGTCGGTTTTCGTAGGGCCCCTTGCCTTTGCAGCCCGAATCCGACTGGGGGGGAAATCGGCTAGAGGACCCGACCTAGAGTAGTTGGTCTGTGTGTGCACGCGTAGTTGGGGGCAGAGGACACACGCTGACGAGCGCGACCCCAGCTTGTCCTTGTTTTGAGTTCTTGGTTACTGTTGTGTGTCTCAGTCTCCGCCTGGGGCGTTGTAGGGAGACACTTGAGGCGCGGTGTAAGACGTCAGCTGGGGACGCATCCGGCTTTACTTCTAGTGGGTGGTGCTCTTGTCTCTGGGTAAGTACGGACTTGTTTTTCCATCGATTTGAGGTCGGTTGGCTTGGTACGGTTAGTTGTAGGGAGCTTTTTAGTTTATTTATTACTGCTTGCTGCTTCTACGGTACTCCTGCTAGGTAGTGTTACCTTCCATGGTGGTTCGCACCTTGTTGTCATTTTCCTCGTTGTGTGGTGGGGGTCTGAGGGATCCCTACTAGGCCAATGAAATGAGGCTCGCCCCTGCTTTTTAGGTGAGGCGGGGTCGTCGAGAGGCGCGTCGGAGTTTCAGCGTGGTTCCTCTAGCCAGGGTTAGTCGCTAGTTTCCAAAGCCGGGGTATGTCCTGTGTACTTGTACTTTTCTTTCTGTTGACTGTACTTAATTTGGACATAAGATACACTGGACCTTGTAGCAGTTTAATTATTTATCTTATCATATGCATTTTATTTAAATTATTGTGCTATCTCTGTGGTTATTTCAGCTTCTCTTGTACTCCCACACCACTCCTTTTAACCCTTCTGAGTCTTCGGACTCGTGGGTGGTGGGCCGAGATTCGAGACAGGTCGGTTCCTTTCCGGTACTCAGATCTCGGGTCATTACAAGCAAGTTATGTATGCATTTTATAAGGGGTTATATAATTATCATAGGCAAATGGTAGACACATGTTGTGGAGGGGCATTCATGAACCAGAGTGAAGATGAGACTTATGATCTGTTTGAAATTTGAGTGAAAATTTGATAAATCGTGCCTCAATCTCACCTCATAAATAATCTGTAGGACCTTTCGAACAGGCTGAAAATTCAACTCAAACTTATAAGGAAGTTTGTGATTTCTGTGCCAGCCTCACTCACCATGTGAGTGAATGTCCTATGATTGCCCGACTCCCACCAGTCATCCAAGCGCAAGTCCAAAATGCCCTAGTGTTCTCTCAACTCAAGTGCGATACATTCTCAGATGATTATAATCATGGCTGGAGTAATCACCCAAATTTTCCTTGGATGGAGCAAACAATCCAGGCCCATTTGTCTAAACTTTCACCCTAGAAAACTCACGAGCGGCCCATGTGTAATCAACTCCAGTCCAACTCATCTCACCCTAACTTGGAAAGCAATATCGAGACTAGGGGTGATTCACCAAGCCACCATTCCAAACCTCAAATCATGTACTCTCAGTCTATTTACCATGACCCTCCTTCAATATTACACCAACCCATTCAACACGTGAATGATGATGATGATGATCTTATGCCTGTCATTCTGGCTTAAGATATCAATAGTGGGAGTGAGGGGGAGTGCACCATCAATACCATGCTGAAGGAAGGGAAGGAAGTAGAGGGTGGATTAAAGGATAATGATGATCATGTTAATATCATCACCCCATTCTATGAATGTTTTGAGGTTGAGAATATCACTGTGAATAATAGTGGCCCAAACAACTCATCAGAAGATATACATGAAGAGGAGGATTGCTTTGTGATTAATAATGTTGATGATTTAATAAAGACAATTTTGGAATATCCTCCTTCTCTTGAAGACCATGATGATGGGGCCTTGTTGGAAAAGTTTATATTTCATCTACCCACTCCATTATTGGAAAATTTGATTGATAATCTTCATTTGAGTGATGAGTGTGTCGAAGGGGTCTTATTAGAGAATTTCACATTCGATCTGACCCCTGAGCCCTATCTCATAATGTCTGAATCATTGGATGAATTAAATCCTGGGCTCATGCTTCCTTCTAATTTGATTCCCTTTAAAGTTAAACCTATCCAATATGGCATTCTAAGACCTGAGGGGGATGTGCCAACTACATTCACTTTTGATTTGACTTCTCATCTGGAAGACAAGTTAATTAGTGCCCTTAATGCTCATGAGGTTGTTACTGAGGGGAATGTGACTAATAATGTCAATCTTATTCATAAGCCACCAGTGCCTGACCAAGTTACCGTGGAGGAAGTAGTCACTAAAGGGGTAGTCAGGTGGGAAGATATAGGACAAGGGAATGAGTGGATGGATTCTGGGCTAAGGTTCAACCCCGATCTTGAAAGGCTAATGGCCATTGATCATTACATGATCCCTAAAGAAGAGAACTGGCTAACACATATTGTTAAAGTTAAAATCCATAATATGCGGGACCAGCATATTCTTAGCCCCCATGCTTATGATTTTCATCTTATCCTCCAATGACATAAGGGCTGGAATTTGAGTGAGGATGAGATCTTATGGTGGCTAATCATGAAATCAACATGTTGGTTAGTGAGCCACGTTGCGTCTGGCTGAAGACGTTAAACTTAGCACTTCTTGAGAGGCAACCCAAAGTTCTTTTAGAGCGTGTGATAATAAATGGCTTATTGGGAGATAGCCCAACATTTCCTCTTTACTATTTCAATAAATCATTTCATTTGTTGTGTGTTTGTAGGAGTCAGCAGTAGCACAAGGAGGATATATGGCGAGGATATCTCGCGAGAATCACATCTGCCTGCCCCAGGTTGTACCCTTCCTTCCCAAGCATTTATGTGCACATTGTTCTATTTCTATATTGTTCATATCATCAAAGATAATGTTACTTAAGTTGGGAGGTAATGATAATCAATGTGAAAATCTCATGCAACCTGATGCCTCAAAAAAAATGCCCCAATTGAATTTCCACGATTCATGCTTTCATGAAAGAGACTCTGGAATGAAAAAGACTAAGGAGAAGGACAATGGAATCTTATTTGATCTAGCCCTGGTAAACTGACTGAGAATATCTTAAAGTCTCTTAGCATTAAAAAAAAACCATCACTTGCACACTAATGAAGAAGGTAGGACAAGCCTTCTGTTATTTTGCTATGGTGTCAGATACTATGCATTTACTAGTGAAGCGACATTTTTGAAATGCTATCTGCCCAATTACCTATCAAATATGTGCAAAGCACATTGTTGAAAAAAAAAGAGAAAAAGAACCATGGAAAATGCCCTGGATCTTAGTAATCGGGCATACTTCTCCTAAAGTAAGAGATGGGGTTCGCGTCAAATGGTGAAGGGATTTGCAGCACCATGGGTTGAAAAAAATGATGTAAAAATATGGCAGAATAAAGCGACTGTACTGAATGCTCTGATCTGAGAGATGTGGAGTTGAAAGACACCTAACTGAAATGACAATATGAAGGATGCAATTGTCCAACTGTGAATTTAGATTTCACGAGCACAAGTGCTATTAGATATTGGGAGTATTCTAAGAGAGTTACGAGCATCATGTTCGAATCCTATGGCTAGTATACTTTAATAATTTCAAAGTCCTAATCCGTAGTCGATTCCGTGAAGGAGGATCTAGACGTGAGGCATTAAATCTTTTAAACCCTTGTTGGTCCCTAATTTTTATTTGTCTGCATTGCTAAGGGACTAGCAATGAGTAAGTTGGGGGTGTGATAAACACGTATCTGTTTATATTTACTTATATCACACACATCATTTTTGGGCTTTAACGAAGTTAATTATACAAGTTTTACATAACAATCTCGGTTTCATATAAAATGAAGATTTTTTCATAATTGACGGACCTGAGACATGTTGTATAATTAAATTGAGATAAAATTATTTTATAAGAAACTTTATTTCTTCCTTTGACATAAGTTTAACTGTCACATAATTCACTTTGTGTTGAGGGACTTAGGCATAATTATTTTATTGAAAATCTTTTATTGAGGGGTATATATATATATATATATATATATATACATTTTTTGTGAACATGGGAACAGCTGGAGACACACCCTCTCCATGAATGTCTCGCGTGAGACACAGCGTAGGTAAGCCTTCAAGCAGACGCTGGCAGCGCGTGGGCGAGAATGTGCGAGTAGACATGGGTGAGCTGGCAGGTGGGCACGGCCCCCCTCATACTCTCGCGGGCAAGAACACAGGCGCGTGCATCGCGTGGGTAGGAACAGCAGGGCCCTCGCGAGCACAGCCACGGCAGGGGCATGTGCAGCAACGTTTGGCAATGACATGAAGGCAACGCAGATGGGTAGAGGCAACAATGGCCTCACCCCTTGAACCCTACAAAATCGCAACGTCCTCCTCTCTCCATCTCAACTCTTTCCCCCCTCCCCGTTCCGGGCCTTCCCCTTCTGCTACTCCCTCCTCCTCCCTTCTTCTTTCCCCTCTCTCCCTCTTTCTATCTTTGCAGGCACCGCCTACACTCCCTCCTCCTCTCTCTAACAAAGCTCTCTCTTCTCTTCTCTTCTCTCATCCTCATCCTTCCCCTCCTACGGCTCCAACTCCCCCTTCTTCTTCCCCCACTTCTTCTTCTTCCTACCCCTCCAATTCTCCTTCTCACCCCCTTCACTGTGCACAGTCCGGTGCCCCTGTTTGGAACAGGGGAACCACCGATGCCTTCTGCTCTCCACCTTCTCACTCCTTCGCAGCCCTCCAGCTCTCCCTCTTCTCACTCCCTCACTCCCTTTCTTTTCTCTACTCATCTCCCCCTCTCACCCTTTCTATTTCATACAAACCACACGTACCCTCCACCGTCGTCTCCCCTCACGACATCTCCCTCTTTCCATGCATGTCCTCCCACCGTCAGCCCTGCTCCCTCTCACCCTCTCCCTGCTCTCTCTCTCTCTCTCGCCCACACACATAACCCTCTCCACCGGCGTTCACCTCCTCCTACCTCTCTCTCTTTTCTCCATGAATGCAGAACACCGACCTCGCCGCCGTCCACCACCGTCGACCTCCCTCTTTCTCTCTCTAACCTACTGCACTCTCCCACTCTTTCCTCCCCTCTCCAGACCTCGCCTCCCTTCGCCTCTGTGCATGCACCGTCGGCCGCCACCAGCTCCCCTCACCCCAACTGGCGACTCCCTTAGTCTCCCTCGCCCTCTCTTCTCTGCGTCTCCTCCCCCCACCGGCGTCACTTCTATCCCTCTTCTCCCCCTCTCCACTACATGCATGGCATGCATGCACACACCACCACAGACGCCACTACCGGCATAGCCTCCTTCTTGTTAACCATGTCCTGCCACCGGTCGACCTCCCCATCTCCCTCATCTCTCTCAATCCGTCTCCCTCTCTCCCTCACACACACACGTGCACACCCCCTGCGTATCCCTCCTCCTCTCTCTAACTACCCCCCCGCCAGACCTCTCTCTTCTCTCTCTTTATCTGTCTTTCTCTCCCCTCCGTCTCTTCTCTCTCGCTACCTCTCTCTTGCTCTCTCTATCTCCCCACAACATACACGCATGTTTAAAATTTTTATTTATTTATTTTGTGTTGATTTAAAAACCCACCTTTCTCTATTTCTTTATCTCTCTACATCCCTCTACTTTCTCTCTCTATCTCCTACTTCTCTCTATAACCCCTCCAAAGACGGCGCAAGATGGGCATCACTGGCTCCGGGATGAGTGAAAATCAAAGGCTCAAGGAGACGATCACCCTGACACCACAACGCGATATCTCTTTGCCCCTCGTCCTCCTCGGTGTTATTTAGATTTATTTTTATTAGGATTGTAATTTTATATTTGCAATTCATGTTTTAAAATTTATATTTTTTAATTCAATAAAATCATGTATTTCTATTTTCTCTCTATAGACGTCTCTCTCTCCTCTTTTTTCTACTTTCTTTCCCTCTCTTATTTGTCTCTTTACAACCCTCCAAATTGCATTAGATAGATTTTCGTAATGTAATTTTCATTTAAGTCACATATAATCATCTAAGTTCGTGTTCTGTTTAGAACATAAGATCTTCAATTAGAAAAACTAAACCACTCCGTGGATTCGACTCGGACTCGCCGAAGTACTACGTTATTTATTTTTATTGCGAGTTCGGTAAATAAATTTTAGATTGCCAGCCATCGTGTTTAACGACGCACATTTTGCTCCGATCATATATCAGGTCAGTGCATACATTTATTCCAGTACTGATAGGTCGATGCATCCTTGTACCGCTTTAAACATAAGGTCGGCGGACATCTACATTATTGTCTGTGTTAGGGTGCATGGCACGGATTCAGAGGGGGGGTGAATGAATCCCCGTTAAAAAACTATTGCAAAATTTAAATCTAGGTTAGCCTGAACAAATTAAATGCTCTCTAGAGATAGGAAGATGATAATCAAATAGTAGATGCAGAGTTAATAGCTCATACTAAATTGTAATTCTACCAGACACAATATCGAATGCCAAGCGAGCATACAAACTGACATATCGTAGAACACACTAGCAGACCTTCAAGCTCTAAATAGCACGCAATCTCCGCAGACAAGAACTACGCAAAAACAGACTCACTTAGCAACACATATAATGCTCAAGGGTACTTCAGATAGAAACATGAGTGCTCAGATGACCTGTGAAGGAGGTAGAAGACAAGGGGCAAACGCACAAGGCAAACCACGGCACAGTAGATTTTTAGGTGGTTCGGCCTGCAACCCACAGACCTACATCCACCCCTCACTCCAAACCAGAGTGAGGCTTCCCTTTCCAAAGCAAGAAGCAAACTCAGTCTACAACAATCACTTCCTTACAGCTTGACCCAGAGGAACACTCTCCTCTCTTCCTCCAACCCGAAGGGGAACCACTAGTGACACCCCATCACTAGCAACCGGAGACACAGTCTCCCTTCCTCCAAACCGGAGGGGAACTCGTGAGTGACACCCAGCCGCTGACAACCAGAGACCGAAGTCTCTCTTCCTCTAAAACCCAGAGGGAAATCACAAGTGACACCATGTCACTTGTAAACTGGAGGACCAATCCTCCCTTCCTTCAAACCGGAGGGTAACACACAAGTAGCACACCACTACTCGCAATCGGAGACTACGTCTCCCTTCTCCTGAGTCCACAGGAGGAACCCCGACCTCAAGCCAGAGGATCGGAAAACACTAATGGAGAATGGGAAGAACAAATGAAAAATAAAAGCAGAAATAAAAGGAAAAACAATTGTAGCTCCGAAGAGCAATTCCAACATATGTCTTCATGGAAAGCTCCCTCTTCTCTTCTTCTCAGCCTCTGGCTCTCTCTTTACTTCTCACCTCTCTCTTTCTCTCTCTTCACTTCATAGCTCTCTCGCACTCTCTTCACTTCTTCTTCTCAGCTATATCTTCTTTTCTCTCTTGGCTTTCTTCTCTGGTGGCTGCTCTTTCTCTTCATTTCTTGCGCCTCACCCTTCTTCTCTTCTGGGTGCTCTTCTTTCCTTCTGGCGGCCTCACCTTCTGAGAGGAAGTGTTGTGCCCCTTAGGCACAAGCATGTGCTCTGTTGATTTGATGATAGCAATGCTATTTTGTTTTGATGATAGCAACAAAGTGAGTGCATTTCTGTGCATCCTTTATCCTTGAGATCCTTGAGCATTCTGCATATGATAACAACATGAATGATGATGAAATGATGTTTTAAATGCATTATTCTGTTTGAATAGATTGCATTAATGTGTTCCAGCATACATTGCATTTCCCCAGTTTTGCATGTCTGTACATTGCATTTGCTCATGCCTTAGAGTCTGTACATTCATGTTCACAGTTCATGCTACCAAGTCTATACATTGCTGGTGCGAGCAGTTAAGTCCATACATGGCTAAGTCTGTACATTGGATGTGTCACAGACAAAGTCTGTACAGTGAGCGTCTCATTGGTGAAGTCTGTACACTCACCAATTGAATTTCAAAGTCCATACATTGGATTGTAGCTTGCACGAAGCTAAGCCCATACATCGCTCAAGTCTGTACAGAGTCCAGCGTCTTAATTTGCGTCTCATGCATCGTCTCTCAAGCATTCAAAGTGTGTACATTGAGTAGCATGTATTTCATGAAGTCTGTACATCCTGTGTCTCTGTTAAGCTTCAAAGTCTGCACATGGCTCACCGTCTCATGCATAGTCTGGACAGTTGTGGGTCGACGCTCCCTTCTGGTGGGTCGACGCCCCCTTTGTTTTCCAAGTCCATACATTGATCTTCATATTCAATATTTGAACATTGGTCAAGTCCACACATTGTGCATTCTGACTTGAAGTCTATACAACGCTGCATTGGCCAAGTCTATACACTGCATTGTTGATTGTTGGCAAAGTCTGCACATTCTGTAGTTCAACGTCTGCATGCATGAAGTCTGTACATGTGGAATGCGGATTCTTTTCCGTATGTTATTTTATTTGGTTAGTTTATTAGGCGTGCCAGTCACCGGAGTGACGATTTTATTGTGCGCTCGATCTAACTTGGTCAGTTGATTGTGAGGTCTGAGTCGGGACCAGAAGTCCGCCATACTATAAAGACTATGACGTTAATTACGCCCTTCCAAGGAAGGACAACCCTTGATTAAAAGCCAAAATAGGAGGCCGCTAGGGGCGGCTAAAAAAATGACAGTGCGTAGTCTTGAAATTCATATTATTCTAAGAATGTAATTGGATAAATGACAGACTTATTAAATCAACATGACCTCCTCTCATGTGGGTCATGCCGGATAGAAATAGGACACCGTCCACACAGTGGTGGGACGGGGCCTGGGCAATCATCGGAGACATGTCCCTTTTCACGTTTCTCATCCGGCCAAGGGCCTCGCAGTGTTTGTATTCCCCGAGGGATTGAGCCGGACGGGAGGCATATGATATACGCTTCTCGGGGCTTGTCGGGGTTAAAGCGTCAATCGATATTTCGGCAGCATTTCCCCTTAATCTGGATTATGCCCAGGGGGAGATAGGCTATCACCCACGGAGTGCCGGGATGAAAGCCGAGAGATAGAGAGAGAACAAACCTCCTGACCTGTATATATCTGCCATGGGGTAATGTTTGATTTTCCCTTAGGGAAGCCGGCGGAACTCATGCAGTGGCAGAGCCCTCCGAGCTTAAAGGGTGACTCATGAATCCGACACGGGACAGCAGGACATAAGGGAGTCTGACTCCCTTCGAATCTATCCCCGGAACAGGTCTGGTGACTCATGGGTGTCTCTGAGTGGGTCTGATCAAGCTATCGGAGGCTCAATTGGATAGCAGAGTAGGCTCTCGGCACAGCTCGAGTATATGTGGGTTCCCGGCGCGAAGGCAAGATGGCCAAGGGGTTCCCGGCGCGTAGGCAAAATGGCTAGGGTTCCCGGAGCAGGAAGGGGGTTCCCGGCGCGCCCAAGAGATGGGGTTCTCGGCGCAAGAATGCTTGCGCCAAGAGCTATTCATCTATTTTACTATTCATGGCGCCAGGATATGCAAGGGACGGTGCCGAGATGGTTTTGAATGGTTTCCGGAGCCCTATTTTTTTTGGGTTTTTGATGATTCAGGCCAGGCCAAAGGATTTCTTTGAGATCAAAGTGGATCAGTTCATCAGATTTCAACTGGATTTGACTTAGGTTGCAAAGGAAGGCCAAGATCGGAGAGGAAATGGGGAAGATCAGGGTCTAGAGAATCCCTGTCACCAGTGTGCAAAGTCTCGGGGACAGCTTAATGTCGACTTTCATCATCCTGGGAGAATTTTGGCAGCACCTCCCCTGGACTTATCATTTGCCAAGGAATGATAGACAATCACCCACGGAGTGCCGGGGTGAAAGCCAAAAGTAGAAGGGTATTGGACCCCTGACCCATGTATGTGCTTGCAGCACTACCTTAATATCCCTTTTTAGACCATTGAAGCTTGTGCAGTGGCAGAGCTTCCTTGGTTCATAAGGTTATAAAAAAAAGATCGAGCCCCGGGGGACCATGTAAGGGGTTATCCCCATTAATTTTCATCCCTGAGGTGCATATGATGACCCGGAGTGTCCCTCGACGGAATACAGGGTTACATTGAGCGGATTATAGGGGTATCTGTATGGTTTCTTGACTAGTACCAAGGGTTCTCATCTGGGGTTCAAGGGATGGAGCATTCATAGCATAAGGGGGCTTATGGCATAAGGGGGGTAGTTCCCGGCGCGAAAACCACCGCTCCGGGAAGTCTCCTTCATGAGGTACTATTTTTGGCGCCGGGAAGCTGGCAAGGGAGGTTCTCGGCGTGGGAAGTCTCGCGCCGGGAAGGTCTCTTCATGGGGCACTATTATGGGCGCCGGGAAGGCTCCGGCTCTCTGTTCTTGGTGCTTTTGGTTTCAGACAGGGATTCGGGTTGGATTTTCTAGCACAGGTAGGGCAGGATCAAAAGGGTTTCATAGGCGTGGAGGCCAGGGGTTTAAGGGAGGGTAGCATCAGTCGAAGGACAGGGTCATCCATCATTAAACCCTCGAGAGATATATGGGGTTTTTGTCACCTGCTGTTCAGACGATCAAGAGATTGATGTCTCTGACCCTGAACAAGCTGGGAGCTCGGTAGACATTCATGGCATGCGAGGAAACCCATCATCAAAGGGAGGGAAGGAGGGGACAGAGCCCAATGACCCATTGAACGAGGGTCGGGGCTCCGTCTTTATCTTTCATGAGAGAACGGACCCGGAGGTGTGAAGCATAGATCAGAAATCCGGAGCATCTAAGTAGATAAATGTTTCGAAGAACAGCAGATACAGAGGGGAAGACAGATAGTAGATATTTCAATCACCCAGCACCCAGATGGGCCATCGTAGCACTTTGTTTCATTATATCATTCCAAGACTCACACCAATTACAAGAAGGGAGTGAGGGAAAGGAGATAAAACAGAGGCCGGGATATCCCGGTTACATCTGATGAATCGACATGAAACTCGTAAGATTACATGAAGAAGAAAAGAAAACATGGGGGAGGGCGGAGCATTGACTCCTCTCCCTCCCCAGCTGCCTGCCCACCTGGAGCTTCTTCTTCTTCTCTTTCTCTTCGGATTGATCTCTTCTCTCTTTTGGTCTCTTCCCTCTTTTTTTTTCTTTTCGAAGCCCCTCCTGTTCCTTCTGGTGCCTCGCTGTTGTGTTCTCCCCCCCCTCTTCCTTTTCTTCGAGTGAGTGGGTTTATATAGACCCAGCCCCTCCTAACTTCTCGACAGATGGAAGTCGGCGTGCCTTTTCATCTTCACGGCGCGCCTCAGTCGATTGCAGTAGCTCCCGGCGCGCGAGGTAGCGTCAGTAGAGTATCCCGACGTCGCTTTTGTGAGCCCATCTTGTAGGCCCACTTAGGCCCTTTTAAGACCTCTCATGGACTTATTGGCTCTCTAAATATATTAGAACCGCAGCAGGCCTTTTGTTGGTGGACCCAGGTCTTAATAGGATCATGGAGACCTTCATCAGTCATTGGACTGGGATTTAATCAACGTCGTCACCTGAACGATGACAAAACAGGACATCATTTCATCAGTATTGCCACCCGCATGGTGATAAAACCGGATATCAGCTTTAGCCTGGGAAGACTTCAGTCGGGTATATAGCCCATGGAGATGGTTCTTCTTCCGCTCTTACTTTGCAGAAGTTTTCATGATCTCCATTTGTTGGTTCTGGTTTCATTTTTATCCTTGCTCACATCTTATCTGTCATCAAGTCAACATCTGACTTAACCTGACATGTTACCTGTAGATTTTCAGACGAGGCAGTAATATAGCTCTTATTAAAGTGTGATAGGAGGTCTCATCAGTCAGGTGACTGCTATTTCATCAATGTCACCGTCTGGCTGACAACGAAACCGGACATCAGCTTGGCCGGAAAAGGCTTCAGCCGGGTAGATGGTTGACGACCTTCACCATTAATCTTTCACTGTTAGTCTAATCTTCTTTTCAATTCTGTTTCCGCCCTCACTCATTTTCAAGGTGTCAACAGTACACTGCATTGTCTCAACTTGCGTCTCACGCATCTAAAGTCTGTACAGCCTATTGTTTCAGCCAACGTCTCATTCAGTGTTAAAGACTATACAGACTTCAGCGTCTAGTTCATGAAGTCTATACATCGGACTGTTCATGCTGCGTCTTAGGCAAGTCTGTACACTGCACTGTAGCTGCATCGTTTCACCTGAAGTCTGTGCATCGTCTCAGCCACCGTCTCATTCAGCGTCTCATGCTTACAAAGTCTATACACTGGTCGGTGGAAGCAAGTCTATACATTCGACTGTTCAGCCTGTGATCAAGTCTGTACAGCCAGGGAGACCATTAAGTCTATACACTCATTCACTGTAGCTTGCACGAGGTGAAGTCTATACATTGGTATTAGTTTTCCAAGTCTGTACATCCTTCTGTTGAAATTCCAAGTCTGTACATCGGACTGGTTGAGCAAGTCTATATAGCGGTTGCATTCTCAGGTAAAGTATATACATTGGGACTTTTACATACGTTCTAAACTGAATTGAGTAAGTCTATACATTCCTCATATCTTTTACCTACGCTCAGTTCAGTAAGTCTGTACACTGGGAACTTTACTGACATTGCCTTGCCAAAGTCTACACACTGTGAACCTTCAAGTCTGTACAGACTTTACTTGTTCAAGTTTGTACATCATCCAGCTCTTTGGCAAGTCTACACATCTCAAAGTCTATACACTCGCTGTCTTCCATTATTTCATGTTTGTACAGACTTTACTTCATTCAAGTCTGTACATCGTTAAGTTGCCTTTGTACCGAAGGAAGTCTATATATTCAGATGAGCTTGAAATTGACGACCAACAGAAGTGGCGTCACTTTTGATTCAACCGCCTAGGATGAAGGCGTCTTTTACATTGTGCATACTTTGATGCCATAGCCAAGTCTATTCACTCGTAGTGTGCATAATGCAAGTATGTACAGAGTCATATGCATTCCTTCATATTCAAGTCCATACAGTCAGTGTCTGCATTGCATTGCATTCATTAGTTGTGAAGTCTACACATCAAGTCGAAGTCTGCACATTGTTGAACGCTCATCAAGTCCATACACTGGCAACCTCTTACATTGCCTAAGTCTATACGTTAGATGCTGAATGCTCTTCAGAGTATGTACAGCCGTTGCCCTCTTATGTGAAGTCTACACATTGGGGCAAGGTCTGTACACTGCATTCGCCTTCACAAGTATATACAATGCATTTCATATTCAAAGTGTGTACCAGGTTTAGACTTAGACTGATAATTTGTTCTCTCTCTGACAGGCACCCTTCGTGAAGCCTAATGAAGGCACGTGTTCCGAGAATAAGGGGAGTGCCCAGATGAAGACACATGTACTGACAGCCTGCTGGATGCTGCCATGTGGTCCGAATTCTTAGGGCAGGAAATGTGGAAGCCACACGCCCCTTATCCACCTACTGATAGTATATAATGAAGCCTTCGTCTTCAGATGGAGGCAGATCGACTGAAGAGAGGCAAAGTATATACATCCAGTCTGAGAGCAGCAGAGAGCCTTCGATCAACAGAGCGAAGAAGAAAAAGAAAGAAGAAGAATCAGGAAGAAGAAAAGAAGAGCAGAGAGTGAGAGATTAGCAGAAGAAGAAGAGAAAGAAGAGAAAGAGAGAAAGAAAGAGAGACAATGAGATTAAGAGAAGAAGAGTGAAGTCTGAAGATCTGTTTACTGGACCGTGGATCAAATCTAGGCCAGTCTGCTCTGTTGAGAGCTATATTGTGTTTTTCATTTACATCTTTCCGTTGCTGTCTTGTCTATCTTATGTTTTTATTTTAAACCTTTTATCAAGCTGTTCGTCAGCAGTGCAAGTTGTGATGCACAGCAGCGATGTGGATACCTCAGACAGGTTAAGCTGTAGTCCCCAGCGGATGGCAAGCTGTGTTGCCCAGCGGTTGTATGGCAAGCTATGATGCCCAGCTGTTCAAGTTGTGAGTCAGTAGAAGCCACACTCGGGTTGAGTGTGGGGTGGATGTAGGTCTGCTGGACCGAACCACCTAAAAACCCATTGAGCAGTGGTTTGAATTCTTTGTGTGTTTAGCGCTAGATGAATGCATAGGGTCGAGATAGGTTGATCTTCTATATGTGTTCATTTCATTGATGCGCACACTATATGCTTGACAGTGGTATTGTGTGTTTTCTTGATCTGTCTAATTGCTGCCCACATTAGATGTTTGCTAGGAGCACTCTTCATATTTGTCTACAGGTTCAGTAGATGACTGGAGTAGTTTTACTTAGTTAGTCTTAGTGCTTTTATTCCGCAGTTCTAAGCACTAGAATTTTAATTGGGCGAAAGTTCTTTAAAGGGTATTCATTCACCCCCCCTCTGAATACATAGCACCGAACCCAACACTTGGTATCAGAGCGGGTTGTTGTGCATATGATCTAACAATCCGCAGCAGATCTTGCTAGCTGTTGGTGCATTTCAGAGTGGGTCTCTTAAGATCGTATTTTATTTCACTGAATTAGTGATTTACTTTGCTCATCTATTTTAGTGCATTTCTTGTCAATCGTCCTGTGCTTTGAATCTGGTTGTAATCTGCTTCGATGGCTAATCCTCCGATATTCAGAGGTAATAATTTTGAGTCTTGGTTTGAAAAGTTTCATCAGTATGTTAAATCAACTGATCCGAATCTCTGGAAGGTAATGACTCACGGTCCATACAACCTATCAAAAGATAAATATAGATGGACTGAAAAGGATAAATTGAAAGATTCTGTCAATACTAGAGCATTAGTTTTAATGAAAGAATCAATTGACAGAGATTTAATCTCATGTACTTCTTTTTGTAGGTCTGCCAAAGAAATTCTGGAAAAACTAAAGCTCACCAGGAATCACAACAAATGCTTGATGGCTGATCGGAGAAATGACGATGATGAAACCTCATCTCAGGTAAGCTCCGAATCAGATGGATACTCTTTTGATGAATTGATAGTGATGTATGAAAATTTGTTAGAAGTATCCAAGAAATTAAAATCTGAAAACAAAAAGTTGAAAAAGAAATGTGATAAAATAAAATTGAAAGATTCTTGTGAAAACTGTCCAAATCTGAAACAATCTTATGATGCATGTATGCTAGACGTTCAGAACCTTAAGAAACAAAATGATTCTCTAGAAATTGAAAAACAAACATGCTTGGAAAAAATGTCAGAAATTGAGAATCAGCTGAATGATAAGAAAAATGAGCATCTAAAAAGCATTCAAGAACTTACTGGAGTCAATTCTGAATTGGACAAACTGAAACTTGAGAATAAAGAATTTCAAAAGAAAAATGAAAACCTTATGGCTAGAATAAATGAAATCAATGGGGAAGGTTCACATTCCTCTTCTGTTGAATCAAATTACAATATGTGCTCAGCTCTAAGAGAACGTAATGAAGATCTTTATAGTGAGAATGAATGGCTGAGTAAACAAATTATCTCACTTAAAGAGGATCACAAAAACTTGGTGGCTGAGAAAATTAGAGTGGAGGAAAGAGAAGAGGAGCTAGTTGAAAAGCTGGAGCTGATGTGTGGAAGTGGAAAATACAATGAAACAGTCATGAAGCTATCTGAAGAGAACAAAGAACTGAGGGAACAAAACAAGAAACTAATGGTTTTAAATACTGTTTTCTCACATAGGTTTCTGACTGTCGAAAAAGAAAAATCTGTTATTAAGGAAGCTCAATCACAAAGACTTGAGGAGGAAAACACTGAACTGAAAGCTGAAGTTGAAAAATTAAAGTTGTTAAATACTGGCTTATCTGAAATACTTCTCACCTTAAAGAAGGGAAAGCTCACTTGTGATGAAGAATCACAAATGTTGAACAGTCTAGAACAAGAAGTTGAGAAGTATAAAACTGCAAATAAAGTCTTAAGTGAATGTGTCAATTGCAGTGAATGGGAGATAGCTAGTTATGAGCTTCATATAGCATCTTTGGAAAATAAAATTCAGGAACTAGAAAAATCAGCATCCAATTCTGCCAAGAATGAAAGAAAAGTAAAAACTGTTGTGAAAAGGAAGGATGACAATTTAAGAAAGGGGACAAGCTGTAGTTCTGATGTTAAGGAAACTACCAGCAACCAGCTATATACTACCTTTGTGCATAGTTCTGATGTAGCTGGTACCTCAAGGCAATCCCCAAAACAAAATGAAAATCAGAAGTCACCTTCAAAATCTGTCTTTCAGTTCAAAGCTCAGAAAATTGAAAAGCAAACAAAACCTGTTGAGAATAATCAAAAATTGAAAAGAAAGAGTCAAACAAAGAAGGCAAAGAATAATTCTAGTTATACTATGAAATTTGTTAGCTCTGCTGAATCTGATGGGTCAATGCAAAATGCTCATGCTTCTTGTACTCATTCACATGCATCTGTGAATTCATCTGATAGAAACCATGCCCCTAGGAAATCTGATGCCTCTTGCTACTACTGTGGTAGGCATGGTCATTATATGGATGACTACAGTGTGATGAAAAGTGATGATATGATGCAGGATAAATCTTTTTCAAATAATCATCATCACCCCAAAAGAAACATGTTTGCTTCAAACCAACACATCATTTGTTATAATTGTAACAAACGTGGTCATAAAGCTGTTGAGTGTTAGTTTAGGCCTTCATGGGGATATAATGGTTCAAGAAGCAAGTATTTTAAATGCTTTGAATGTGGTAAGTTAGGCCACAAAGCTGCCAACTGTCGGCTGGCTGAGTATGAAAAGAAAAATTTTCATGTTAATAAAAGAAATACTCATGCTCACACACATAATTTTCATACTCATGTGCATGCACATGGGCATCATGTTTCTGCTAACATGAATAATAAAAACAAAAATTCTGTGGCTTCATGTTACTATTGTGGAAATTTTGGACATTCCATGTTTGACTGTTATCTAATGGAATTTGATGATAATGCTGCAAAAAGAATGTTTAGAATACCTGTCAGGGTAAATGCAGGACCCAAAGCTGCTTGGGTCCCTGCAGGATCAAAATGATCATAATGTTGCAGGTGTGCCTTGGGTCAAAGAATAAATAGGGGTTAACAAACCAATGCACTCAAATGGAAACCCCATGATTTAACTTTTAAGGTCAGTTCTGAACTTCGTTTTAATTTCATCATCTGAAATTATTATTCTACTTGTTTGATTTTTGATGATCTCTTCATGTCTAGCTGATCAGTCTGCATTCCAGACTCAGCTACTGAGTTTTAATTCTGCATATATGATGCACTTCTCTCTTACAGTTATTGCATTGTGTAAATAAGATGCTAGATGCACTGCACAATCATGTTTGTAGTCGATGCATACCTTGTACTAAGCTTGAATGATTCATCTAGTGCATAGAGTCGATGCATGTGTCTTGTGTTCTTGCATTGCATGCTTGTTGTTAAATGCATAACTTGCACTGATTTTAAATGGATCATTTAGTGTATATATTTGATGCATGTGTCCAATGTCTGCATTCATCATTTGAATCAAGAAAATTGTTCAATGCATCAAGACTGCTTTGCAGTGCATTGTCATGCATAACCCTGGTATATCAAATGATAAGTTACTAAAAGGCAGGGAAATCTGCCCGGAGGTTCTTACTATGTGAGAGATGGTCTTTGAGACCAGGTTCTCCGCCTAATACCATGGGTCCTGTCTTCATGTAGAGCAGTGTACTGCATATCATGAAAAACTGAAAATTGAAAAGAAATGACTCATTGCATATCATTAAATCTGAAAAATCTGAAAAAGCATATAAATGTTCATGACTTGGATGCATAAACTTGAATTGATTGCATACTTACCTCATGTATCATTGTTGCATAGTTTGCATGTAAAACAGTCTAGTGCATAGCATACTGTTGCATCTTATTGTCAGGGGGAGCTGAGAGTTCTGTTAAATTCATTGAATCCTTGCTACTTCTCACTGTCCCCATTTAATTCATTCATATTCTTTGACATCAGTTGCTTTTGGACCATAATGTCTACTGCTATCATTTCCCTAACCTTCACTGAACAACAGTATTGCCTCTGGTTTAGTGAATTGAGTTATGGTTATTACAATTGTTCATTTATAAGAATCACTCTTACAAATTGAAAGGAACCATAGGTTTAACCTTTATAAATTGAAGAGTTAAGTGTCTGCCTTCAGAATTTGAGATAAAAGAAAACTTTTATAGCTCTTAATCTTTGTCTCATGATTAAAATAGAAAAAGTTTTTTAAATACCTGAAAATGGTAAACTGGAAATGTCTAGAACATGTGAATAAGAGTATGTAATATTTTTTAAACAATCACTCTAAAAGAAATAAGGGCAGCAGTAAATAAGATCATAAAAGTAATGAGCTGAACATAGTGACAGAGCAATGGCTGAATTGCATTGAGAAACTGTGATCTCCTCCAAAGAAGCAGGAGAATTCATATGTCATGAAGTGTTTCAGACTACCTCTGTTCATAAGGTCAAATCTATAGGGGGAGTCCTCACCAGGTAACTGGGGGTACTGGCCTCTGAACAAGGTGTGCCCTTAATGTCAAAGGTGAAGATTGTTCATTGTAGGCCTTGACCTGAAGTAGATCTTGTAGTTTATGCCTAGTAACTGGGGGTACCTGCCTCTTATCAAGGTGTACACCTAATGTCAACAGCATAAATGCCACAGGTCTATTCACTTAGTTCAGGTTCTGAAAATTCAAAAGTGAAATACAAACTGCTATAACCCTTTGAAATCAAAAGTCATTGAGTGAAAATTATTTTTCTCAATACATATTCAAGTTGTCTTTCTTGATCTTCCATGTTTAATCACAAAAGGGTATTATTTCTGACTTCTCTATTAAAACCATGTGCCTCACATTCATTGCTATAAATGGAATCTAAAACTCGTTTTCAGGAGTCAGCTATTTTACTCTAGATTTATCACTGTTAAACCTGAATTTTTGTCAAAATTGTATATTGCTTATTCTTATACATTAATAGTTGTTTATAATCATGCTCCCTTTCTGAACCAATGCTTATGCTGTTGTCAAGTGACCCTCCTACCTTCTCTACCTTTGTATATCTGTCCATATTCCTTCTCAAAGGGGGAGCAATTATTTAGGGGGAGAACTAGTTCAGGGGGAGTCATACATTCAGGGGGAGAGGGAGGTGCTCTCAGGGAATTTGCATGCATACTGCCATGTTGCACTCATGTTTATACTATTTTTCTCTTTTTGATTATGTCAAAGGGGGAGAAAATCTTGGTGACTTACTATCACTTTGTTGCTATCATTAGAAAGGGGGAGAATGTTGTGCCCCTTAGGCACAAGCATGTGCTATGTTAATTTGATGATAGCAATGCTATTTTGTTTTGATGATATCAACAAAGTGAGTGCATTTCTATGCATCCTTTATCCTTGAGATCCTTGAGCATTCTGCATATGATAGCAACATGAATGATGATGAAATGATGTTTTGAATGCATTATTCTGTTTGAATAGATTGCATTAATGTGTTCTCGCATACATTGCATTTCCCCAGTTTTGCATGTCTGTATATTGCATTTGCTCATGCCTTAGAGTCTGTACATTCATGTGCACAGTTCATGCTACCAAGTCTATACATTGCTGGTGCGAGCAGTTAAGTCCATACATGGCTAAGTCTGTACATTGGATGTGTCACAGACAAAGTCTGTACAGTGAGCGTCTCATTGGTGAAGTCTGTACACTCACCAGTTGAACTTCAAAGTCCATACATTGGACTGTAGCTTGCACGAAGCTAAGCCCATACATCGCTCAAGTCTGTACAGAGTCCAGCGTCTTAATTTGCGTCTCATGCATCGTCTCTCAAGCATTCAAAGTGTGTACATTGAATAGCAAGCATTTCATGAAGTCTGTACATCCTGTGTCTCTGTTAAGCTTCAAAGTCTGCACATGGCTCACCGTCTCATGCATAGTCTTGACAGTTGTGGGTCGACGCTCCCTTCTGGTGGGTCGACGCCCCCTTTGTTTTCCAAGTCCATACATTGATCTTCATATTCAAAGTCTGAACATTGGTCAAGTCCACACATTGTGCATTCTGACTTGAAGTCTATACAACGCTGCATTGGCCAAGTCTATACACTGCATTGTTGATTGTTGGCAAAGTCTGCACATTCTGTAGTTCAATGTCTGCATGCATGAAGTCTGTACACTGCATTGTCTCAACTTGCGTCTCACGCATCTAAAGTCTGTACAGCCTATTGTTTCAGCCAACGTCTCATTCAGTGTTAAAGTCTATACAGACTTCAGCGTCTAGTTCATGAAGTCTACACATCGGACTGTTCATGCTGCGTCTTAGGCAAGTCTGTACACTGCACTGTAGCTGCATCATTTCACCTGAAATCTGTGCATCGTCTCAGCCACCGTCTCATTCAGCGTCTCACGCTTACAAAGTCTATACACTGGTCGGTGGAAGCAAGTCTATACATTCGACTGTTCAGCCTGTGATCAAGTCTGTACAGCCAGGGAGACCATTAAGTCTATACACTCATTCACTGTAGCTTGCACGAGGTGAAGTCTGTACATTGGCATTAGTTTTCCAAGTATGTACATCCTTCTGTTGAAATTCCAAGTCTATACATCGGACTAGTTGAGCAAGTCTGTACAGCGGTTGCATTCTCAGGTAAAATCTATACATTGGGTCTTTTACCTACGTTCTGAACTGAACTGAGTAAGTCTATACATTCCTCATATCTTTTACCTACGCTCAGTTCAGTAAGTCTGTACACTGGGAACTTTATTGACGTTGCCTTGCCAAAGTTTACACACTGTGAACCTTCAAGTCTGTACAGACTTTACTTGTTCAAGTCTGTACATCGTCCAGCTCTTTGGCAAGTCTACACATCTCAAAGTCTATACACTCGCTATCTTCCATTGTTTCATGTCTGTACAGACTTTACTTCATTCAAGTCTGTACATCGTTAAGTTGCCTTTGTGGCAAAGGAAGTCTATATATTCAGATGAGCTTGAAATTGACGACCAACAGAAGTGGCGTCACTTTTGATTCAACCGCCTAGGATGAAGGCGTCTTTTACATTGTGCATACTTTGATGCCATAGCCAAGTCTATTCACTCGTAGTGTGCATAATGCAAGTATGTACAGAGTCATATGCATTCCTTCATATTCAAGTCCATACAGTCAGTGTCTGCATTGCATTGCATTCATCAATTGTGAAGTATACACATCAAGTCGAAGTCTGCACATTGTTGAACGCTCATCAAGTCCATACACTGGCAACCTCTTACATTGCCTAAGTCTATACGTTGGATGTTGAATGCTCTTCAAAGTATGTACATCCGTTTCCCTCTTATGTGAAGTCTACACATTGGGGCAAAGTCTGTACACTGCATTCACCTTCACAAGTATATACAATGCATTTCATATTCAAAGTGTGTACAGGGTTTAGACTTAGATTGATAATTTGTTCTCTGTCTAACAGGCACCCTTCGTGAAGCCTAATGAAGGCACATGATCCAAGAATAAGGGGAGTGCCCAGATGAAGACACATGTACTGACAGCCTGCTGGATGCTGCCACGTGGTCCGAATTCTTAGGGCGGGAAATGTGGAAGCCACACGACCCATATCCACCTGCTGATAGTATATAATGAAGCCTTCGTCTTCAGATGGAGGCAGATCGACTGAATAGAGGCAAAGTATATACATCCAGTCTGAGAGCAGCAGAGAGCCTTCGATCCACAGAGAGAAGAAGAAAAAGAAAGAAGAAGAATCAGGAAGAAGAAAAGAAGAGCAGAGAGTGAGAGATTAGCAAAAGAAGAAGAGAAAGAAGAGAAAGAGTGAAAGAAAGAGAGACAGTGAGATCAAGAGAAGAAGAATGAAGTCTGAAGATCTGTTTACTGGATCGTGGATCAAATCCAGGCCAGTCTGCTCTGTTGAGAGCTATATTGTGTTTTTCATTTACAGCTTTCCGTTGCTATCTTGTCTATCTTCTGTTTTCATTTTAAACCTTTTATCAAGCTGTTCGTCAGTAGTGCAAGCTGTGATGCACAGCGGCGAGGTGGATACCTCAGACGGGTTAAGCTGTAGTTCCCAGCGGATGGCAAGCTGTGTTGCCCAGCGATTGTATGGCAAGCTGTGATGCCCAGCTGTTCAAGCTGTGAGTCAGCAGAAGCCACACTCGGGTTGAGTGTGGGGTGGATGTAGGTCTGCTGCACCGAACCACCTAAAAACCCATTGAGCAGTGGTTTGAATTCTTTGTGTGTTTGGCGCTAGATGAATGCATAGGGTTGAGATAGGTTGATCTTCTATATGTGTTCATTTCATTGATGCGCACACTATATGCTTGACAGTGGTATTGTGTGTTTGCTTGATCTGTCTAATTGCTGCCCACATTAGATGTTTGCTAGGAGCAGTCTTCATATTTGTCTACAGGTTCAGTAGATGACTGGAGTAGTTTTCCTTAGTTAGTCTTAGTACTTTTATTCCGCAGTTCTGAGCACTAGAATTTTAATTGGGTGAAAGTTCTTTAAAGGGTATTCATTCACCCCCCTCTGAATACATAGCACCGAACCCAACAGGAAGAGCACCCTGTATATATATACCCAAAACAAGGGTTCCGTAAACCCTTTTGGATAAGGGTTATGATTCCATCCTTTTATCATTGGGCCACGTGGCACAATCTGAACGTGTGCTGTCCACGTGTCTGAATTTTCAGTCTGAGGAATGTCTTGGATCACGTTCCCATCATAAGTATCCCTGGGTCACGTGCCAGCTTCCAATTCGAGCGCACGTGTCTGCCTTAAACCTGTTAGTAAAAACAAAAAGACATTTAGTCAAACTGCTTGTAGTCATAAGTAAACAGTCAATGTGCTTTGACTATGATAAGCTTAATGCATATGCACATACCTCATAACGTGAAATGCAATCATGCTCAGACCTATATGATGAAGTTTGCACAGACCTTGATGCATTGGTGAAAAAAACGTGCACAGACCTAAGTATTGTTGAAACCCAACCGTGCACTAACCTTATATTCAGTCACACAAGATGTGCACTGACCTGGAGATCATATAGATTTTGGGCGTTGAAACATGCACGGACCTTGTTCGCTGACAGGAGAGGGTTGCACCGACCGTATCCCTGGATGTGCACCGACCTTGACACTTGACAACTAAACCTGCACCGACCTTAGTTTGAGTAGACTGAATGTGCACCGACCTTGGTGCTCTCGCATTGACCTTATTCTCACCATATGCACAGACCTATATGCAGGTGACACAGACCTTAGCTTGCATGTAACAAATGTGCACCGATTGTGTTTATGCATAAGGCAATAACTGCACCGACCTTATTATAGCTAGCAAAGAAACGTGCACAGACTTCATGTATTGAAATGAGAAACATGCACCGACCATGTGTGTGCATTAGACGAAGTATGCACAGGCCTAATGGCATCAAATGACAACATGCACAGACTAGTCCTAGCAAGTGTGCACGGACCTTGAGTTATGCAGGATATCCAAGTGCACGGACCTTAGACATGCATAGGCTTGAATGTGCACAGACCTATACGTGCTATATGAAAGGCATGCACTGACATTATATGCAACAACCAGTAACGTGCACTGACCTTGTGCTGTGCTGGCTTAAAGGTACTCGGGCTTTGGCTGACCAATAGAAGACATATGCACAGACCTTGGTTTACACTAGCTGGAAACATGCATTGACCTTAGTATGTGCATATGACTTAATAACCTTAAAGAAATGTGTGCACACAACCTATTCGATGAAATGACTGTGCATTCCATCTGATGAGGTTCTATGCAGCGTGAAAATGCATCTATCTGGAAAAAGCATATATCATGCAAATGATTATGATGACAACATTAATGCATAAAAATCAATGCACAGCAAACAATCATCATTAGTGCACAGTGCAATGACCAGATGCATAATCAAATGCATATTTCACCATCATTCAATCTTTCATGCAAACACATGATGACTTATAGTGTTTGCTATCATCAAAACTACAGGGACACAACAATCTCCCCCTTTTTGATGATGGCAACACTATGAGTCATAAAGATAAAGTAAGATGCAGGCTCATGTCAAACTATTCTCCCCCTTTGACTTTATCAAAAAGAAAATAGTTTGATACGAGAAATATAAACATGCATGATATGATTGAATCAAAATCTCCCCCTAAGACAAATGGCACAATATGATGTTTTCTCAAGAGCTCTCCCCTTGGATGAATGAATCAAATCAGCATAAAACACAGGGGCAGTCATACACAATCAGACAAGCCAAGAAGTATGGCAGTGAGGAGTGCATTGACGAATTTTTAGACCAGAAATATGACAGTCAGAATTTGCTCAGAATTTCAGTTGAAAAAGAATGAGAGTAAGCTAGCAAGAGCTTTTCAGCAATAGACCAGACTGAAGACCCAAAGGATCAAGATATGCAAGAACATTTTCAATGAGATAGCTATGTCATAAATCCAAAAGTTGAAGATATTTCAGATTCTTCTATTATAAAGACTTATGAAATGATCTTTATTTGACAGAATGGTTTAAATATAGTGTATTCAAGGTTTGTTCATGAAAGTTTATGTACTCATATCTGAAAATAAGTTTTAATAAAAATGAACCAATTGCTCATATAACTTTCTAGTTCAACCTCCCTCCATCTTACTCAATTACTTTCAATGACTCCTTTAGGAGTTACACAAAGTAGTATTGAGATTAAACATCTGTGAATGCATCTGAATTTAACATTGCTTGCAAAAACTTTTCTGATACACCATTATTTCAAATTTTTGTTTTTGAACATCAATTTGTTTTTCAATGAGCGATTTTGGTTAATCAACACCTTTTTACATGAAGCACACCCAGTTACTCAGTATGATAACTGTATTGCTTCTCAATTAAGAGAACAGAGTTAGCATTAGAAGTATCTTTTTACGTGAGGAGACACCTTGGTTAGAGGTAGGAATCTCCAGTTACTCAATACAACCATGCCATTGCTCTGTCAGATTTTCACACAATTTTTAACCATTTTTAAGCAGAGTTAACCATAGTACTTCATGACACAGTCCTTTGGATAGGTTTCTCAGTAGCCATAGTCATTGCTCTGTCCATAATTTTCTTTAAGACAATTTCAGACAAATTAAATGTTTATGAACACAATACTTACATTATGTATATCAACCAAAGAAAATCATGGTTTCAATTTTCAGATATCAGGAAGTCTTACATGAACTTACATGAGGCAGTTACTTAGGGTTTATTAAAAGACTGATTCAGATATTTTCAAGTCATTCAAATCCAAACACACGGAATACATTAAACTTAAACCAACTCAATCTTTTAGACATTCATAATCATGTATAATAGAAGATTCCTTATTGACAAGATTTTTAGATTTATGGTCATGATATGCAGATTGAAATCTTCTCAATTTATAGATAGATCATAAGTATGTTTTCAGAAAGAGCCCGATTTATCAAGGAAGTCAGTAGCAGGAACAATCACCAGGAGTGAGTGAAGTTTTCATATAAGCACCAGAGATGGCTAAGAGTGTTTTAGTCAGATAGGAGTTCAAGGAGTACAGAGATGGCAATTTATTCAAGTATCAACTTGATCTCAGATTAGAGCAATCTCTCCTTCAGCAAATATAGGAGCAGTAGACATTAGATTCTAGAATCGTGAGGGGGATGAACTCAAATGATTTCTGAGCAACACGGAAGAATCAAAATCAGAAGCACACCAATGAAGGTGTCGACACTTCTAAAAGAACAATTAAGAAGTGCAGCAACTTAGGTCAATGATTCAGAGGGTATGAGAGTTGTTTTAGAATCAGTGAGCTGAGAGCATAACAAATGTAAGTGAGACCAACTGAAGCCAATGTTTGAGATAAATTGTTGAAAGAACAAAGATGATCATGCAGTTCAAGAATTTTTATATGCTCCCCCTAAATGCATGCACTCAAACAATCCTATTGGTGTTTTCAAAATTAATCAAGTGCAAACAACTCATGTATGCAAATGCATCTACTCCCCTTGACTAAATGCATTAGACCATGATGTATGACGTGAAGACCATGCAGGATGATAATCTTAAACAAATATGCATGAGATATCAAGAAGAGTATATGTCAGAATGAGAAGAATGACATATATGAATCATGAGTACTCGTGAGCTCCCCATGAATGCATGTATTAACTGGATTCTGAAAACAACATATGCAGAACTTTTGAAACATGAGGGAATATACTCATGAACAACTAGACTGCTCTAATATGCAATTGACCCATGGTACTAGGCGGAGGTCTATCCTCTACACATAGCTTGGGTTTCCAGATAGAAAATATCTACCCATCTCCCAACTTCCATTTGATATACCATGTGAGGTCATGCATGAAAATATAGTGCAAAATGCAGTCTTATCAGATTTTCAATGAATCATGCCAGACAAATGTGAGAACATGAGTGCATGCAGATTGGAAATGAATCCAGCATATCTTCAATGAATATGTGCAGACACATCTCAAAGTATGAGTAGATAAACTCATGTAGCTCAATGCAAATGAAAAAACATATACCGATCTTGTATGCATAACACTTTCGACTGAACAGATTTAACATGATATGCAGTTAAACCAGATTTCTAAGAACTTTAATTGAACAAATGTTAAAGGTGCAGAACATTACCTGAATGGGGTTTTACCAACTTGGGTGCCTTGGTTTATTTACCCCATTTATTTATTTTTATTCCAAGGCACACCAGCAGAGTAATTCCTTATTTTGCACCAGCAGGTACCCAAGATGTCTTGGGTCCTGACATAACAGTGGCACCTCTGAATGGTGCTTTCCACATTTTCTAAGCAAATAGATCATCTGACTTCATCATAAAATAGTTAGACATTGAATGTCCTAACTGATCACAATAATAACATGAAACAACAGAATTTAAATTCTTCCTATGCGCATTATTATAAGCATGGATTCTTTGTGCATTACCATGAACATTTCTGTTATTTGCATGGATGTTTTATTTTCCATAACCTGCCGACCAGCATTTAGAAGTTCGGTGCCTAGGTTTTCCACATTCAAAACATCCAAAATATTTTTCCTTAGACACAAATTTGTTTCTGCCAAAATCAATTTTGTTTACAAGGAATTTAACAAATTTAGAATTAAGTTTCTTTCCCTGAATATGCCAACAGTCCTGGACTGTGTGGCCAAACTTCCTACATTCAAAATAGGAGGAGAAATTTCTTCTCTTAATCACTGACCAGCACTCATTAGCCAGATGGCCTGGCTTCCAACAGTTGGAACACATAGAAGCTTTTCCTTTGGAAGCAAATTTATCTTTACCAAAGGCGTTCTGTTTAGCAGGGAATCTATCGTGTTTATAATGAGCTTTTCCCTGGGCATACCAGCAATGGGCAGCAATGTGGCCCATCTTGCCACAATGAAAACAAGAAATTTTCTTATTCTGAAATGCATGATTTTTAGGATAAGTTTTCCTAGCATGCATTTTACTGGCATTTAAATCATCCTTTTTCATCAATTTACAGTCATTCATCAAATGGCCGAGCCTACCACAGTAATGGCATGAATTTTTCTTCTTGTGTGCATGAATATGTGTGTTGGTGTTGTGGACAGCATGCACATTTTTAACAAGAGTGTTTGTAGGCTTGTTCTGCAAATTTCCATTTCCTTTAGCTTTTTCAGTAGGTTTCTGACTTTTTTGAATAGTAGCTAGATTTGGATTTTTCTGTGCAGTGAACTGAAAAACCAATGGAGTTTTGATGCTGGTTTGTTCTAAGCTACTTACAAATGATGTATGAATTTTGTTTCCAAAGCTCTTCTTATTTACTGGATTATACCCCAGCCCCTCTTTCTGAAATTTTACTTTCATCCCCAATAGCTTATCCAAATTATCTTGACCTTCAACAAATCTAGATAAAGAATTCTTTAGGTCCTTAATCTCATTTTCCAGGGATGGAATATGTAATTCATAACCAGCAATTTCTTGTTCACTGTAATTCACACACTCATTTAGCACTTTGTTTGTAGTTTTATAGTTCTCAACTTCTTGTTCCAGATTGTGCAGTCTTTCAGACTCTCTTATACAGATTGATTTTGCCTTTTCTATGGTCAAGAGTTTTTCAGAAATAGCAGAGTTGAGATGTTTGACTCTCTCATTTTCTAATTTTAATTGTTCAATCTGTTCACTATTGTTATCAGATTTGGAATTCAACTCTTCACTCAGCCTTTCCTCTCTTTGTTCAATTTCTAATTTTTCATCCAACAAATTTTTGTTCTCTTCCCTCAAGGATGCAATTAACTTTTGATGCAATTCTAAATCATTGTGAAGGCTTTCATTCATTCCTTCAGAAATTCACATTTATTACAAACTGATTTACCAGAATACTTTGATTCAGCTTGGAATTTTTTTTTTTTAGTATCATCAAGACTTTTTTGAAGTTCTGCATTTACACTTTTAACAGCTTCAAGTTTTTCATGAATCAAGTCATTTTCCTTCATATAATTCTCTAGTTTCTTTTCTGCCTGTACAATTTGATTTCTCAGATCATTATTTTCAGATTTCAATTGTTCTAGTTCTGAATTAACACAATCAAGATCTTTCATCAATTCTTTCTTATAAACTATATTATTGACATGAACCTGATCATCATTGGTTAAGCTAAGTTTTTCTTTTAGTTCAGAGACTTCACATGCAGTTCTTGATTTTCTCTTTTGAATAAACTAATTTGTTTCTTAAGTATTTGGACATCAGACAAGCATGTATCATGGGACTATTTCAGTTTTAAGTAATTTTCACATGAGGACTCTGAACTATTCAGATCAATTTTCTTTTTCAATTTTTTGTATTGTTTTCTTAACATCTCATGTGACTCTAATAGCTCATCATATGCATCCTGCTAATCATCTAAATTATAATTCTCGAAAGGGTTTACCTGATCATCATTCTCTTCTTCATTTTGGCTGCTACTTTGATTACCTTTCTCTGCCATTAGAGATTTGCCTTCATTTCCTTTATCGGCAGTCTTCAATCTATCCAATATCTCTCTTGTTGATCTACAATCATAAAAATAAGAATGGAATGCCCTGTTAGTCACGGCCTTCATCATAGCCAAAGCTTTCTAGTTTTCAGCACACAAAGATCTATGATTATCAGTCCATTTAGACTTGTTCTTTGGTAATCTGTGTGGACCATGTGACACTAGCTTCCACAGATCTGGATAAACAGACTTAACAAACATATGCAAGTTATTAAACTACAAATTAAAATCAGTACCATTAAAAATTGGTGGATGACCCATAAGAAGTATTTAGGAACAATCAGCCAAAAACAAGGAGCAACAAATGGAATTAGCACGAGGGAGCACCAAGGATCACTGCAGATCGTTGGATCTGTAGAACCAGTAACCCGCTCTAATACCAATTGTTAGGGTGCATGGCATGGATTCAGAGGGGGGGGGTGAATGAATCCCCATTAAAAAACTATTGCGGAATTAAAATCTAGGTTAGCCTGAACAAATTAAATGCTCTCCAGAGACAGGAAGATGATAATCAAATAGTAGATGCAGTGTTAATAGCTCATACTAAACCGTAACTCTGCTAGACACAATATCGAATGCCAAGCGAGCATACAAACTGACATATCGTAGAACACACTAGCAGACCTTTAAGTTTCGAATAGCACGCAATCTCCGCAGACAAGAACTATGCAAAAATAGGCTCACTTAGCAACACATATACTTCTCAAAGGTACTTCAGATAGAAACATGAGTGCTCAGACGACCTGTGAAGGAGGTAGAAGACAAGGGGCAAACGCACAAGGCAAACCATGGCACAGTAGATTTTTAGGTGGTTCAGCCTGCAACCCACAGACCTACAACCACCTCTCACTCCAAACCGGTGTGAGGCTTCCCTTGCCAAAGCAAGAAGCAGACTCAGTCTGCAACAACCGCTGCCTTACAGCTTGACCCAAAGGAACACTCTCCTCTCTTCATCCAACCCGGAGGGGAACCACTAGTGACACCCCGTCACTAGCAACTGGAGACACAGTCTCCCTTGTTCCAAACCGAAGGGGAACTCGTGAGTGACACCCATCCACTCAAAACCAGAGACCCAAGTCTCTCTTGCTCTGAAACCCAGAGGTAAACCACAAGTGACACCCTGTCACTTGCAAAATGGAGGACCAATCCTCCCTTCCTTCAAACTGGAGGGAAACCCACAAGTAGCACACCACTACTCACAATCGGAGACTACGTCTCCCTTCTCCTAAGTCCACAGGAGGAACCCCGACCTCAAGCAAGAGGATTGGAAAACACTAATAGAGAATGGGAAGAACAAATGAAAAATAAAAATAGAAACAAAAGGAAAAACAATTGTAGCTCCGAAGAGCAATTCCAACATAAGAATTCATGGAAAGCTTCCTCTTCTCTTCTTCTCAGCCTCTGGCTCTCTCTTTACTTCTCACCTCTCTCTCTCTCTTCACTTCACAGCTCTCTCGCTCTCTCTTCACTTCTTGTTCTTCTCAGCTATCTCTTCTTTTCTCTCTTGGCTTTCTTCTCTGGTGGCTGCTCTCTCTCTTCCTTTCTTGCGCCTCACCCTTCTTCTCTTCTGGGTGCTCTTCTTTCCTTCTGGTGGCCTCACCTTCGGAGAGGAAGAACACCCTGTATATATATACCCAAAACAGGGGCTCTGCAAACCCTTTTGGATAAGGGTTATGATTCCATCCTTTTATCATTGGGCCACATGGCAGAATTTGAACGTGTGCAGTCCACATGTCTGAATTTCCACTTTAAGGAATGTCTTGGATCACGTGCCCATCATAAGTATACGTGGGTCACGTGGCAGCTTCCAGTTCTAGCTCATGTGTCTGCCTTAAACCAGTTAGTATAAACAAAAAGGCATTTAGTTAAACACCTTGTAGTCATAAGTAAACAGTCAATGTGCTTTGGCTATGATAAGCTTAATGCATATGCACAGACCTCATAATGTGAAATGCAATCATGCTCAGACCTATATGATGAAGTTCGCACAGACCTTGATGCATTGGGGAAAAAAAACGTGCACAGACCTAAGTATTGTTGAAACCCAACCGTGCACTAACCTTATATTCAGTCACAGAAGATGTGCACCGACCTAGAGATCATATAGATTTTTTGCGTTGAAACATGCACGGACCTTGTTTACTGACTGGAGAGGGTTGCACCGATCGTATCCCTGGATGTGCACCGACCTTGACACTTGACAACTAAACTTGCACCGACCTCAGTTTGAGTAGACTGAATGTGCACCGACCTTGGTACTCTAGCATTGACCTTATTCTTACCATATGCACAGACCTATATGCAGGTGACACAGACCTTAGCTTGCATGTAACAAATGTGCACTGACCTATGTTTTTGCATAAGGCAATAACTGCACCGACCTTATTATAGCTAGCAAAGAAACGTGCACAAACTTCATGTATTGAAATCGGAAACATGCACCGACCATGTGTGTGCATTAGACGAAGTATGCACAGACCTAATGGCATCAAATGACAACGTGCACAGACTAGTCCTAGCAAGTGTGCACGAACCTTGAGTTATGTAGGATATCCAAGTGCACGAACCTTAGACATGCATAGGCTTGAATGTGCACAAACCTATACGTGCTATATGTAAGGCATGCACTGACATTATATGCAACAACCAGTAATGTGCACCGACCTTGTGCTGTGCTGGCTTAAAGGTGCTCAGGCTTTGGCTGACCAATAGAAGGCATATGCACAGACCTTGGTTTGCACTAGCTGGAAACATGCATTGACCTTAGTATGTGCATATGACTTAACAACCTGAAATAAATGTGTGCACACAACCTGTTCGATGAAATGACCGTGCATTCAATCTGATGAGGTTCTATGCAATATGAAAATGCATCTATCTGGAAAAAGTATATATCATGCAAATGATTGTGATGACAACATTAATGCGCAAAAATCAATGCACTGCAAACAATCCTCATTAGTGCACAGTGCAATGACCAGATGCATAATAAAATGCATATTTCACCATCATTCAATCTTTCATGTAAACACATGATGACTTATAGTGTTTGCTATCATCAAAACCACAGGGACACAACAGTTTGTTAGGTCGGTGCACACATTCTGTCTAGTTTAGAAGGTCGATGCACATGTGGAAGACTTGCACCAGAAGGTCGGTGCACATGTAGAAGCCTTGCACTAGAAGGTTGGTGCACATGTGAATGTCTTGCACTAGAAGGTCGGTGCATGTGTAGAAGGCTTGCAGCATAGGCCGATGCATGTCTTGGGAAGGTCGATGTTAATGAGCTAGCAACTGCAACAAAGGTCGATGCTAATAAGCTAGCGACTGCAGCAAGGTCGATGGTAGTGAGCTAGTGACTGCAGTGTAGGTCGATGCTAGTAAGCTAGCACCTACAGCATAGGTCAATGCATGCTATAGAAAGGTCGATGCTAGTATGTTATCACTCTTAAGGTCGATGTACCATGTGCATTCACTATAAAGACAGGTCGATGCACCTTCATTATAGAGTCAGTATCTCTGGCACATAAGGTCTACTTGTATCATACTAAGGTCGATGTTCCTGTTCTGACCTACTGCATATGTTAGTCATACAGTCTGATATATCTCTTTTATGCATCGATGCTCTTGAAGAATCTTGCGCAGACCTTTAGAGAAATTACCAAAACTCATGAAGCATATGGAACTGCATTTGCTAACAAATCATTAAATGCTTCATGAATCTCATAAATCTTTGATTTTGATTTTGACAAAAAGGAAGAACCAACCCAGATCCATGATCGAACACATGGGTGGCATAAAGGCAGTCTGCATCAATCTCACGTGGAACTTAAAGTGAATCGGAATAAAGGCATGTGATCCAAGGCGGGAAGCTGAACCACTATTATGCCACGTGGATCGTCTAAATCCTCTACTCTTGACACGTGGTCCCCCGAAGTGCGAGTTCTAGATAAATCTATTGACCGGGAGTGTGTCTTCCACGCGCTCAAAATTCAAAAAGCTCAGGGGACCACATAACTCAGCCTGCGCCTATAAAAAGGGGGAATCTCTCAATCGATAGACATGGAAAAAGGAGGAACGAGAGGAGAGAAGTAGATCAGAAGAGTAGAAGAGAGCTGGAAGAGATAGAGTTCAAGTGAGAAAATTCAGAGAGTTGATCAAGAGAGAAAGAACTTGTTGCTAGGAGTGAAAAGAAAACAGAGTGTCATAAGTTTGAGAAGTTCGTCTGAGTGAGAAGTGAGATTTAGAGGAAGAGTTGCCATCTTGACTCCTGGATCAGATCCTGTAGTGCCCTAGAATTTATGTAATAATTTCTGAGTTATATATAGAACTTTCTGGAATTTATAAGGGCTAAATAGACTAATAAAAGGATTATTGGATTAATAAGTCATTACAAGGCCCAAATATGTTAAAATAATTAACCTACCCTATTTAAATAAAATCCAAAAGGGTTTAAGAACCAAGCCCATTAAGTTTGGCCCATATTCTAGAAGGTTATTTAGCCTATTTACGTATTTTAAGGATAAATACCATTTTTATGGATAATAATATTGATAATTAACAAAAGAGTTTGATTGATGTTGAACTCTGTGCACGTTGGATGTAGCAAACTATCGTGCGACCGCCACAGCTATGTAACGCACCAGTCTTGATGCGTTACATTCTGTCAGTTCCGTGAAAGTAAGAACGAGCAAAAAGATTAGAACTTTAGGATCTTATCTACAAGAGATCGACTTGGAAGAGTTTATAACATTACTAAAGACTCTTAGGGATTAGGTTCTGGCAAATTAAGGACTCTAGAATCGATCTAATCTTCAAAACCCTATAAATAGGACCTAGTTTTGAACTGAGTGACCTTTACTTTTGGCTCGTGAAGAATCAAGGTAAGGAGATAGAATTTCAGGTAAGTTCTTTAAAAGATTTTGTTTAGTATAGTTTACACTAATAGTTCTCCAAATTTCGTGCTAGGAGATCGAGCAACCAAGGAGATTGAAGCTTCCAAAGTTGCTGGATCGACCATAATTACCCAGGAATCTGAACGAAAGTCCTCAGAAGATCAAGAGATTAGGATGTCTAAACGAGGTAATTAGAATTCAATCCTTAAGAACTTTTTATTCACCTTAGTTTCATCTTCGTACCCTCAAAATTTCACATCCTTAGGTCAAGAGGCTGAGGAGCTAGAGCAGCGCGAAGTTGCTGGAAACTCACTGAAAAGGGAGAACTAGGACACGTCTTTCAGACTCAAATTAGAAGTTTAAAGCTCAGATAAAAGAGTAGGTTATCTCATGATTGTCAAAAACATCTTGTTACGGATAAAATCCCTCTGATTGTACTTGATTTCATGCATTATAGACTATGAATTCCATGTTTTAGTGGGTTCATGCATACATACATATTCTTAGCCCTAATCAAAGATCAAAGATATTATCTTGTCAATTCACTGCAACCTACGCATCTAGATGACCTTTACTTTGTTTTGTCATGATTGGGGTAGTTAAATCTTTTCAAAACATGACATGATTTCAAATCACAGTCTTTTAATTTCTTTATATTGTTAGCAGGGACTCTGACGCATCAAGGTAAGACCGTCACAGTGATGTAACAGCCTTACGATAAGTCGTCACACCCTCTACTGCATCTTAATTATTATGTTGTCTCTGACGCATCTTAACAGGAGCGTTACATTAGTGTAACGGCCTCACGATAAACCGTCACAGTTACTGTGACGCACCCATTCTAGACCGTCAGGATAATTGTAGACAGAATAGGAAACTAGTTAATTTAACTTATAAATAAGCCTAGTTATCTAAGTTTTGACCTAATTTCATGTCTTTAAGATTATTGACTGATTCATGATAGAAATTTCATAATTAAGGTATCATAAGTTATTATAAGTATTGCTAATTTCATGTGCCAAAAATTCTATAGTTTTGTATCTAAATCATGATTTTCCAAAGATGTATTGACGGAGTTTTATCATGATTTCCTATTGTTACACATCCTCTCTATCAATAGAGTCATTTCTTTAAGTACATGGCACATATTCCGGTATGTTGTCCATTAGTTCACTTTGCACTATAGGAACATTATTATTGGACATGAGGACCTCTCTATTGGATATTCCTTCCAATGGATTAGGAAATCTTGTTTCAAGGCCTCCGTAATTCTCCGCGAGCCTGGGATTCCCACTAGGACGCCGAGTTGGTTGTACCAGTAAAACCCATTTGATTAGATTACATTATCGTTGTTTTTGGTTATCAGTAGTGTAACAGATCTATATTGGACTGTCAGGCACATGTAACGGCCCAATATACGACCGTCACATCCAACTGAGTCCGATTTCTTGGTTCTGGATTCAGACTAATGTAACGACCCAATACTGGAGCGTCACATCATGTAACGGCCCAGTACACGACCGTCACAATACTTGAGTATTTTAACCAAGGTTTGACCAAGGATTGATATTCCAAGGTTTCTAGATGGACTCTTGATGATCTAGAACTTATCATATTGATCAAGAAACCTAATATAATGAATGGAAGATAAAGAACGTACCGTTATGCTGCCGATTTATTTCCCTAAGCATAACATAGTCTAAGTCATTCTTGATTTCTCATGATTCTTATTAAAGCATTCATTCATTGAATTATTGTTATCAAGAGCTTGTTGGAATTGTACATTCTTGGCCATACTTTATTGTTACATGCGTGGAAAAATCTTGATTTATACTTGAAGATGCGATTGAGCACTGATTGTGTTCAAGGGCTCTATGCTAGTCCCCTCGACTGATTGTCGGAAACATACTATTATAAACCATGGGGTATGATGCTACTGGCGTCGCATTACGCTGGGAGTACTTTCTTTATAAATAAGTAAAAATTCACAACACAATACATCATGATTGATACTTGACTTTCTTGATATTCCACAGAAATTCACGAAGTACTTGCTCATAAGCGAAAGATACTGGAGTGAGGATTATGTGTCTTGCTAGTACATTCTCGTTACATTCTTGTTCATGAAAGGCCATATCATGTTCTTATAACATTCTTGCTAGTTCATACATGCTCTCATTTTATCTTACATACTTTGGTTTAATCGCATGATTAATCGTATTCGCATGATTTTACCTTATTCCTTTAGAGCTAAAATATTAATTACTTTAATGATGCCTTCATGTTGATGCGAAGATACCTACTGGGCAAGTGTGCTCATGACCTATTTCCATTCTTTTTCAGGAAATGGAAGTGAGTCGGGTTCGGATTCGAAATGTTCAAGTAGCAGATCCGAGAGTGAATAAAGAATGAGCGAAGACTTAGGAAGTTTACATTGTTTAGATCGAGTCTATGTAATTTCTTATTTCTTGAGTCTAGCATGATGGAAGTTGAATTAGTGGTTGTATTCGAATAGTGGATTGGATTATTAATGAAAGTTGAAGTTGAGTAAATATTGTGCGATTACATTCTTATGTGTGATTGCCTTGCGCTCTGATCGTTCTTTCTTGCAAGAGACTTACCATGCCGGCTGTTTGCGTTCCTCGAGTGAGTCTTCCGCTATAATAAAGGCTCGGGACATGACAGTTAAGTTGGTATCAGAGCCTAAGTCTCAGGACTTAGGAAGAAGAGTCATGTCATAGGATAAGTCCAAGGTTTAAGGACCCCTACCTATGAACTAAGGGAGAAATTTCTACACCCATGTGAGAATTAGGTAGAGCCCGGGATAAGATAGTTAATTAGCTTTAAGATTAATTTTCTTCCAATTCCACGAGAAATAACAAGTTGTTGTATTTATCTCAGGTACCTCAATGGCTCATCGCGTAGATTGGCTTATAGATCATGATGCTGATATTAACTGCCGAAATAGTGTTGTGATCCCTCTATGTTGATGATGTTGACACTTGCTTTATTTCATTGGCAACACCATTGTTTTGATTGATTGGCAACTATTTTTGATTTGATGAAATTGCTCTATCAGATTGACTATGTGTTCTTTGCATTTAATACACTGCTGTCTGCATTTCTTACTCTCATGAGTCTATACACTGGAAACTCTCATGTCGATTGAGTCTACACATTCATCACTTACCTTTCGCTCAAGATGAAGTCCACACACTGCATCTCAATTGAATTGGTTAAGGGTGTACAGCGTCAACGCATCATGTTACAGCGTCAACACACTTCATTGGATGTGTGTACAGCGTCAACTCGCTAAGTGTGTACAGCGTCAACGCATGAAGTCTGGACATCAATCTTAATATTCTAAGTCTGTACAGCCGTTGGCCTTCGCTGCTATCGGTTCGGGACGTGACAATTTTGGTATCAGAGCCTCCTTGCCTGAGTCCCTTGGATTTTGTCCAAGTGTAGTCTCCTTGCCTGAGTCCCTTGGATTTTGTCCAAGAGTGTAGGTTTTCCTAAGTTCTAGGTTTTGCCTTACATCCCAATGACCCCGTATATCAAAAGGTGTTGTCCGAACGTTAGCCTATCGGGAAGCTCGCACGCTTGCGCGAGTGGTCTTCGGACCGATTACCTCTGCCAGGTACCGAGTTTTGGTCATGTCTAGGTGCATAGGATCCCTAACCTTGTTAAAGTCTAAGAACCCGACCTAGTGAGATTGGGTAGAAACTGGGGTTAAGTAGTTAAATATATGCAAGATTGCGTTGTGTTACACGTAAGGGTAATGAAAGGTTAACCATATAACTATCTTGCAGATTTTTTAAGCCAATTCTTAAAATGAAACCGAGTGGTTCCACGGGTAAGCTAAGTTGCAGTTCCGCTAAAGGCTGGCGAGTCCGTCGTAAGGAAACCCGACGTAATAAGAAGAAGGAGCGTAGTCTTACGCCAAAGGAATGTTTTTACTGTCACAAGCTTGGTCATCTCACGAAGGAGTGCTGGCGAAAGAGCGGAGCGTGCCTGCATTACAGAAATCAGGATCATAGAATAGCTAATTGCCCTAAGTTACTTCCACAAGCAAAACTACAAGAGAAAAATCGGAACCCATTTCTACCAAATGAAGAATTATATATGGTATCGTTCTCTTTATCCCTAGCTATAGCTAAATTCTTTCGTCATTAGTTGTATAATTAACATGATATTTTGATAGATAGTGTAATTAACATGTTATTTTGATAGATAAGATCATCTTAGTTTAAACATTCACATAATTAGTAATAACCGGTGAATTTGGGGAACAAATTCATTTAAGTGGGGGAGGGTGTAACACCCCGATTTTTTTAAAATCTGAAATTTAATTGAAATAGTGAATTTTTAATTTAGATAAATGAATTTCAGAAATTAATATTATATTCCTCAGTGAATAGTGCTAGTGTAATTTTGACTTTCTCACAAAAATCTAGAAAAATAGTAAATTGATAGAGAATGATTTCTGAAACAACTTTGCTTTCTTGAGTTTTATCAGTAAAAATCTATAATTAGATCTATTTATTGTTTAAGTGAGTTTCATTAAATAATATTTTATTCCTTGGAATAGTACCATCGAAAATTCTTATACTTGATAAAAATCCAAAAAAATGATAAACATGTTAAGGTCGATGTAGTTAACAACTTTGCCTTCTGGGCTTGACCCATTAAAAATCCGTGGTTAGATCTATTTAGTGTTTAAGCCCAAAAGTGCACACTTTTTAACCCTTACCTAACCTTGTTTTAAAATGCGAAATTAGGGCTTAATACCCAACCAAATTAGCCCAAACTGGAGGCAAATGGACGGTCTTGATTAGAGGATCAAAAGCCCTCTATCTATTTCTCGAAACCCTAACCCTAGAAGGCGCAGCTGGCCGAGTTTGATTAAGTCAACCTTTTCGGCGCCGTTTTTAACACGTCTCTTGCCCGGTCGAATTCTCCCAGCTCAGAACTCTCCAAAAGATGTGTGACCTATAGATAGAAAGCCCTTCGAGTCTAGTTTCTTTTGGTGACTGTGGTGTCGGCAGAAGAGTCAGATCTGGGGAGATATCCGGCGATTACTGAAGGTGTGTCGGCAGGCCGTCGTCTACCTTCTTCCTTCCTTGTTTCTTTGATTGAGGTAGGAATTCTCAACCAAAATTTGATCATGAATACATCGTCTTGTCCCTCTTGACGAGATATATCCATTGGGAGTGAAAGCCCCAATTTTATCAGGTATCTAGGGAGCTATCGTGGTTTTTGTGAAGGTTATCAAGTTCGTTCTTCATATCTAGCACCTTATTTCAATCTACAATTGAGGTAGGTTCTCTCGGGCTCAAACAACATATGATATATAGAAATGTTCAGCATCATGTCCTCTTTCTTTTGGTATATGAATCCCTAAATTCCATTCAGCATGTCTAGAGAATTTCTGTTCGTAGTAACAGCATGATTAGACCTAGTTTTGATATGTTCTTCCGAATTGATTTCTGATTTCGAAGTATTAATCCTGATCCACATAAACCATATCATATATGGTTGGATCCAGCATCGAAGTAGCTTTCTTTTGGTGCAAGAAGCCCCAAATTGCGTTCTGTATATTGAGAGAATTTTACGTTTTAGTCACATCATGTCATAATTAGGGTTTCCCATGTTCTTACCTTAATAAATCTCGATTTTAGTGAGATATTATGAAATTGGCCTTACTATTAGATAGTATTCTCTATTAGCTTTCCAAAAGTACCAAAAGCCCCTTATTTGGAGCTCATTTCCATGATTTATTAGCATTTTAGTGCAACCCTAGCAAACCCCTTAGCTTCCCGGCGTTCATCGGACGCGGAAGGGATGACCGGAGACGACCAGAGATGGACGGTCGCACGATAGACCGCACAACTCAAGCCCAGACATGACACTGGCTTAGTCAGTAGTTAAACGGTTCCAAACTGACCACACAACTGGTTGGACGGTTCCAAACTGACCACATAACCAGATAAACGGTCCGTAGGTGACCACATAACCTCCTGGAGGATAAACGGCCAGAAAGTGACCACATATCCCTGTGACCCTGGGATGGGCGGTTATCTGAGAGCCGCCCAACCCATGGGCGGTCATCGGGGAACCACCCAACTACTTGGGCGGCCAGCCCAGGGCCGCCCAACTCCCAGACCCTCATTTGAGCCCCGTTTCAGCCCCTGTTAAGCCCGATAGTTATACGGTCCATCCAGAACCGTTTATCCCCGCAGAGAGTGACTTAATACATGTTCTAATTGATTCATTTTCATGTCATTAATGGTAATTAGTAAAATAGAAACCCACATAATTAGTGATTAATTATGCAACTAAATTTCTGTTAATTCCCTGTTATTCCTGCCTACGCGACTTACGCGATCTTGTTCACTAGCTTATCACCTTGAATCATTCTTTTTGGCATCTTAACTTAATGTTTAACTTAATCCTTGTTAATTTGGCTTGGAATTAGGATTAATATGGTCATTAGCTTACTATTTAGTTGCTGTACTGCAGTAGAACAGCGTGTTTAACTTTCTGACTTTTTAGCAAGTCGTTGGCCGATTAGCGTGCTAGTATGGGTTTTACCCCCGGAAACTCTATCCGGCGGTCTTACCATCATCTTGAACTTTGTTATACCCCTGTTAAGAACCTGTTTAACCTCCAGTATACATCGTTTTATGTGTTTAAACTGCTGGTTTAAGGTTTGGATCAAATCGGACGATAAGAGGTATGCGCGGTTAGTAGTTGACCGCATATCCTCTTCGGCGGCCCGATTATGACCGCATATCCTTATACGGCCCAGTAAGGACCGTATATCTTGTTCTTGGGCCTTAATGTCTTCTAGACATGAGCGGCCCAGATTGCACCGTTCATACCTTAGAGCGGCCCACTGTCAGTCGTTCTTTCTTGACCTCGCGGGCTGAGTTTCAGTCCAATTCATGTATGTACGGCCCTGTGTTAACCGTATATACCCTTGAGCGGCTCTCTTATGACCGCACATCTCTTGGAGATGAGTTTGACCGTGTTTTGTACTCTTGAATCCAAGGACAAGATTAGTCCTTTAATCTGAACTTATGACAGTAATTCCTCTGATTATATTGGCCATTAAAAATTGACGGAATGTCTAGACGGAGTGGGCTTTGGATCCACTAAATCATTGCCAACGCACCAGGGGCCCGGTCTGGTCCTGGGGAGAGCGCCTGAAAAATTACTGAGCCCATGGGATGCTAATGACATGGTGAGGCATTGCACCGAAATACTTGTTTGATTATGCGTCTATGACTATGACAAAAATATCTTGTTACTTGTTACTTGATCGTGATTAAATTGATATTACTTGCTGGTTGGCCAATTCTTTATTACTATCTCCTGTTGTAAATTCTTGTACTTGTTATCTCGTTAAATCTTGGCATCTTATATTTCTTGACCTTGCAAGATCTTGTTATTTCGTTGTTTCATTATATCGTTATCGTCATTTATTTCTTTCTTAGTATTGCATACGAAAATGTAATTTACTTGTTAATCACTTAAACTATGCCTGATGATAGAGTATAATTCCTACTGAGCTTTTGCTCACCCCTACTTCCAACCCTTTTCAGGTTATGCGAGTATCGATACGTTGCAATTGGGAAACGGATCAGTGTGATCGAGTGGAACCTGGAACCTAGAGTTGGAGTCTGCTCTTTCATTTTCTTGAGTCTAGCTGGTCTAGTTATTTCTTTTTGTTATTTATTTTGAATCTTTTATTGTAAGAGTGTGTCAAATTATACTTTTAATATTAATAAGAGCTTGTATTTTCAATAGGTGTGTCTGGCCTCTTTGTATTTTATTGTGATTATTTATCTTCCGCTCTTGTTATCGTGACTTGTCTCTTGCCACGTTCCGAGCATCGCTTCCCGCTGCTATCGGTTCGGGACGTGACATATAGAAGCTAGGCAAACCATAAAACAATCACACAGTAGACAAATGCTTTTTGGTGGTTTGGTCCTCTAGACCTACATCCACCCCACACTCAACCCGAGTGTGGCTTACTGCTGACTCACAGCTTGAATCGCTGGGCCTCACAGCTTGCCTACAATCCGCTGAGCCTCACAGCTTGCTATCCGAGATATCCACCTCGCCTGCTGAGCCTCACAACTTGCTGTCCAGAGAAATCCTCCTCTGCAAAACCCGCTGGGCAATACAGCTTAGCCGTCCAGTGGAGTCCACCACTGCAAGTGCGGCCACATAGCTTGAACACCATAGTTTCAAAAAATAAAACAAAAGACAAACGAAAGACAAAAAGAATCCCTGCAGGGAATATAGCTCAAACAATTGAGCAAACCTCAGATCTGGTTTTGAACCAAAGATCTGAGGAATAAAACTCTCAACTCTCTTTCTTTTCTCTCTTTTCTCTTCTCTCTTCTGCTGGATTGAAGGGCTCTCTGCTCTCTGCTTTTTCTTCAAGGCTTCTACATTCGATTTTCTCTTCATTTGTGGACGAAGGTTTCCTTTTATAAGCAGTCACAGTAGGAGCAGCACTGGGCGCGTGTGTTCCACATTTCCCGCCCAAGTGTTTTGGCCACGTGTCATCCTGTCAGCCCTTCCAGCCTCGGATCACGTGTCCCTTCATTAAGCTTCACGAACAGAGCCTGTCAGACAGAGAATTATCAGTTTAATGTCGACATATTGTATAGACTTCGTTCGATGCATCAAGCAATGTGTAGACTTGATAATGCGAAGATAGTGTATAGACTTTGCAGTGTGTGCAGTGATGCACAAGATGAAGTATGCACAATGGCTATATGGACTTGGCGTTCTGAACAATGTACATACTTGCTGTGAAGCCCAATGCCCAAATGCAGTGTATGGACTTAGCGTGAATGCAATGCAAACACAAGAGTGTATAGACTTGATGAATGCGATGCAGACACACAGAATGTGTAGACTTGATGAACAATGCATTCTAGGCAAACCCGGTACAGACTTGAATGATGAAGCACACGATGCAATGTGAAGACTTTGAAGAACATATGATGTACAGACTTCGAATCAAAAGTTGCACGATGTACAGACATATTCGATGTACATACTTTCTATATGCTCAAGACTATGCACAACGAATGTGTATACTTGCTGTAAGGGATGTGCAGACTTGATAAATGAACCAATGTATAGACTTAGACAGTCTTGCTAACATGCATGAACAAAAGGCATTGTATATACTTGGCCAATGCAATGATGTATAGACTTGCACAGTTCCAGCTACAGTGCAGTGTATGGACATGAAGAATGATGCATGTAACGGATGTGTAGACTTTGCAATGTTCAACTCAGACGGAAGATGAGACGATGAAGTCTGTACAGACTTTAACAGTGAGACACTGGATGCTGTACATACTTGAAGACAATGCATGCTTCAATGTGAAGACTTCGCCTATGCATAAGACGTTAATTGAGATGGTCTAGTGTATATACTTATGTTGTGCTGCAAGATGGCAGTGTACACACTTGGTGTCCACTTGAGACGCTCAGTGAGACGGTGAGCAATGTACAGACTTGCTGAAGTGAGAGCATGAACAGTCTGCAAATAGTGCAATGTATAGACTTTACATATGCACTGGCTGTACAGACTTGCCAATGTACAGACTTCATGAACAATGCATGATTGTACTGGACGATGTATAGACTTAGCTTATGCAGGCCAGTCCGATGTATAGACTTTGGCTAGACAAGCTACAGGGCCGATGTATAGACTTTGCAAATGTTCTGACTTGAATGCTCGACCAGTGTACAGACTTGCCACCGACCAAAGTATAGACTTGAAAAGCTTGAACACAGCGATGTGCAGACTTTGTGATGTATAGACTTATGAATGCAACGTAGGTAAAGGTCCCAATGTATAGACTTCCAATATGAATGCAACCGCTATACAGACTTGCTCAACCAGTCCGATGTACATACTTGGAATTTCAACAGAAGGATGTACAGACTTGGGAATGATGCATGACGCTGTACAGACTTCATGTAATGCATGCAGACGCTGACTGAGACGGTGCACAATGTCTAGACTTGTAAGACGCTAAATGACATAGTCCAATGTATAGACTTTACTTTGTGCATGCAAGACAAGGCTGATGCAATGTATAGACTTGCGAAGCTGGGGGGTCAACCCACTTAAGTGCACTGATGTAATGTATGCACATAGCAGATATTACATAGCAGATATTGAACTGAAGCAATGGATGTATAGACATGATATCTGACAGAATGCAATGCATCTATACAGAGAACAAATGCCATCAATGCGTGACAGAATGCAATGCATCTATACAGAGAACAAATGCCATCAATGCTAAACACAACAACATAGCATATGCAAAGTATGCAATGCATCTATACTGACTCACTGTTATGAATGCACCTGTGATACTCTCACTGTGTTGCTATCATCAAAACAACATATGCTTGTGCCTAAGGGGCACAACATAGCTTACGTAACAAGCTGAGTACGAGACTTAGTAGAGCTCCTAACACCAACATAGCGGTCGTATGCCAACAGAAATACTTACGCTCAATCTATCCACAGGTCATGCCATCTTATCCATAATCATGATACAACTAATATTAAGTGCAGTTATTCTGAACAGGGTAAAACTTGAATGCTTGGGTAAAGTTTTAATCAATGAGCTTAGGTGGATCAGTAATGGGGACGTCCCATACCACCATCCAAGATTGATGAGACCAAGGGAGAAAACATGAAAGCTAGACATGATAGCTACAAATAATAAGACAGGAATGAAACTTTCAACATGATTTGCCAATGTAAATGAGCATCATAAACATAACTTGCACATGGAATTAAGAGCACAATATGTCTTGTAGCATCTTATCATTTTATACTTGAATGGAAACTTTTTATTTACGTACTCTCTTTTCTGGACAGCTAACATATGATACCCTAGGTGAGCATACTTGCACATATATGCATCTACTATGCACATACATGTATATCGTATTCATAAGCATAATCATATCATGGGACTTGCACCCACATTTTTAACATATTAATCAGAGTAATCAAAGCCTAAACATGAAATATGGATCATAAGCTAAACATAGAAAGAACATGCAACAACACTTTCCTGCTCAGGGCGGCTACACCTACGAACGTCCACACCTACGGGTGACTCCATGTCGAACCTCCCCTCTAGAACACTTAGTCCGGGTAGCCCTTTCCACTGGTAGCCCGAGTAGCTCTTTCCTTTGCACATTCGAATAGGGGTTTCAAAGAAGCAACATGGCTCGACTAGACAAAAAGGTCCAGTTTTAGATTAAATCATGACATGTAGTGGACCTTCTATCTAGATCACCCAATGCTCATGCAATGCAAGATTTATTATTCTTATAAACGACCTTACCCATAAAATGTACGTGATCTAACTTGTTTTCTTACTTAATTCCATACTTACATAAAACTCATCTTAAGTCTTATTAACTTATCTATGTTGTTACATGTCTTATCATCTATGGAAATTTTTGTTAACACTTTAGAGAAAACTCGAAGACATCGGGACACTAGTCTCAACTTGATCTAAACACTTAATGTGTGGTTCGTATGTATTGGGTGAACACATAATGTGTGGTTCGTATGTATTGGGGAGCAATCTAGAACACAGATCGAAGAAGCTAGGCATAAAACTCTTGTCTGATTCGTGTTTAAAAATCCTACCTCAAAGGATGCCTAAAACTTTGAGTCTTCTATTGTGCTTTCAAAAAACTTGTTCTACTCGCTCTCTCTCTCTGGTTCACCCTAAGTGTAATAGGTTGGAGAAATATAGAACCAAGTCTTAGAAAAGAAGAAGAAGTTGCATAGTGATCTGAGAAGCTCGCAAGAAACTTACCACCTTGAGACAATAAGGTCCTCCCAAGAACGCTCCGAGGAGTGCAGAAACCCAAGGAAATGAGAAGAACATGGATAAGAGAAAGAAAAAGAGTGAGATCTATATGACTCTCTCTCTCTGCTGTGGGATAGGGTTTGTCCCTTCATGACACCCTTACATGGAAAGTCAAACTATCAGATCACTCCCATACTTACAGACCTACTCCATGCCTTGCCACTCTCTTCTATTCGTTTGGTCATATCTCCCCAAGTCTCGTAAAAAATCCAACTGGTTCAGATCCTTGCAGTATTTGAATCTAAGGAAAATATAGTATTATATGGTCTTAACATTATTTAAGTTCAAGGGAAGTATGGCACAGTCAAAGTTCCAAGACTTGTCATTTATTGGGCGTTGCCTACTCTCATCGCCTAGTTTGTCCCTTAGTCGCACTATCTATGTCACGCCCCGAACTGATAGCAGTAGAAACTATTTGGAACGTGATAGCGAATAGTCATGAATCAACAAAGCAAATCACAAGACATACAACGAAGCCAGAAAATAACCAAAACTATAATTTTATTAATATCAAAATATCATTATTACATTTTTTGACTCAAAACTTACATTGATATCAAAAGAAATAAAAAGACTCAAGATTACAGGAGTAGACTCAAGAAAAAAAAAAGACATAGACTCCGATCCTCTAGAGCACTCATCACTCTTGCACCTCCCCATCCGATTGAACATCTTCATCATTATCACCTGAAAAATGTTAAGAGAAATTGGGTGAGCAAATCGCTCAGTAGGAATTACATCTCTATTGTCAGGCAAAATATAAGTGATTAATTAATTATCCAATATTCAATGAAATGCTATGCCGTGAGTGATATAAACCATAATCAATATGAAATACACTCTATCAATCAGTGGAGACCATCAATAACTGATTCTAGTGTCAAGGATAGACATGAAAAGCTCAAAGGAAAAGGGAAAAATCCCAATATAGAACCAAGGGCAAGATAACAGTATAAAACAATGAACTTATGTTCCAAATGAACGTAACTTAGAGAATTGGCCAGAACATATCAGAATTTCAATAGTATTTAAGCAGAAGAGCAGAGTAACAGATTAACAGATATCAGAATATCAATTAACAGAATATCAGAATGACAGAATATCAGAGTAACAGAATAATAGAATAACAAAATATCAAAATATCAAAATATCAAAATTTCCAGAGCAACAGAGGTTGGTGCAATGCCACACCCAGAATTTTCCCATAGTTTACAGAATGGACTTCTGTCCTACCTGGCATTGGTTATCAGCGGAACGACAACCCTTAATAAATTCTTGATTTGTAGAGATGGCCAACATAGAGTCAAGGAGTTATGTTCCAGAAATATCATGAATGAAATTCCAGAAGAAAATATCATGACATTAGAAGTATGGATGATATTTAGACGGAATATAAGGTCAATAGTACCCTAGACAATCAAATCTCAGACTTATAAACTATAGTCAAACTGAAGAAAACAAGCTCTGGAAACTGGGTAAAACGCGGTCGTACACAGTGCTACCATCCTACACAAAACGCGGTTGATCAGGAGGCCGCAACCAGAGCAAAAGAGTCCAGACAGAGGGCTTTCACATAACATGGTCAGAGGGACAGCGGTGGTCAAGATGAACACGGTCTCTGGACAGACCGCGTTCAGAACAGAACTGACAGAACTTAAATAGAACCCCGTTCGATGGGTCCAAAGGCCGGTTGAATCCTATCCCAAATAGTAGGACGAGGTTTCCAGTGGGTTACAAAGTTTTTGTGGTACAGCCAGCTCGACGTCCTTGTAGGAATCCAAGGCTCGCGGAGACTTACGGAGGCCTTGATGAAGAAGTTCCAGTCTGATAGAAGGAATATCTGGCAGAGGGTCCTAACTTCATTAAGAATAGTGTTCCTATCTCACTACCAGAAACCAATAAAAAGGCGGTAAGTTAATATCACCGGAGTGATAAAACCTTTAAGAAATAAATCCATGACATAACGTAAGATGAAATCATGGATCCCTCAATCAATATAACTATAATGCAAATAAATAAAACATGTTGTGATGAACAATTTCAGGTTTAACAGAAAGGTCTACTCCTTTAAGCATGCTAAGAACATTAGAGTTAGGATCAGATATGGAATCAAGATAGGCTATGAACATGATCATGAAGACTTATGAAAATTAAGGGTTAAACATGGTTGCTAATTACATTAATTAGTTGGTTCAGATGACATTGATACGCATAGCGGAAAGTGAGATAGAAGGGGGGGATGAATAGCTCACTCCAAAAATTCGATAAACTCAAACACGATTTATCAACCCCTCAAATAGTAGTGAAGAAGACTTCGAAAACAAGCAACAGTGATGACTAAAGTAGGAAATGAGATCGAGAAAGCAACCCACAATGACGCAATGTGTCAAGTAGATGGAGAGCAGCACAACGTGAGCAAGTAAGACCACAGAGAGACAGGGAATATTTTAGGTGGTTCGATTGCTATCCGCAATCTACGTCCACCACTTACTCAGGCGAGTAAGGTTTCCTTGCAATATTCAATCGCAACACAGCAGACTCAGTCTACAACAGACGCTGCCAGACAGCTTGCCCTGAGGAACACCCTCCTCAGACTTATGATCAACCAGAAGTGAAACACTGGAGAACCAATCTCCCTTCCTTTGCATGCAGCAAAGGGAACCCTGTGCAGTTACCCCCAAGTAACTCACACAACCAGAGGATCGAACGTCTCTTCCTCCAAGACAATGGAGGGAACTGGAGAATCTCTCCCTTCCTCCGAATAGTGGAGGGTAACAGAACGAAATGACAATAAAAGAAACTCGAAAATTAAAATAATCGATGAACCGCAATTTTCTCTGAAAACAAAAGCAATATAGCTTCCTTAGGAGCAGAACTTCACATTCACAATCACTTCTCACTCTCTCAGAAATTTTTTCTCTCAGCTCTAGATGGAGTGGCCTTTTTTTGATCTTCTCCCTTTTTCCACTGTTCTCAAGCTGCTCTTCTTTTCTCACTGTTCCATCCTTCTCTCTCTCGAACCCTTTTTCCTCAGCACATATATATATATGTCTGCTCCAGAAACTTAGGCGTGTGGATACCACGTTTCCCGCCAGAAATGTTGGGGCACGTGTCGGAATGTTCTAGACCTTCATCTTCCTCGAATCACGTGCCATCATGGTGAATGCATAGACAAATTGTCAGAAAAGAGATAGTCATTTTATCACACACTTAGCACAATTCATATCAGTGTAATGAGTAAGAAGCCAGAAACTGCACTGAGTAGAAGTTCCCAAATCAACAGTTGCACTGACTTGCAACAAGGTGAACAAGAGGTTGCACCGAGTTGAAGTGAGCCAAAGTGAGAGATGCATTGACTCGAGAAGATGCATGACGTCATTAGCACAGACCATAGACTCTGATCGTGCAACAGATATGCACGGACAGGAAGCAACAAAATGCAAAGATGTACTGACTTGATTTTGCCAGAGATAAAAATTTGCACCGAGTCAAAGGAATAAGCATCGACTAAGACGGGCAAGAAAGGCACCGATGAGAAATGAAGCAAACGTTGCACCAATCTACTTTAGATGTCTACAGGACTTGCACCGAGTTGAGTTCCAATAGCTTTGACTAACCAAGAGTTGCACCGACTAGGTGCAGATCAAACCTTACACCGAGAATGGTAATGCAATAGAAGATGCACTGACTTCATGTTATTCAGAAACTAAAAATATGCACCGAGTCAGGATATGCAGTCCAAGCAGGAGCTGCACCGAGATGGCAAAGAGAGATACAAGACAAAGCTTGCACCGAGATGCATTTGCACTGAGATGACAAAGATAGATACAAGTCAAAGCTTGCATCGAGATGGATTTGCACTGAGATGTTGGAACGAACAGCCTGACCAAAGCATTCTGGTCAAGAATTGCACCGACCCAAGAGTTGCACCGACCTCAAAAGGTGAGATGCAGAGACATGATATGCATGGACCTTAGTGGACACGACCTAGAGTAATGCATAGAGACAACATATGAACATGATCAAGGACTTGCACCGAGGCAAGCACTTTATGTAAGAGATGCAGAACTTGCACTGACTTATTATGCATTAAGCAAAAGGACGAAAATCATGTAATGCACAGACCTAAATCATGCTATAAGCACAGACCTCCTTCATGCTTAGAGTTAAAGAAATGCACCATAAAAAATAAACTGATTTGAAATTGAAACAAATTGATTTATAATGTGAGACATCATCAAAACCGTAGGGATGCAACAATCTCCCCCTTTTTGATGATGGCAACACTATGAATCAAGCAATGTCAGGACATTAAGAACGAGATCAAAAACAATCAAGAGCATACTGTTAAACCAGGAGGCTTCTCCTTGAAACACCATCTTCTGTAACTCTTCTCTCTCCCAATCCGCTCCCCCACAACTCACTCTCAGATGTTGCATGACCTCTCTCCCCCTTTGACATCATCAAAAGGAAATGAAAGATATTTGAAATTGCTGGAGACATGAGGGAGAAGTACAGTGGCTTCCTAGTGTAGAAAGACCCAAGAGCATATCTTAAGAGAATAAGTAAGGTACTAATCTCAAGAGAAGATTCTTGAACTCTAGTAATCAATAGAGAAGTAGAATGAGAGGGAAGTGTATCCACATACTGGGTATATGATGTAGAGTAGGGATGAACAAGTATGGCAAGACATTGCTAAACAAAACAACAATACTCAATAGACGACAAGAAACAAAAGTAGAGAAGGTGTTCTCATGGTATTGAGGACAAGCATTCCAGTAAGTTGCACAAAGATAAGGGATATTATAGAGTTTTTCAATAAGACTAATGAGTAAGTTGGTAAATCACACTTTTGACATTAGGGAGACACCTTGATCAGAGACCTGAATCCCCAGTTACTCAATGTGAGTACCTCATTACCTCTCCTTTTTAGAGAATAGAGTTAGTAACAGTGGCTTTTTACGTGAGGAAACACCCTGATCAGAGGCCAGAGTCCCTAGTTACTCACCACCTTGTCACCATTGCTCTGTGATGATCAGAAGCACAAATTTATTTTCCAGAGATTGCTCTTCCCCCTTTTTTTTTTGAATTTGACACCTCATGACATGAGAATTACTTCACTTCATTGATGAAGTTCCCAGTATCTCAGTGATCAAATCATAGACCTTTGTTCATTTAGTTGAACCCTTATATTGTGGAGATGAAATGATTGAAGACAATACCAGAAGAACTGTTTCTTTGAAATGAATCTTGAAGTCTAGATTTCAAGTTGTTCTGAACAGATGTCAAGACATACAGGTTTTAGCCTGAACTGGAATCATTGACAATGTAGGAAGATATACTTCGAACACTTAATCCAGATCTCTGATGGACTACTAGAGAAAAGATTCTAGCTGGACTTTAGTTACACAGACTTATAGACTTAAGGGATGAATGAGATTCCACAGTCTGAGATTGAACCGCACTCATTCAATCATGAGAACCAGCAATGACACACGTCTGGTCAATCTTTTGAATCAGTCAAAAATCACTAACTACCCAGCTCCTCCTCAATCGATGCACTAAAGGAATTTACTCAGCAGATTCTCAGGACTCCCCCTCACTGTTAGGACATGCGACTCACATAATCTCTTGCCAAGATAAAATAATTCAATAACAGGAGATTAGAAATTAAGATAATTTAAATAAGCCTAATTCTCTCCTTAATGTGGTGAATTTGTCATTGTCCAGAGGCTTGGTGAAGATATCAGTAATTTGATTAGCAGTGCCTACATGAATCAGCTCGAAGGTATTTTTAGAAACCTCATCTCTTATGAAATGATGCCTTATTTCTATGTGTTTGGCGCGGGAATGCAAGACATGGTTCTTGGCTAGATTGATGGCACTGGTATTATCACAGTAAATGGGTGTGCACCCTAGATCTACTTGATAGTTCTGAAGCCGGTGTTTAATCCAAATTACTTGTGTACCACAACTCCCTGCAGCCACGCATTCAGCCTCTGCAGTGGAGAGGGCCACAGAATGTTATTTCTTAGAACCCCAAGATACTAAACACCCACCAAGAAATTCACAGTGACCGCTAGTACTTTTTTATCTAGTTTACACCTGGCATAATCTGCATCTGTGTATGCAACTAAATCTAGTGTGTGTGATGCAGGAAACCATAACCCAAGGGTGTGTGTAGCAGACAGATATCTGAAAATTCTATTCATTGCAGCTAAATGCAATTCAGTGGGTCTAGATTGATACCTTGCACACATTCCTACACTGAACTGTATATCAGGTCTTGAAGCTATCAAATAAAGTAGAGATCCAATCATACCTCGATAGAGCTTGGCATCTACTTCTTTACCTGTCTCATTTGCATCCAATGAGGTATTGGTACCCATTGGTGTTGTAATGTGCTTCAAGTTGGTCATGCCAAACCTGTTGAGAATGTCCAATGTGTACTTGGTCTGGTTGATGAAGCATTCATCATCTAACTATTGTACCTACAAGCCAAGAAAATACTTTAATTCACCTACCAAACTCATTTCAAATTCAACAGACATCAATTTAGAAAATTCATTACATAGTTTAGAGCTAGTTGACCCAAAGATAATATCATCTACATATACCTGAACTATGATGAGGTCTTTATTTGAGCTCTTGGAAAATAAAGTTTGATCCACCTTACCTCTATGGTAGCCCTTGCTGATTAGAAATTCTGTCAATCTTTCATACTATGCTCGAGGAGCCTACTTTAGACTGTACAGGGCTTTATTCAATCTGAAAACTTGGTCAGGTTTAGTGGAGAATTGAAAATCGGGGAGTTGTTCAACAAAAACTTCTTCTTTGATAACTCCATTTAAAAATGCACTCTTCACATCCATTTGTTGGAGTTTTATATTCTTGGAGCATGCAAATGCTAACAATATTCTTATAGCTTCCATCCTAGCAATAGGTGCATAGGACTCATCGAAGTCAACTCCAAATTCTTGACAGTAGCCCTTGGCTACTAGTCTGGCTTTATTTCTAGAAATGATTCCATCTTCATTCATTTTATTCTTAAACACCCACTTAGTTCCTATGACATTAGTATTTTCTGGTCTTGGAACTAGCTCCCAGACATTATTTCTCTCAAACTGACCTAACTCCTCACACATAGCATTAACCCATGATTGATCACTTAAGGCCTCTTCTACTTATTTGGGTTCAATTTGTGAGACCAAAGCAATTAGGTCTTGATTATGAACATTCCTAAAGTGAGACCTAGTTCTAAGAGGATCTTCAAGGTTGCCTAGGATGTTATCTATTGGGTGATCTTTAAGGTATCTAACATTTATTGAAGACTCACCTGTTTCAGCTGGCCCTACCTGGTTGGGAGCATCTGATGTTTCATTCTGCTGAACCTCCTCTTCTTCTTTGTCTTCCAGGAATTCTCCATCGTGCTTGGAAACCCTGTCAACATCTTCAATGTTAGTGGCATCTTTTGCTTCACAAAAAATGATATGTGGAGACTCTTTGACTTTCTGATCAGTTATGTTAAAGACCCTATATGCTCTTGACACTTCAGAGTATCCTAAAAATATTCCAGGATAGCTTTTAGCATCAAACTTATCTAAGTCTTTCTTGTCATTATTATGGATAAAGCATTTAGCACCAAAAATCCTAAAATGAGCCAAGTTTGGTTTCTTACCTTTCAATAGCTCATAGGGGGTTTTCTTGTGAATTGGTCTTACCATGGCCCTGTTGATTGTATAAGTTGCTGTATTGGCCGCCTCTGCCCAAAATTTTCTTGGTAGTTGACTCTCAATCAGCATGGTTCGGGCCATCTCCACAATGGTTCGATTTCTTCTCTCCACAATTCCATTCTGCTCTGGTGTCCTGGGAGAAGAAAACTTGTGTGTTAGTCCTTCACTTTCACAAAGGTTAGAAAACATGGAGTTTTCAAATTCACCTCCATGGTCAGATTGAATTGAACAAATCTTATGGTTTCCTTCTTGTTTGACCTTATTGAAAAATTGTTTGAATTTTTGAAAAGTGTCATTTTTGTTGGCTAAGAAAAAAATCCATGAAAATCTAGAGTGGTCATCAATGATCACATAACCAAACATACTTCCATTAAGACTCTGAGTTCTAGTAGGACCGAAGAGGTCCATATGAAGAAGTTCCATTGGTCTAGAGGACAATGGCTCAGATCTTAGTTTGAAAGACTTCCAAGTCTGTTTGCCTAGAGCACATGCATCACAGATTTTTGAAATTGAACTAAACTTGATTTTAGGCATACCTCTGACTAAATCATGCTTGATCAATTTATTCAAAGTAGAAAAGCTAGCATGGCCTAAACGTCTATGCCAATCTAAAGCATCACTTTCTGAATTAGCAGATAAGCTGAGATTAGATTCAGACTCAACATCTAAATCTACCATGTAGATATTATTGGTCCTATTTGCTACAAACTTAACATGATCAGAATTTATTTCAAAGATTTTGCATGAGTTGTTGTCAAACACAACCCTGTGACCCTTATCACATAATTGACTAATGCTAATCAGATTGTGTTGAAGACCTTCCACAAGTAAGACTTATAGAGTTAGTGGAGGACTTATCAACTGTGCGAACCCCAATGATCTTACCTCTGTTCTTTCCTCCGAATTTGACTAGACCCCCTACCTTCATTTCTAGCTTGCTGAACTTGCATCGCTCTCCTGTCATGTGCCTGGAGCAGCCACTATCAAGGTACCATTTGTTGTTCTCAGCTGCCAGGCAAACCTACACAAACGAAATCAAGCAAAGTGGTTTGGAACCCAAGATAAGTTGGGTCCAAAGACATCATTCAAATCTTTAAGCAGGTGTTTAGGAATCCAAAATTGTTTCAACTTGTTTTTCTCTTGCATCTTAATTTTGGGTCTATTGAAGTTGTGACTAGAATTATGTCCAGCTGGTCTGGAGAAATGAAATCTATTCCAGTTATTAGGCTTCTCATCCCTGGGGTATCTTCTGTGCGCTTGTTGATTAACAAATTTTTGAGGGTGAGTGTTATTTCTCCAGTAACTGTTGTTAGGACCCATTCTTTTATAGTAGTTCTAGCTTTTATTCTGATACATTTGCCCAGTCCAGCTACCACTTCTATTCTGATGAATGGGCTTAGAGAAATTCTTCACAAAGTTCATTCCTGTTTTAGATGGTCGTCCAGCATTGTGTGTTGAATTTTCCTTTGAACGTTGAATGTTTTGATTGCTGTTTGAGCTGCATGGTGTGTCCAGCTTTTCTTTTCCCTTCTCTGGGCAGAAGGTAGTGGTCTTGAACTGAAAGGGTCTCTTGTTAGTTGGGTTATAGCCTAAACCCTCCTTGTTGAAATTAACCCTTGTTCCTAGTATAGAATCTAGATTCATTTTCCCTTGAACAAATTTTTCTAAAACCTTTTGTTTGTCTTCCAGCTCTCTTTGCATAGACTCACAATTTTTTAGAAGTTCAGTGTTCACTTTCTTAACGGCTTCATACTTTTCTGTGATCACATTATTTCCATTCAGACTTTCTTCAAATTTTATCTTGAGTTCGCTGAGCTGTGAGTGAACTTCCTGGTTCTCAGATTTGTGCTTTTCATTTTCCTTCTTCAGAGAAGTAATTTCTTCCAATTGTTCTTTTAATTTTTGATTTTCCTCACTGATTTGAGTTTTTTCTTCAATATTAGCATTGAATTTTCTCTTCAGAACCCTATGCTCTTTACTCAGTGAATTGAACTTATCTAACAGTTCAGCATAGGCATCTTACCAATCATCAATAGAAAAATTCTCGAAGATGTTTGTTACCTCCTCTTCGCTATTTGCCAACATTCAAATTCCTTCTTCGTCCTCCTCTGAGGAATTGGCTTCCAGATCTTCTTCCTCATCGCTCCACGTGCAGACCATTGCTTGTGGTTTCTTCTTCTGCACCTTTGAGCTCTCCTTCTGAAAGTCAGGACCCTTTTTCTGAAGATCAGGGCAGTCCCCTTTCATATCTCCAGGTTTCCTGCAATGAAAATATGTAATTTTCTTGGTACTCCTATTCTTATCATTGCTGGAATCAAAGTTCTTACCAGAGGGGTATGACCTCTTCCTTTTGAAGGTCTTTTCCTTAGTCCTTAAGAGTTTCCTGAATTGTCGAGTGAGCATTGCTTGCTCCTCCTGGTCAAGGTCTGACAGTCCGTCAGACTCGCAACGACTACTCCTGCTACTGCTACTTCCCTTGCTATGGGACACCTTGAGGGCAATATTCTTGCCCTTCCTGTTGCTTCCTTCACCATTCCTTTTGATGTTCATCTCATACGTCATTAGGGATCCTATGAGTTCGGTGACTGTCATTGTCGACAGATCCCTAGACTCCTCTATCACAATGGCCTTAGTGTGCCATGTAGGGGTTAAAGATCTAAGTATCTTCCTGACTATATCTCCCTCAGCTATCTCTTTCCCAAACCCCTTAAGACTATTCGTAATCAGTGACAGTCTGGCATACATCTCAGTTATGGTCTCCTCTGATTTCATCTTAAACATCTCATATTCAGAGGTGAGGAGATTTACCTTCGTTGCTTTCACTTGAGGTGTACCTTCGTAGATTAGACCCAACTCGTCCCACATTTTCTTGGCCGTCTTGCAAGCTGAGATGTGGGCGTATTTGTCTGGATGTACTGCACATTGGATGATGTTCAGGGCCGTCCAGTTGAGTGACGAGAGCTTGAGTTGATCATCTGTCCACACGTCCTCGTTCGGTGGCAGATCGTATGGCCCTGTAGTGATCACCCTCCACAGCTTGTGGCTCTGCGCCCTGATGAATACTTCCATCCTATTTTTCCAGAAAAGATAATTGTTACCATCAAAGAATGGAGGGCGGCTGATAGATTGTCCCTCAGCCATGAAGCTTCGAGGACCATTAGGATTACCCTGGCCGTTGGCCCACAAGGTGAAAACCTGCTCTGATACCAATTGATACGCACAGCGGAAAGTAAGATAGAAGGGGGGGATGAATAGCTCACTCCTAAAATTCGATAAACTCAAACACGAATTATCAACCCCTCAAATAGCAGTGAAGAAGACTTCGAAAACAGGCAACAATGATGACTAAAGTAAGAAATGAGATCGAGAAAGCAACCCACAATGACGTAATGTGTCAAGTAGATGGAGAGCAGCACAATGTGAGCAAGCAGGATCATAGAGAAATAAGGAATATTTTAGGTGGTTCGATTGCTATCCGCAATCTACATCCACCCCTTACTCAGGCGAGTAAGGTTTCCTTGCAATATTCAATCGCAACACAGCAGACTCAGTCTGCAACAGCCGCTGCCAGATAGCTTGTCCTGAGGAACACCCTCCTCAGACTTTTGATCAACCAGAAGTGAAACACTGGAGAACCAATCTCCCTTCCTTTGCATGCAGCAAAGGGAACCCTGTGCAGTTACTCCCAAGTAACTCACACAACCAGAGGATCGAACCTCTCTTCCTTCAAGACAATGGAGGGAACTAGAGAATCTCTCCCTTCCTCCGAACAGTGGAGCGTAATAGAACGGAATGACAATAAAGGAAACTCGAAAACAAAAACAATCGATGAACCGCAATTTTCTCTGAAAACAAAAGCAATATAGCTTCCTTAGAAGCAGAACTTCACATTCACAATCACTTCTCTCTCTCTCAGAAATTTTTTCTCTCTACTCTAGATGGAGTGGGCTTTTTCTGATCTTCTCTCTTTTTCCACTGCTCTCAAGCTACTCTTCTTTTCTCACTGTTCCATCCTTCTCTCTCTCGAACCCTTTTTCCTCAGCATATATATATATGTCTGCTCCAGAAACTTAGGCTTGTGGATACCACGTTTCTCGCCTGAAATGTTGGGGCATGTGTCAGAATGTTCTAGACCTTCATCTTCCTCGGATCACGTGCCATCCTGGTGAATGCACAGACAAATTGTTAGAAAAGAGATAGTCATTTTATCACACACTTAGCACAATTCGTATCAGTGTAATGAGTAAGAAGCCAGAAACTGCACTTTGTAGAAGTTCCCAAATCAACAATTGCACTGACTTGAGAAGACGCATGACGTCATTAGCACATACCATAGACTCTGATCGTGAAATAGATATGCACAGATAGGAAGCAACAAAATGTAAAGATGTACTGACTTGATTTTGCCAGAGAGAAAAATTTGCACCGAGTCAAAGGAATAAGCATCGACTAAGATGGGCAAGAAAGGCACCGATGAGAAATGAAGCAAACGTTGCACCAATCTACTTTAGCTGTCTACAGGACTTGCACCGAGTCGAGTTCCAATGCCTTTGACTAACCAAGAGTTGCACCGACTAGGTGCAGATCAAACCTTGCACCGAGAATGGTAATGCAATAGAAGATGCACCGACTTCATGTTATTCAGAAGCTAAAAATATGCACCGAGTCGGGATATGCAGTCCAAGTAGGAGCTGCACCGAGATGGCAAAGAGAGATACAAGACAAAGCTTGCACCGAGATGCATTTGCACTGAGATGACAAAGATAGATACAAGTCAAAGCTTGCACCGAGATGGATTTGCACTGAGATGTAGGAACGACCAGCCTGACCAAAGCATTCTGGTCAAGAATTGCACCGACCCAAGAGTTGCACCGACCTCAAAAGGTGAGATGCAGAGACATAATATGCATGGACCTTAGTGGACACGACCTAGAGTAATGCATAGAGACAACATATGAACATGATCAAGGACTTGCACCGAGGCAAGCACTTTATGTAAGAGATGCAGAACTTGCACTGACTTAATATGCATTAAGCAAAAGGACGAAAATCATGTAATGCACAGACCTAAATCATGCTATAAGCACAGACCTCTTTCATGCTTAGAGTTAAAGAAATGCACCATATAAAAACAAACTGATTTGAAATTGAAACAAATTAATTTATAGTGTGAGACATCATCAAAACCGTAGGGATGCAACAATGCAGACATAAAATCATGCATTTAGATTCATTAACACTCACTCATCATGCTGGACAAGGCACTATGGTTCCTGGGAACTCGAGCCAGAACATGGTCATCATGGGCGCCACGGTTATTCTAATGCGATCAGTCTAGGAACCACGATCTTAACGAGAATATTAATAAAATAAAATTTCAAATATCAGGTCACGGTCTATCGGCCCATCGCATTTGGAGATGTGGTTCCTGTATGGGTCGTAACTACGAACAGAGAACCGTTCTGGCAGAAAAACTCAAAAGCAGAGATAACTAGTCCATGATTCATGAAATTCATGCAATATAGCCCCTAAAAATTAGGGAAAACAATGTAGGAAGAGAGGGGACTTGCAGATGCACTTGTTTGAATCATTAATTGAAGGTTTAGCCCGAGAGGTCACCTACCTTTGAGCCATATTAGGAAGAGGAGGAGGAATAACAATGACTCCATAAAACCCAAAGAAAAGCCCATGAAGTCCTTTCCTAGATCGATCCTCCCACGCCTAGAAACTTGCTCCCACAATCTAAGGTCGACTAGGGAGGCTATGGGTTCCAATTTATAGGATGTAAGGCTCCTTAGAGTCCTAATTAGGTCATGGAAACCTAGATAGGGAAGAACTCCGAAATCTCGATTCCCATCTATATCTAGGGCCGCCCCCACCCTATCTAGTTCGAATTAAGGTTAGGGTTTAGATTAGATTCGACCCCCTCTTAGTAGATTAGGGTTTGGTTGAAGTTATTAGCCCATTAGGTTAAATTAAAATCAGTTCAGCCCATTTAAAACAAAGGTTTTAGAAATTTTGAATTTTAGGGATTAATTTAGCCTTTTAGCCCATTAAGCCTTAATTACACATTAAAACCATTATAAATTCTTTTATTTATCTCTCATTATAATTTCTTTTATCTAATTCTATTATCATTATTCAAGTTTTTCTTTTCCCCCTTTTCAAATTTTACACTCATTTAATTAGCCCTATAAAAATTGGGTTGCTACATCCTCCCCCACTTAAAAGAATTTGGTTCTCCTAATTCACACGACATTCATTTCTGAAATAAAAGTGGGGTACCTATTCCTATCTCCCAAACATCACAAGAGATCACATAAGCATGCTAGCAAATAATCTACAATCTAAGGGAAGAAAAACTAGGTTAAGGTTAAAGGGTACCTCTAGCTATTTCATCATTAGCAGGCTCGACCCTTCTCAACGCTTGCATTTGTCCTTGACATCATGCTTCCTTGTGATCCTTCACCAGTGGAGGTTGTGTAGAGTCAAACAAGCAGATGTAGAGGGGGGGTGAATAGATCTGCCCCCCCCCCCCCCCGCCAAAAAAAATGAAGTAAAAACGATAATGATCTTCAGAAGGACCGAACACAAATCAAGCAGGTGAAGTGCACGTGAAATAGAGATTGGTGCGCAATTGTGAACACTTAATCACCTGACTGTGAATGTGGGTAGAAGAGATGGAACAAACACACAACTAGAAACACGAGATTTTTTAGGTGTTTCGACAGCACTTGTGTACTCACCTACATCCACCCCTCACTCAATTGAATGAGGACAAGTAGCTGCAATGACAATAACGACTCAGGGATACAACCCCAATACACACCGCTGATTCACAACTTCACACACGCTGATTCACAGCTTCACATACACACTTACTGAAACTGATTGAAAACGTAAAGAATGAAAGAAGAAAAACAAAAGGAACAAGAAGAATAATGTAGCTTCTAAAGAAGCAATCTAGGTGATCCCACGATGCTCTATCTTCTCAATTCGAAGGACGCTCCTACCCTTTCTTAATTTTTCAGATCTATTCTTTTCGAGTTCTCCCTTTTCTTTTCTCTCTCAGATCTTGCTCTCGATCTATCTGCTCTTCGAAACTTTAGGTTGCTCAACATAACTCATGGCTTCCTCCTTCGATAGCAGCCTCTTCTCACTACAAGAAAATTGGTTTTTACCTACGACACCTACCTACGCTTTTGTAAGTCGTTAGTATTTATGGGACTATACCTACGGTTTTTTAGGATATTCTGTTACCTATTGTCACTGTCGTAGGTATATGTCATACACTACCTATGGTTCGGTAGCACCGTAGAAATATATAGCCATATTGAACTACCTAGTGATAATGTCGTAGGTAATTGGTATGTCATACCTACAGTTCAGTAGCACCGTAGGAATTGATAGCATATTGAACTACCTACTGATAATGTTGTAGGTAATTGGTATGTCATACCTACGGTTCGATAGCACCGTAGGAATAGATAGCCATATTGAACTACCTACTGATAATGTCGTAGGTAATTGGTATGTCATACATATGGTTCGGTAGCACCGTAGGAATAGATAGCCATATTGAACTACCTACCGACAATATCGTAGGTAAGTGGTATGTCATACCTACAGTTTCAGTTGAGCCGTAGGAATAGATAGACATATTGAACTACCTACCGACAATGTCGTATGTAAGTGGTATGTCATACCTACGGTTCTAATTGAGCCGTAGGAATAGATAATTATAATAAAATACCTACGGACATGGTCGTCGGAACGTACCTACGCTTCGTTATCGTCGTAGGAGTAGGTCATCTACAAAGTGATTGATGACATTAGTTTTTATTTGTTATATATTACTTACGATAAATGTCATAGGTAGTTACCTACTCGTTATTTGTGTCGTAAGAATAGGTCACGCATAGAGTGATCAGTGTCCATTTTTTTTATTTATTATACATTGCCTACGTACTATATCGTAGGTATTTACCTACTCTTTGTAAGTCGTAGGAATGGATCACCCGTATATTCTCATATCTTTTATTTGTTATTCATTACCTATCGATAGTTCGTGTAGGTATATATCTTTTTTATTTTTTTATATTACACATGAATATTATCATAGGTAAATACCTACTCATTTTTATTATAGGAGGAATATATATCCCTTAGATTTAAGATACTATAATTATTATATTTATATATATATTGGCACTAAGAACTCCCGCACCTTCGAAAATTAACCCAGTCCACCACAACTTTCTTAAAAACATAAACCTACCCAGCCTGCCACCCTCCCTCTCTTACTCACTCCCCGGCCCACCTTCGAAACCCCCCAGCCCGCCTTCGGAACCCCCAGCCCGCCCCCAACCCGCCATCCTCCCTCTTTCCTCACTCCCCAGTCCCTCTCTTCCTCAATCCCCAGCCTGCCTTCATAACCCCCAGCCCGCCACCCTCCCGTCACCCTTTCTCTCTTCCTCACTCCCCAGCCGCGCCGTCCACCACACCCCCTCCCCTGCTCTCCTTCTTCATCTCATCTTCCTCACCATCACAATCCCCCATCCCATGGTACATCATCGTCGCAATACTCAGACAAGTGGGTGCTGAAGCTATCACTTCTACTAGGTTTTATCCCCTTTGTTTGCTCCGCCATTTTTGTAGAGATTTAACGAGGGTTAGGGTTGTGCAGGGACAGCACGCTTGGGGGAAGCCGTCAAACAAGGTGCGCGTCCACTGCTTCAGACGTGGCCATCCGCCGGTGAGGGCATTGAAGCCATCGTTGTCAACGTCGGCCAAGTGTTCCGTCAAAATTGACGTCTCAATAATCTATCCCTTCTACCGGGTTTGCTATCCCCCTTGGTTGCTCAGTCATTTTTTTAGGGATTTAACGAGGGTTAGGGTTGTGCAAGGGCGATGGTTAGCATAACAAATCCTTTTTCCCTGTTACCGAGGAGGGAGTCTGGTGGGGGAGCAATGGGTGAAGAGGAGGAAGGAAAGGGTTCTAGTTTTTTTCTTTTTTTGTGGGTTGCATGGCCAGGAAGGAGTGAGAGGGGGTCCAGTGGGGAAGGGTAGGGGGTCCGATAAGGGAGCATGGGGTCTGATGGAGGTGGGGAGGTGTGTGGGTGTTCTATTTGAGAGAGAAGGGAGAGAGAGGGGAGGTCGAGTTAGGTGGGATGCCAGCCAATCGTGTGTGTGGTTGTTTCTTCTATTGTGGAAGATTTATGTTCCTACCAATTTAATAAGAGAAGAAAGTTTGTGTGAGTAGAGTAATGGGAGCTTACTGTCTGGGTTGTTTCTTCCATAGTGGAAGATTTATTTTCCTACCAATTTTATAAGAGAAGAGAGTTTGAGGAGGAAGAGCAGAGTAGTGGGAGAGCAAAAAAGTTCTCCCTTGAAGAACTTCTCTTGATAGCCTTGAAAGAGAAGAAAAAAGTTCAAAATAAATTAGTCAATTTTAACTTCAATAACATTGGTCCTCATGATTTTAATGCTGGCCGACCCTCTCTCTACATTGGCATCCTAGCACTTACTTCAAGACTTTGAAAAACAATTCTCTAGTTTTTGAAAACAATAAGATAGAGGTTGTATTGTGTTTGATTATTCCGACTTTATACTTTGCCATATGGTTACTTCATTTTATAAAATTGAATGTTTGAGTATGTTGTTTGTCTGAAGGACATCATGAGGAAAAGTTGTCATCGATGATGGAATTTGCACCACTGATTTTGGTTTAGTACAATGGCAGAGAATCAATGTAGCCAGTCCAACGTGAGCCCATTGATATCAAAATCAAGATGATAGGTCCTATGTCGCAAATCCAACTTGTAGACACCCAATTTTGGCCGATAAATTGAGCATTTTCTTTGTTCTCCTAGTTAATGCCCCAATTGATCCTTAGTTGGTGGATTTTCTGGGATTTCTCCCCATTCTTGGACCAACATTTCAATTCCATACCTTGGATCTCGTCTCGAGTTTGGCATTCCCGCGCTATCCGCTCTTATCGCTTTCTTGTTCATAGCGCGTGGTGGATCTAATTGAAGTTATCATTTGAGCAGTTGTTATTGATTGACGTTTGATCATTGTAGCGTCCACTTTGGATGTTATTCTCACTTAATATTTGATTAAATGGCTGCCCAAAGGATATTTCTCCTTTTTAAATCATTTCATGGGCCTTTAATTATCGCGCTATATCATCATAGCGCGTTCTTCATGAACGCGCTATGGCCGTATAGCTCGTTATCAGGCAGAACCCAGTCCAACCCGGACTCCCTTCTTTCGACTCAGAGTCCTTATTTGGTAAGTTTCCAATCGTTTTCCTTCCAAAGGAAGGTCCCAAACCCTAATAGGAGTCTTTCCCCCTCATTAATCGGCAGGATTACCTCAATTTGAGCCGTCAAATCATCGGATTGAATTGAACTCCGACCTAGGGTTGCTTCTTGATCTTTCTCCTATAAATTGCACCCTTTGGCCGTCGTTTCAGAGGATGCCACTCAAGATATTGATTAGGAGGAGGAAGTTCTTCGTGCCAGATCAATAGATCCTCGCTTCTCGCACACCCAAGGGAGTATTTATGGGCTCTTTTCGTGTTATTCCTCTTTCTACTCTTTTTATTTCCCCAATTTATGAATTTTAATCTTTGCATAGCATTGCATATTGATTTCAAAACACTCCTTTTACGAAATACATGCATACACACACACCACACCTATCTTTTGCCTATCCATAGGGGTTTAAAAACCACCAAACCCCCAGGTAATCGAGCCCCCCGTTTGCATGCTTTTGATTAAGAATAGGGGCAGATTCTACTAAAATCTCGATCTAATGGGCCTTTTGTTTGTTGTTTATGATTGTTTGCAGGCACTAGAAGACTAATACGTGGAGCCCTTGCACCTAGGCCGGCCTTGGAGCAAGGAAGGAACGAATCCAAATAAGCCCGCTTCCTGTCTGATATCGCGCTATATGTTACTAGCGCGACCTGAAGAACGCACTAGGACGATATAGCGCGTTCATCTTCAGGCCTACGGCTGGCCCCCCCACATGAATTTCTGAGGTATGTAGCATGCCCCTATTTTAGTCTTTTATTATTTGGCATGCTTTTGGCCTCAGTGGTGATCACGGATCTTATTAATGCATGTTTCACCCCCTCTTTTATCATCGACTTTAGCGCTTTTATCTTGCTAGATTATCTTGCTAAAAGGCAAATTCATCAATTTTGGGGGTGTTCATAAATTCATGATCTACAAATTGGCGATCACGGTGGGACGCTTTGTGCTACCACGTTCGTGCTTCTAGTTGCCTGCTTGTCCATATATCAGTGTGTGTGTTTATTTGATTTTTGGGCTTTTCCCCCACTATCGTTGATCGCGCTAAGTGTCCATAGCGCTTTCTGTAGATCGCGCTGGGGACATATAGCGCGTTCATCACCTCAGGGTATTCTCAGGTACACCTTCTGTTGGGGTTCATCTCTGGTGGCATCTTGTATGTTTCTTGCTGTGTACTTACATATTTTTGTTTTATTTATCAGTTCTAGTTTAGATGTTTTTCCATAGCATGGCATTCATCTTTGCATTTGGTTTGAGAGACCTCCTCTCTCTACACTAGGATTCCACACACCCTTCTTGGAATTGGAACAACCCTTCATTGAGCATTCCGTCTCTTTGGACCGGAAATTCCTTTTCCAAGACCTCCGTAAGTCCCCGCACCCGTGGATTCCCTCACGGACGCCGGGCAGGTTGTACCTTTGAAGTCCCGGGTTTAGTTGGCCTACGCATGGTGAGAGAGTGTTCCTAGTTGGCACCGGAGAAAATCACATTTGAAACTAGGTTCATCACTTGAGTGATCACATCAATTTGTTAAAAATCATTAATTCACCAAGGTTCAAACAAAAGAAATCAAAAGTAACCATCCCAACTTGTTTGCTATCTCTGTGAGCTGTTGTGATTGCACATTGAATTGTTTGGATTACCTTGATAAGAAAGTCAACATGTTTAACTCAATTAATGTTCATGAGGGTGATCAACCTAGCACATCTTATTCCCCTCAATCTCAACATATTCATCATAATTCTCACCATATTTTCAAGGGACCACGCCTTCATTCTCATGGTGTTGTCCCGCCCATGGGCAATATCCAATTTCATGGCCCCTCGATTCAATCGCGAGCCACTACTCCTACGGGACCGTCTCCTCCCGACGATGAGAAGGTCTCCCAGATCTTGTATGCATTAGATCATCTCACCCCTCAACAAATCCAAGCCCTTAAGGCCGTTGTTGAGGGTGCATCTCATTCCTCTCATCCTCCTTCCAATCCTATGCGGGTGGCCCATCACCCACTTCCCTCTTCGATTCACATTCCTACTCGGGTAGCCCATCACCCATCTCCTCCTATTCACACTTCTCCTCGGGTGGCCCATCACCCGCCTCCTTTTATTCCTCCTCCACCACGGCCCCAAGGCCCATTTATTCCTTGCAACCCGGCCCATCTGGATTTATCTATAGGTCATCCTATTAATCCCCTTCCACGGCCTTTTTGTGCGGCTCCTCCTTCAAGGCCCTGCCAACCCTCTGTTGCTCAAGTCACACCCCTCCAACAAACTCTTCTCGACAAAGTCACTTTGTTGGAGGAACAATTAAAAAGGGTTACGAGCCCACGGCCCGCTCCTCCAACTCCAGTCAATTCCCTCCACGCCGCTCTGAACGACATTACAAAGATGGAGAAAGATTGGAAGGATAGGAGAGACGACTACGGCGTCGATAGTTTAAGCAAGCAAGAGCCGGTAGATTTCAACGTTCAAGCGGACGTTGTCCATTCTCCACCCATTCACCCCGTTCATTCATATGGCCCTCCGCCTCCGCCTACGCATTCACACTTGCATTCACCACATCATCTACAATACCATTACATTCCACCACCTACTAATACATCTCCACCGTGGCATCCACTTGAACTCGATAATGAAGAACCGGCAGTTGAAGAATTCAAGATGGCACATGACGACGAAGCTCCTCAAGAAGCACCCCTTCCGAGTTTTCTTCGCATCCCTCTTCCTCCACTACCACTTGATGAACCCCTTGCTCAGGACGAAGCCACAGTCCCCGATCCAACCCCCATTTATGAGACCTCTTGGTGTTACGATGATGGGTCGACATTCTAATCACCCACACCGCCACACCATGAGTCACATTCCATCCCTAACACCCCTCGCCCCATCCGGCATTCTCAACGCACTAAACCTTCTTCGCTCACACCTCCCGTAACCACACCAATCGTCTCCATCCCATCGGCCTCCACCGAGCCTCCACCACCCTCCACTACGCCGGTCTCCATCGAGCCTTCTATTACTACTCCTCTTTGTTCACCACCTCAACCCTCCATTATCCCTTTAACTCCAAAACCCACTATGCCTATTACCCCTATTCCATTACTTAACCCTTCACCCTTACCCGTGGCTAGTCCAGAGCAAGATCCACCCCTTTTTACACTCGAGCAAACCCCGACTGTTTCCGAGCAAAGGGAGAAGCCCAACGTGTTTGAACCTTCGCTTCCACTCACCCTTTCTTCAACCCCTTCCATTATACCTCAACCGTCCATGGAACCTTTCGCCTCCGCTTTGCCTTCCTTTACCACTCAGAATGGGGGGCTTTCGTCAAGCACATGTGCCAAAGATGATCAAGAGCCGGGCAAGAAGGATTTGGCCACGGCCGTGCTATTCAAGATGCAAGAGTTTATATGCCGGATGCCGATCCGGGTTGTTGTGCCAAGCATGGTCGAAGAGGCTAAGTTCCCGCCACTGCTCACTAAGAGAGAATGTCAAACTTTGATGCCGTGTAAGTTTGTGCCCAAGGGCCGGGCAGGGCACCCCTTGTTCCAACTTTCAGATCTTAAACCCATTCTTCCATACAAGGGGCACATGACCATTTTGTTCAACACTCCCTATACACCACAACCCCTGGGCAACACAATGCTTCCTATCCCAACTTTCCAACTCCCTTGCACTATTGCTTCCCACTCTACAAGGGAGTTGTCGTTTACCATTGAAGCTTCATCATGGGCTTGTGCTTTATCTACTGGGCCAATTAGCTATACACTTTCATTGCCATGGAGGGGTGGTTATCTTGGTGCTAAGGGGCCTTCCACTATTTCGTCCACCTTTTGTTCAATGTCATCCACATTCTTGTCTATCACATTTTCTTCATGGGCCACTCCAAGGGTAAGGAGGGGGATCCCATCCTCTCGCCCTTCATGTCCTTCATATTCTTTACATCTCATGCATTCTGTTGCATCCATGCATTCATCACATCCATTCAATTACATCCACATGCACTTCTTCTTTCTCGGGTTTCCAAACCCTTATCTTCCCCGCCTTCCGGAACCTCAGGATCCCCCACGTTTCCTATATCTTCCGCCTCTATCTTCGGGATCTCCAGGTCCCCTTACACTCGTCGGGCATTGTGCCCCCTCCAATCTTCCCTCAGGGCATCGCGCCCCTTTCCAACTCTTGCATCCGCACTCTCCGAATTTCTCTCCCATCTTCCTTGGGCATCGCGTCCCATGGTATCTTCCCCCTCCGAAACCTCCGGATCTTGCTCTTTGGGCATCGTGCCCCTACACACTCTCAAGTCCGGATCTTCTGGGCTTCTTGCTGATTCTCCCAGGGCATCGCGTCCCTCGGTATTTGCTTCCTCCGGAACCTCCGGATCCTTCACCCCTCTCTTTATCCCTTGGGCATCGCGCCCCTTTCCATCTCATTCCCCCGGAACCTCCGGACCATCCATCTTTCTTCCGATTCATCTTTCTACTCTTCCAGGACATCACATCCTTCATTTTCTTCTTCCTTTTCCATCATCTTTTTCCCTATTTATTCCCAGGGCCCCGCGTCCCTCAATATTTTATCCCTCCTGAGCTTCCGGATTCTTCTTCCACTCATGATTCTCCTCCTCTATCTCCGGACCCTCCGGATCCACCTCTTTCCATCTACCAATTTCTTCTTCTAATTCCTCCTGATCATGGGTCCGACCCAACTTCTTCCGCATCCATTGCTTTGGGCATCTGCCCTTTCTCCCACTGCTTCCGAGGCTTTACTCCTCACTCCTCCTTCTAATTCTCCGCTTCTTCTGTAGACTGTTCCATGTGATCAGGGTCTCCGCGCCTTAGTGAGGGAGTTCTAGCCCTCGCCTCTCTTCCTTTTCTCCTTATTCGTCTGAGTCTGGTCTAAGCACCACTCCTTCTTGTTAAGCCACTTCAAACCTTGGCTTCCAATCTTTTTATCTGCCTAAGAGGACGAATCTCATGTTGATCAACCTCGCCCCTGGCAGCTGCTTCAACAAAGATCACAAGGTAACATATTGGCGTAAGTATGCATCTTTATGATATCATTATCTCATTGCTTCACGCATGATTTTCAAAAATGAAGTGCTTCTTAACAAGATTAAGAGTGGTATTTTAGGCCTTTATCCTAGGTCATATCTTTATTTTTACTAAATCTCATAAAAGAGTCTTTAGGCTTGCTTCTGCAGCACCTTTGGTTAATAAGAACCCCGCGCTGGGAATTCAACATTCTCTCCCCGCTTGTTAAGAGCGACCCTTAGCTAGGCACCGCACACACTTCACGGCGCCCTTTAGCCGGCTCCTTGATAAAACACCGTTGCTACTTTGGCCATGCCATGAGAATTCCTGAAAGTCTTTTCTCTTCTTTACTCGGCCGCGTGCAGGGGCAAGAGGTTGACGGATGAGATGACCAACCTCGGTACTCCCCAATACGAGAGGAGTCTCAAATAGGGGCAGTCTTGACCCAAAATCAATACAAATTTCATGATATACATCTCGCCAAAAGGGCTATTATGGAAATCAAATCAGAATTTCGATAAATACAAAAGTATGAATTGTGGCATGACAAGAGTGGCAAAGTCCCCGTAGGGAAAACCCTGGTCGTATGCATGTCAAGGGTCTAAAAATCAAAGGCACAAAGCCCCGGCACAACAGACTACCTCTTTGAGGGGAAATACCTTGGAAGGAATTCAAGTCCTGACATCTCCCATCTCGCATAAAGCTTATCTCCAATTATTCTTCTCTTCTCCCTTTAAGATCGAATGTTTCTCAGGTATGGCCTTGGTAGGGGCACCGTTAATCAAGGGCAGTCAGTTATAGGGCGCCACCTCCAATGCACACCCAGCTTTTGGCAGTTTTAAGCAAAAGGGGAAGGAACAAGGACCCCTAGTCAGTGATTTAAAACATCCATTGATGCTGCATTAGCAAGGTCTAAGCCAAAAACTCCATATAAAAATTTGAATATTGCCAAAAACTCCACATAGAAATTTGAATATTGCCAAAAATTCCACATAAAAATTTGAATATTCCTAAAATTCTAAAAAAATTGAATATTATCAAAAATTCAAAAAAAAAATCATATATTTCCAAAAAAACAAAAAAAACAAAATTTCAAAATATTCTTTTCAAAAACTTATAAAAATTTGCATATTTTTGAAAATCCAAAAAAAAATCGAATTACATTTCTGATGGCATCCTTTTGTAGAGGCACGCAAAATAAAGAATAAATCACAAGAAGCGCAACAAGTATCAAAGACTATCTCATTCCACTATAACATGTCAAAAGAGTACAAAATGAGAGTGGATACAACAATCTCTCAGCTCTCCCCTCGACCCTCCTGGTCTCCCCCTCTACGTGAACTCTCAGCCTCCTCCTGTCCTCCCCGCGAAGACCTAGGAGGAGCCATCTGTCCCCGAGAAGCTGAAACCCTGTCACCATGTGCTCCCCTCTCAGCATCTTCCCTCCTCTGGTGCCCAGAGGAGGTAACTAAATAATCAGTACTCGAGTAAGCTCGGGAGTATCCCTCGCGCTGGGCCCGCTCACGCCCTCGCCGATAACGATCCTCCGCGTCCTTCGCCTGCTGCTCAGCCATTCCCAATCTGGTAATCAACAGTACTCTCTCCAGCTCACGCTCCACTCGCTCTCTGTCTCGCTCCTCCCTCTCCCTATGCCGTTCGCTCCTCTCCATGCGAAGAAGGGCGCGTAGCTCTATCACATCTCGGGGAAGCTCCTCTGCATCTCGGCGCCTCAGCTCTGCTTTTGCCACGCGCAGCTCCTGTTCCTGCATCCAAAATCTTGATCAATAATTGATAATTGATAAATCTCCAAGACTAAGATTAAAAGAACAAGATTGCTTACTCTCTCCTGCAGGGAGGCCTCGGCTGCCTCTGCCCGAGCCACTGCACTGGCGAGCTGGCTCTCTAGCTCGGTGTGGTCACAGACGGGCTGAGTAGAGGATGAAGCGCCGTGTGAGGATCGGACTGCCTCCAGCTCCTCGCACTGAAAAGAAAGCATTACCATTAATTGAAATTCAAAATCCGAATCATTCTAAATTACAGGTTCTTACCAACTCATCAACGGTATGCTGGAGATCCTCCCGCTGTCGGATTGTGGAGTCGAGTAGTTCCTGTACCGTGGCCAGTCTCCCCTTTATGTCAAACTGCAATAACACATGTTGGTCACATATTGAATAACCAGGTTTTATAAATGGAAGTGCAAGTAAATTAAAAGCATACCTGTCCGCGAGCGCTCTGATAGACTCGGCTGCCGTATGCCTGGGAGTAGGCCTGGAGATAGGCATCATCTGAATCCGCTCCCGCAGGGACTGCTCGGCCGCGCCTCTTCCAATCTGCCAACTGCTCTCGAGCTCGCTGCCGCCAGTCATCTGTCCCCTGGAGGCCTCGAAAACGTCGCCTAGGTCGTGGGTCCGTTGCCTGGGTCGAGAACTCTACTACCGCCTGGTGGAGCCCTAGTGTCCTCATGATCAGTCTATGATATAGGGGCTCGACTAGGTTGAGGGCATGTAACCAGATCTCTCTCCCAAAGTATGGGATGGCCGCCTCCACCCAAGGCATCACCCCGATATCCCTCTGGTAGGGAGTCCAGTCCACCTGCATAATTCAATTTATCATTGCCCTCGATTCCACTTATAAATAATTCAATTAAATCTTACCTCTATATGGGGCATCATGTCTAGCGTCTCCTGAATATGGGTGACCTGGTCCTTCAGAGATCGGCCATCTCGTGTAGGGGTCCATCGTCTGGCCAAGGGCAGTAGATCTCTCCGATCCTCCCAAGCGCGCCTGAGGGTAGGAAGATATAGATAACTCCAAACCTGAAATGCAGCTCACGTGATAAATATAAGAGGAAAGTGCATAACTTAATCATTGGAGTTTAAGGTTTAGAGAGATACCTGAAGTAGAGGGTAGAACCCCCCGAGTGAAGACTGGAGTGAAGAGATGCCGAAGCTGTCAAACAAGTGGGCAAGGACTGCCGCACCCCAAGCATACCGTCCGACTCTGTCCAGATCCTCTAGTAGGGGTAGAAAGCGGCAGCTCACTGCATCACCCTGGGTCGCTAGGAGCAGCTTGCCTATCATCAAGATGAGAAACCTCCTCATTTCCATGTCTGCCTGTGGGCCTGCCTCAGTCGTGAAACTCTCTCTGGCTCCAGTCTCTAACCTCTTCTCATGAGCTGTCAAGGTCTCACCAACCTCCCTCTGTGTGTGGAACAGGCCGAGACTCTCCTGCAAAGCAATCCTCGACACTAGCGAGGTCCGTCCAGTCCCCTCCAATTCCAAACCTAGCAGTCTACGCGCCATCTCCCGGTAGTCGGGGTAATACAGCTCGTCACTACTGATCCACGCACCCGCAGCCCGGTGATGCGAGTGACATCCTCTAGAGTCGGGATCATATGACCCGAGGGGAAGAGGAAGGCCTTGCACCCTGTGTCCCATCTGGCTTTCAGAGCCCTTATCAGTCCCACATCCAGTCTCAGCACCTCGATCTCTAGGAACTCCCCGAAGCCCATTCGGCGGAGGCGGGCCCGTTGAAACTTCGGTAGTGCGGAGTAGGCGGCCCGAACCAATGTCCATGAAATTCGGGCACGGACTGCACCCTCCACACCCTGCACACAACATAAAAGCAAGAAGGCATCAATTTGTGTTCATCAAACAAAAGAAAAAAATCAGAAACTAGAAAAAAACTAGCATGCTGTTCTTTGTCGCGCTATATCGACATAGCGCGTTCTTCAAGAACGCGCTATGAAGATATAGCGCGTTCATCTTCTGCAGGTAGGGGGCGACCCCTATTTCCCCAATTTCAATCCTTGGGCATTCTGCCCTACATTTTGATTTAAGAGGGCATCCCCCCTTCTGTTTTTATCACATCTAAAAGGAAAAACAAGAAAAAATCAAAAGAAAACAAGATTGGGGCGGTTTTCTTACCACTCGCCGTTTTCGGGCTGCCACGCCGCCAACGGGCTCTGTCGCTGCTTCCTCGGCCGCCGGGGCGCCTTCAACCTCTTCGGTTTCATCGGGGGGGATCTCCATTTCGTCCCCTTCGAGCCGGGCCGAGACGGTCGCCTCCGAGTCGGCGTTCTCTTCCACGTGAGGGGGCGTTCGCTCCTCCTCCGTGAGTGATCTTGGACGGCCGCGGACGACGCGCCGTTTTGAGTGTCGTGGATGTTCACCTTCCATCGGATTAGGGCAATGGAACTTTCGGGCTGGTGAAAGGGCGAGAGAGGGAGTGGGGAGAGGGAAAAGAGTGAGTTTGAAATAATAGAAGGGGGGCGGTTTTTGAAAACCTGCGGGTAGATGACGCGCTATATGTTCATAGCGCGACAATGTCGCGCTATGTATATATAGCGCGATAATCAAAGTAAAGGAAAAATGAAAATAGAAGGGGGGAGAAAAGAAAAGAAGATGCAGCTTGTGGATGAATAAAAAATTGCATTCTCCTGCTTACGCGTACTTGGATTTGTTCTACTTGTGCTTAACATTGTATTTCAGGAAGAAAAATGAAGTGGCACGCCATCAGGTAAGTATTTCCTTATCCCTTCCTTTATTGCATTGTTATATGCTATTTTACATTATTATATTATCTCAAGGGCCGACTGGTTCTCTGTATGTTTCGGGATTTGAGTTCCCCTCTACCAAAAATAGTGATGATCTAGAAACATGCAGTTAATCGTCGGATAGGTCGTTAGGTCAGACAAATTTGGGGACGATGGACTCCATCTCGCACACCGTGGTTGCGAATAACTCTTGACCCAAGTCTATTTGATTTAACAATATTATCCTTGAGTATCTTATATTTTATCCTTTCTTGGCATTTGTTTTAATGATTTCTTTTATTTTAGCCCTACACGCATCATGTCATTTTTACATCCATGAATGTTCAGTCCTTCTCGATTAAGGATCAATAATGCTTTTGTCCTTGAACAAAGAAATTCAATTTCATTCCGAATTTGAAAGATTACTCCTAGTTGGACACTAGATCTTGCTGGTCGATGTGACCCTTGCCTGGAATTTGCTTATCCCCTTTCGATCCAATTCAACTTATCCTCCTTCTTTTGATCCACTCATTAGCTGTGAACCGCACGATGGCGTCGATGGATCCGCCAGGCTCACGTCTATTCCACTAATTGAGTGAAATTCGTAGTTGCTACGCGCTGCGGGTGCCTCTTTTGTGCAGGAGGTTGATCAGCTCCCTTTTCTTTGTTCCGTGCCTATCATTCTAGGCAGGAGTCACCGATGCTAGCTTGACCTTGCGGTTAGCTCGGAGTTTTCTAGATTATTCCTATCATTTGTCGGTTGTGATGGGTGTCTCTTTTTCCTTGATATCCACTTATCAGTCCGCTCCCCTGCATTTTCACTTCATCTCTCCGTCACTACCACTCTGTGTCGTCTCCGTTTTGCCTCCGTTTCACCTCCGTTTCGCTCCCCTGCAAAGCGGATATCAAGGAGGGTAGACACCCAATTTTGGCCGATAAATTGAGCATTTTCTTTGTTCTCCTAGTTAATGCCCCAATTGATCCTTAGTTGGTTGATTTTTTGGGATTTCTCCCCATTCTTGGACCAACATTTCAATTCCATACCTTGGATCTCGTCTCGAGTTTGGCATTCCCGCGCTATCCGCTCTTATCGCTTTCTTGTTCATAGCACGTGGTGGATCTAATTGAAGTTATCATTTGAGCAGTTGTTATTGATTGACGTTTGATCATTGTAGCGTCCACTTTGGATGTTATTCTCACTTAATATTTGATTAAATGGCTGCCCAAAGGATATTTCTCCTTTTTTAAATCATTTCATGGGCCTTTAATTATCGCGCTATATCGTCATAGCGCGTTCTTCATGAACGCGCTATGGCCGTATAGCGCGTTATCAGGCAGAACCCAGTCCGACCCGGACTCCCTTCTTTCGACTCAGAGTCCTTATTTGGTAAGTTTCCAATCGTTTTCCTTCCAAGGAAGGTCCCAAACCCTAATAGGAGTCTTTCCCCCTCATTAATCGGTAGGATTACCTCAATTTGAGCCGTCAAATCATCGGATTGAATTGAACTCCGACCTAGGGTTGCTTCTTGATCTTTCTCCTATAAATTGCACCCTTTGGCCGTCGTTTCAGAGGATGCCACTCAAGATATTGATGAGTAGGAAGAAGTTCTTCGTGCCAGATCAATAGATCCTCGCTTCTCGCACACCCAAGGGAGTATTTAGGGGCTCTTTTCGTGTTATTCCTCTTTCTACTCTTTTTCTTTCCCCAATTTACGAATTTTAATCTTTGCATAGCATTGCATATTGATTTCAAAACACTCCTTTTACGAAATACATGCATACACACACACCACACCTATCTTTTGCCCATCCATAGGGGTTTAAAAACCACCAAACCCCCAGGTAATCGAGCCCCCCGTTTGCATGCTTTTGATTAAGAATAGGGGCAGATTCTACTAAAATCTCGATCTAATGGGCCTTTTGTTTGTTGTTTATGATTGTTTGCAGGCACTAGAAGACTAATACGTGGAGCCCTTGCACCTCGGCCGGCCTTGGAGCAAGGAAGGAACGAATCCAAATAAGCCCGCTTCCTGTCTGATATCGCGCTATATGTTACTAGCGCGACCTAAAGAACGCGCTAGGACGATATAGCGTGTTCATTTTCAGGCCTACGGCTGGCCCCCCCACATGAATTTCTGAGGTATGTAGCATGCCCCTATTTTAGTCTTTTATTATTTGGCATGCTTCTAGCCTCAGTGGCGATCACGGATCTTATTAATGCATGTTTCACCCCCTCTTTTATCATCGACTTTAGCGCTTTTATCTTGCTAGATTATCTTGCTAAAAGGCAAATTCATCAATTTTGGGGGTGTTCATAAATTCATGATCTACACAACTGTGGAGAATACCACCTTTAGCTTCATCTAATTTCAATATAGGGGTTGGATGACTACAAAGTCGTTAATGGACTCCAAGCTCTGAAAGATCATTCACCCAATTGACACTTCATCTACTAAATCCTCTTTAATTTGAGGACAAAGATCTGGGGATGTCAATGGCTAGTCAGGGGGATTTCTATTGCACTACACCTGTTGTAGCTATGTCCTAATCATTTTCCTCAAAATAAGACTATTTTTACCTTTTCCTTGTACATGGCAACTTTATCCTTATATTTAAAAATTAATAGAAATAAATACATGATGGTTAAATTATCAGTCCATGTTATAATTCAATTGATAGTAGGGGCAACATAGATTTACTTACATCTTATGTTGATCCACCAATAAATGTTCATATTTGACTCTAAAACTTAATAATAGAATGTCTCCAAGCGGTAACCCCCCAAAAATTTCAACAAAGCAGTCAAACCTCTTCTCCACTGCACAGATTAGACTTTGTATCTTTGCTTCAAGAAGAACAGGACAACCTGGCTTTAGGTCCTTCTGTTGATGGTGATATCGGGGCTGAGTGCTCCTCTAGATTGCCTGCCCCTTCACTTGTGGTGCCTAGTCTTGCTGTACCTCGCGTTCCACTGGCCGCGGATGGATCCTCACATTCCTGCTCCAGCGACACTTCTCTATCCTTCCCACCTCTTATCCATGTCCTTGCTGTTCCGGGTCTAGAATCGGTCTCACAATGCGAAGAACCCCACTGCTACTCACGCAAACTTTGTGGGCAAGGGCAATTTGGCCCTAGTGGAGGACCGTGCTACTAGAACCCGTCCTGGATTGCACAGGAGCGCCTCGGCTACCCTCTCCAACCTCGAAGATCTATGAAGGCCCTAATCTAGAATATTCGCGGCATAGGCAATGCCCAATCGGTGAGCAGGTTGAAACTTCTCTTTCGAAAACATGACCTTGGTATTATTGCTGTTCTTGAGCCCAAACTTCCTACCCCACTGTTGGAAAGGTATAGGCGGAAGCTTCGTATGACACATTTCATGGCTAACTCCACAACAAAGGGACGCATCTAGGTCTTTTGTTGGGCTCCTTTCGATATTTCCTTGGTTTCCAATTCAGACCAACATATCACTCTTTGTGTTAGCTCGGTGCTAGACTGCAACTTCTACACCTCCATTGTCCATGCTAGCTGCTCTCTACCGGAGCGCCGTGTTGTGTGGGACCACCTTGTGGATTTCTCCGCTTCTTGTGATAGGCCCTAGCTCATAGGCGGGGACTTTAATAGCATTATTCACCCTTCTGAGAAACAGGGGGGGGGGGAGGGGGGGGGAACCAGGCTTTCTCCCTCTCAATGGCCGACTTTCAGGCCTGCGTCTCTGCATCCGGGCTAGAGGACGCCAGCTTTCTTGGTGGCAAGTTTACATGGTACAATGGATAGAGGTCAAATGGCATCTGGGTCAGGTGTAGACATGCCGTTTTCACGTTTTTCGTGAGTAAATCTCATATTACATCACGACGTCCCAAAGTGGCTTATGCATTTGATTTATGTGGGTGATTAGCCATTTTTTTAGGATTTTACATAAAAAATTAAGAAAAGGTGAGAAAATACAAAAAATTAGAAAAGCTTATAAAAAAAAATATATAAAACAATGAGAAAATCAAAGATACAAAAAATTAAAAAGAGTTATAAAAAAATACAAATAAAATTTGAGAAAAGGTTATTGTATAAAATACAAAAATGATAAAAGCTTAAATATATACATATGTGTGTATATATAAAAACAAAAAAAAGAGAGAAATCAATATAAAAACACAAAAAATATATATAATGATTACCTATCTTTACACTAATCCCCACTGTATTATCATTAATCTCTACTTATTATTCTTAATCTCCGTCCCTCTCTTATCTATTTCACTCACTCCCTTCATCCACACACTTCCCTCTCACCTTATCTCTTCTTTCCTTGTCTCCTTCTCTCTTGTACACTTAGCAGCCCGGCAGAGGGAATCTTCCCCCCTCTCACGTCTCTTTAATTTATTTTTTTGTTCTTTTTCTATCATTCTCCCGACAGAGAGAATCTAGCCCCACTCTCTCGCAAACTCCCACTGCCAGCCGCCTCCTTCGCTGCCATCTCGCCTCCGGCCCCCGCTCCATCGTCGGCCACCATCTCCCTTCTTTCCCCTCCGCATGCAACTCCCCCACGGCTATCTTTTCCAAGTCTCTCACCCATCTCTCACTTCCATCTCTCGAGACCCAACGCCAGAACAACTCTCTCATCCCCCCCTCCTCCTTCTCAACCGCAGCCAGTTGCAAAACCCCTCCAGCCATCACCTTGCGCACCGCGACCAACTCCACCTCTGACCACTGGATGCACCACCTCTTCCTCTGTTAACCACCACCCTGCTAACCCTCCGCTCGCGAGACCACCGACGGCAGCTCCTCACCCCCCTAGTCGGCTTGTCGCCTGTCTGCCGCAGTCCTCACGTCGCCACGGTGCTCCTCCTCCTTCGCCCTCCAACCGGCCCTCCGTCTGCTAACCCGACACTCCCTCTACAACCACCATACTACCACAGCTGTAGAGACCCCATCTCCTTCGCAGCCAACCCCCTCCCTGCTAACCTTCTCACAACTCTCTCCAGCAGACCACCGCCAACCCACTCCTTCCCTCCCTAACATCACACATGTGATGGCACCACGAGCTCCATCCCCCACCTTCTTCTCTAGCACCACCCACCTTCACCCTCTCTCATCCACCTCCGACTACACCTCCAGGCCACGCCGGCCTCCCTCTCTAACCATCGGTCTCCCTTCTCTCCCGCGGACGCCACCTGCTAGCACCACCGCCCACCCGCCTCCGCTTCAACGCCACTCGCCCCACTGCGGCAGCTCACGGCGTCCCCGCCGCTCCGAGCCTCCTCACCTCCACAAGACCTCCACTCCACTGCCGTCCGAGCACACCTCGCCAGTGCATACCGTCACGTCCGCGACCACTCCACCTCACCACCTCCGCAAGCCGCCGTCATCGGACGACCACCTCCACGAGATCTTCCCGCCGTCACCACCGCGACTGGCCCTCCTGCCGGCCTTCATTTTGCGGTCCCGTGACGCCATCGCAACCATCGTATGACCCCCATGACCGCCGCTGCCGCCCATCGCTCCGCCGTCGAAGCCTGCCACTGCCGTCCATCCCTCCGCCGTCGAAGCCCGCCGCTACCGTCCATCCCTCCGCCGTCGAAGCCCGCCGCTACACCTTTTCCGGCAGGCCAAAGCACCCCCCCTGCATGCACTGCCGGCCACCTCCGCTTGCACTATCGCCCGTCGCCATCCGCGAGCCCTGCCGGACACCACGTTGCCACCGGACGCCCACCGGCCACGCAGCCCACGAGCCCCCCCGCACCTGCACACCCACGGCCGCCCTCCGTGGCGACCCCGGCCTTCTCCTTGCCACTAACTCTCCCCGCCGGCCTCTCTCTCTCTCTCCCGCTAACTCCCCCCACCGTCTCTCTCTCTCTTTCTCTCCCTCTCTCCCTCTCTTCTCCCTCCACCCCCTCTCACTTTCTCGCCCTCTCTCTGCGTTCGCCCCCCTCTCTTTCTTTTTTATTTTTATTTTTTTTCTTTTCTTCCGATCTCTCTCTACTTCTCTCTCTCTCTCTCCCGTAATCTCTCTCTGCACTTCTCTCACTCTGCCTTCGACCTCTCCCTCTCCATCTCTTTTTTTTATTTATTATCTCACACTTTCTTTCTATGGTCTCCCTCTCTATTTTATTTATTTTATTATTATCCCTCTTTTCCTCTCTCTCTCTATCTCTCAATCTCTCTCACTTTCTCTCTTCATCTCTCTATCTTATGTCGCCCCTCTCCCCCCTTTCTGAGTTCACATGACACCCACATGCACCCACATGAGCATGTTCATTATATGGGCTTTATAAGTGCTTAAGATAAACATGTGCTTTTCATTCTGCAGAAGGCTCAAGAGCTCCTTAGAAGCACCCTTTCACATTGCATCCCCAAGAAGGCCCACGTTTGGCATCCTGCTATGCTTATCTAACTTTTGTAAACCCATCATGTTGGCATGTGTATATTCATTGCGGAAGGTTGAGACTTCTAACTGGGAGAGGTCCAATAATAGGAGTTGAGTCCATTGTGGTGGGGGTGATATCATTCATTATCCATAATACCTGTACCTATATAAATATCTGTATGTACATATGTATATATAAATTTGTGCAGGAATAAAAGCTGAGGCTCCGGCCCGGTCAGCATTCTTGTGTGTTCCCGTACACGGGGAAGCCTTTCGTCCTACCATTCGCTCCCCCGTGCTTGCATTGCCATTATCGGCCTTTTTTTCTCTCTTATTATTTTATTATATTTCTAGTCTGTTATTCAGCTATTATTGTCTTATCTCATGAGTTGTTGCTATATCATTGTTCTGATGTAATTTTTGTGTTTATTTGTTTTGCAGGGTAACCAACTCAAAAGCCCTCTTCTTCGGCCAGCCGAACAAAGAGGAAGAAGGAGCCCATATCATCCCGCGTCAAAGGCAAAAGTGATCAACCAGGTTGGGGCCCTCGATCCCTGGTGATCACACCACCAAACGCATGCTTGTAGTAATTTTTATTTTATGTCTATAATACCCGCGGATAGCTAAATCCCGCACGGGTCTGTTTGTACTATAATCGGTCGCGGTGAGTCATTTCACCGTGGTCATTTACTTTCAGCACTTCCTTTCTGCACTTTGTTATATTATTGTTAAAACCCCGCAGGATCAATGTCCTGCGGCGGTCTGTTTACTCTCTATTATATTTTTACTATTATAACTGTGTGAGGAGTGATATGTCGTTCCAAATTCTGAGTCTACGTGTGTTTTTGTGTCCGCCAATTTCTACTACGTAGAGTCCCAAGCTCGCACCTGGTATATAAAAAAACTACTCATGGAATGGTAGGCCACGCCTACTGGGAAAGGAGTTTAGTTTGCGCGAGAGGGTCTTTGGATCCCTACCTCCACCACGTACCGGAGTTCGGTAAGTCTAGGTCTGCAGTATTCCTACTACAGGTTGTACTCTCCACTTTTTTTATTTCACCCCCCTTTACGCACGCGTTTCGTCATTTTTTTCTTTCACTAAAAGAGGGAGAAACCCCATCTCTCTCTCAGTCCACCACGTGACACGTTCACATCTCTGGCGATCACGGTGGGACCTGTTTTTTGCTTTTTTGGTTACCCTTGAACTCTCGGCACCCACGTGTGCCTCCCTCTTTTCGGCACCCGCGTATGCCTCCCCCTATTGCGCCCACGTACGCTACATCATTACCCTCGTTCACCACGTGCACTCCCCCGGTCCTTTGTGGTTACTTGAGAGGTCAACGTTGTCTCGTGCACCTCGTGCACTCCTCCTCAATTTGGCACCCACGTGTGCCCCTTCCATTTGACACCCATGTGTGCCCCCTTCACCCGGCACCCACGTGTGCCCTCCTCTACTCGGCACCCACGTGTGCCCTTCCTTATTGCACCCGCGTGCGCTACGTCATCCCCCTTTGTGCACCACGTGCACTCTCATAGTCCCTTTCTGTATGTGTCTTGGAAAGAAGAACAGTTATATCCTACTCTATCTGTTTATTACTGTTATATCTGTTATATCATTGTTATCTCTGCTCTATTAGTGTGTTTATCCTTATTTTGTTTCTGTTATATATCTTTTATTCAGCACTACATTTCATGCATTTATCCCCTTTGCTTTCTTTTTTTTTACTTTTTTTAAGGATCACCCTTTCTCGGTGAAGGAAAGACTCTCCATCGGGAATTCCTCTCGACGGACTAGGATCTCCTCCATCGGGACCACCGTAAGTCTCCGACATCGAAGGATTCCCTCTTCGTTCAATGGGCTAGTTGTACCACTGAAGTTCCCTGGAGATAGTCAGCCCATTCGTGGTGAGGCGAGTGCCCTTAGATGACACGGCGGAAACTGATATTGTAACTAAGATATCTCCTATTGTGTGAACATCATATTGAAAAAAAAAGGGTAAAAACAAAGTAAAAACAAAAAAAAGACGTAAAGCATCAACTTGTGTCTTAACTTCTGTCATTTGTTTGTTATTGTATGTTATTCCGTTCCGAAAAAGTGTTACGGATGGTTGAACACAATTACGATGCTTTCGAGGCCGAGGCCTTCAGCTATGAGCCCCAAATGCATGACCCAGGTCATGACTCTTATGGGGAGTATAACCCGGACCAGGGCTACTAAGGCGAGCCAGGGGTTCATCCCATGGACGCTGGTCCGTCTTATCAATCCTCTTATGGAGTGCAACCCACTGCTAGTGGGGCCTCCTCCTCCACTAGTATTTCATATGCCTTCATGGCTTCTCAGATCGACTCTCTCAGCTCTCAAAATGAGGCTTTAAAGGCTGATGTTGAGAAGAAATTTCTTCCTCCTTCCCCTCCTCAAGTCAACCCCCTTCACGCTAAAATCACTCAAATAGATAAGGAGTGGAAGAAGGCAAGAGATGAGTATGAGCAAGAGCTTCGTTTAAGTCGTTACGATCAAATGGAAGCCGTCTACCCATCACCCATTCATCACACTAATTCATACGGCCCTCCGTCTCCACATCCATATCCATATACGCAAAATCTTTCATACCAATATACGTCACCTCACCTCATCAATACGCCTCTATCACAGCATCCATTTGATCCTAATGATTATGGGGAATTGCAAATGACACCTAATCACATTTGCGAATATTTTTAAGATATGCCCACTCCGAGGTTTCTTCGTTCCTTCCCTCTTCCACCACCACCAGAAGACTCCCCCGCTCAAGACGAAGTCACTGACCCGACCCCTGTCTCTAAGACGTCATGGTGTTATGATGATGGGTCAATGCTCCAGCAACCTACGTCAATGTACCATGAGTCTCCCACTGATTCTACCCCTACCTATGAGACATCATGGTATTATGACGATGGGTCAATGCTCCAGCAACCTACGTCAATGTACCACGAGTCTCCCACTGATTCTACCCTTATCTATGAGGCATCATGGTATTATGACGATGGGTCCATGCTCCAGCAACCTACGTCAATGTACCATGAGTCAACCACTGATTCTACCCCTACCTATGGACATCATGGTGTTACGATGATGGGTCCATGCTCCATCAACTCACGTCAACGCACCATGAATTAACCACTATGTCACGCCCCGACGCAGAATATCCAGGCACGACAAGGGAGAAAACCCCTCACTCAATCAAGACAAGAAATTCTAATTACATCACTTGCTATAAAAATCTCCACTATAAAAATTTAATTTTTACAACTCTTTCAAAATTTCAAGGACAACACTAACTCTCAAGCAAATTACAAGAATAGAATAACTCTCAATTCTATACTGAGAAACAGGGTCTACTATGTCATCTTGGTACACTCCAACACTCTTTCCCATGCTTGCTAGCTATCCTCGAGACAACCTGAAAAATATTAATTGACACTGAATGAGCATAAAGCTCAGTAGGAATTACATCTCAAGATTTAACAGGCTTTAAGTGGTTTACAAGTTCAATTAATGTCAGTAAAACTATGCATGTAGATGAGTAGATATCAAGGATTGTAAAAATCGACAAGAGCAGTGAAGGAATAACAAGTGAGAGTATGAGGATTCCAACTTCAATGCAGCAATAGCAAGAGATTCAAGCAAGTAATAACTGGAATTAACAAAATCTTTCCAAGAGAGTAAGAACTCATGTCAAGCAAGTAATAGAAAGTAATATAAATTCAAGCATGTAAAATTGTAATTGGCTATTTATCAATTTCATTCAAGTAAAACTTTACCCTTCTGCGGGTCTCAAGTCAAATCACTCAAGTAGTATCACGAGAATGAGTGGAATGTCTAAAGCCTAGCAAGTAAGTACTCCGGTGCAATGCCAAACATCGTGGTCAATAAACTCCCATGGGCACAAGTACCTTCGGGTGCTCCCCCCAGGACCAGACCGGGCCCTATATGCACAGCATTTATCATGTTTGTTGACATCCACTCTTATTTATAGCCAATATGGAATTTCAAGGTTTGACCGGTATGATATATAAGGTGGAATTATGAAATGGAGTCCAAGGGCGCATTGATGTGTAGGGATGAAGTAGGAGTGGAAACTAGTAACGTTTGATACACGGAAAAAAACTAGATAAGAGAGGTGCCTTATGGGCCACCTGATAATTTTAGAAACGACACCCTCACTGTGGGATGCCCTTCCTAGGAACTATACAGGGTTTAGAGGACCCTGTCAGGAGTTAAATATCACTTCTCAAGCTGCCAGCTATCAGTGGAGATGGCAAAAGAGAAGGCCTAACGATCAGGTTAACGTAATGAGCCGGCTGTGTCGACTCAGTAGTTCATCGCGTCAACCCTGCAGTTCATCGCGTCAACCCTGCGAACAGGCTGGGTCGACTCATCAGTTCATAGGGTCGACTCATCAGTTCACCAGTTCACAGGGTCGACTCATCAATTCACAGGGTCGACTCATCAGTTCATTTCCAGTTCACAGGCTCGACTCATCAGTTCATCGCGTCAACGCGATGAACTGGCAGGGTCGACTCATCAGTTCATTTCCAGTTCACAGGGTCGACTCATCAGTTCATCGCGTTGAATCGCGTCAACGCAATGAACTGGCAGGGTCGACTCATCAGTTCATTTCCAGTTCACAGGGTCGACTCATCAGTTCATCACGTCAACGCGATGAACTGGCAGGGTTGAGTTATCAGTTCATTTCCAGTTCATAGGGTCGACTCATCAGTTCATATTTGCTCAAAATGGCTTAAGGTATTAATCTTTGATTAAGCTAAGGTATTAACCTTTGATTTAAGTTGATTTAGGTAAAACTGATGACATGGATAGATAGAGATAATTGTAAGGATTATAGATCTTTATTCATGCACTCATTTCATGCTTTAGTTGCTTAAATATCATATTTTTAACATGACGTATCATACTAGTTTTCATTTTTAAAGGAACTAAATGGAGACAAGGTTTCTATATAGGCTACCTACCAGATTAATTAAGTATGCTAATTAGTTATTAAATCAACTAACATGTTACTTTGGTATGTTAACAGGTTAGTTAATAGCTAAACTAATAGGTTACGTAAAAACACGATAAAACTTACGTTACATGGAAATATCGTATGGATATGAAGCTAATACATGCCAACTACCCTAGATTGAAGCTAATACATGCTAATTAATACTAATCATCTTGGGTATAAGGCTAGTACATGCTAATTATCTTAGGTACGATGCTAATACATGCTAATCATCCTAGATTTAAGCTAACACATGCTAATTATTCTAGGTATGAGACTAATACTTGCTAATACTGGCTAATGCTTACTTAATTATTCTGGGTATAAGGCTAATACATGCTAATTATCTTAGGTATGAGGCTAATACATGCTAATCATCCTAGATTTAAGCTAACACATGCTAATTATTCTAGGTATGAGACTAATACTTGCTAATACTTACTTAATTATTCTGGGTATAAGACTAATACATGCTAATTATCTTAGGTATGAGGATAATAGATCCTAATCATCTTAAGTATGAAGCTAATACATGCTTTATAAACACTAAATATCGCATGGAAATGAGCCTAAGACTAAATGCCTAGACTAATCATCCTAGATTAGCTATTAGTTTAGTTAAAAGTTGAGAACACCTACCTCTGTGAAGTGGCAGTAGTTGTAGCAAATGGAAGAAGCAACTCTTCCCGTCTCTGCAACCCTTCAGAAGTGTCACCCCTTCTCAACAGCAAGCCTTCTAGCCAACGAAGGTTTGCTTCGTTAGGAGTATAATATAAGGTTTGAGTTGGCAAGAGGGGAGACAAGATCCGTGAAAATAGGATCTCAGTGGGATGCCAGCTTATACAGGCTGTTGGGGATAAGGAAATCGAAAGGTTGTCTGGTAGATTGTGGCTCCTATGAGAGGGTGGTTTATTTATTTTAAACTTCCCACTTAGCTTTCATGATTTTTATCTTTAAAATTTGATGGAGTTAGTTAATGAAATTTCATGGATAAGATCCTTATATTTTTCTCTATTTTTACATATAATTTTTTTTGAAAAATTCTTTTTAAATAAAAGTGATACTATTCATGGCACTATTCACGTATGAAAAGGAACGTTTGTCTAAAAAATCACAAGACTGGAGGGGGGTCGTGTATTGCTTTGGCACAAATGTAAATTGTGGATGCTAGGATTTGAACCCTGGTCATTAGGTTCAAAGTCAAGTTACTTAACCAACTATATTAGGAAGCCACTTTGTTAAGTGAATAATCTTTACATATGATAGATCCGTTTTCCAACTTCTTACTTAAGATTCCTATAGAGTTTATCTAATATATATTTTTTTTCTTATTTGGGAAATATTATTAATAAATTTTTTAATCATTTTTTTATACGGGATGCTACACCCTCCCCCACTTGAAAAGAATTTGGTCCCCAAATTCACATGATAGTTAAATAATTAAATTAAAGAAGATTATGAAAAATACTAACCTGCGAATAAGTTCCAATTATACTTCTTAAGTACTTTTTCAATCTTCAAGTAGCTTCCTTTTATTACACTTATGATATAAAAATTATAACATAATTCAAAATAAATTATAATAAATACTTATCTTATTTACTAGGACTATGGCTATTCTAGCACATAACCCAATGCTCTACCCAATCTCACCGGGCAACTACAAGATGTTAGATCTAGAACTCCAACCTAAGACACCTAAATGAGTTTTTAATAACAAGGAAACTTAGAAACCTAGGGTCTAAATAACCTAGGCTCTGATACCACAACTGTCACGCCCCGACGCGGAATATCGAGGTACGATAGGGGAGAAAACCCCTCACTCAATCAAGACTAGAAATTCTAATTACATCACTTGATATAAAAATCTCCACTATAAAATTTTAATTTTTACAACTCTTCCAAAATTTCAAGGACAACACTAACTCTCAAGCAAATTACAAGAATAGAATAACTCTCTATTCTATACTGAGAAACAGGGTCTACTATGTCATCTTGGTACACTCCAACACTCTTGCCCATGCTTGCTAGCTATCCTCGAGACAACCTGAAAAATATTAATTGACACTGAATGAGCATAAAGCTCAGTAGGAATTACATCTCAAGATTTAACATGCTTTAAGTGGTTTACAAGTTCAATTAATGTTAGTAAAACTATGCGTGTAGATGAGTAGATATCAAGGATTGTAAAAATCGACAAGAGCAGTGAAGAAATAACAAGTGAGAGTATGAGGATTCCAACTTCAATGCAACAATAGCAAGAGATTCAAGCGAGTAATAACTGGAATTAACGAAATCTTTCCAAGAGAGTAAGAACTCATGTCAAGCAAGTAATAGAAAGTAATATAAATTCAAGCATGTAAAATTGGAATTGGCTATTTATCAATTTCATTCAAGTAAAACTTTACCCTTCTGTGGGTCTCAAGTCAAATCAATCAAGTAGTATCACGAGAATGAGTGGAATGTCTAAAGCCTAGCAAGCAAGTACTCCGGTGTAATGCCAAACACCGTGGTTAATAAACTCCCATGGGCACAAGTACGTTCGGGTGCTCCCCCCAGGACCAGACCGGGCCCTATATGCACAACATTTATCATGTTTGTTGACATCCACTCTTATTTATAGCCAATATGGAATTTCAAGGTTTTACCAGTATGATATATAAGGTGGAATTATGGAATGGAGTCCAAGGGCGCATTGATGTGTAGGGATGAACTAGGAGTGGAAACCAGTAACGTTTGATACACGGAAAAAAACTAGATAAGAGAGGTGCCTTAGGGGCCACCTGACAATTTTAGAAATGACACCCTCACTGTGGGATGCCCTTCCTGGGAACTATACAGGGTTTAGAGGACCCTGTCAAGAGTTAAATATCACTTCTCAGGCTGCCATCTATCAGTGGAGATGGCAAAAGAGAAGGCCTAACGATCAGGTTAATGTAATGAGCCGGCTGTGTCGACTCAGTAGTTCATCGCGTCAACCCTGCAGTTCATCGCGTCAACCCTGCGAACAGGCTGGGTCGACTCATCAGTTCATAGGGTCGACTCATCAGTTCACAGGGTCGACTCATCAGTTCACAGGGTCGACTCATCAGTTCATTTCCAGTTCACAGGGTCGACTCATCAGTTCAGGCAGGGTCGACTCATCAGTTCATTTCCAGTTCACAGGGTCGACTCATCAGTTCAGGCAGAGTCGACTCATCAGTTCATTTCCAGTTCACAGGGTCGACTCATCAGTTCATCGCGTCAACGCGATGAACTGGCAGGGTTGACTCATCAGTTCATTTCCAGTTCACAGGGCCGACTCATCAGTTCATCGCGTCAACGCGATGAACTGGAAGAGTCGACTCATCAGTTCATATTTGCTCAAAATGGCTTAAGCTATTAATCTTTGATTAAGCTAAGGTATTAACCTTTGATTTAAGTTGATTTAGGTAAAACTGATGACATGGATAGATAGAGAAAATTGTAAGAATTATAGATCTTTATTCATGCACTCATTTCATGCTTTAGTTGCTTAAATATCATATTTTTAACATGACGTGTCATACTAGTTTTCATTTTTAAAGGAACTAAATGGAGACAAGGTTTCTAGATAGGCTACCTACCAGATTAATTATGTATGCTAATTAGTTATTAAATCAACTAACATGTTAATTTGGTATGTTAACAGGTTAGTTAATAGCTAAACTAATAGGTTACGTAAAAACACGATAAAACTTACGTTACACGGAAATATCGTATGGATATGAAGCTAATACATGCCAACTACCCTAGATTGAAGCTAATATATGCTAATTAATACTAATCATCTTGGGTATAAGGCTAGTACATGCTAATTATCTTAGGTACGACGCTAATACATGCTAATCATCCTAGATTTAAGCTAACACATGCTAATTATTCTAGGTATGAGACTAATACTTGCTAATACTGGCTAATGCTTACTTAATTATTTTGGGTATAAGGCTAATACATGCTAATTATCTTAGGTATGAGGCTAATACATGCTAATCATCCTAGATTTAAGCTAACACATGCTAATTATTCTAGGTATGAGACTAATACTTGCTAATACTTACTTAATTATTCTGGGTATAAGACTAATACATGCTAATTATCTTAGGTATGAGGATAATAGATCCTAATCATCTTAAGTATGAAGCTAATACATGCTTTATAAACACTAAATATCGCATGGAAATGAGCCTAAGACTAAATGCCTAGACTAATCATCCTAGATTAGCTATTAGTTTAGTTAAAAGTTGAGAACACCTACCTCTGTGAAGTGGCAGTAGTTGTAGCAAATGGAAGAAGCAACTCTTCCCGTCTCTGCAACCCTTCAGAAGTGTCACCCCTTCTCAACAGCAAGCCTTCTAGCCAACGAAGGTTTGCTTCGTTAGGAGTATAATATAAGGTTTGAGTTGGCAAGAGGGGAGACAAGATCCGTGAAAATAGGATCTCAGTGGGATGCCAGCTTATACAGGCTGTTGGGGATAAGGAAATCGAAAGGTTGTCTGATGGATTGTGGCTCCTATGAGAGGGTGGTTTATTTATTTTAAACTTCCCACTTAGCTTTCATGATTTTTATCTTTAAAATTTGATGGAGTTAGTTAATGAAATTTCATGGATACGATCCTTATATTTTTCTCTATTTTTACATATAATTGTTTTTGAAAATTTCTTTTTAAATAAAAGTGATACTATTCATGGCACTATTCACGTATGAAAAGGAACGTTTGTCTAAAAAATCACAAGCCTGGAGGGGGTTCGTGTATTGCTTTGGCACAAAAGTAAATTGTAGATGCTAGGATTTGAACCCTGGTCATTAGGTTAAAAGACAAGTTACTTAACCAACTACACTAGCAAGCCACTTTGTTAAGTGAATAATCTTTACATATAAAAGATCCGTTTTCTAACTTCTTACTTAAGATTCCTATAGAGTTTATCTAATATATATATTTTTTCTTATTTGAGAAATATTATTAATAATTTTTTTAATCATTTTTTTATACGGGGTGCTACACCCTCCTCCACTTGAAAAGAATTTGGTCCCCAAATTCACATGATAGTTAAATAATTAAATTAAAGAAGATTATGAAAAATACTAACCTGCGAATAAGTTCCAATTATACTTCTTAAGTACTTTTTCAATCTTCAAGTAGCTTCCTTTTATTTCACTTACGATATAAAAATTATAACATAATTTAAAATAAATTATAATAAATACTTATATTATTTACTAGGACTATGGCTATTCTAGCACATAACCCAATGCTCTACCCAATCTCACCGGGCAACTACAAGCTGTTAGATCTAGAACTCCAACCTAAGACACCTAAATGAGTTTTTAATAACAAGGAAACTTAGGAACCTAGGGTCTAAATAACCTAGACTCTGATACCACAACTGTCACGCCCCGACGCGGAATATCGAGGCACGATAGGGGAGAAAACCCCTCACTCAATCAAGACTAGAAATTCTAATTACATCACTTGATATAAAAATATCCACTATAAAATTTTAATTTTTACAACTCTTCCAAAATTTCAAGGACAACACTAACTCTCAAGCAAATTACAAGAATAGAATAACTCTCAATTCTATACTGAGAAACAGGGTCTACTATGTCATCTTGGTACACTCCAACACTCTTGCCCATGCTTGCTAGCTATCCTCGAGACAACCTGAAAAATATTAATTGACACTGAATGAGCATAAAGCTCAGTAGGAATTACATCTCAAGATTTAACATGCTTTAAGTGGTTTACAAGTTCAATTAATGTCAGTAAAACTATGCATGTAGATGAGTAGATATCAAGGATTGTAAAAATCGACAAGAGCAGTGAAGGAATAACAAGTGAGAGTATGAGGATTCCAACTTCAATGCAACAATAGCAAGAGATTCAAGTAAGTAATAACTGGAATTAACGAAATCTATCCAAGAGAGTAAGAACTCATGTCAAGCAAGTAATAGAAAGTAATATAAAGTCAAGCATGTAAAATTGGAATTGGCTATTTATCAATTTCATTCAAGCAAAACTTTACCCTTCTGCGGGTCTCAAGTCAAATCAATCAAGTAGTATCACGAGAATGAGTGGAATGTCTAAAGCCTAGCAAGTAAGTACTCCGGTGCAATGCCAAACACCTTGGTCAATAAACTCCCATGGGCACAAGTACCTTCGGGTGCTCCCCCCAGGACCAGATCGGGCCCTATATGCACAGCATTTATCATGTTTGTTGACATCCACTCTTATTTATAGCCAATATGGAATTTCAAGGTTTGACCAGTATGATATATAAGGTGGAATTATGGAATGGAGTCCAATGGCGCATTGATGTGTAGGGATGAACTAGGAGTGGAAACCAGTAACGTTTGATACACGGAAAAAAATTAGATAACAGAGGTGCCTTATGGGCCACCTGACAATTTTAGAAACGACACCCTCACTGTGGGATGCCCTTCCTGAGAACTATACAGGGTTTAGAGGACCCTGTCAGGAGTTAAATATCACTTCTCAGGCTGCCATCTATCAGTGGAGATGGCAAAAGAGAAGGCCTAACGATCAGGTTAACGTAATGAGCCGGTTGTGTCGACTCAATAGTTCATCGCGTCAACCCTGCAGTTCATCGCGTCAACCCTGCGAACAGGCTGGGTCGACTCATCAGTTCACAGGGTCGACTCATCAGTTCATTTCCAGTTCAGGCAGGGTCGACTCATCAGTTCAGGCATGGTCGACTCATCAGTTCATTTCCAATTCACAGGGTCGACTCATCAGTTCATCGCATCAACGCGATGAACTGACAGGGTCGACTCATCAGTTCATTTCCAGTTCACAGGGCCGACTCATCAGTTCATCGCGTCAACGCGATGAACTGGCAGGGTCGACTCATCAGTTCATATTTGCTCAAAATGGCTTAAGGTATTAATCTTTGATTAAGCTAAGGTATTAACCTTTGATTTAAGTTGATTTAGGTAAAACTGATGACATGGATAGATAGAGAAAATTGTAAGGATTATAGATCTTTATTCATGCACTCATTTCATGCTTTAGTTGCTTAAATATCATATTTTTAACATGGCGTATCATACTAGTTTTCATTTTTAAAGGAACTAAATGGAGACAAGGTTTCTAGATAGGCTACCTACCAGATTAATTAGGTATGCTAATTAGTTATTAAATCAACTAACATGTTAATTTGGTATGTTAGCAGGTTAGTTAATAGCTAAACTAATAGGTTACGTAAAAACACGATAAAGCTTACGTTACACGGAAATATCGTATGGATATGAAGCTAATACATGCCAACTACCCTAGATTGAAGCTAATACATGCTAATTAATACTAATCATCTTGGGTATAAGGCTAGTACATGCTAATTATCTTAGGTACGACGCTAATACATGCTAATCATCCTAGATTTAAGCTAACACATACTAATTATTCTAGGTATGAGACTAATACTTGCTAATACTTGCTAATGCTTACTTAGTTATTCTGGGTATAAGGCTAATACATGCTAATTATCTTAGGTATGAGGCTAATACACGCTAATCATCCTATATTTAAGCTAACACATGCTAATTATTCTAGGTATGAGACTAATACTTGCTAATACTTGCTAATACTTGCTTAATTATTCTAGGTATAAGACTAATACATACTAATTATCTTAGTTATGAGGCTAATACATGCTAATCATCTTAAGTATGAAGCTAATACATGCTTTATAAACACTAAATATCGCGTGGAAATGAGCCTAAGACTAAATGCCTAGACTAATCATCCTAGATTAGCTATTAGTTTAGTTAAAAGTTGAGAACACCTACCTCTTTGAAGTGGTAGTAGTTGTAACAAATGGAAGAAGCAACTCTTCCCTTCTCTGCAACCCTTCAGAAGTGTCACCCCTTCTCAACAGCAAGCCTTCTAGCCAACGAAGGTTTGCTTCGTTAGGAGTATAATATAAGGTTTGAGTTGGCAAGAGGGGAGACAAGATCCGTGAAAATAGGATCTCAGTGGGATGCCAGCTTATACAGGCTGTTGGGGATAAGGAAATCGAAAGGTTGTCTGGTGGATTGTGGCTCCTATGAGAGGGTGGTTTATTTATTTTAAACTTCCTACTTAGCTTTCATGATTTTTATCTTTAAAATTTGATGGAGTTAGTTAATGAAATTTCATGGATAAGATCCTTATATTTTTCTCTATTTTTACATATAATTTTTTTTATAAAATTCTTCTTAAATAAAAAGTGATACTATTCATAGCACTATTCACGTATGAAAAGGAACGCATGTTTGTCTAAAAAACCACAAGCCTGGAGGGCGGTCGTGTATTGCTTTGGCACAAAAGTAAATTGTGGATGCTAGGATTTGAACCCTGGTCATTGGGTTGAAAGACAAATTACTTAACCAACTACACTAGGAAGCCACTTTGTTAAGTGAATAATCTTTACATATGATAGATCCGTGTTCCAACTTCTTACTTAAGATTCCTATAGAGTTTATCTAATATATTTTTTTTCTTATTTGGGAAATATTATTAATAAATTTTTTTAATCATTTTTTTATACGGGGTGCTACACACTACCTCTACCCCAACCTATGAAACCACATGGTGTTACGACGATGGGTCCATGCTCCATGAACCCACGTCAATGCACCATGAGTTAACCACTGTCCCTACTCCTACCTATGAAACCACATGGTGTTACGATGACGGATTTACATCCCAACAACCCGCATCAATGCACCATGAATCACCCCCTACCCTAAACCCCTCACATACCACCAAAATCCCATGCTTCTTACGTACCAAGCCTTCTACTATTACCCCTTCAATTGCACAATTAACCCCCGCACCATTGGCTTCCACTGAGCATTCCATTCACTCTTGTTCCCAACCGAGTAATCCTCCATCATCTCCACCTAAAACCTTCACTAGCCTTGTAACCCTGAATCCAACCATTCCTATTCCTCCACTCCCCTTACCTAAACCTATGATTAACCTTGAGCAGGGCCTATCACTAAACCCAACCACCTCTGTTCCTCCACTCAACCTCATACCCAAACCCGTGATTAACCCTGAGCAGGGCCCATCAATGTTTGCACCCGAGCCAACCTTGTCTGCTCCCGAGTAGGAGGAGAAGCTCGTCGTGTTTCAATCTCCACCTACCCTTTTTACAACCCCTTCCATTGAACCTCCATTACCCGTTGATCATGTTATCTCCAACTCATCTCCTTCCATCACCTCTCGAAGTGGGCATATTCTTACAAATACACGTGCCAAAGATGATGATCAAGAACCGGACAAGAAGAATTCGGTTACGGCTATGTCGTTCAAAATTCAAGATTTTATATGTCGAATGCCGATTCGCATTCTTGTGTCGGGCACTTTTGAGAAGTCTGAATCTCTGTCTGCACTAATCCCCATCAAAAGGGACTCTTAGGAATTGGTGCTCAGTAAATCAAGGGCCAAAACAATAACGATCACGTTACTCATTGGCCAACATGCTTTCAAGGCCCTTATTACCCCTTGTTCGGTCATAGTCCAAATGGCCAATCAAAAGAAGGGGTTCTCCTCATGCATAGTGATGACACATTCTACTGCCGAGGAGATGATGAATTTTATGCTCAGGGGTGGGTCAGGCCGCTCTTTATTGGAAGCTTTTGACGTTTTGTCTACTCCCTACCAACTTCCATGCAAGAGGCGAACGCCTATGCTACCAAGCATGTTCACACATGATATTCCAACGCCCTTGAGTAGTGCATCAAATAAGAAGCTCCTTACGCCGAAGGTCAAATTCCCAATGATAGATGCCATTCATTTATCAAGGGAGTTATTTCTCAAGAAGCTATTCCATGTCAAGATCTCTGCACAAGTGGAACTCTCAAACTTTCGTTATCATTATTTGCCAAGAGAGTTACCGTTCATTTTCGAACGTCCAAGGGATCTTGTTACATCAAATGAGTGCCTATGGGCTCTGACCACATCAATTAAACCAATTGGTCAGAGAAGGATGATGTCATCTTATGAAGCACATAATTGGAGATAGTGGCCTACGAAGTCAAGAGGCAAAGAAATTGTATTGAAGGTTGAGAGGCCACACTATGAGAGAGTATCCACTAGCTAGAAGGGAAAGCATAAAGTGGAGCTTAAGGGTAATAAATCCCCTGTGGTGGAGCCATCCTGTAGCCCATCTACTTCATATCACATTCCATCACTGCTTGTAATGTTATTCTGCTTCTTTTTATGGGCGATCCATTGGTTGAGGGGACGTTTTTCATCATCAAGATATACGCAATCAAGCTCCTCCTCTGTTCTAGGGTCTTTGGACCCTCACATTCAACCCCCTCCGGAGCCTCCGGATCCTTACCTTCCACCTCGTACGGAATCTCCGGACCCCTATATTCATCCCCGTCCGGAACCTCCGGACCTCGCTCTGTTTAGTTCCTTGTCTTTATCCTACCCTTACATCCCACCTCGTCCGGAGCCTCCGGACCCCTATATTCATCCCCGTCCGAAACCTTCGGACCCCTCTATGTTTAATTCCATGTCTTTATCTATCTCTCATCCTCGTCTGGAACCTTCGGACCCCACTATAATTAATTCATTGTTTTCTCATCCGAAACCTTCGGACCCCGCTCTGTTTAGTTCTTTGTCTTTATCCTACCCTCACATTCCACCCCGTCCGGAACCTCCGGACCCCTCCATGTTTAATTCCTTATCTTTATCCGTCTCTCATCTCCCTCTGGAACCTCCAGATTTCTCATATCATTCTCCATCTCTCTCAGGGCATCACACCCTTCCTTTTCATATCCCTCCGGAACCTCCAGATTTCTCATCTTGTTATCCATCCCTCCTAGGGCATCGCGCCCTACCTTTTCATATCGGTCCGAAGTCTCCGGACCTTTCCTTCTTCCGATTTATCCTTTTATTCTTCCATGGCATTGCGTCCTTCGTTCTTTTCATCCCTTTAAATTACCTTTTTACATACCTTTTCCCAGGGCATCGCATCCCTCATCATTTTCTTCCTCCGGAACCTCCGAATCCATACTCCTTTGATTCTCCTCCTTTACATTCGGATCCTCCAAATTCGCCTCTCTCAATTCATCAATTTCTAATTCCTCTCGATCTTGATCCCGAGTCTGAGTCGATTCATGTCATATCAATTGTCTCGGGCATCTGCCCGTTCTCATATTGCTTTCGAGACTTTAGTCCTCACCTTTTCCTTTGATTTCTTATCACCCTGTAAATTCTTCTAGGCATCTCCCACCTAATTCTGGTTTAGTTACCACTCCTTCATAATAAATCACCCTAGCTGGGGGATTGCTATACAAAAGAAGCCTCACTGCTATACTTCTAAGATGATTTGATGACAATGAGGTCTAGAAGTGTGTAGAGGAAGCACACTCAGGTGTGTGCGGTGGCCATGTAAATAGCTAAATGCTTGTTAAGAAGATCATTCGGCAAGGCTTTTGCTGGCCCACCATAGAAGAGGATTATGTCGTCTATGTCCGTAGGTGTGTCAAGTGTCAACTTCACGCCGATAAAATTAATTTCCCATCTTCTTCACTTCATCCAGTATCCTCCCCATGGCCTTTCTCCATGTGGGCTTTCGATGTCATTGGTTCTCTTGGTAATCCTAACTCCCTCACTAAGAAAAAATCATTCATCCTCACTGCAACGGAGTACTTCACCAAATGGGCCGAAGCCGAAGCTTACGTGGAGGTTAGAGCATCAACAGTCTGTAAATTCACCATGAAGAACATCATCGCCAGGTTCGGCATTCCAAGCACAATTATCACCGACAATGGGCCGCAATTCATTTCTCAGGACCTTCAGGACCTCTGCAAAAGGTATAAAATTGCATTGCATCATTCATCACCTTCATATCCACAAGGTAATGGCCAAGCAGAGGCCACTAACAAAACATTGATTAAAATCATAAAAAAGACCTCTGAGTCAAACAAGTTCTCGGATTGGCCAGAAAAGTTGATTGAGGCTTTATGGGCCTATCGCACTTCAATCCGTACTCCCACTGGGTAAACTCCGTTCGCCCTTACTTATGGGATGGAGGCGGTAGTTCCGTATGAAATCTTGGTTCCTTCTCTCAGGGTACAGTTGGACAAGGAGCTTCCCCTCGATGAACGTCGTGATTCACTCCTTACCCAATTGGAACTCGTAGATGAGAAGTGCCTGGCCGCTACCGAGCATGCACGTGTATATCAGAACATACTCACACGTTTTTATCAAAAGAAGGTCGTTGAAAGAAAATTTCAAGTCGGTGAAATGGTAGTGAAAAGAATGTTTGTAAAACCTGGTGGGCCGCGTTCTAAACTCCAACCCAATTGGGAAGGAACGTACGTGGTTCAGGCTGTGCATCCTGACAACACCTACAGGCTAGTCAATGCTGAGGGGATCGAGTTATCCCACCCTTGGAATGGGCTTTATCTTAAGAAGTACTACCCTTAGATAGGTGTACATAGTGTCAAAAATGATGAAATGACAAACAACAAAAAAATAGAAAATAATGAAAAAAAAATAAAAAATATGTATATATACAACAACAAAATAAAAATATAAAAAAATGAAAAGAAGAAAAAAAAAAGAAAATTCAAAACGCCAATGCCTGGAAGTTACCATGTAGTTAAGTCATTGCATTCAACCTCCATGTTGGGATAGGGCCTATTAAGACTTGGTAGGTTCCGGGTCTTGGTTTGCCAGAACCGTGGAGATCCCTGTCCGGCCAGTTCGGCCTATGCCCACTCAAAAGAAGACAACATGCACATATACATGTGTGTTATAAAAATCGATAGCATCACTTATGGTGGGGCCTCACCCAGAAGGTCTCCAGAAGGCTGTAATCTTTATTCTCTCTCTCTTCGACCGAATGAGATAGCCGGCGGCCTTAAAATGCTGAGCATGGGAAACACAAACACGACCCCCCAGGGTACGAGTAGGATCCAATTCTTCGAGCATGGGTCAGAGCACGAGAAGAGGGCAGTGTCCCCGTAGGCACAAGAGGGATTCCACAATGTCAAAATATTATGTCCCTCGTAAAAATCTATCAAAAAAGTAGAAAAGAAGATAAAATCAAAGTCAAAAGAAAAGCCTGGTCGTAACCGTGCCTGGTTTCACTAGATAAACCCCTTCGACCGAAACTCAAATTCTACACAAAAGGGGTCATGACATGTAAATGTCTGAGATTTTGTCTGATGTTGCCCGAAAGGGGAAGTTGAGTGCACCCCTACTTGCTCGTCGGGTTAACGGTTTTGCCGGTCCTCTCAGGAGGTTTACCCCCTTATACTCTTCCTTCTTCCACTGAAGATAAAGGCTCAATGGAGTTCCTGAAGGGTAAAACTCGCCAAAGCCTATAACATCCTTTTAACACAAACATCTGGTTGTCCATTTTGAAAAGCAGAAGCCATTGTCGTGAAGGAGTCTCCCTATTTCTGGCCGGTCAAGACCCCTCTCTATCATCTTGATATTGTCTTAGTCTAACCTCGGGCTTAGACCAATGCAAGTGCGTCACCTACAGGTGCGACGGCGTCTGATTCTGGGTCAACGTAGCGCGATTGGTCATTTGGGTTCCAGGGTGTTCCATTACATATCATCTAGAGTTGTGAGGAAATAGACCCGGGTCGGGCAAATCATTTACCTCGAACACTTTTTGGGTGAATCCCTGTGGTCGGAAGCAACTGGGAGCTTAAGTATGGCGTGACGGTATTGTCATCAGGGTAAGTCTTAGCCGGCGGGATTATCATTCGAGGAGTCTGGAGACCCAAATCGACCTAGATGTGCATTTAGGATACCTGGGAGGTTAGTAAGAAACCATGTTCTCATGCAAGTTAGATGTTATATGGGTTGGTCATCGGGCATTAGCAAAAACAAAAAAACATAAATAAATCAAAAAATAATAATAATAAAATAACAAATCCAAAAAAATAAAAAAGAAAAAAAAAGAAAAATGTATATGCACAAAAAAATGGAAATGTAAAAAAACCAAAAAAAAATGAACAAACAACAAAACACAAAAATGATTAAACACAAAAATCGCATTTTGCATGATGGCATTTGTATGCTGCATTTCATTTTAAAATTTTGTTTGCATCTGTGTGCTTGTCTGTCGCATTCATCATCGTCTTTTATTATTGCCTTTGTTAATAAGGGCTTGCCCCTTGACTCGTTATCAAGGACAGTTCAAAACCTCGTTTGCTTATTGAGCAAGGGGCAAGTCAGAGCAGAAATACTAACTTGTTTGCTTAGATGTGTGCAGGGATTCGAGAGATCAGAAAGAAGCAGAGAATCAAGCACAAAACTTTTATTCTATTCCACTCTCAACCAAAAATAAACAACAAAAGTCTACATCAGTTTCCACCCTCTTTCTCCACATTACTCGTCCCGCCACTCTCCGGGCAAGACGCTCATGAGGGTGCTACCCAACCATGAAAAGCGGTACTTCTACCGCTCTGTGCTCCTCTTCCCATCTCCACACCCCGGAGTCGATCTGCGGGAGCAGTAAGGAAGCTACTAACACGAAAGCCACGCTCTCGTGCTCTCCGGTAGCGTTCCTCGCCATCCTTCAGCCATTGCTCGGCAAGGCCGAGACTGGTCCTCAATTCAAATAATTGGGCCTCGAGAGCCCTCTTCTCCTCTTTCTCGGCTAATCTTTTGGCCTTATCTCGTTCCATGTCCTTTTCTCGCTTGGCACGTTCTCTTTCCCTGTCTTCCCTCTCCAGTTGAAGGGTGATCCTCAGCTCCACAGCATCCCTAGCAGAGTCCTGATCAGGACGACGCTGTAGTTCCTCTTCCAGCTCAGCTATTCTAGCTTCCTTCTGGGTGGCATGCGCAAGTGCCTCCTATGTTTCTTTCTCCTACCATACATCTCATCTCAGACATATGCCAATGCTTGAACGAGGGAAATTAAATGGTGAGACCCTCACCTTTGCAGAAAGCATCCCTTCTGCCTCCGCAGCCCGCTGTGTGGTATGAGCAAGCTGCTCGTGGAGTAGATCCAATACTGAGGTAGGAATCCATAGACTGGAAGAAACGACGTCTGCCCCCATTGCCGATGAAACTGCATCGATCTGGGCACGCTGCGGCATATGAGGTGACATTTAAGTGGTTAACGCCATGAATCTCAAATCATATCCGGAGCATGTACATATACACTTACTGATGAACCCAGAGCCGCTCGGGTGTCATTCAACTCTTGCTCCGTGTCCGCCAAACGAGCTCGTAAGTTCGTTATTATGGTGTCACGGGCATCCTACAGTTATGGCTCTTGAGTTCACAAAAAAAAAATAAAAAAAATGGAAATTGTAAAAGACAAAAAAATGGTGTTTTTACTTTACCTCCACAAGCCCTCCAAGCTGGAGCCTCTCCGCATACATTGCCATGTAGAGCTGTAGGTAATCTTCACTGTCTTGCGCTTGTGATTCCACGAGCGTGCCTGTCATGCCCCGAGAGCGGAAGATACCCGGAGACGCGTGACGAGTTTATATCAATCATGTCAATCAGAGTATTAGTGTATCCGACACCAAAATCAGAGATGCGCAAAAGTAAAAATAATACAATCCTTTATTCCTTCATAAGAATATGTCTATTACAAACCTTTGAAGTACTAACTAAAATAAAGGAAAAATACAAGGTTGACTCAAGAAAATATGAAAAAGACTAGATAACACGGAAGAAGCTCTATCTCTTTCACTCTTGATTTTCCCCATCCGTTTGAGTTCCCTCATCATCGGACTTACCTGAAAAGTAGGGACACACTAAGTGAGCGAACGCTCAGTAGGAAATTATATCTCAAGAACAAGCAATGGGTTTAAGTAATTACATCTTTCATGAATGCACTATAGCTATGCATGCTCGCATAAAATGACAAGATAGAGAGAGTGTATAACAATAAGATAGCGATGAGAACTAGTCATGAACTTTCAAGAACTTATATCAAAAGATATCAAGATATTCAAGCAAGTGTATTCATCATGTCATGATGGAATTTGGCTATCACGTTCAAGCACGCAAGTATGCAATTACCCTTTTTCGGGTCACGCAAGTCATGTAATATCAAGTCAAGTACAAGTACAAGATTTGTGGAATGTTCAATCAAGCTAGTCATGCACTTCGGTATAATGCCAATACCGTGATCAATCAACTCCCATGGGCACAAGTACTTTCGGGTGCTCCTCCCAGGACCAGATCGGGCCCTATATGCGCAGGCATTAATCATGTATTTTAACATCCACTTTTGTGTATAGCCAATATGTAATTTCAAGGATAAAGCTTGTAGACACGTAGGATAAACTTGGATAGAGTAGAGTCCAAAAATATGACACTTGACATAGAATGGCGATAATAACGGTACAATCACGATTATCGATAAAACTAGGTGGAACTGGTTCCCTAACTTGGGTACCATGACAAACAAGTATGGACATTCTTTATATAGAATTGAGGTCCACAAGAACATCAAGTTTAATATAGAATTGGGGTCTACAAGAACATCACATTGATGGCATGCTTTCCCCGTTCATTAAGAAAATTCTCATATCATACTCATAGCATAATATGAGGGCCGGTATACCATGTTTCTATAGAGTGACATGGCAAAAATAGAGTGATAGGTTTTTATGGTACAACCCGCTCAGTCGGCCTTGAAGGAATCCAAGGCTCGAGGAGTCTTACAGAGGTCTCTATGACTAACTCGCTAGTCCAAAGGAACGGAATATCTAATGGAGAGCTTGTATGTCACCGAGAATTGAGGGGGTAACGTTAAAACACCATGAAACGTGAGACTATATTCACGGAGTGAAAATATAGTGCCTATAATATCCTTATACATATAAATCAAACTCTCGGTTAACAGAAACAAGGGAAAACAGTAATACAGAAAATAGCGACTTTAGCCAAGTCATTAATTATCCAATTAATGCCTTACAGAGGGGCGTTTATTTACAAATTTGACGACTTATACATTAGTCGTCCCTTCAATATTTCTATTCTGCAGAAAATCAATATTCTGGAATTTTAACAAAAACGCGCCCTGGACAGGGGCGTTACTTTTCAATTAGCACCCTGGTCTGGGGTGTCAGTTCAATAAGAGACGACCTAGACAAGGTCGTGAATTCAAGAATTTACCAATTTTTCAGATAATAAAATTTCAGGAAAAAGGGTACATGATCATGACAGGAAAAATAGCAGGATTTCACAAGTATACTCATGCAATATATTAGATTCATGGTTACATAGATATTAAATTTTAAACGTGGGCATTTATTAATTACATGTAATTGACGACTTCTGGGCAGGGCGTCAAAACAATAATTAGCGCTCTAGTGTGGGTCGCTTCTTTAAATTAGCGCCCCTGCCAAGGGCGTTTCTTTTTGAAATTACATAGAAAACATCTGAAACCACAATAAAACTATATGCATGCACGACCGATGATATTATTAAGATCTTAAGATAGTTTGGGCTACGATCTTGAGAAAACCTACCTTGATTAAGATATGGAAGAAGAAACATGAAGGGTTTTTGATAGAAACGATGCTCTATTTGTAACAGAGTCTTCTGATCACCGGAAGAAGAAGAACTTCATGTCCTTTAATCTATATGAGAGCCCTTTCTCGATGCAGGCAACCTACAGGAGAATAAGATGAAGAAAAATTAATATTCTTCATGAGTTGATCGAAAGCAGAGGCAGGAAGAAGAACATAAACCTGTTCTTCACGCACAGCAGCAGAGCAAAACCTCCTTCGACCAAATAGCTTTTAGGGTTCGATGGACAAAGGTTATTTATAGGATTTTGGGGATCCTAATAGGGTTAGAGTTGTATTGGAAGTAATACTTCCATGATAGAGTCCTTACTATTTTCCATCTTCGATGTAGTTATCCAGAACTTGCTCTGGATAGACTCCTGGGTCGAACGAAACTCGAACTGAATTTACGCCTTAGGTTAGGTCGTGTGTTTTAATTGACGACGTTGTCCTAGTCGTTACTTATTAAAAACGCGCCCAAGGTGAGGGCGTTTCCTTTCCTTAATTTTATTTCCCGTCGTTTGAAATTTGACGTCCTAGGGTGTAGGCGTCCTTTTTAAATTAACGCCTTAGACAGAGGCGTTTCCTTTTGAATCAGCGCCTTGATAAAAGGCGTTATTTTCCTTCTGGCTTATTCTTATGCGTTTAGGCTTTCATCATCTATTTACTTATCTTTTATTTTAATTTGATCCCTTTTCAAAAATCTTTATTTTTCCAGGGTTGCTACACCCTCCCCCAGTTAAAAGAATTTGGTCCCCAAATTCCATAGTATATATATATGTGGAGAGTGTAGAGTATATATCTTAAAATAATTCTGGAAATTGCTTCCTCATGAATTCCTCGGTCTCCCATGTGGCTTCATGATCGGAACTCTTATTCCATTGTACTTTTAGTATGGGAATAACCTTATTCCTTAGGGTACGTACTTCACGATCTAGTATCTTCATATGCTTCTGTTCATATGTGAGATCCTTCTGGATAACTAAGTCTCCATGTTCAATAATATGTGATGGATCATGTACATACTTCTTCAATATAGATATATGGAACACATTATGTACTTTGGACAATTGAGGAGGCAATGCGATGCGATAAGCAACCTCGTCAACTCTTTGCAGTATCTCGAAGGGTCCGATGAACCTTGGTGTAAGCTTGCCCTTGATACCAAATCTCCGTATGACACGTCCAGGTGATATCTTGAGAAATACATGTTCTCCAACTTGGAATTCAAGATCTCTCCTTCTTGTATCAGCATAAGCCTTTTGCCTAGACTGAACAACTTGCAGTCTTTCTCGAATCAATTATATTCTTTCAGTGGTATCCCTTACCATGTCTGGTCCTAATAGTTGGTTCTCTCCAACTTCGTCCCAGCATAAGGGTGATCGGCAACTTCTTCCGTATAAGACTTCGAAAGGTGCCATTTTTATACTTGCCTGGTAGCTATTATTGTATGCGAATTCAACCAGAGGCAAGTGATCATGCCAGCTCCCACCAAAATCAATGATGCATGCCCTAAGCATATCTTCAATCACCTGATTAGTTCTCTCAGTCTGACCATCCGTCTGAGGATGAAAAGCTGTACTAAAGTTAAGCCTCATTCCTAATGAATGTTGTAAACCCTTCCAAAAATGAGAAGTAAAATGGGGATCTCTGTCAGACACGATTGAGATAGGAATACCGTGTAATCTTACTATATCCTTGATGTATAATGTAGCCAACACATCGACTGACCATCGGCTCTTTATTGGTAAGAAATGCGCCGATTTAGTCAATCGGTCAATAATAACCCATATTCTATCATGTCCTCCTTTTGATTTAGATAAACCCATGATGAAATCCATACCAATATCCTCCCACTTCCATTTAGGGATATCTAGAGGATGTAGTTTTCTAGCAGGCTTTTGGTGTTCCGCCTTGACCTGTTGGCATGTGAGACAACGCGACACGTAGTCCGCTATTTCCCTTTTTATGTTGGGCCACCAAAAATTTCTTTTCACATCTTGGTACATTTTGGTAGATCCAGGATGAATCGTGTACCTTGATATATGAGCTTCATCTAAGATCTTCTTCTTTAACTTGGGACAATCCGGTATACAAGTTCTGTTTTGGAATAACAACCTTCTATCTGATGCTAATTGGAAATCAGATTGTCCTTCTAGTTTGCCCTTGATTTCCACTAATATTGGGTCATCATCCTGAAGTGCTTGTATTTCAGTTAATAGGTCCGGCTGGATGCTTACACGAGATAAGGTGACACCTTTGAAGTCCGTGTCCATGCTTATATTGAGCTCAGAGAATTGCTCCAGCAACTTCCATTTTTGAATCATACAATTGGCTAACAGTGCTCTCGGCTTTTGACTAAGGGCATCTGCTACATGATTACCCTTTCCGGGATGATATTGTATATTGAAGTCGAAGTCCTTGAGATATTCTAGCCAACGCCTTTGCCTCATATTTAGTTCCTTTTGAGAGAAAAGATACTTGAGACTCTTGTGATCAGAGTATACAGTAAACTGTACTCCATATAGATAATGCCTCCAGATCTTTAGTGCGAATACTACCACGGCTAATTCTAAGTCATGGATGGGATAGTTCTCTTCATGCTTCTTTAATTGCCGAGAAGAGTAAGCTATAACCTTTCCTTGTTGCATTAAAACACATCCGAGGCCAATGCCAGAAGCATCAGTGTATACCTCGAATTTCTCTCCTTCCATTGGTAAAGCTAAGACAGGAGCTGTAGTAAGATGATCCTTGAGAGTTTGGAAGCTTCTTTCACATTCCTCACTCCATTCGTAACGGATCTCCTTGCGAGTTAACCTCGTAAGGGGTACGGCGATCTTAGAGAAATCTTTGATGAATCGTCGGTAATAGCCCGCAAGACCTAAGAAACTTCGGATCTTGCCAGCATTGGTCGGTCTTTCCCAATTTCTTACAGCTTCAACTTTTGATGGATCTACTGATAAGCCATCCTTTGATATGACATGTCCGAGAAAAGTCACTTCCTCAAGCCAGAATTCACACTTGCTGAGTTTTGCATATAATTGGTTTGCCCTCAATATTTGTAATGCAATCCTTAAATGCTCCTCATGCTCTTCCTTGGTCTCGGAATAAATCAATATATCATCAATAAAGACCACCACGAATTGATTCAAATAAGGCCTGAATATACTATTCATTAACTGCATAAAGGCAGCAGGGGCATTCGTTAGTCCGAAAGGCATAACAACAAATTCATAATGGCCGTACCTGCTTCTGAATGCAGTCTTATGAATGTCCTCATCCTTGATTCTTAACTGATGATATCCCGACCTAAGATCAATTTTAGAAAAGTACTTGGATCCTGAAATTTGATCAAACAACTCATCGATTCTCGACAGTGGATACTTGTTCTTGATAGTGAGATGATTCAACTGTCGATAGTCGATGCATAACCTCATGGATCCATCTTTCTTCTTTACAAATAATACAGGCGCTCCCCATGGGGAAGTACTTGGTCTTATGAATCCTTTCTTAATGAGTTCCATCAATTGCTCCTTTAACTCCTTGAGTTCAGCAGGGGACATTCTATACGGTGCCTTAGAAACTGGAGCCGCACCAGGAACTAAATCGATGGTGAAGGCCACTTCTCTTTGTGGGGGTAATCCAGGCAAATCTTCCGGAAATACGTCCGGAAATTCTTGTACCACCGGAATGTCTTCTATCTTAGTTTCCTTAACCTCCTTAATCGTGACGAATGCAAGGAAAGATACACATCCTTTCCTGATGAGCTTGCTAGCTCGGAGGGCCGAAATAAGAGGGGTTTTGCTTCGCCTCTTGGGGCTAGTAAAGATCAGTCCTGGAAATTCCTCGAAAGTAACCTTGCTATTGTGGCAATCGACCGTTGCCTAATATTTAGATAACCAATCCGCTCCTAGTACGACATCATACTCTTTTAGATCTAAACATATAAGATCAATAGGGAGATTCTTATCATGAACCAATACTTCACAGTTCTGGTAATGGTGTGTAATATCGGTCTCGTTTCCTAGAGGAGTAGACAAGACTAATTTTATCCATTCCGGTTCTAGGGGTAACGGATCAGCGAACTTCTTGGAAACAATTGAATGTGAAGCACCAGTATCAATTAAGACATATGCAGACTTGGAACAAACTTTCAATGCACCTTCTACTAGTCCGCCTTCTTCTTCTTGTTCGATCTCCTTAGTTGTGTGAAGACGAGCATTCTTGGTTACTGGGCGCTTTCCGTCCCCGGCTTGATCATTAAGTAATGGGCAATCAGGAATTCGATGATCGCGACTCCCACAGCGGAGACATGCTCCTAGTTTCCTCCAGCATTCTTCTGCTCTATGGCCCACCTTGTCACAATGCTTGCACACTATAATTGATGGGGTAGTGGTGATGGAGAAGGGCTTGGTCTTCTTAAACTTCTGATCTTGTGAGGAAGTACCTCCATTGCTAGGCCTCTTCTTGAAGTTGGGTTTAAAGGAACCTGAACTTGTAACTTGTTCTTTCTTGTCCTTCCCACGGATTCTATCAGATAGTTCCGTGGCGTCTTCTAATAGCTGAGCTCGGCGCACAATTTCCGAGTAGACCTGGATATCCATTGGCGCCAGCTGTGTGATATATTGGGGCCTGATCCCATTTAGGAACCTCCTAGCTTTCATCTTCTCGGTGCTAACTAAGTGCTTAGCATACCGAGATAATCTAGAAAATTGGGCCTCGTACTCGGCCACTGTCAAGGACCGTTGCTTCAGTGCAGCAAATTCTACAGCTTTCTTTTCCTGTACTCGGTCTGAAAAATATTTAGCGTTGAAATGTTCAACGAATTCTTCCCAAGTAACTTGGTCTTGATTTAAAGTAGCTTCTATTGATTCACACCAGCATCGGGCATCCCTTTCCAACTGAAAGGTAGCTAATAAGACTTTATCTTGATCTGTGCACTGCATAACACGGAATATACGTTCCGTCTCCCTGATCCAGTGCTCTACGTCGTCCGGATCAATAGAACCCGTGAATTTAGGCGGGTTCATGTTTTTAAAGACTTGGTGGAGACTCCCTGCTCGTTGTGCTCCTCCTTGTGCTACCTGTTGCAGCACCTGAGTCATGCCTTGGAGGGTACGCTGCATGTTACGCCACTGAGCACGTTCGGCAGCCATTATCCTACAATTACAATAACTATATTAGTATATACTCGCGTTAAGGGCTTTTAAGTTTTTATGTTAACTCAACCCTTGGTTCTACCCAATCTCACTGGTTAAAGGTTTGAACCTATCCTTGGACTTGGGTTTTCCTAGGAATTGAATACCCTAGGCTCTGATACCACAAAAACTGTCACGCCCCGAGAGCGGAAGATACCCGGAGACGCATGACGAGTTTATATCAATCATGTCAATCAGAGTATTAGTGTATCCGACACCAAAATCAGAGATGCGCAAAATTAAAGATAACCCAATCCTTTATTCCTTCATAAGAATATGTCTATTACAAACCTTTGAAGTACTAACTAAAATAAAGGAAAAATACAAGGTTGACTCAAGAAAATATGAAAAAGACTAGATAACACGGAAGAAGCTCTATCTCTTTCACTCTTGATTTTCCCCATCCGTTTGAGTTCCCTCATCGTCGGACTTACCTAAAAAGTAGGGACACACTAAGTGAGCGAACGCTCAGTAGGAAATTATATCTCAAGAACTAGCAATGGGTTTAAGTAATTACATCTTTCATGAATGCACTATAGCTATGCATGCTCGCATAAAACGACAAGATAGAGAGAGTGTATAACAATAAGATAGCGACGAGAACTAGTCACGAACTTTCAAGAACTTATATCAAAAGATATCAAGATATTCAAGCAAGTGTATTCATCATGTCATGATGGAATTTGGCTATCACGTTCAAGCACGCAAGTATGCAATTACCCTTTTTCGGGTCACGCAAGTCATGTAATATCAAGTCAAGTACAAGTACAAGATTTGTGGAATGTTCAATCAAGCTAGTCATGCACTTCGGTATAATGCCAATACCGTGATCAATCAACTCCCATGGGCACAAGTACTTTCGGGTGCTCCTCCCAGGACCAGATCGGGCCCTATATGCGCAGGCATTAATCATGTATTTTAACATCCACTTTTGTGTATAGCCAATATGGAATTTCAAGGATAAAGCTTGTAGACACGTAGGATAAACTTGGATAGAGTACAGTCCAAAAATATGACACTTGACATAGAATGGCGATAATAACGGTACAATCATGATTATCGATAAAACTAGGTGGAACTGGTTCCCTAACTTGGGTATCATGACAAACAAGTATGGACATTCTTTATATAGAATTGAGGTCCACAAGAACATCAAGTTTAATATAGAATTGGGGTCTACAAGAACATCACATTGATGGCATGCTTTCCCCGTTCATTAAGAAAATTCTCATATCATACTCATAGCATAATATGAGGGCCGGTATACCATGTTTCTATAGAGTGACATGGCAAAAATAGTGTGATAGGTTTTTATGGTACAACCCGCTCAGTCGGCCTTGAGGGAATCCAAGGCTCGAGGAGTCTTACGGAGGTCTCTATGACTAACTCGCTAGTCCAAAGGAACGGAATGTCCAATGGAGAGCTTGTATGTCACCGAGAATTGAGGGGGTAACGTTAAAACACCATGAAACGTGGGACTATATTCACGGAGTGAAAATATAGTGCCTATAATATCCTTATACATATATATCAAACTCTCGGTTAACAGAAACAAGGGAAAACAGTAATACAGAAAATAGCGACTTTAGCCAAGTAATTAATTATCCAATTAACGCCTTACAGAGGGGTGTTTATTTATAAATTTGACGACTTATACATTAGTCGTCCCTTCATTATTTCTATTCTGCAGAAAATTAATATTCTGGAATTTTAACAAAAACGCGCCTTGGACAGGGGCGTTACTTTTCAATTAGCGCCCTGGTCTGGGGCGTCAGTTCAATAAGAGACGACCTAGACAAGGTCGTGAATTCAAGAATTTACCAATTTTTCAGATAATAAAATTTCAGGAAAAAGGGTACATGATCATGACAGGAAAAATAGCAGGATTTCACACGTATACTCATGCAATATATTAGATTCATGGTTACATAGATATTAAATTTTAAACGTGGGTATTTGTTAATTACATGTAATTGATGACTTCTGGGCAGGGCGTCAAAACAATAATTAGCGCCCTAGTGTGGGTCACTTCTTTATATTAGTGCCCTTGCCAAGGGCGTTTCTTTTTGAAATTACATAGAAAACATCTGAAACCACAATAAAATTATATGCATGCACGACCGATGATATTATTAAGATCTTAAGATAGTTTGGGCTACGATCTTGAGAAAACCTACCTTGATTAAGATCTGGAAGAAGAAACGTGAAGGGTTTTTGATAGAAACGATGCTCTGTTTGTAACAGAGTCTTCTGATCACCGGAAGAAGAAGAACTTCACGTCCTTTAATCTATATGAGAGCCCTTTCTCGATGCAGGCAACCTACAGGAGAATAAGATGAAGAAAAATTAATATTCTTCATGAGTTGACCGAAAGCAGAGGCAGGAAGAAGAACATAAACCTGTTCTTCACGCACAGCAGCAGAGCAAAACCTCCTTCGACCAAATAGCTTTTAGGGTTCGATGGACAAAGGTTATTTATAAGATTTTAGGGATCCTAATAGGGTTAGAGTTGTATTGGAAGTAATACTTCCATGATAGAGTCCTTACTATTTTCCATCTTCGATGTAGTTATCCAGAACTTGCTCTTGATAGACTCCTGGGTCGAACGAAACTCGAACTGAATTTACGCCTTAGGTTAGGTCGTGTGTTTTAATTGACGACGTTGTCCTAGTCGTTACTTATTAAAAATGCGCCCAAGGTGAGGGCGTTCCTTTCTTTTCCTTAATTTTATTTCCCATCGTTTGAAATTTGACATCCTAGGGTGTTGGCGTCCTTTTCAAATTAACGCCTTAGACAGAGGCGTTTGCTTTTGAATCAGCGCCTTGATAAAAGGCGTTATTTTCCTTCTGGCTTATTCTTATGCGTTTAGGCTTTCATCATCTATTTACTTATCTTTTATTTTAATTTGATCCCTTTTCAAAAATCTTTATTTTTCCAGGGTTGCTACACCACCCCGATGCCAGTCTTCATACTGTTCGGGGAAGCGTACCCTCCAATCAACGCAAGTTGCTGGCCCGCGTGTCTTCTTCCCGACGCTTGGTGATGTGGTCATATCCACCCAATCCTAGGCAAACCCTAGGGTCCTCATGGCTAATCGCAGGTTGAGGGGCTCGATCTCATTCAAACAATGGAGCCAGATGTCCCGTCTGAATCGGGCACGGCTTCCAATTACCCATGGCTGGTCGACATCGACCATGTTTAAGTAGGGTCTCCAGTTCACCTATGTTGGGTTGTACATATCTTCTTAGTTACCCGAAAATACAAAAAAATGGTAAAAAATGAACAAAACATACAAAAAAAGAGGAAAAATCCTACCATCGCTGTAGGAAACTCTTGCAGCTCATGTCTCAACACCATCAGTTGGTAGGATAGAGGTGCTGTACTCATGATGGGTTGCCACCGTCTAGCTAGCGGGATCGTCACTGGCCGCCAGTGTCGAGCTCTCCCCATTGGAAAGTAATAGTAGCTCCATAGCTACACCATCATGTTGATGTGACACCAACCCTTGGACCTATTTTGCAAGCATTCAATTTAAAGAAGCGGACTCACTCTAGCGAGCTCACTCGCTTGGCGCACACTAGTGCCCGATGGTGACTCAGCGATGTTGGAGAGGGTCCGAGGCGGGACCTTGAGGCTCCAATTGTTGGCTAGCTTGGGGAGAACCCCAAATGGGCCTGGGATGCCCAAATCATGGGCGGACAGCACACCAAGGGTGTGGGATGAAGGGTTCACTCACAACTCACCTGCGGTGGTCACTCAGGGCACTAGCAACTTAGGGTCGAGCTCTCACTCACCGTCCGACGGAACAATGGCGGTAATACTAAGCTAGCAATGAATTGAAACCCAGCCAAGAGAGGGACCGAGGCTCACCTAGCCAGCGTGAAGACGCCGACTCCGGCCGGAGACGGGGGCGAGCGGGGAGGCGTGGGAATGCACCCGCACGCCGCGTCGATGAAGCTTCAAACCTGCAAGTGAATTATTACATGAACTACACCTCTCGCAGGAGGGAGATCTTAGGGTGGGGGTTAACTGCGATTACACCCAAAACTACCTCCACATAGGGAGGGACCTTCAGTCGGCCAAGCGGGGAGGGGTGAGACCGACTAAAGATGAAATTGGACGCCGATGTTGATTCTGCCCACTGTCTGCGCTTCTGGATAGACAGTCGCTTCTCTAGACGCTGTGGCCACTCCGGATTTTTGCTGAAGATGAAACCAGTGGTAAAATCTTCGTAGCTGGACCGGGAAGACACCGAATTTTTTTGGATTTCTTCTGGTACCTCTGCTGGTCGGGGTAGGGGCTTGAACGGGGTAGCAGGTCCTCTATTCTGACAGCTACAGGTTCCTAACAGCAGGAAGCAGAGGGTGCCACGAACGATCCCAAGCTCGGAATAATGTGTCGTCAGAGCCTTTGGAACCGTTGACGGGTCTACTTCGAAGCCGAACTGACGGGGATACCAAATGAGGTCGGAGTAGTCTGGTGGCTTCTGAACACTAAAGGAGGGTCGGTGCAGACAGAGTGGAAGCAGAACCACATGATCGGGGGAGAAAATTGATAACTTTCTGGTCCGGTCTCCAAATTGGACTCTACGTCTTGGGGATGGTAGAGGACTCGAAGTAGAAGACTTTTACTGAAGAATTCTCGATCAGATTCCCAATAGGTTCGTCGCAGAAGAGCTTCCACTCCGGCTCTGGCCTCCTGCCAGGGAAGATTCGCGCAGTTGGGGAAGAAAGGCTCTTCCGAGCAGCACCTTGCTCGGACGAAGATGAAACTACCGCCGTTACGAAGAAGACAGGCAGACGCTTCCAACGGTACCTCTTGGGCCTTCAGATTCGCCGGGATGTGGTTGGGGTCACCTCTGCAAGGAGGTGGTCTTCTGCAGGTCGCCAGCTGCTTGGATGATCAATCCATGGAGGTGGGAGAGGTGATGGAGAAGAGCAAGGGAGAATGGTGGAGATGAGAGAGAGAGAGGGGGGCGACCCTAACCAATGGGTGGGGTCTTGGGGGTGCCCTAGGGCTGTGGAGGGAAGGTGGATTTGAATTCAAATGGCCTAGGGAAGTGGTGGGTTGTATGGGGGAGAGGGAAGGGTGCTTGGGGAAGGGAAGAGGGTAGTTGGTGGTTGGAGGGTGGAGCAAGGATTGGAGGATTCCACCTTGGGGTTGGGGGGGGAGTTAAATGAGTGTATGGGGAAGGGGGAGGGGTCTTAATGAGAGGTGAATGGGGAGGAGAGAGAAAATTTTGAAATTTGGGGGAGGGGAGAGAGAGAGGGGGGGACCCCTTAGAGAGAGAGAGAGAGATAATGAGAGAGAGATCTAGAGGGATGTGGAATTTTGGATTTCAATATTCATGCAAAGTTGTTACATATGAGAGGAGTGGGGGCCTATTTATAGGCATTGGACTTTTCCTAGGATGAAAATGACCCTGACTAAACAACTATTGACCAAGCACTCCAAGGGAGGGGCGCCCCTGGGCCTAGCCCAGTAGTTGGGCCCAATAACCTAACAAACCAACATAATGACACAAGACTTTGGTAGATAACCTACTAACCTAGGTACATGACTCAAATAAAGGGAAAATTACATGATGATGACTCAAATAAAATATAAAAATTACTTGACTAGACTCATAAAATTATGACGAACACAATGGCGCACTCTGATGAGCAATCCGAGCCTCAAAAAAAGTGGAGGGGCGAGGGATGCCCCCATCATACTCCCGGGGTGGGGAAAACTTGACCCCGTCGAGTATGGGTCCACCAGGGAAGTAGTACACCAAAATGCAGCTCCGGGCGTACCACGATCTCCAAACTCAACCTTCGCTCATATCCGGAGAAGGGCGCTTCAGCTCGTCAAAGTGGCTCGGACACACCCTCATGCTGGCGATGGGATCTTGCTTGCCTAGTATTGCCGTTGTGTGCTCACGTCGGGCTCTCAGGCTAATTTGTGGTGGCACTCCGAGGGTGTCTCTCGCAAGGATAAGTGTAAGCTCAAGGCACTCACTAGGATCCACCGCGGTGCCCTTAGAGGGTGCCGGATCCGCCACATGAGAAATGGGGTGAATCCCAAAACCCATCGGTAAGTCCAACCCGCAAGTAGGGTTGCCAAAATCACTCGGAACTTGGAAAGGTCCAAGCCCTCGTGCCCTCAAATTGGAGGTGACCCTAGGGCAGAGCCACTCCGAAGTCATCATCGTCAAGTTACCAACTTAAAATTTCAAGTGGCGCCCATGAGTTTTTGCCCGCTTGTTGTGAATCTCACCGCTTGTTGCTTGATACTTGCTTGGATGCATATGCCATACACTATGATGCGGTGTGAGTGGACAATGTATGGTATGCAAAGGTGGTCCAGGGCAACCACATGTAGACCTATCATGCATTAATGTTATGAAGACTTTGAATGATTTGGGAGGACCGGGGCATCCATAGGTGTCCCTCTTATGAGTGAGTGTGATGAATGTTGGAGGACCCAGTCACCCATGTAGGTTCCTAGCATACATAAGACCAATGGTGAATTGGGGAGGACCGTTACACCCAAATAGGGGCCACTCATGCTTTCTATTTGACATGTGGGTGGTGTGAATGAATGGACCCGATTTTCTAATCATGCCAAGTGGTGTGTTGTGCCAAGACTTATGCACTCCTATCTTAGAGATGACTTCCATGTGCATGGATGTGGGGTGGCCCTTGAGCTTCCACTCGTATGGATCAAAGGGATCTAAGAAGGTGGGCATTATGGCGAGGAGCTCTTCCTTGTTTCCTAGGCATATGTTGTTTATGGCGATGGTTCCCTTTGTTGGGCCCGAGTCTTGGAAGTGGTGGTTTTGGTCCAACATGGTTGGTTGGGGTAGAGAAGGGTGGATTGTGGGTAAGGTGGGTGGGTCACATGGGTAACTAGGCTCCCATTGGAAGGGATCAAAGGGGTCATGGATTGGGCTTCCTAGAAGAAGGAACTCTATGTCCACAAGGTCCATACAAGGTGGGTCATCCTCCTCTAATGAAGTAATTTGGCCGAAGCTCTTGGGAGGTAGTTCGACCATGAGGGGAGGGCTTGGCTTTCTTCCCGAGATATGAAGCTCCAATTTGAGGAGAAGGTTGGGCTCATCGGGTGTGGGGAGGAATAATAGAAGCTCACTAGTGTAGCAACCAATGGTGCACATTGAGGTGATAGACCCAACACATAGGTGTAGGAGGTTAAGGCTCCTAGGTTGTTCGGTCATGGGGGTCAACATGCCAGTCAACTCTAATTGCCATGCTAAGCCCTTGAGAAGGTCCCCTAGTGTCTCCACTTGATAAGATGATTGGATGGTGGTGCGATAGGAGTTGAAGGGCACTATGGGGAGGTATTGCTCCAAGGATGGGTAGGCCATGATCGGGTGAGCTGGGCCCTCTTTTAACCATCTAGCCAAGGACCCACTTATGATGAGTTCACTCCCTACTAGAGGAGAGGGCATAGAGTTAAGATCGTAATGCAAAGCTTTGTCCTCATCTTGGGCATGTGTTTCTTTCAAAGTGGGGGTTGGATTCGGGGTGTTCACCACTATGGGGTCGGGTGTTAGGATTATGGGTTCTTCTACCAAGGAGGTGGGTAGGTACTTTGTGGGTGGGGTGATGATGATCGGGGCATGGTGCATCCGGGGTGGTGAACGAGGTCGGACTTGGAGTGGGGTTGGGAGTAGTGGTGGCCTAGGTTGTGGTAAGATTGGGGTTGGAAGAGGAAGGTGGGGTGGGTGTGGGGGCTTGGTTTGATTGGTTTTGGGAGGTGTGTCCTTTTTAGGGGGTGAAGGAATTGAAGGGTTCCTTGGGCTTTGGTGATCCGAATAGGAAGGGGACACATATCTAGCCCTAAGGTGTTCCTTCATGTTTTCCCAAGTGGTGATGGGATCTTCCCTTCTAGTTATCCTTAAGCCTTCAATTTTCAACCAATGAGTTTCAGCCCTTTTGGTTAGTTGCATTTTGGCACATCGAACCTTCCTATCCTCGGACATGGGATTCCTCCCAAAGTAATGGTCCATTGATGCCTCCCAATCTAAATAGTCATTAAGATGAGTTCCATCAAAAGTTGGAGGTGGGGGACATGTCCTTCCATTGTCCGTACTTGGGGCGGGCCCATTTTCTCCAAGTTGGTTGAGTCGACCCGATATGTTATCAAGCCGCTCATTGGCATAGGTCAAGGCCTTCATGAGGTAGTTGACATGGCCAGGGAGGTCATGTGTGTTAGTGGTAGGCATCCCTTGGTGGTTTGGACTTATGGAGAGGGCCGATTGGTAAGGTCGGTATGACGTGGCCATACTAGTGGACAAGAGCGATGCATTGGAAGACTCTAAATGCATATGCGCGCCCTAGGACCAACTTGATAGAGACAAGTTGTGAACTTGCTCTGATACCACTTGATGTGACACCAACCCTTGGACCTATTTTGCAAGCATTCAATTTTAAGAAGCGGACTCACTCTAGCGGGCTCACTCGCTTGGCGCACACTAGTGCCCGATGGCGACTCGGCGATGTTGGAGAGGGTCCGAGGCGGGACCTTGAGGCTCCAATAGTTGGCTAGCTTGGGGAGAACCCCAAATGGGCCTGGGATACCCAAATCATGGGCGGCCAGCACACCAAGGGTGTGGGATGAAGGGTTCACTCACAACTCGCCCGCGGTGGTCAGTTACGGCACTAGCAACTTAGGGTCGAGCTCTCACTCACCGTCCGACGGAACAATGGCGGTAATACTAAGCTAGCAATGAATTGAAACCCAGCCAAGAGAGGGACCGAGGCTCACCTAGCCAGCGTGAAGACGCCGACTCCGGCCGGAGACGGGGGCGAGCAGGGAGGTGTGGGAATGCACCCGCACGCCGCGTCGATGAAGCTTCGAACCTGCAAGTGAATTATTACATGAACTACACCTCTCGCAGGAGGGAGATCTTAGGGTAGGGGTTAACTACGATTACACCCAAAACTACCTCCACACAGGGAGGAGCCTTCAGCCGGCCAAGCGGGGAGGGGTGAGACTGACTAAAGATGAAATTGGACGCCGATGTTGATTCTGCCCACTGTCTGCACTTCTGGATAGACAGTTGCTTCTCCGGACGCTGCGGCCACTCCGGATTTTTTATGAAGATGAAACCAGTGGGAAAATCTTCGTAGCTGGACCGGGAAGACACCGAAATTTTATGGATTTCTTCTGGTACCTCTGCTGGTCAGGGTAGGGGCTTGAACGGGGTAGCAGGTCCTCTGTTCTGACAGCTGCAGGTTCCTAACAGCAGGAAGCAGAGGGTGCCACAAACGTTCCCGAGATCGGAATAAGGTGCCGTCAGAGCCTTTGGAACCGTTGACGGGTCTACTTCAAATCAGAACTGACGGGGATGCCAAATGAGGTCGGAGTAGTTCGGTGGCTTCTGAACACTAAAGGAGGGTTGGTGCAGACAGAGTGGAAGCAGAACCGCATGATCGGGGGAGAAAATTGATAACTTTCTGGTCCGGTCTCCAAATTGGACTCTGCTTCTTGGGGATGGTAGAGGAGTCGAATTAGAAGACTTTTACTGAAGAATTCTCGATCAGATTCCCAATAGGTTTGTCGCAGAAGAGCTTCCACTCTGGCTCTGGCCTCCTGCCAGGGAAGATTCGCGCAGTCGGGGGAGAAAGGCTCTCCTGAGCAGCACCGTGCTCGGACGAAGATGAAACCACCACCGTTGAGAAGAAGACAGGCAGACGCTTCCAACGGTACCTCCTGGGCCTTCAGATTCAACGGGATGTGGTCGACGTCGCCTCTGCAAGCAGGTGGTCTTCTGTAGGTCGCCAGCTGCTTGGCGGATCTATCAATGGAGGTGGGAGAGGTGATGGAGAAGAGCAAGGGAGAATGGTGGAGATGAGAGAGAGAGAGGGGGGGACCCTAACCAAGGGGTGGGGTCTTGGGGGTGCCCTAGGGCTGTGGAGGGAAGGTGGATTTGAATTCAAATGGCCTAGGGAAGTGGTGGGTTGTATAGGGGAGAGGGAAGGGTGCTTGGGGAAGGGAAGAGGGTAGTTGGTGGTTGGAGGGTGGAGCAAGGATTGGAGGATTCCACCTTGGGGTTGGGGGGGAGTTAAATGAGTGTAGGGGGAAGGGGGAGGGGTCTTAATGAGAGGTGAATGGGGAGGAGAGAGAAAATTTCGAAATTTGGGGGACGGGAGAGAGAGAGAGGGGGGACCCCTTAGAGAGAGAGAGAGAGAGAGAGAGAGAGAGATAATGAGAGAGAGATCTAGAGGGATGTGGAATTTTGGATTTCAATATTCATGCAAAGTTGTTACATATGAGAGGAGTGGGGGCCTATTTATAGGCATTGGACTTTTCCTAGGATGAAAATGACCCTGACTAAACAACTATTGACCAAGCACTCCAAGGGAGGGGGGCCCCTGGGCCTAGCCCATTAGTTGGGCCCAAGTGCCTAACAAACCAACATAATGACACAAGACTTTGGTAGATAACCTACTAACCTAGGTACATGACTCAAATAATGGGAAAATTACATGATGATGACTCAAATAAAATATAAAAATTGCATGACTAGACTCATAAAATTATGACGAACATAATGGCGCACGCTGATGAGCAATCCGAGCCTCAAAAAAAGTGGAGGGGCGAGGAATGCCCCCATCACATGTCCATTGGCATCAATAAACACAAAAAAAGCATAAAAACAAAAACAACAAAAAAACAATTCCTTTACTTGGATGAAGGGCGTAAACCCACTTATTGTCACCTCCCGGCCTGTCCTTTGGGATAGACCTGTAAATAGATGCGCCAGCACGGCAGCTCCCCAGGCGTACTGTCCTACTCTTTCCAAGTCCACGAGCAGCTAAAGGAAGCGACAATGTATTTTGTCTCCCTTCGAGCCCAATAGCAACTTGCCCAATAAGAAGAGGAGGAACCTCCTCAGGTCCATGTTGGTCCTTTCCCAGTTGCTGGCGTCCACGCAGTATACTGCACAGGCTCCTCTTTCAGCCCTCTCCATTAATTCCTCCAGGGACTCATCATCTTGTGCACGAATGTCAGAAAGCCCTAACGCCTCCATGATAGACGCCTTGGCTACTGATCTATTCTTCCTACCATCTAAGTCTAACCCCGATAGCTTCTGGGCACCTTCTCGGTAGTCCGCGTAGGTGACGCCAGTCACTGCCTCCCCATCCACTTTCAGGCCCGTGATGCGGACCATATCTTCCATGCTGGGCACCATGTGCCCCCACGGCATTAGGAATGCCCGACTCACCGGGTCCCATCTTTCATGCAGTGCTTGGATCAGGGCAAGGTCGAGCTTAATTGGCTCGATTCGGAGGAAGGCCCCGAATCCCATCACGTCTAGCCTGGCTTTCTGGAAGTCCGGGAGACCTCGATATGCCGCTACTACCAGCTCCCACGAGATGTGCGATCGCATCATGCTCTACACATACACAAGAAGTGAGAAAGTGAGGCTTTGCTAAGGAAGAAAGGAGAAGGAAGGATGAAATAAGGAACTAAGGGATCCACTCACAAGCTGTGATCGGGTCCTCTCGCTCAGATCTGCTCCTCTTCGAAGAGCGGGAAGACTCACCCTCTGCTCTGAAGCTAGATTCACCCTTCATTCTGAAAGTTGAGCAACACTCACTACCCCCCTTTTATAAATCTTCACTCTTCGGGTCAGCTCTTATGACTTCGGTGCTTCCAAGTCGAGTGAAAGGGGAGGTATTTATAGGATTGTAAAGAAGGTGATCTGCATCTATCACCATCACCCCTAGCAACAGCCTTTGTGACAAGTCACCCTCCGTTTTACTCTTGCGCTCACTCTACCATGTGGAGTGAACGATTCGGAGGTGTGATTTGTTGACTCATCCTCCCTATTCAGTTCAAAGATTCCCCATGTTCATTGTCCCCTTCCATCTACTTTTAGCACAAACAAGAAAATTGGGGACATTCATGCAGGAAAACAGGACCAGTGGCCGACGTTGTTGAAATTGGTGGTAGATTCTTTTGGAAAATCATGGCCACGGTACCCTCCCGTGCCACTTAGCCATGTGGAGTAAATGGAGCGGAGCCGTGATTTGTTGACCCGCCACTCCTATTCGGTCCAAAGATTCCCCGTGTCCCTTGTCCTATTGCGACTACTTTTAGCGCAAACAAGGAAATGTGGGACGTTCGCATGGGAAAAGAGCATCAAGGGCCGATATTGTTGAAGTCTGATGGCAGATTCCCTTTGAAAATCATGGCTATGGTGAGTCACCACTCCGTGTTTTAAGGAGACATCTAGTCGAGTATGTCATGTGGGAACCCATGTGGTAGAGAAGAGGCGTAGGGAAAAAGGAACATATCCAGGGCAAACAAGCCGTGTTCAAACCAAGTCATTCCACTCACATATCTATATAAGGGTTTGTGCCCGCCATGAGGAGAGAGTGGGTGTGTAAGCCACTCACTAATCCTCGTCACCCTTCTGGTCGCTTCTCTTCTCTCTCCGAAGATGGAAGTCCTTCGGAGGCTTTCTAGAGCTCTGTGACGCAGCAATCGCCTTGTCGCGCCATACGTTCCCACCTGCTCTTTGGCAGTGCTCCTCGCCGTTCTCCAGCTTCTCTTGTGACCCCGATGGCCGCGAAGCTCTTGAATCCGAAGCTGTTGGCTGAGCTCCCCTTTGCTTTGCCGATGGAGATGCTACCAACTCCAGGAGCTCCTCTGCCGCGAGCTCCAATTCCCCTCCAATCTGCAGAGCAAGTGACGTGTCTGGACGCTCTTTCTCTCAGAGCTCCATCTCCCAACCTCATGTGCTATTATGTCTTCGCCTTTCTCTCCACGGTCTCTTGCTTTACCTCTCTCTCCGCCATCCGGAGAGAAACCTTCAGCTCCAGGACATCTCGGGGCAGCTCCTCGACGACTTGTCGTCACACCTTCTCCAACTTTGTTGTCTGGGCATCACGCTCTGATCGAGCAACACATTCCTTCTCTACTCAGACCACAAGAGCTAGCAAGCCCGAGATTTCCACTGCCATCCAGATCCAATCATCTCACAAGCTCAGAATAAGTGGGTGAACTGTGCAATTGAATTTTGAACCAAATCATGCCCACCTGACTTGCGAGCTCATGCTCGATTTCTTTGGCACAAGCCACCGTGCCGCGAGGTTGCTTCTGAAAGGACATGACCTCCGAAAGAGGAGCTTAAGAACTAGAAAAGACTATGTCGGCCATCCTTTGGCACATGCTGGGCACCCTAAAAATGAAAGGAACAAATGCCGAGTAATGATTGAACACTAGAAATCCAAAACAAAAAAAAGAGAGAAAAAGAATAAAATAACAAAAAAATGAGTTGCCATTATGTGCCTTGCCAGATAAACTCTGCATTCTATGTTTCCCTGCTTGTGTAAATTGTTGTAATTGATTGATATTCTGTACATCTGAGTGTTTATTCCTTGTGAAATATTTCTGTTTACTGATCGATGCAGGCTTTAAAAGAAAAGAGAAAAAAAAGAAGAAAACAAAAAGCAAGAAAAAAGATGAAAGAAAATAAAAAAGAAAAAAAATGGATCATCACCCGCCCACATGTATCATATCCGCATTGTGTCCTATATTATATCTACACTATTAGAGCATGTCAAGGGCTGTGCACCTTGAATGAATTTGGAGTTTGAGCTTAAACTCTGACAACTCCAGAGGAGTCCGAGTCGTATGGATAGGACGTTAAGTTATGTCAGAATGGGGATGACGGTTCCCTTCGGTGTGTCGATAAACGGGCCCTGGCTCCTTACCGACTCATCGAATCGGTGTCCTGACCCAGTCCCCATAACTTAACAATATTATCCTTGGCCAGTTGATCTCATTGCAAAAATCATTCACCTAAGTCGATTGTGCAAGCCACTGTGTTTAAACATTCTGAAATGTGAGATATTCCATTCTGAGTCGAGTACCGAGTTTTCCCGAGGTCGCGTTGGATTGTTTCTTTGAAAGAGACCATTGTTTGGATTTATCTCCAAATCATCTTTTATTCCCCTCGGACCCACCTTGGCTGCAGTACTTCCACAATGGCTGGTAACCGCTCCCTAATGGTGAAACCTACAGGTTTACGACCCAGGTACTTCTGCACCGTGAAGTTGGCCCTTTTTAGTTGTTTGTGCCCCAGCGCACACTTTGTCCTTCCTTGTTTATTTATCATCCAAACAATGGCTAATTTTGGATAACCTTCTTCAAAGTTGCTTCGGTGAAACTCGGGAAAGATTCCCATTAGGAAAATGATGAAGGCGTGTCTCATCACACCTTGGCATCTGCTTTTCACTTCACTCCATTTTATTTCATACATTTCATTCCATTCCATTATATGTCCTGCCCCTACAAAGCAGATGCCAAGGCGGGGCAGCTGTAGACACGCCGTTTTCACATTTTTCGTGAGTAAATCTCATATTACATCATGACGTCCCAAAGTGGCTTATGCATTTGATTTATGTGGGTGATTAGCCATTTTTTTAGGATTTTACATAAAAAATTCGGAAAAGGTGAGAAAATACAAAAAAATGAGAAAAGCTTATAAAAATATATATAAAACAATGAGAAAATCAAAGATATAAAAAATTAAAAAGGGTTATAAAAAAATACAAATAAAATTTGAGAAAAGGTTATTGTATAAAATACAAAAATGATAAAAGCTTAAATATATACATATGTGTGTATATATAAAAACAAAAAAAAGAGAGAAATCAATATAAAAACACAAAAAATATATATAATGATTACCTATCTTTACACTAATCCCCACTGTATTATCATTAATCTCTACTTATTATTCTTAATCCCCGCCCCTCTCTTATCTATTTCGCTCACTCCCTTCATCCACACACTTCCCTCTCACCTTATCTCTTCTTTCGTTGTCTCCTTCTCTCTTGTACATTTAGCAGCCCGGCAGAGGGAATCTTCCCCCCTCTCACGTCTCTTTAATTTATTTTTTGTTCTCTTTCTATCATTCTCCCGACAGAGAGAATCTAGCCCCACTCTCTCGCAAACTCCCACTGCCAGCCGCCTCCTTCGCTGCCATCTCACCTCCGGCCCCCGCTCCATCGTCGGCCACCATCTCCCTTCTTTCCCCTCCACATGCAACTCCCCCACGGCTATCTTTTCCAAGTCTCTCACCCACCTAACACTTCCATCTCTCGAGACCCAACGCCAGAACAACTCTCTCATCCCCCCTCCTCCTTCTCAACCGCAGCCGGTTGCAAAACCCCTCCAGCCATCTCCTTGCGCACCGCAACCAACTCCACCTCTGACCACCGGACGCACCACCTCTTCCTCTGTTAACCACCACCCTGCTAACCCTCCGCTCGCGAGACCACCGACGGCAGCTCCTCACCCCCCCTCGTCGGCTTGTCGCCTGTCCGCCGCAGTCCTCACGTCGCCACGGCGCTCCTCCTCCTTCGCCCTCCAACCGGCCCTCCGTCTGCTAACCCGACACTCCCTCTACAACCACCATACTACCACAACCGTAGAGACCCCATCTCCTTCGCAGCCAACCCCCTCCCTACTAACCTTCTCACAACTCTCTCCAGCAGACCGCCGCCAACCCACTCCTTCCCTCCCTAACATCACACATGCGACGCCACCATGAGCTCCATCTCCCACCTTCTTCTCTAGCACCACCCACCTTCACCCTCTCTCATCCACCTCCGACTGCACCTCCAAGCCACGCCGGCCTCCCTCTCTAACCATCGGTCTCCCTTCTCGCCCGCGGACGCCACCTGCTAGCACCACCGCCCACCCACCTCCGCTTCAACGCCACTTGCCCCACTACGGCAGCTCACGGCGTCCCCGTCGCTCCGAGCCTCCTCACCTCCGCAAGACCACCACGCCGCTGCCGTTTCGATCACACCCTACCGGTGCATACCATCACGTCCGCGACCACTCCACCTCACCACCTCCGCAAGCCGTCGTCATCAGACGACCACCTCCACGAGATCTTCCCGCCGTCGTCGCCGCGGCTGGCCCTCCTGCTGGCCTTCATTGTGCGGTCCCGTGACGCCATCGCAACCATCGGACGACCCCCATGACCGCCACTACCGTCCATCCCTCTACCGTCAAAGCCCGCCGCTGCACCTCTTCAAGCAGGCCAAAGCACCCCCCCTGCATGCACTGCCGGCCACCTCCGCTTGCACTGTCGCCCGTCGCCGTCCGCGAGCCCCGCCGGACACCACGACGCCACCGGACGCCCACCGGCCACGCCGCCCGCGAGCCCCCCTGCGCCTACACACCCACGGTCGCCCTCCGTGGCGACCCCGGCCGTCTCCTTCCCACTAACTCTCCCCGCCGGCCTCTCTCTCTCTCTCCCGCTAACTCCCCCCGCCGTCTCTCTCTCTCTCTCTTTCTCTCCCTCTCTCCCTCTCTTCTCCCTCCACCCCCTCTCACTTTCTCACCCTCTCTCTGCCTTCGCCCCCCTCTCTTTCTTTTTTTTTATTTTTTTTATTTTTTTTTATTTTTTTTTCTTTTCTCCCGATCTCTCTCTGCTTCTCTCTCTCTCTCTCTCTCCCGCAATCTCTCTCTGCACTTCTCTAACTCTACCTTCGACCTCTCCCTCTCCATCTCTTTTTTTTATTTATTATCTCACACTTTCTTTCTATGGTCTCCCTCTCTATTTTATTTATTTTATTATTATCCCTCTTTTCCTCTCTCTCTCTCTATATCTCAATCTCTCCCACTTTCTCTCTTCATCTCAACATCTTATGTCGCCCCTCTCCCCCCTTTCTGAGTTCACATGACACCCACATGCACCCACATGAGCATGTTCATTATATGTGCTTTATAAGTGCTTAAGATAAACCTGTGCTTTTCATTCTGCAGAAGGCTCAAGAGCTCCTTAAAAGCACCCTTTCGCATTGTATCCCCAAGAAGGCCCACGTTTGGCATCCTGCTATGCTTATCTAACTTTTGTAAACCCATCATGTTGGCATGTGTATATTCATTGCGGAAGGTTGAGACTTCTAACTGGGAGAGGTCCAATAATAGGAGTTGAGTCCATTGTGGTGGGGGTGATATCATTCATTATCCATAATACCTGTACCTATATAAATATCTGTATGTACATATGTATATATATATACATATATATATATATATGTGTGTGTGTGTGTGTGTGTGTGTGTGTGTGTGTGTGTGTGTTTACATGCATACATGTTTAATCCTTCTTAAATTTGTGCAGGAATAAAAGTCGAGGCTCCGGCCCGGTCAACATTCCCGTGTGTTCCCATACACGGGGAAGCCTTTCGTCCTACCGTTCGCTCCCCCGTGCTTGCGTTGCCATCATCGGCCTTTTTTTCTCTCTTATTATTTTATTATATTTCTAGTCTGTTATTCAGCTATTATTGTCTTATCTCATGAGTTGTTGCTATATCATTATTCTGATATAATTTTTGTGTTTGTTTGTTTTGCAGGGTAACCAACTCAAAAGCCCTCTTCTTCGGCCAGCCGAACAAAGAGGAAGAAGGAGCCCATATCATCCCGCGTCAAAGGCAAAAGCGATCAACCAGTTTGGGGCCCTCGATCCCTGGTGATCACACCACCAAACGCGTGCTTGTAGTAATTTTTATTTTATGTCTATAATACCCGCGGATAGCTAAATCCCGCACGGGTCTATTTGTACTATAATCGGTCGCGGTGAGTCATTTCACCGTGGTCATTTACTTTTAGCACTTCCTTTCTGCACTTTGTTATATTATTGTTAAAACCCCGCAGGATCAATGTCATGCGGCAGTCTGTTTACTCTCTGTTATATTTTTGCTATTATAACTGTGTGAGGAGTGATATGCCGTTCCAAATTCTGAGTCTACGTGTGTTTTTGTGTCCGCCAATTTCTACTACGTAGAGTCCCAGGCTCGCACCCGGTATATAAAAAACTACTCACGGAACGGTAGGCCACGCCTACTGGGAAAGGAGTTTAGTTTACGTGAGAGGGTCTTTGGATCCCTACCTCCTCCACGTACCGGAGTTCGATAAGTCTAGGTATGCAGTATTCCTACTACAGGTTGTACTCTCCACTTTTTTTATTTCACCCCCCTTTACACACGCGTTTCGTCATTTTTTTTCTTTCACTAAAAGAGGGAGAAACCCCATCTCTCTCTCAGTCCACCACGTGACACGTTCACACCAGGTTGGACAGGGTCCTCTTCAATGGTGTATGGACCATCTCCTGCCCGGTCATTTCCGTGCACCATCTCTCCTGGGCATGCAGTGACCACAACCCCTTATTACTATCTATGCTCTCTGCTGCCTCACTGGCGCCGTCAAGGTTTTATTTTCAGCAAATGTGGAAAACTCACGCTCAATTTCTGAATGATTCCAAAGCGGCTTGGGATGCGGCTCCATCCTCCTCCTTCCCCCTCATTACTATGGCCCTTAAGCTCAAGCACATGAAAGCCTTCTATAGGGATTGTGTTGGAACCCTGGTTTTGATGATGACACACTATTAATCATGTTGAGACAAAAATGCTTAATAATGATTGATTGAGTCATCATCCTTCATATGTCTGAATGGAATAACGTGTCAAGGCTTTTTAGTCACTTAGGTTTTATAAGTCGTTTATCCACTAAGTGTCAGAAATCAAGGTTGATGCACATATAGGCACTTAGTCATATAACGTCGATACTCATTCACACTTTCATCCTATCAGGTCGGTTCACATACTTGCATTGAGACTATTAGGTCAGTGCACATATTTGCATTGAGTCTGTTAGGTCGGTGCACATATTTGCATTGAGATTGTTAGGTCAGTGCACATATTTGCATTGAGTCTATCAGGTCGGTGCACATACTTGCATTGAGACTATTAGGTCAGTGCACATATTTCCATTGAGTCTGTTAGGTCGGTGAACATACACATCTTACGTCTGTTAGGTCGGTGCACATTGAACCTTGTGTTTAGCAAGGTCAGTGCACATTGGACCTTGTGTTCAGCAAGGTCAGTGCACATTGGACCATGTGTTGAGCAACATCGGTGCACATTGAACCTTGTGTTCAGCAATGTCGGTGCACATTGGACCTTGTGATTCAGCAATGTCGGTGCACATTGGACCTTGTGTTGAGCAAGGTCGGTGCACATTAGATCTTGTGTTCAGCAAGGTCGGTGCATATTATATCTTGTGCTCAGCAAGGTCGGTGCATATACATGCATTTGCTCTATCAGGCCAACACTCATGCAAGCATCATGTCCATCATGTCTTTGCTCATACGTCAGTCACTAGACCCAGGTCAGTACAGTCACATGAGTTGGAATATTCAGGTCGGTGCATCCTCATGAGCTACAGTATTCAGGTATGTGCACATGAAGAGTCTAAGGTCGGTGCACATGTTGAATCCAGGTCTACCTATGTTCTACACAGGTTAGTGCAGTTGCAGTTAACTTACTGCAATCATACTAAGGCATGCTCACACAGGTCAATGTATTAAGTTTTTATATCGAAGCATATACATCATTCATATACATGTTTGATCTGAGTGACTGATTTTCTGAAATTGGTTAAGTATGCATTCTTCTAAGCAATTATGATGATAAGGTGTTTGATCAAATATTCTATATCTTATTGACAAGGACTTACTCGAACATTTAAAGAGCAGAGAGCATCAAAGACTTAAGTGATCACGTGGTTCAAGATCTGAGTTAGCAAGCACGTGATCTAAGGTGAAATGTCCTCAAGATCGATTGGGCACGTGGATTTGCCTCGTCTTCAAGATTTGACACGTGGACTTCTTTAAGTCACTTTTGCTAAAAAGTTACTGGCGGGAATCCTCCCTCCACACGCAAGACTGAACCCATACGGGCCACTTAATCCAGTTCGCTGGTATAAAAAGGGGATCTCTCAGTCGAAGAAAATAGATAAGTCAATTAAGGAGAACACACGAAGTGATAAGAGAATCCGGAGCAGAGTGTAGAAGATCAGAAGAGAGGAGAAGCTGGGAGTGCTACAAAAGAAAAGGAGTTAGTTGAAGAAGACCGAGTGAGAGGCAAAACAGGGTATCGGAGAAGAGAAGATGTTAGAGAAGAGGTTGCTGCTGAAGTTACGATTTCTAGATCAGATCTAGAATCGTCTGCTCGTTTGAGCTACATTATTTTTCATGTTTCATCTACATATTGTTTTCAGTCTTTTGTGTTTTTCTTATATCTCTATTTTTCAAGCTGTTAGGCAACAGAGCAAGCTGTGGTGCTCAGCGACGAGGAGGTATTCCTCGGATAGCAAGCTGTGAGGCTTAGCGGAGCAAGTTGTGGTGCTCAGTGGAGAGGGGGTATTCCTCGGATAGCAAGCTGTGAGGCTCAGCGGTCTATAGGGATTCATCCCCGAAGCTGTGGATGAACGGTTTAAGCTGTGTATCAGCTGAAGCCTTACTCTAGTTTGAGTGAGGGGTGGGCGTAGGTCTCAAGCTTGAGACCGAACCACCTAAAAACTTCTGTGTCTTGTGTGATTATTTATCTGCTTACTAATTCGTTAGATGTATGCTTAGGACCATTCATAGTTAGAATTAGATTCTGATTGCATTTCCATGTGAATAAGTTGTGTAAGCCTTTAACCATCAAGTATATAAAAAGGCATGGTAGGAAAGATAGGTTAGGCCTATCTGGAATGTCATCTCTTGCGTAAGGAGATCCTAGATCGAATTTCCGCCTAGTACTTGGTTGTTGGTTGCTCTTCTGATTTGAATGACACATGCTAGAATCTGTACACATACTGAGTGACTGATATCAGGTTTAAGTGAAGAGATCACTATACAAGAAAGTGTTGATATCTCTTTAAATCAGTCAGCATTGTTTTAAATTTAAATTCCGCAAGTTTTTTTTAACGAGGATCCATTCACACTCCTTCTGGATCTGAGCCGTGTGCTTAACTGCTAGCACTAACTCTCCCAACAATTGGTATCAGAGCAGTTTCTGATTCGATAGATCCAACGATTTGCAGATCTGATCCTTCTTTTGGTGCAAGCTATTTTGGTGCATTCGTTGTTTTTGCTATCCATTGTTTTTGATATTCGTTTCAGTATGGTTTCAATGGCCAATCCTTCGAAGTTTGATGGTTCAAGCTTTTACAATTGGCTAGGGAGATTCAAAGATTTTGTGAACTCCATAGATTCTAATCTATGGGTTTTGATAGCATATGGTCCATATGATATTCCTGAGGATGAATCCATATGGTATGTCATACACAGATTGAAAAATGCTGATAATATGAAAGCCTTGAAGCTAATGAAAAGGGCGATAGATGTTAATGAGTTCCCTTGTGTTTCTAAGTGCAATAGTGTGAAGGAAATACTGGACAAGTTGACTGTCAGTCATGATAAAGAAGGGAACAAGTGCCTCATGGTCAGAGATCACAACTGTGATCAATTGGATGAGTCCTCATCGCAGGTAAGTTATGAATCAGATGAACTTACTTTTAATGATCTGATGACTCTTTATGATGGGTTGTTAGATAACTACAAGAAAGTTAAATCTAAAAAATTTGAAAATAAAAAAATACAATGTCATCTGAAATAAGTTCATTGATTTCTGAAAATGAACAACTAAAAATGGAAATGAAGAAAGTTGAAAATTCATGTGTTACGTGTGTTTCTGTAAAAAATTTGAATGCAAGTCTTCAATCTGAGCTAAAATGGCAAGAAAAGCTGATTGACTCCCTTAGGGAAGAGAATGAAGAGTTATTAAACAGAAAGAAAGAACTCAAATAGATTGAAGATAAATTGAATGAAAAATTGAGCTCGATGAACAAAGAAGATTTGTTGGATGAAAATAAAAATCTGAAAGAACAAAACAAGAAGCTCATGGTTTTAAACATTGTCATATCAGAGAGGTTTTTGACTGTTGAAAAAGGGAAGTGTGTTTTGAAAGAAAATGAAGCGAATAATGAATTAAAATTGAAATAGGAAATTGACACCCTCAAAAGTTTGAATGATGCATTGCATCAACAGATAATTTCCTGTGAACATGACATTGCAAGTTGAAGAGGGGTGATCTCGCGCCTGCCCTGAGGTAGAGGATCTCTGGTTACGATCACCACGCTTGAATAACTGCAAGGAAGGAAGCAGGTCAGGGGTGCCCAGGGGAGGAGTCCCAGGGGATAACCCTCCGATGCCTAAGTCAGCAAATTTTGTAGAGCACAAATGGAGAGAAGGTGGTAGAAGAAGAAAGGGGTGCGAGATGTCTCTTCAATAAGAAGTGTGGTGGCTCTTGCTCAGGATTATGCCTTACCTCTTCGAAGGGTCTCCATGGGATTTATATTGTAGCCCGTTGTGCGTTTGAGTCCCAAGAGTTGAGGGGATTACGGGGAGGTTACGTCTTTATAGTGGGCTCTTTATAGCCCAAGGACTCTTGCTATCCTTTATCCTTTGGAGTTCCCCATCTCCGTCGGGTACGTAACAGACACTTAGATGAGCTTCCAACGGTCGGCCCGAGCCTAAACTCTCGCTTGAGATATTATCTCGAGCGATAAGCACATAGCTCGGGCAGGTTGTTCCGGGTCCCCATAGGGGTCTTCCCGATTGATCCGTTGCTCGGGCTTCCGGACCCTAGGGCCGCCTAGGAAGCGCTGTTTCGAGTGACTGTTGGGCTTGGGGTAAGTGGGCCCCGATAGAGGCTGTCACTTTAGAGAGCTAGGCCTGGTTGGGTCACACTTGACCTAATTGGGCGGTGCTCATGGGCGGTATATTTTCCCCCTCTCCAGTTGTCCCCCTCCTACTCCCGAGCCAAGATTGGGCTCGGATGAGGAGCAGTTGGAGGATTGGCACTGGGAGCTCGGATGGGGAATTTTTCTCCAGCATGGGCCATTTAATGTGGCTGTCCGGGGAATACGCCCGTAATGATGATTCTGCTGAATCGACACGAGAGGACTCCTGGGGGGAGTTCAGAATGGCGCAACGCTTCCCTCCCCATCCCTGGGGGTAAAAAATATCACGTGAACTTGCGCTGTACGTCTCCTTTATCGAGGGTTTTGCTTCTCCCTCGCGCTTGTTCTTTGAAGAGACGTACACACCGTAAGGACGATCAGGGAGAAACGGTGACCGACGAAGGTCTTTGCAGTGCTCACAGAGATTATGGTGGCGGTGGTTTCATCAGCGCTCACCTCCTCCGGGACTCTCTAGTTTGGCATTCTTTTCTTCATCCTTCTATCCTCTTCCTTCTTTATGGCGGATCAACATCTCGCTTCTGAGGAAGCCGCACAGGATGGGGGGAGTTTGGTGCCCCAGCCCGAGCATCCGATGCACAGTGAGCTAGGTGAGGCCGAAGTGCAGAAGATAGAGAAGCGTTATGGACTCCCATGGAAGTATTTCTTTTCTTCGGCACAGCCCCACGAATCCAGCTTATCCTATCGCCCTATCCTTTTCTGTACCTTCCTTTTGGCTTGGAAGTGTGGGTTCCATCTTCCTCTTCATCCTTTTGTCATGCGGTTGCTCCAGTTCTACCGACTGGATCCTGTCCAATTGGTTTCCAACTCGTGTACCTTCATTTTTCCTTTCATCTTCCTCTGCCGCTTATGCGGGCTCCACACTTCCTTGGAACTCTTCAACTCTTTCTTTGAGTTGAAGGAGCAGACCCACACGGGCAAGGGTTTTTTCTATCTTCAGGAAAGGAGGGGAATGGGCTGTGTATCCCTTTCCACCAAGGATTCTTCTCACAAGAGACGGAAGACCCAATATTTTTGGGTGGGATCATCCATAGAAGATTCCCCTTGGAATTTCCCGACATCGGTTAATTTTCATCCGTCCATCCTGTTAAAGCAGGTAGCCGTCACTCCGGAGTTGGAGGAGGAGATCAAGATTCTTCAGGAGAACCGTTGCTCGACCGCCGAACTGATGACCATGGCCAACATTGAAGACTACCCTTCTCGCGTGGTGCAGCCTCCAGGTAAGAACCCTAATGCTCTGCACCTCTATTTTTGGGAGAGGTAGGTAAGCCCCTTTTTGATGACTCGGTCCTTCGTGCACAGATTCCAGGCAGACGGACGACAAGGGGGATCAGCTGTCGAAGCAGGAGGTCATCGATCTGGAAGAGACGCCTATTTCAGGTGGGTCCCAGGTTCAAGATCGGGGCAAGTGTGTCGTTCAAGGGGATGCCCCCGAGCGTCGTGGGTCCAAAAGCAAAGATTCGGGGGAGCGGCTGCTCCTGTCTTCGATGATGGCCTTGACTACCGAGAAAAATGGCAAAAGAAGGCGAGGACCTCCCGTCTAACTAAGGAGCCTGCTCGCTCGATCGAGGAATACTTGGCTGAGGGTGCCAGCCCTCAAAATCTTCCATTTACTGAGCCAGAGGTGACCGCCACCGGTGGGGAAGCAGTTATCGAATCATCTAGATCGCAGGCCGAGGTGGCGGTCTCTGAACTCCCGGCTGAGGCTGGTGGGGTGCGAGGTGAGGGGGCACCCCAGCCCACGCCGAGCGTTGTTCCCCCGGAGGTTGGGACGCTCGAGCGAGGTGCCCCAGTCACAGCTATCTCGGAGGGGGTTTCTCCTTCACCTGCTGCAGCACCTGCCGCTCGGGCCCCTCTATATCGACGGTGTCGGTCCCTGGTGCCCTCTCCGAATTGGGAGGAGATCAGACGTGGTCCCCCTCTTTACTTTTTGAGAGGGTTATTAAGGGTGGTTTAATCATGGCTTAGCTGGGGGCTGAGATAGAGGATCGCTTTACTCGGCTTGCCAGTGAGGAGAAGTCCCTTTCTCGAATTCGTGCCGAGGCTGACCGGAGGGTTAGTCAGCTGACTGCTAAGTTAGAAGTCTCTAGGCGGGAGGTGATTTCGCTCCGAACTTAGTTCCAATCGTGCCAAGAGGAGTCTTGGTCCTTGGCTGAGCGGCTAGCCCAGGCTCGTTATACAGCCGATCTGAAGAGCAAGCTCCTAGAGGAGGTGCACCAGGCTCAGGTGGATCATGACGAGCGATGGAGGGCTGAGCGAGAGGATCTTAGTGGCTGGGTCCAGAAAGTCGAGCCACTACAAGGGGCGGTCGAGATCGCACGGTCCAAGGCTGAGGTGAAGGTGTCTGAGACTGAGGTGAAATTGTCTGAGTCCGAGCGAAGGATTGCCGAGCTGGAGGAGGAAGTGAGACGAGCTGGAACGGAGTTGGTCGAGCAGTATAGGAGCTCGGAAGGTTACCATGCTGCCCTCGAGAAGACTGCCTTTTCGTATTATGAACTAGGCTACCGTCGGGGACTGCGGAAGGGATTCGCGCAAGGTTATCACCGAGCAATCATTGAGGCTCAGCAGCAGGTGAGCGACGAGCTTATCTTTCCTTCCGGGCAGCACTATGATTCTGATGTAGACACTACCGACTCTCCTTCTTCGACGTCGAGAGACAACGGAAGCAAGGTGACTTCTCCCTCGTCAGAAGGATCGCCGACTCTGGTTCCTACTAGGGGGTGCTCGGTCAAGACAGTTCCCACACAAGTGGGTTCAGTGTCCGGATCGGCCACCGTTGAGGATCCCAGGGGCAGATCTCTCGGCGGGGAGGATCCTGTGTTGGGGCCTCAAGAAAGGCCTGAGGCCTCCGAGAATTCTCTTATTTCCATAGACTAGGAGAAGGATGGGCTCGACGAGCCAGTTCTCTCCTTTCTTTTCATTACTCTTGAACATTGCCTTGTAAGGTCTCTCATTTCCATCTATAACCGCCATTAATGTTCGGCATTGATTTGGCTGTCTCTTGCCACCTTTTGCGTACTTTGCCCGCCGTATCTGTAGTTGTTGGAAAGGTGATCTTGCATGCGGATATTTTGCGTGCGGTGGCTGTGACATTGTTGGCGCCTTTCCAACTTTCCCATGGAAGGGTTATTTTGGGGGAAATGGAGTAACTGTGCTTGGGGAAGGGTCCCCATCTTTTGCGTCTTTTCGAGGGGGCAATTAATTGGGGCGAGGGTTTCCTTTTTGGCCTATAAAAAGGTCCCGAAGGGCGCCTTCACCCCCCTCACGTTCAAGGCGTTGCTCATAGTGCTCCTTTCTTCTCCCTTGTTCTCCCTTATTGCGAAGTGTATGTTTCTGTGCTAAGAGAGTTATCAGTGGAAAAATGGAGTGTGATACGGAGGATGATGCTCCTGGCAGCCGCCGAGGGCGTTCGTGTAGCTCCGCCATAGGAGGAGGAAAGAGGTCGTGGTAGATAGCATAGGAGAAAGGTGGGGATCGTGGTAGGCAGCAAAGGAGGTGGTAGGGGGCCTAGCAACGGGCACCTTTCCAACTTCTGCATGCCGTGAGGTGGTGTGTGAGAAGGAGGGGGGCCTGGTCGCGGGCTCTCTCCCACCCTCCGGGCTGCCTCCACATGGTGACTTAGCTTCACCGGTCCTCCCTTCCCGTCGCCCTCCCCACCTCTTCAGGGGGGGCATTCGGTTTTTGTTTTTTCTTCCTTTCTCCCTCTTCTATTCTTCAACCAACTTCTATCCTCTTCTTTCACTCTTCGGAGGATGCCTCTTTCCTTGCTCACACCACTTGGGGGTGCTTGCTTTCGGCTCCATCTTCCTTCCAGAGAGTTGGCAGAGGAGGCCTTCACTTGTATTCCTTCCTCTTCTTCCTCTTTTCTGAACTTTCTGAGCAAACAGGGCCTGCTATCCCCTTATCCGAGCCAATTTCTACATGAGGCAGAGTCAGTGGCTCGGCGTGGGGGTGCTAGACATGTTGGCGCCGAGTGATCAGTGCATGTTATTGTATCATTGACTGTACTATCTTCATTTTTTGGTATACTTGTATGTTGGCTGCGGCCCATCTGATGTATAAAGAAATATTACTGGAATAAAAAAGGGGAAATCATTGCTGCTTACATGTCTGACAAAACCTCAAAAATAGAACTTTCGTAATGTTGCCGCATTCCATGTCCGAGGGATGAGCGCTCCTTCCATCGTAGATAATCGGTATGCCCCCTTTCCGAGTGTCTCGACCACTCGGTAAGGGCCTTCCCAATTAGGGGTAGTTTCCCGGCTGCCTCCAGTGGTCGAGAGGCCTCGGTTTTTCTGAGGATGAAATCTCCTAGCTGGAAAGATCTGTCTCAGACTTTGGCGTTGTAATATCGAGTGATGTGACGTTGATACTCCATGGCTCAGATGCGCGCGATCTCTCTTATCTCGCTCGCCATATCGAGGTTTTCTAGCAATTTTTAGTCATTCGCCTCGGGTGAGAAGTTGATAACTCGGAGAGATGGGCTGCTGATTTTCAAAGGAATCACGGCGTTCGTTCCGTACACCAACTGGTAGGGAGTTTCACTGGTGGCGGTTCTGGGAGTAGTTCGGTGCGACCATAGTACTCCTGGCAGTTCCTCGAGCCAATTGCCCTTGGCTTTCCCGAGCCTAGTCTTAATGCCTTTTAGTATAGCTTTGTTGGCATTCTCGACTAGCCCGTTGGCCTGAGGGTGGGCCACCGAAGTGAAGTGGTTGCGAATGTGTAGGTCGGCACATCTACTCTTAAAATAGTGTGAGTCAAATTGCTGATCATTATCGCTCACAGTCACCCGGGGAATGCCGAAGCGACAGATAATCGATTTCCAAACAAAGCTTCATATGACCGACTCAGTAATCTTGGCGGTGGCTTCAGCTTCTAGCCACTTGGTGAAATAATCAATGGCGACGATGATGAACTTTCTCTGGGTCCGGGCCATTGGGAATGGCCCTAGGATGTCAATTCCCCACCGAGCGAAGGGGTACGGGTCGTTGAGGGCAACAAGCTATGAGGCGGGCCAATAGACCAAGTGATCGAAACATTGGCATCGGTCGCATTTCTGAACGTAGGTCAGGCAATCGCACTGGAGAGTGGGCTACCAGTAACCCTGCCGCAGCAAGATCCTGGCGAGTGATCTTCCTCTCGGGTGCATGCTACAGATGCCTTCATGGACTTCCTGGATCGCACGGTTGGCCTCTTCGGTACTGAGGCATTTGAGGAGAGGGCCGGAGAAAGACCTTCGGTATAGGATTTCATCCAAAATGTTAAAGCACCGAGCCTGATGTTTCATTCTCTGTGCTTCGTGATGGTCGGGGGATTCTTGGGAATCTCGAAGCCAGGATATATACGGGGTTCGCCAGTCGCTGGGTGATACCCGATCAACTGTCATGAGCTCTGCCTCTACGCTGGGTCGCTCTAGCTTTTCGAGGAAGACCGATCGATTACCTTCTGCGAGGGTGACCTACGTTCAGAAATGCGACCGATGCCAATGTTTCGATCACTTGGTCTATCGGCCTGCCTCATAGCTTGTTACCCTCACCGAGCCGTACCCCTTCGCTCGGTGGGGAATTGACATCCTAGGGCCATTGCCAATGGCCCGGACCCAGAGAAAGTTCATCATCGTCGCCATTGATTATTTCACCAAGTGGCTAGAAGCTGAAGCCACTGCCAAGATTACTGAGTCGGTCATATGAAGCATTGTTTAGAAATCAATTATCTGTCCCTTCGGCATTCCCCGGGTGACTGTGAGCAATAATGGTCAGCAATTTGACTCACACTATTTTAAGAGTAGATGTGCCGACCTACACATTCGCAACCACTTCACTTCGGTGGCCCACCCCCAGGCCAACGGGCTAGTTGAGAATGCCAACAAAGCTATACTAAAAGGCATTAAGACTAGGCTCGGGAAAGCCAAGGGCAATTGGCTCGAGGAACTGCCAGGAGTACTATGGTCGCACCGAACTACTCCCAGAACTGCCACCAGTGAAACTCCCTACCAGTTGGTGTATGGAACGAACGCCGTGATTCCTTTGGAAATCAACAGCCCATCTCTCCGAGTTATCAACTTCTCACCCGAGGCAAATGACTAGAAATTGCTAGAGATAGCTTCAGCCAAGTCTATACATCGACTGGCAGCCTTCATGCTAAGTATATACACTCCTTGAGTCCAAGTATGTACAGCGTCCATTGTCTAGAATTCTTGAAGTATGTACATCGGACTGCTTCTTTTGAAGTCCATACATTGGCTCGTTCACTTTTGCAAAGTCTGTACATTAGAATGTGGCAAAGTCTATACATTCAGTTCCTTGGGCAAAGTCTATACATCGCTTAGTCTGCACATTGCCTTCAGCCCAAGCGTTCAAAGCCAAGTCTATACAACGCCAAGTCAATACATTGAACAGTTCTCCAAGTCTATACACTGGACTTCATCTCTCTAAGTCTATACACTGGACTGTGTTTCACCAAGTCTGTACATTCGATATCTTTTCCTACGCTTGGCCAAGTCCATACACTCATACATTTCCCTATGCTTTCCTGGCCAAGTCTTTACATCACTAAGTGTGTACATTGCATTTTGCTCGAACGTTCAAAGCCTCAAAGTTTGTACAGCGTGAAGTCTATACATTGAACTGCTCTTCAAAGTCTGTACAGCGTCCGTCTCAGCCAGCGTCTCATACTGCGTCTTAGGCAAGTCTGTACATCGGCTTTGAAGAGGCGAAATCTCGCGCTTGTATCCTGAGCGGGCTGTGGATCACCTGAAGATGAACTGCAAGATAGGGAAACGTATCAGAGGGCCCAGGGGCTTCCCTGGGGTAAAACCCTCCGATGGCTAAGTCAGTAGAGCTATGGTGGAAGCAATAATGGGGAGGAGAGAAGCTAGCGCGCGAGATTCCTCTCCACCAGGGGGTGAAGCGGATTGCTCAGGAGCTTGGGTCTATGAGTACCTGGATGGCTCTCTTCTTTTCCGTCGGAGGGTAGCCCTGGTTTAAATAGTGTGCCGCCTTCAGGAGTCCAGCAAGCTGAGGGGTCTCCGGCGGGAGTTACGTCCTTGACGTGGGCTTTCATGGCCTTATCGTGGGGACGTTATCGCCTTGAAGTCCGGCGGTTTCCTGGCTCCCCTATCCGTTGGGGACTCTTGAACGGATGATGTTTGGTCTGGCCGAGCTCCTGAAACACCTGCCCTGTCCGGGTGATGAGCATAGCTCGGTGGAAGAGGGGTAAGATAGGTCGGCTAATGCCTATCTCTCCCAGGTGGGGAAACGGCTTGGGCCGGACCTTCCTTATGACCTGACCATCACTCGGGCCCTCCGAGCCTAGAGGCCGCCGGGGAGAGTTGGTTCCTCGAGTGTTTGCTTATTGGGCTTTTCTTCCCTAAGTGGGCCCTGTGGGCTGTCACCCGGGTGGGCTTGCCTCGTTGGACCATGTTGGGTCTAGTTGGGCTGCACTTTGGGTGGGCTACAAAAATCCCCCTCTCCACTTGTCCCCCTCCTACTCCCGAGCCATGGAGGCTCGGTCGAGTAGTTTTTGAGGCTTTGGACCGGCGTGGCTCAGGTGGGAGGAATTCTATTGGCGTGATGGAGCCACGTATAGTGGTCGCCTGGGCCCGTAATGATGATCCTGGCGGATTTGAACTGAAGGGGCCCCCCTTTTCTCGGAGCACGGAACGACGCGCTGCCTCCCTCCAGGGTTTTATAGGCGTTGGGCACTGTTCGTCGTTCTAGGCTTCTCAGGGTTTTGGGCTTTCCTTAGTTTCTTTGTTTCTGGGGCTCCTTGATGCGCCGTGAGGGCACAGTGGAGGCGCAGAGCCTTGCGGCGGCATTTGAGGAGTTGGCGAGGATAACCGCGGAGGCGGTCCGGCAACTTCCTTCCCCTCCGGAGTCTTCGAGCTCGCGAGAGGGATCATCTTCCGGCTTGATGGCTGGTCTGCCTCTGGAAATGGGGCAGGTGAGGCAGGAGCCCATCTCCAACTGTAGTGAGTTGGGGGAGGCCGAGGTGAGGAAGCTGGAACATCGCTTTCGCTTGCCTCTCAGGTACAGCTTTGCTGTCGCTGCCCCGTATGAGACGAGTCTGGACAGCCGTACGGGGCACATTTACACTTTCCTTTTGGCCGGGAAGAGTGGGTTCCGCCTTCCCTTCGAGCCTCTTGTACTCCAGCTTCTCGAGTTTTTCCAGTTGGCGCCTATTCAGTTGGTGGCCAACTCATATCTCCTTCTTTCCGCCTTTCGGATTCTCTGTCGTCAGCACGACATTTTTCCTTCCTTGGACCTCTTTCATTATTTTTTCGAGTTGAAAGCGCACCCGTCGGCGGGGAAGGGCTTTTACTTCATCTAGGCAAGGAAAAACATGAGTTGCATCTCCCTCGCTGCGAAGGACTCCTCGCACAAGGGGTGGAAGACCCAATTCTTTTGGGTGAAGGCGGAGGCGACGGACGAGTTTTGGAGATGTCCGATCTCGCCCAATTTTCATCCGAATCTCTCCCCTCGCCCAGAGGAGTTCCCTCCCCACGTGGAGCGGCAGGCCGCTCGTCTGCTGGGTAACCGTCAGTCGACCGAGGAGCTGGTGATGCCGGAGAACATCGAACGGTGCTTGCTTACGCGGTTGACGTCGAAAGGTACCGCTCTCGAGGCTCTTCTCCTGGGATGGTAGTTACTTTTTTCTCTTGATCGGGTCTTCTCCCTTTGTGGCAGACGTTAGGCGGGAACCTTTGGAGGAAACTGCTGAGGTCATTGATCTGGGAGATGACTCGGCGGCCGATGAACCAGATGCTTCTGCGAGTTGCACCCAAGCCCGAGATAAGGGCAAGGGGGTGGCTCCCGCGGGGTCTTCACGGCCGACTGGTGCAAAGCGCAAGGATCCCATGGCGGGAAAGTTGCGGGAGGCCGTGAAGGCCAAGAAACGGGCCAAGAAGGCCGGTCTTCCTCCTACCGCCGGGGGCGACTCCAGCTCGGCGGCGCTCCCCTGTCGGGGGCAAGATGGGGCCAACCCCTTGGGGCCAGCTCCCCCACCTGCCAGGCGAGAGGGGGCCGAGGAGACCGGGGGCCCATCAGAGGGCGGCGATGGGTCGGCTCTCCCCCCCACGGAGGCAGAGGGGGCCGATGTCGAAGTAGCTGGCGCCGAGGCTGGGGGATTGGCCGAAGGCGGGGATGTCTCGGTCGACGAGGTGCGGGCCGAGACAGGCAGGGCTGGGGGTTCCCCCGCTAGGGCGTTGTAGCCCCAGGTGTTTGGAGCTCCCGGTGCGGTCGGTCCCGCGGCGCCGGTCGAGGTTGGGGGTTCACCCGGGGAGGCGTCGCAACCCCAACCGACCGTGGCGCGAGAGGCGGTTGGTTCCGTCACTCGAGCGGAGTCTTCTGGCGGGGTGCCCCGGGCGGAGCGGTCGGAACTTGCCTGGACCCTTGGGGGCTGCAAGAGGGAACTGGCCCGACTCAAGGGGGAGCATAAGGGGCTCTGGCAGGAGTTCTCCGCATTCCGGGAGGTGGCGCGGGCGAGCCGACTGGAAGCCGGGGTGCTGGCCGAACAGCTCGCCAAGACCCGAGAGTCTCTCGAGAGGACAAGCCGATTCCTTGAGGAGGAGCGTCTGCGTTGTTGAGTCTTGTAGAATCTTTACATGTTTTGATGATGACAACATGATAAGTCTTAGTGGTCTTCAAAAATTATGTCTATGTGAAAATTTAACAAAAATATTGTTTCTGTGAAAAAATGAACAAAGAACATGTTTGTTGAAGGATGAACCTTCATTTCACTTCAGGTATTGTTCAGGGACTGTATTCGTGTTGATTGGCACTTCGTCATGTTTGTATATAACACCTCGTGTTGAACTGTTTGTCTTCGTGTCGTTTCTTTTTCTCTGAAGTGTTTGTTTTGATTCAGTAACATTTTCGTGTCATTTGATCCTTACCTCGTGTTGTTTTCATCGTCTTCGTATCATTCTCCGTGTAGTGTGTGGTTCTGTCAGAATTCACTTCGTGTCTGTCTTATGTTGAAACCACACTTCGTGTTGGTTTCTGTTTTGATGAACTTCGAGTCGTTTTCCAGTGAACCCCGTGTTGTTTTGTCCTCCTGCGTCATCCTTGTTTTCACTCCGTGTCTATTCTCTGTTCTCATCATACTTAGTGTTGTTTTTCATTTCATGTCAACTTCACTTTGTGTGGTTTTCAACCCGTGTCGATTATTGTTACGACTTCGTGTTGTTTTCAGTATGTGTCAACTCTGTCTTCGTGTCGTTTTTCACCTCGTGTCATGTTACCCCGTGTCAATTACTGTTTCGACTTCGTATCGTTATCAGTCCGTGTCTCTCTTATGTTGAAATCACACCTCGTGCTGATCACTGTTCTTACTTCGTGTTGTTTCTTTGTATTCTGTCTTCGTGTTGATCTTTCGTTATTTAGACTTCGTGTCTTTATCACTTTGATCACACTCCGTGTCGCTTCTCCTCTCATAACTTCGTGTCGTGTTTCTCTACACCTCGTGTCGTTGTCTCCTTGTGTCTTCACCTCGTGTTTATTTTCGTCTCTTCGTGTCGGGTTTGTTCTAGTGCGTACAGGACATCGCAGCACTTCATGTTGCTTCCTGTTTCACTTTCGTGTCATTTGTTTTGTTGTATCTTCGTGTCGTTTTTATTCTTCCTAGTCCTCGTGTCCTTCTTGTATTGAAACCATACTTAGTGTTGGTCTCTGTTCTTGTCTTCGTGTCATTGCGTTGTTTGTCTGTCTACCTCGTAAGGTTCTCTTAGTAATGTTCATTGTGTCACCACCTTATCTCGTGTCGTTCTCTGTTTAGTATCTCTTGTCGTGTCCACTAACCTCATGCAGTTCTAGCTATTTATGACACTCAATACTAATGGCTCTTATCTCGTTGCAGGTCCGAGGAAGAACATTCACCAATGTCCGGGTGCACATGATTCGATGCTAAAGGAACAAATACAAAGAGGGCACGTGGCAGGAAGGTTCTAGGATCGAGCGTGGGAGGCACACGCGTTCAGTGCCCTATTCATTTGCTGCGGCTATAAAGAAAAACTTTTCGCCCACCGATGAAGGTTGATCAGAGCTAAGAAAGAAAAGGCAATGTTACAGAGAGCTCGATCCAGCAGAAGAAGAAAAAGAAAAGAGAGAGAGGTAGTGCTCGTGTGAAAGAGGAAGAGAGTGTAAGAGAAAGAAAGAGAGATAGAGAGTGAGTGAGAGAGCTCGTGGAGAAGAAGAAAGAAGTTTACCTGAAGATCTGTCTTCACTGGACCGTGGATCAGATCCAGGCCAGTCAGCTCTGTTAGGAGCCAAATTGTGCATTTCGTGTTTCAGCTTCTGCTTGCTGAAGTTATTTTCGTTTATTATTTTTCCTTTGTTTTCTGGTTTGGTGTGCTTTCCGATCCTCTGGTCTGAGGTCGTGTTCCCTCCGGTCAGGAGGAAGGGAGATCTGATCTCCAGTTGCAAGTAGCTGGGAGCTACTTGTGGGTTCCCTCCAGGTCTGGAGGAAGAGAGACCGTGTGTCTCTGGTTTACTAGTGACTGGTGTCACTAGTGGTTCCCTCCGGTTTGGAGGAAGAGGGGAGGTTGTTCCCCTGGTCAAGCTGTGTGGCAGCAACTGTTTGCAGACTGAGTCTGCTTGGTTCTAGCGTTTGCTAGTGAAGCCTCACTCCGTTGGGAGTGAGGGGTGGATGTAGGTCTGAAGGACCGAACCACCTAAAATCTATTGAGCAGTGGCTTGATTGTCTGGTTTTCTTCCGCTAGATGCTTGAATAGGTGCGCTCAATGTGATTGTACTTGAGTTGAATAGAATTGGTTCCATTCTGTTTCCTTATCTAGCATCCGGTTTTAAATTTGGCCATTATACGTAAAAGGATTCATTCACCCCCCCTCTGTATCCGGGCCAAGCACCCTAACAGTTGGTATCAGAGCGGGTGTCTACTTACAAGGTCCAGCGACCTGCAGATCGATCTTGCAATCTTAGGTGCTTATTGCTTTTTAGTGCTTCAATATTCTTGTGCGTTAATCTGTGTGTTCTCATGGCCCATCCACCGATCTTCAGTGGTACGCATTTTGATGCATGGTTCGCTGTTTTGAAGAGTTATGTTAAATCTGTGAATCCAGACCTGTGGAAAGTAATTTCACATGGTCCTCATGAACTACCTAAGAAAAAGTCCAAATGGACTGACAGTCACAAATCCATGCATGAAGAAAATCAGATAGCAATAAATTTAATGAAGGCAGCTACTGATAGAGCTTTTCATTCATGTTTCTTTGAATCCAGTTCTGCTAAAGATATTTTAGATGCACTGAAGCGAACTCAGGAGATAGATGTGGACAGATGCATGATGGCCAACAGAAGAAATCAAAGTGCCAGCGATCAAGGCAGCAATCAAACTAAAGAAGATGATGATGATGAGGTAAATATCTTCGAGAACTTCTCTCTAGAAGATTGGGGGAATGCATATGCTGAACTATTTGAATCTCATGAACTGTTAAGAAAACAGTATAAAAAGTTGAAGAAGAGTACTCGGGTAGATAGTTCTAGCTCTCCATGTAAAAATTGTTCAAGTACGAAGCAATCACATGATGCATGTCTGTCTGATAATCATATGCATAAAAACCAGAATGCAGAACTGAAGATGGAACTTAAACGTGTCTACTCTGAACTGAACAATCTAAAATCTGAGGATGACTCTCTCAGAAAGTTCTCTGAAGAACAATTAGAGAAACTTAAACGAGAGAATAAGTTGCTGATTGAAAAATTTAATGCCATAAAATCTGTGAACATAGAGTTACATAAAGATTTTGAAAAACAACAAAAGGATTTGAGGGAGTTTGAAGCTAGGAGAGAAACCATGGTTAACTCAGAAGATCAGCTTCTAATAAATGAGTTAATTCAAAATGGTAAGCTTAAAGAAGAAGTTGAAAAATTAAAACTGTTAAACAGTGCCATGTCTGCAAGACTTCTCACATTGGAAAAAGGGAAAGCTATCTGCACAAACGAGACTGTAGAGGTAGATGAGCTAAGAAGGGAAATTGAAGAATACAAAACAGCTAACAAGGTTTTGAATGAAGCTGTAAATTGTAGTGAACAAGAGATCACTAGTTATGAAATACACATTGCATCTCTTGAAAATGAAATTCAGGATTTGAAAGCTTCCTTGTCTAAATTTGTTGATGGGCAGAAAAACCTAGACAAGCTGCTAGGTGTAAAAGTCAATGTCAAAAAGGAAGGGTTGGGCTACAATAATCTCAATAAGAAGGCCTTGCAGAACAAAGTAATGACATCCTTTGTAAATACTTCAAATGTAGCCACTACATCAAGAGACAAACAGCCCATTGTTCAGAAAATACTGGGAACAAAGATTAACTTTAACAAGGAAGGACTGGGTTACAGTCCAGTCATGAGGAAGGTTGATGGAGCCAACCTGAAAACTGTCTTTGTCAAATCCTCTGAACAGGAAAAGCCTTCTATCTCATCTCCACCTCAGCACAAGGCTAAGAAAACAGAAAAACAAAATAAAAATCATAAAACATCAAAAATTCAAAGGAACAATCTGCATGCTAAGAACTCATCAGATAAATGCCATGTTTTAAAGAAATCAAGTGGCTCATGTCATTATTGTGGTAAGTATGGACATCTTATGAGTAACTGTTTTGTGATGGAAAAAGATGACAACAAGCATGCTAGAAAATCTGTGTCTGGTCAGAAAAGGAATGTCAAATGTTCTAATTGTGATAAAGTAGGACACACTACTACTCATTGTTGGTTTGCAAGTAGTAAGGAAAAATCATGCTCATATCATACAAAACACTCTGCAAATCAGCATGTCTATAACAAGAACCAGCACATTATATGTTTTAATTGCAACAAAATTGGTCACAAGGTCTCTGAATGCTGGTCAGGTTTTTTTAAAAGAAATTCTATCTCATGCTTTGAATGTGGAAAGTATGGCCACAAGGCCATTGATTGTGGGCATGCTCAAAGAAAAAATTTCAGTTCTGAAAAGTATAGATCTCCTGCTAGTACTAATGCTCTTAGAAAGAACAAAGTGGTTTTCAAAAGGAAAAACTTTGAATGTGTTGATTATGGAAAACAGTTTGGTCATGCAAATAACAGAAATTCCATGCTAATGCACATACAATTCATGCTAATAAGAATGTGCATAAATCAGATCTTAAAACTACTCCTGGAAATGTGCTGAGAAAACTTGCTAAACATAATAATGTCATGTCAGGACCTAAGACCTCTTGGGTACCTGTTTGTGCAAAATAAACCTTGTTTTGCAGGTGTGCCTTGGGACTGAAATAAAAGGGGTAATGATCCAAGGCACTCAAGAATGAAAACCCCATTCTCACAATTTTCAGGTAATTTCTCTACATGTCCCATTTTGAAACTTACTGCATATCTGGTTTGATGCATTCTTGCATATCCTGCTATTAGTTTCATCTAGTGCATGCATATTGAATCTGGTCTTGCATATTCATTCATCATCTGCAAGTTGCATTATTTTCTAAAACATGCACTCTGAAATTTCTGAAATCTTTAACTGAAAGCGAATGCTGGTTGAAAACTGTATGTTGCATAATTCTTTCTTGGCATACACTGCATTCATTAAATAATTAACACTTCCAAGAGTCGTGTGTTAGATGTCCTTGAGTGGGCTGAAGAGGAGCTTGTCAGGCTATTTGGTTTCTGAAGATTTTTCTCAGCCGATGCAATTAATGTGGTTTTAAGATCAGTCATCTCGAGAGGTTGCAGTCTGTTGTCCAAGAGTTGCTCTGGATGTGAGACAGAACTACTTCAAATACTATATTTGGATATGTCCTTAGTGCTTAATGTCTTGAGTGATCTCTCACTTGTTGGCTTGCTGATAGGAGTGCTGCTCATCTCATTTCATCTTTCTCTATTCAATCAGCCACCTCATTATCTCTCACCTCTCACTATTGGTTCAGATTCTCTCTCGAAGAAATTGTGGTTTCAGTCTTCTTGCTCTTATCAGATAAGATCTGTATACCTTAAACCACCCTATATCAAGTGTAACAATCTACACCTGTTAATAAAGAATTTCAATGTTTGGGGGTTATATTTGGTCCTTGATCCTTCTAAGTTATCTTCTCAAGTGTTGGTCAACATATTATAAAACTTCCTGTTAAATGAGAAAAACTTATTGAGGATCTCGACTTAACTGAAACTTATGTAAAGAGAGCTCTGAGATAAAAATTATGTTAAGTAAGATTTTTTTTTAATCATGAGAAGTGCTTCCAGGGAATACGCCATTATTTGTGGCAGAGCAATGGCTTTTGTGGAGAAATAGACACTCTAGATCAATGAAGTCCAGAGTATCTGTCATGATACAATTAGCTATCTCTGTGTAGAAATGTTAAAATAAAAAAAAAAGGGGGGGGAAAGGAAAAAGTCCTCAAAAAAAAAAAAAATCTTTGGCATAAAGGTAGTTCGTCCTGAGTAACCAGGGTTTCTGGTGTCTGATAAACATGTCTCCTTGTGTAAAAAGGGACTATACTACCTTGTGTTCATCAAATTGGTTGACTCTGTATGCCTTCTCGTCCATTAAATGAAGAAATGATTTCTGCTTGACATTAATGTGTTATTTCGTCGCTTGACAAACATAAGGTACAAGTTAATCGTGTCTCTCTCTAGGTTAAGCAACTTTAACAGCTAATTTTGTGATTATGCTGATTTAATATCTTGAGTTAACTGACCTTAGTTTTTGGAAGAATATAACCCGTCCACATATTGAAGGGCTAACTTAATATGGTGTAGCTGCGTTACATCTGAACTAAGGGTATTTTGGGTATTTACAGAAATAAGTGTGATAAGAGTAAAAAGCTACTCGACAAATACCTCTTGTTTTGTTCACACGTCTTCAACCTCAAACCCTCATTTCCCCTTGTCGATTCCTATTCATCCTCGTGCCGCTCCACCTTGAGCGTCTTCTTCAAACCTATCTCCATCTCTTCCCGCTCACCTTCTTCCCCCCACAGAGGTCCATTCCTCTCTTCAGTCTAGCATCGCGTCCAACAGCGGCCTGCAAGAGAGAGTTGATACTCTGAAAGTTCCGGCAGATAGATCAGCAGAGGTCAGCAGCTCCGGGTGACAGGAAGAGGAAGGGAAAAGAAATTGTTGAAGAGCCTTCATCTAAACAACAGAGATGTGTTGAGCCAGAACCTGCTGCGGAAGTCTCTTCAGAACAAGGTACCAGGTTTTCTCAGTCTACCGTGTTCTTAGAAAGTGGGAAAATCATTCCTCCTAGAATAATAGATTTCGGAGATGAAACCTTGGTCTCGAAGTTTCCAGAATTGTTGAAAATCTTTGAGTTTCAGGAGTGGAGAAATTTCTTAGAAAATCACCGTGTCTATTACCCTAGGCCGGTAATGGAATTTTACAATAACTTGTCCTTGAGCCGAGACAAGTCTACCTTGTTATCATCTGTTAAAGGGGTCGAGATAACTGTTACTTGTGACTCCCTTCACAAAGCTCTCGGTATTCCAGATAAAGGGGAGGTAGAGGGAAGCTTTCGATATAGTCTCCATGAAGCTTTCTCAGTCATTACTGGTAAACCCAGTAATATTCATGATAAGGGGCAGTTAAAGCTAAAAGCTTATCAGACATCGTCATTTCCTCCTCTTCACAAGCTCCTTCAGAATGTCATCGCTTCCATTATCACTCCACAGACTGGGGCTAGAGGAAGAATTACAGACACACAGAGATTTCTACTGTTTTGTCTGATTCAAAATGTAAAGATTTGTCTGCCAGAGATTATCTTTTCGGTCATGAAGGGATGCATTGGATCCAAGAGACATCTTCCCTATGCCGCCCATCTGACTGAGATATTCAAGCACTCTGAAATTTGCTTGGATGGAGAGGCCGCAACAGAAGTGAAGGCCAGAAACATTTTTAATATGAACTTTGTTTCAGTATTCTTGGGGTTAGAGGACTCCTCTATGGTAGGGCAAGTTAAGGTCCATAAGGCCAGGGAATCACAAACTCAGGGGGAGCATTTGGAAGAAATTCAAGTCTTAGCCCCAACTGGTGAGCAATTAGTTACTGAGATTGATCATCAGGAAACACCAGCTGGACAACCAGAGTCCATCTTGTCAGCTGCACCCACCGAAGTATCCTTCTCCTTTCAGAGGCTAGTTGAGGCTGCATCTGAGGACATCAGATTGTCTGACGAAAGCATTCAGACAGATCTAGATGCAACTATTGCTGGACTATTTGATTCTTTTGGGAAGTCATCCGAAGAGGTAATAGTGCCTGAAGAACAGCCAGCTAAAGAGCAAGACAGTACTGATCAAGATCTTGCTATTTTTGTTAATGAAATTTTAAGAGAAACTGTTGAGCGAAGCTTGGAAGAGGCTACCAACTTGGTCGTATCTGAAAGTCTTGAGCAGGCCTTAGTTGGCAGCCCTGCAGATCAGGAACTCACAGAAGATAGAGAAAAGGTTCCTGTCATAGAACTAGATACAGAATCTTCAAGTGAAGAAGAGGAACCTGAAGATATATTCCCTCAGAAAGAAACTCAAGCTGCAGATGAAGTTCAGGTCCCAGCTGAGAGCAGTCAAATGCCAGTACAAGAGGAAGCAGCTGAGAGAACTGCACCTGACAGTGAATTTTTTGGTACACCTCTAGGTCCACCTAGACTTCTATCTGCAGAGGCACCCAACATTGAATCTACTCGGGCGCCCAACATTGAAGAGCTTCTCATAAACCTGACTCAGCAGATGCAAAGACAAGACAAGAAATTAGATGATCTGCTTACATTTGTCACTCTCAACATTAATCAGGTACATACCAGATTACTGAAGCTTGAGATATCTCTCCTCACTGAATGGAGACGATTCCTTCTAAACAAAAGGGCTTCAGATGATGCAAACAAATCCTTGATGGAAGGATTACAGGAGATTTGTTCAAAAATTGCAAAAGCTCTGAGAGAGTCACATGATGTTAGTATTTCCTCCTTCAAAATGTCTTCTACCATAATAGATCATTGCTATGAGATCAGAACAGCTTTAGAATTGTTGAAGAAGTCTTCAAGTGCCCTAGGTCCAGGCATTCAGCAAATCTATGATAAGTTGATCACCTTCTTATCAGAAATGACAACTCTGACTGACAGATATGAAACGGTCAATGTTCGCCAAGAAGACATTATTTCTGAAGTGGCAAATGTCAGAAGCACTGTGGCGTATTGGCTTGCTGAACTATCAAATGATTTAAAGGAATTTCAGTCTATCTTGGGTTCAACACCTGGTCACGCCTCTTCCAGCAGAACTCCACCTCAAGAACATTCTTCTGCTTCTCCAAGGGGGAGACCACCACAAGGCAGGACGCGTGGCCCCTCTAGCAGACATGCAAGATACTTTTCTTGAAAAGTTGATGCTCTGTATTTTTGTTGCCCTTTTGAGGCCTTCTCCCTCAGACTCTTGGACAAATTAACTTAACTCATATCATTTGCGTTGTTGCACTCTTCTTGTTTTCATTTTTTTTGATGATGTCAAAGGGGGAGAAATCAGGAAAAGAAAAATGTTTAATGTTTGTGTTTGTGATATTCATTGCGAATGGCTATCTAGTGTTTTTTCCTTCTCTGCACAGACTCAAGACTCATAGTGTTGCCATCCATCAAAAAGGGGGAGATTGTTGAGTCTTGTAGAATCTTTACATGTTTTGATGATGACAACATGATAAGTCTTAGTGGTCTTCAAAAATTATGTCTATGTGAAAATTTAACAAAAATATTGTTTCTGTGAAAAAATGAACAAAGAACATGTTTGTTGAAGGATGAACCTTCATTTCACTTCAGGTATTGTTCAGGGACTGTATTCGTGTTGATTGGCACTTCGTCATGTTTGTATATAACACCTCGTGTTGAACTGTTTGTCTTCGTGTCGTTTCTTTTTCTCTGAAGTGTTTGTTTTGATTCAGTAACATTTTCGTGTCATTTGATCCTTACCTCGTGTTGTTTTCATCGTCTTCGTATCATTCTCCGTGTAGTGTGTGGTTCTGTCAGAATTCACTTCGTGTCTGTCTTATGTTGAAACCACACTTCGTGTTGGTTTCTGTTTTGATGAACTTCGAGTCGTTTTCCAGTGAACCCCGTGTTGTTTTGTCCTCCTGCGTCATCCTTGTTTTCACTCCGTGTCTATTCTCTGTTCTCATCATACTTAGTGTTGTTTTTCATTTCATGTCAACTTCACTTTGTGTGGTTTTCAACCCGTGTCGATTATTGTTACGACTTCGTGTTGTTTTCAGTATGTGTCAACTCTGTCTTCGTGTCGTTTTTCACCTCGTGTCATGTTACCCCGTGTCAATTACTGTTTCGACTTCGTATCGTTATCAGTCCGTGTCTCTCTTATGTTGAAATCACACCTCGTGCTGATCACTATTCTTACTTCGTGTTGTTTCTTTGTATTCTGTCTTCGTGTTGATCTTTCGTTATTTAGACTTCGTGTCTTTATCACTTTGATCACACTCCGTGTCGCTTCTCCTCTCATAACTTCGTGTCGTGTTTCTCTACACCTCGTGTCGTTGTCTCCTTGTGTCTTCACCTCGTGTTTATTTTCGTCTCTTCGTGTCGGGTTTGTTCTAGTGCGTACAGGACATCGCAGCACTTCATGTTGCTTCCTGTTTCACTTTCGTGTCATTTGTTTTGTTGTATCTTCGTGTCGTTTTTATTCTTCCTAGTCCTCGTGTCCTTCTTGTATTGAAACCATACTTAGTGTTGGTCTCTGTTCTTGTCTTCGTGTCTTTGCGTTGTTTGTCTGTCTACCTCGTAAGGTTCTCTTAGTAATGTTCATTGTGTCACCACCTTATCTCGTGTCGTTCTCTGTTTAGTATCTCTTGTCGTGTCCACTAACCTCATGCAGTTCTAGCTATTTATGACACTCAATACTAATGGCTCTTATCTCGTTGCAGGTCCGAGGAAGAACATTCACCAATGTCCGGGTGCACATGATCCGATGCTAAAGGAACAAATACAAAGAGGGCACGTGGCAGGAAGGTTCTAGGATCGAGCGTGGGAGGCACACGCGTTCAGTGCCCTATTCATTTGCTGCGGCTATAAAGAAAAACTTTTCGCCCACCGATGAAGGTTGATCAGAGCTAAGAAAGAAAAGGCAATGTTACAGAGAGCTCGATCCAGCAGAAGAAGAAAAAGAAAAGAGAGAGAGGTAGTGCTCGTGTGAAAGAGGAAGAGAGTGTAAGAGAAAGAAAGAGAGATAGAGAGTGAGTGAGAGAGCTCGTGGAGAAGAAGAAAGAAGTTTACCTGAAGATCTGTCTTCACTGGACCGTGGATCAGATCCAGGCCAGTCAGCTCTGTTAGGAGCCAAATTGTGCATTTCGTGTTTCAGCTTCTGCTTGCTGAAGTTATTTTCGTTTATTATTTTTTCCTTTGTTTTCTGGTTTGGTGTGCTTTCCGATCCTCTGGTCTGAGGTCGTGTTCCCTCCGGTCAGGAGGAAGGGAGATCTGATCTCCAGTTGCAAGTAGCTGGGAGCTACTTGTGGGTTCCCTCCAGGTCTGGAGGAAGAGAGACCGTGTGTCTCTGGTTTACTAGTGACTGGTGTCACTAGTGGTTCCCTCCGGTTTGGAGGAAGAGGGGAGGTTGTTCCCCTGGTCAAGCTGTGTGGCAGCAACTGTTTGCAGACTGAGTCTGCTTGGTTCTAGCGTTTGCTAGTGAAGCCTCACTCCGTTGGGAGTGAGGGGTGGATGTAGGTCTGAAGGACCGAACCACCTAAAATCTATTGAGCAGTGGCTTGATTGTCTGGTTTTCTTCCGCTAGATACTTGAATAGGTGCGCTCAATGTGATTGTACTTGAGTTGAATAGAATTGGTTCCATTCTGTTTCCTTATCTAGCATCCGGTTTTAAATTTGGCCATTATACGTAAAAGGATTCATTCACCCCCCCTCTGTATCCGGGCCAAGCACCCTAACATGCGTCGCCTTGAGCTAGACAACCTCTGGGAGCTCGAACGCGCCGAGCTGCTAGATCGGGCGGAGGTGGCGGAGCGTCTCCGAGCTGAGGCTGAGGCGGACCGGGCCCGGGCAGAGGAGCGCGCGGCCGAGGCGGAGCGGGCTCGGGTCGAGCTTGTCGGAGGGGCGGGGCAGGTCAAGGCGGAGGCAATCGAGCGTTACAGGAGCTCGGATGCTTACTCGGCCGACCTGATGAAAGCCGCCCTACCCTACTACGAGGTAGCATTACGCCGGGGTGCTCGAAAGGGGTTCAAGTAAGGCTATCACCGGGCGGTGGACTACGCCGATGAGCAAAACTCCGCGATCGAGTTCCCCTTCGGCCAGTGTTATGACTCGGATGAGTCGGTTTCCGACTCTTCCTCATCTGGCGGGGGAGATTCAGAGGGGTTGCCTCCATCGGGGTCACCGACTCCGGGCGTTTCAGGAGGGCTCACGACCGAGACAGTTCTCGCACAGGCGACGTCAGTGTCCTAGCCGGCCGTCACCGAAGGTGCCGGGGGTGACGCGTCTCCTTCCGCCGTTCCCGAATGTCAAAGTGGGCCCGAGGCCTGATGTACTTTGCCTCCTTCCCTTTTTGTCTTTCTTCCCTCTTTGTAGAGGGTTTCCTTTTGGTGTGATAATAAATGACTTGCTCTGTTTGAGTACCATCCTTGCCGTGATTTGGTTGGCGGATCTTGAGTGGTTGGGAGGTGCCGATATGCCCTGTGTGGTTTTCGCATGCAGTTTTGGTAGGCTTTTGACGGGGCATCTTTCCGTTTCCTCATGCTTTGAATGTCAGGCCGCTTCGTGAATCCCGCTAGGGCGGGGGACGAGGAGTTGGAGGTGACTGTTTAGGAGAGAAATCCTTTGGCGTGTTTTCGAGGAGGGGGGGGGGTCATTTAAGGCGTGTAGCCTCCTTTGGCCTATAAGAAGGACCGAAAGGCGCCCTTTCCTCTTCACTGCTTGGGATTTTCTCTAACAGTCTTTCCTCGTTCCTTCCTCTTCACTGTGCGTTGTGCCCTTGTATTCGGAGCATGGAGGATCCTTCGGAGGGTGACGCCGCCGACGACGGGGAGCGGCGAGCTCCCGCTGCCCTGTAATGTTGAACGGATCCCACGGTCGCCGCGCGTGCACGAGACGGGTCTGACGGTCGCCGCGCAGATCTGGAGAGGGCTTCGACGTGTGAAAGCACGGTTCTTGCCCTTTCTCAGTTCCAGCGTGGCTTCCGGGTGCACGCCGAGGCTGAGGACGGATGGGGGCATCAGGGGAGCCCGCCGTTACTTCCCTCCGTGTGAGGGGAGGAGGCGTATCAAGCTCCCTCCTCACCGAAGCCTTCCTCCGTCTACAGCCTCTTTCTCCCTCTTCTGCTCTTCATTTCTTTCACTCTTCGGGGGCTGCTTGCTCTCTCCTTCCTTCCAAGGAGTTGGCAGTTTGGAAGGGGGGAGGCCTTCACGGCGCTCCTTTTTCCTGGTTGTTGCCAACTTGGGAGGTAGCCTTCCTCAACGTTTAAAGGTGGCCTTCCTCCAGCAATCCCTCTGTCACCTTTGTCACGGGCCACCTGAGGCAACTGGCTTGACCACCTCTTGCCCGAGCCAGTTTCCGCACGAGGCAGAGTCAGTGGCTGGACGCGGGGAGATCAAGACCGAGTCAGCCGAGCGATGACCCCTTGAGGCGATGTTAGATGGATTTTTGCTTTTTGCTATGTGATGTACTGGCATTTGCCTATCTGATGTACCAATGGTTTGGAATGAAAAGAAAAAGGGATTTATTCCGTCCATCTTGCTGTACAATTTCAAAAATAGAATTTGCGTAGTGCGGCTGCGTTCCATGTCCGAGGAATAGGTTCCCCTTCCATTGTCGCGAACCTGTACGCACCTTTTCCGAGCGTCTCGACCACTCGGTAGGGGCCTTCCCAGTTGGGGGATAGCTTGTCCGCCGCCTCTAGTGGTCGAGAGGCTTCAGCTTTCCTGAAGACGAAGTCCCCCGGTTGGAAATGTCTGTCTCGGACCTTGGCGTTGTAGTATCGAGTGAGGCGGCGCTGGTACTCCGTTGCCCCGACGTTCGCGATCTCTCGGAGTTCGTCTGCTAGGTCGAGGTTCTCGAGCAATTTTTGCCCGTTTGCCTCGAGTGAGAAGTTGATCACTCGGAGAGACGGATTGGCGATCTCCAATGGAACGACGGCTTTGGTGCCATATACCAACTGAAAAGGGCTTTCACCGGTTGCCGTCCTGGGGGTTGTTCGGTGCGACCATAATACGCTAGGCAATTCCTCGAGCCAGCTACCCTTAGCCTTGCCGAGTCTGGTTTTTATGCCTTTCAAGATGGTCTTGTTGGCATTTTCAACCAGCCCGTTGGCCTGAGGGTGGGCGACCGAAGTGAAGTGGTTGCGGATATTTAGGTCGGCGCATCTATCTCGGAAGTACCGAGACTCGAATTGCCGATTGTTATCGCTTACTATCACTCGGGGGATGCCAAAGCGACAAATGATCGATTTCCAAACAAAGCCCCAAACGACTGTCTCGGTGATCCTCGCCGTAGCCTCGGCCTCGATCCACTTGGTGAAGTAGTCGATGGCGACGATGATGAACTTTTTCTGGGACTGGGCTGTTGGGAATGGCCCAAGGATATCGATTCCCCACCGAGCAAAACGGTAAGGCTCGGCTAGGGTGACAAGTTCCGTAGCCGGCTGATGGACCAAGTGGTCGAACCGCTGGCATCGGTCGCACTGTTGAACATAGGCCGAGCAGTCGCGCTGTAGGGTGGGCCACCAGTACCCCTGTCGTAATAGGATTCTGGCCAGCGACCTTGCCCCTGAGTGCGCTCCGCACAGGCCTTCATGAATCTCTTGGATGGCTCGGCTTGCCTCGTCGGGACCGAGGCACTTCAGGAGGGGACCGGAGAACGATCTTCGGTAGAGAGTGTTGTCGAAGACGACGAAGCGCCGAGCTTGATACTTCATTCGGCGGGCTTCTTGAGGGTCGGAGGGCCCTTGGCAGTCTTGTAGCCAGGACAGGTAGGGGGAGCGCCAGTCACTTAGAGTGGCCGAGTCAATAGCGAGGAGCTCCGTGTCAAGCTCCGGCGCTCTAGCTCTTCTAGGAGGACCGATCGTGTACCTTCCGGGTCTAGGGAGGAGGCCAATCGAGAGAGGGCGTCTGCCCGAGAGTTTTGCTCCCGAGCTATCTGGACTACCCCAAATTCCTCGAACTGTTGGGCCAGGCTCCGGACCAACTGAAGGTATTTGATCATGGGTGCCTCTCGAGCTTCATACTCGCCGTTGACCTGACCTGCGACTAGTTGAGAGTCGGTGTGGATCCTGACTCGCTCGACCCCCAGCCGTCGGGCCATGCGCGCTCCCGAGATAAGGGCCTCGTACTCAGAAGCTTTTTTGGATGCCTGAAAGTTGAATTTCAAGGCGTACTGTAGCTCTATCCCTTCGGGGGACCTCAGGAGTATCCCCGCACCGCTGCCTGCCGAATTGGACGATCCATCGACGAACAGTTCCCAGGTTGGCCCGGTCGTGGTCGGAGGCCTGTCCTCGGCGGGGATGGTGCTTTCGGTAATGAAGTCGGCGAGCGCTTGGCCTTTGATCGCTGATCGCGGCCGGTACGAGATGTCATAGGCCCCGAGCATAATGGCCCATCTGACGAGTCGCCCTGAGGCCTCGGGGTGGGCCAGAATCTTCTTCAACGGCTCGCCGGTTAGCACAGTGATGGGGTGCCCCTGGAAGTAGGGGGGAGGCGCCTTGCGGAGGTAACCAACGCTAGCACGAGTTTCTCGGTTGCGGGGTACCTCCGTTCGGCCTCATTGAGTACCTTGCTGGTGTAGTAGACTGGTCTTTCGATTCCTGAGTCATTTCTGACTAGGATCGAGCTGACCGTGGATGGCATCGCCGAGAGGTAGAGCAGCAGGACTTCGCCTGGGGCGGACTTGGAGAGCACTGGTGGCGAAGCCAAGAACTTTTTAAGCTCGGCGAACGCTGTCTGGCACTCCTCATCCCATGCAAACGTAGCAGACGCTAGCTTGGGTCCCCTCATCAGTTTGAAGAAGGGCAAGCATCGTTCGGCCGCATGGGACAGGAAGCGGCTGAGAGCGGCCACACGCCCTGCCAGACGCTGAACGTCTTTGATGCATGTGGGCGGGCGCATGTCCAGGATGGCCTGGACTTTGTCGGGGTTGGCTTCGATCCCGCGCTGAGTGACCAAGAAACCCAGGAACTTCCCGAATTTTACTCCAAAGGCGCACTTTGCGGGGTTGAGCTTTATGTTGTACTTCAAGAGGGTGCTGAAGGTTTCGGCAAGGTCGGTGAAGTGGTCTTGGGCCTTGGGGGTCTTGACGAGCATGTCGTCAATGTAAGCCTCGACGTTCCGACCCAGCTGTCCCTCGAACATGTGATTTACCAGTCGCTGATATGTGGCTCCGGCGTTCTTCAACCCGAAAGGCATCCGGGTGTAGCAGTACACGCCGCAGTCGGTGATGAAGGCGGTCTTCTCGACATCTTCTGGGTTCATTCTGATCGGGTGATAACCTGAATAGGCATCCAGGAAACTGAGTATCTCGTTGCCCGAGGTTGAATCAACCAATTGGTCGATGCTCAGTAGCGGATAGCAGTCCTTGGGGGTAGCCTTATTCAGATCGGTGAAGTCCACGCACATTCGCCATTTGCCTGTAGTTTTTGGCACCAGGACGACATTGGCTAGCCACGTAGGGTACAGGACTGGTCTGAAGAGGCCTGTCTCTTGTCCCTTGGTGACCTGTGCCTTGATGATCGCATGTTTCTTGGGCGCATGCTTCCTTCTCCTTTGTTGTACGGGCCTTACGGTAGGGTCGAGGCTGAGCTTGTGCATCACGGTCTTCTATGGTATGCCAGGGAGTTGATCATCGGACCAAGTGAAGACCTGAACGTACTCAGAAAGGAATTTCTTGTATTGCTGCTGTTCCATGGGTGGTAGGTCGGCTCCGATCCTTACTCCGAGGGCCGGGTCATCGTTTAGGAATACCGTTAGCAATTCGCCACCGGGCTCGGTGGTTACGGTCTTCCCTTCGATTCCCTTGGGGCCCTTGTCTCCCCCGTCCGGCCTTGAGGCTTCCACCGAGATGTTGTAGCACCTTCTGGCCGTGGCCTGGTTACCTCGGACTTCCCCCAACCCATTTTTGGTGGGAAACTTCATTTTCTGGTGATAGGTAGATGGTACGGCCTTTATCCGGCTGAGGATTTTCCGGCCGAAAATGGCGTTGTACGCTATCATACCCTTAATCACTATGAAGTCCACCATGACCGTAATGGTTTTGGGTGGGGTGCCGATGGTGACCGGTAGGCTTAGGGCTCCCTCGGGGTAGGTGGCTAGGCCGTTAAACCCGCAAAGGGGTGTTCGGATCGGGCGGAGCTTGGATGGGTCTTCCCCCATCTTAAGGAAACAGTCGTAAGATAATACATCGGGGGCGCTCCCATTGTCAACCAGAATTCTATCTACGTTACAATGGTTTATTGTGGCCAAGATAACGAGGGCATCATCATGCGGGGTCTTCAGCCCTTCCAGGTCTTGGTCGGAGAAGACTATGACCTGGGGCTCCCTCGGCTGGCCGCTGGATGGTTCTAAGACCTGGCTGGCCCGCTCAGCATGACGCTTCCTTCCTCGGCTGGTGTCGCCGCCCGACGCCGTTCCTCCGGAGATGACGTTGATGTGGACCCCTCGGGGGGCGTTGTCGATCTCCTCGGCGGCGTCCCGGTCTTCTTTGCGCCCGGCTGAAAACAGGGCCAGGTGCCCCTAACGGATGAGACGCTCGATCTCGTCCTGGAGCTGGTGGCAGTCGCCGGTATGGTGCCCGTGGTCGCCGTGGAACAGGCAATGCCTGTCGCGCTTGCGGTTCTTCGATCTCATCGATTCGGGCCGGCGGAGGAGTCCCGAGTCTTTGATGTCTTCATAGATCTCGTAGACTGGTGCGGTCAGTGGGGTGTACCGCTCATACTTCCTCTTGCGCTCTCCTTCCCGATCGTGCTTCTTGCCCGAGCCAGGGTTTGGCTCGGAGGCTCGCTTCTTGTCCCCCTCCCGACCCGAGCCGGTTGCGTCTCGGCAGGCACTGAGTACTTCTTCGCACTCAGCATGGCGCAACGCCAGAGTCACTAGCTCGGCAAGGGTCGAGGGAGGGTGGAGGACAAGTTCGCGGCGGAGGTTCTCGTCCCGAGTGCCCCCGGTCAAAGCGGTCGTGGCTGAGGCCACATCCAGGCGGGGAATTCTAAGGGCTTCCGATTTAAATCGGTGGACATAAGCCCGGAGCCTTTCCCCTTGCGCCTGTTTGAGGGCCAGGTGCCCCGCTACTGACCTTGGGGGGGCGCTTCCGGCGAAGCTCTCCTTGAAGACTCGCCCGAATTGCCTGAAGTCCCGGATGGACCCAGGGGCGAGGGCCCGGAACCATGCCTGAGCGCCTTGGACCAGAGTGGCCACAAAGGCTCGACATTTAATAGGATCTGGTGTTCCATGCAGAGTCACCAGGGCGTCGAAGCTGTCATAGTGGTCGGCTGGTTCGCCCTGGCCATCATAGAGCTTGAAGGTCGGAATGGAGGTTCTGGGAGACACCTCTTCCTTCAAGATGTATTCGGAGAAAGGGGATTTCTCCTCATCCTCCGGGAAAGAGGTTTTCTGTAGGGGGCGGAGGGCGCGCTCTTTCTCTGTAAAATGTCTTTCGAAGTCCCTCAGCCGGAGGGAAAGTTCCGGCTGTGGTCGTGCCGTGGGACTGGGGGGAGCGTCTTGGAGATCCTCAGGACCGCCGGTGCTCGGGCGTGGAGGCCTCGCCCCCTGTTTCCCTTTTCTGGGCGTGGAGGAAGCCTCTTGCTCCGGGGGCAGAGCTTGCGAGGGTCCTCCCACGTTGTTGCGGATGAGCTGCCGACCGCGGAGGGTGAAGCGGCCCCCAGCGGTATGCTGGGATGCACTTCGGGGGGGGCTCCCGGACGGGGCGCGGGACCTGGCATCCCTTGCCGCTTGGGCCCTCATGAGCTCCACGAGGACGTCAAGCTTCTTATTGAGGGCCTGGAAGACCTCGTCGCCACCGTTGGGGGGTACCCCCGTCGTCGTCGGAGGGGGCGGCGGTCCGTTGGTGGGGACGCTGGCGTTGGAGGGAGGGTTCTGTGAGGCCCTCGAGGGGCCATCTCCTGCCGCCACCACGGCCTTGCCCTTCTCGATGGCGGATCTCCTCCCTGAGCTTCTTCTCACCATCTCGGCTCTTCGTGCGTTTCCCACAGACGGCGCCAGATGAAGGGGCGAAATATCGTGCTTGTATCCTGAGCGGGCTGTGGATCACCTGAAGATGAACTGCAAGACAGGGAAACGTATCAGAGGGCCCAGGGGGCTTCCCTGGGGTAAAACCCTCCGATGGCTAAGTCAGTAGAGCTATGGTGGAAGCAATAATGGGGAGGAGAGAAGCTAGCGCGCGAGATTCTTCTCCACCAGGGGGTGAAGCGGATTGCTCAGGAGCTTGGGTCTATGAGTACCTGGATGGCTCTCTTCATTTCCGTCGGAGGGTAGCCCTGGTTTAAATAGTGTGCCGCCTTCAGGAGTCCAGCAAGCTGAGGGGTCTCCGGCGGGTGTTACGTCCTTGACGTGGGCTTTCATGGCCTTATTGTGGGGACGTTATCGCCTTGAAGTCCGGCGGTTTCCTGGCTCCCCTATCCGTTGGGGACTCTTGAACGGATGATGTTTGGTCTGGCCGAGCTCCTGAAACGCCCGCCCTGTCCGGGTGATGAGCATAGCTCGGTGGAAGAGGGGTCGGATAGGTTGGCTAATGCCTGTCTCTCCCGGGTGGGGAAACGGCTTGGGCCGGACCTTCCTTATGACCTGACCATCATTCGGGCCCTCTGAGCCTGCCTTTACATTCAGAGTCTGTACATCGGTTCAACAGCCGATCGTTTCATTCAGAACTTTGCAAGTCTGTACAGCCGAGCGTCTAATGCATCGTCTCACCCTGGCATAGTCTATACAATGGCTCAAGCATGTCGAAGTCTATACATCACCGTTGGGGTTCAAGTCAATACATTGTTCACCGTCTTCTTAAGAGTCTTACACTATCTAGTCTGTACATTGCGTACAGTACATCGCTTCATCAAAGTCTGAACACTGGCCTCTTGCTTCAAGTCTACACATTGGGTTGTCCGACTACAACCCTATACATTCTGTTGTTATAACTTGAGTCTTCAATGCTCACAGCACACTCGTTCCAAGCCTGTACACTGGTTAGGCTTCGTGAAGTCTACACAGTGGCTGAGCTTTGTAAAGTGTACACATTAGTAAGGCCCGTGCGCATTGTTCATAAGTCTATACACTGCCATGCATTTGCATTGTTCATAAGTCTATACACTGCCATTCGTTTGCATTGTTCATATGTCTATACACTGCCTTCACATGCGCTTTATTCATTAAGTCTGTACACTCTCTCACGTTGTACACACTTAATCAGTTGATTTTTCTGAAGTATATACATTCGTGTTTATAGCCTGATCTAACTAAGTATATACATTCCATCTGTCTGTCTGCAGGTGATTTAGGCTAATGATTGGGCACGTGAACCGAGGTTGGCACCTGGCACGTGATCCAAGACAACAGGCGCATGACACGTGGATAGCAACCTAGTCAGGATGCTGCCATGTGGTCGAAATTCAAATGATCTGGCAAAAAGTGCATGGGCGGGAACCTGGCAGCCACACGCCAATATCTGCTATAAATATAGAGCTTCATCCTTCAGTAGAAGCCTGATCGTGAAAAGAAAAAGCAGAACCCATTGGTGAGAGTTTGCACGATCCAGAAAGAAAAAGAGTAGAGAGTTCCAGATCCGAGAGGAGTTTGTTCGAGAGAGAGAGCAGTGTCTGTGGTTTGATGAATTGCTTCATTTGAAGCTACATGTGTATTGGTTTCAGAACCGACTGCTTCTTCATTGGTTTTTGTTTCTACTTTGTTTTCGTTTCATTTTGTTCATCCTTCTGATTTGAATTGGTTCCCCTCCGGTGTGTGGAGGAAGGGAGTATTACTCCAGTTTCCCTCTGGGTTGCAGAGGAAGAGAGATCGGTGATCTCTGGTGGTGCTAGTGACAGGCTGTCATTAGCAGTTTCCCTCCGGTGTGTGGAGGAAGGGAGAGGATTCTCCGGTTGTGTTCTAGCTGGTAGCTAGAACAGGTTTCAAGTTCTGTGGGTAGTAGAGCTTGGTTGAGGGATTTGTTTCCCTTGGTTGTTCAAGCTGTGTGGCAGCATGTTGTTCGCATACTGAGTCTGCAGTGATCTAGCATTGACTAGTGGAATCCTCATTCTTGTTGGAGTGAGGGGTGGATGTAGATTGCGGACTGTAATCGAACCACCTAAAAACTGAGTGCCTCCTCTATGGTTTGCTGTTGTTATCTGCTCTCTCCATCTGCTTGTATCTTTGCTTCCATGTGATTAGTTCTTCACTCTCATTTACTTATACTGCCTTGCTTGGTTACTGTATTTGCATTTCTCTGTGTGCGGGTTAAGGAGGGGAGTTAGCAGTAGAATTTATTTTCCGCCTAAGTTTCTACAAATTGGGAGTGATCTATTCATCCCCCCCCTTCTATATCACTCTTGTTGCGCTAACACTTGGTATCAGAGCAGGTTAACGCCATGTGGACGAACGGTCAAGGAAATGCTGGTGGTCCTAGAACCTTCATGGCCGAAGGTCAATCCATTAGTCGTCCTCCGTATTTTGATGGTAGTAACTATCTGTTTTGGAAGAACAGGATGGAAGTGTTCATCAGAGCTCAGAGCCATAAACTATGGAGAGTAATTACTGTTGGGCCATATGATCTGCCACCAAACGAGGATGCTTGGACAGATGACCATGTCAAGCTCTCCTCACTCAACTGGACGGCACTGAACATCATCCAGTGTGCTGTTCATCCAGAGGAATATGCCCGTATATCTGCATACGGAACTGCCAAGCGAATGTGGGATGAGCTGCAATTGCTCTATGAAGGTACAGCTCAAGTGAAAGCCTCGAAGGTAAACCTCTACACTTCTAAGTATGAAATGTTTAAGATGAATGCAGATAAGAATATAACCGAAATGTATGCCAGGTTGTCCTTGATCACTAACACACGTAAAGGGCTAGGGAAGGATCTTGCTGAGGTAGATATAGTCAGGAAAATCCTTAGATCTTTATCCCCGGCATGGCACACTAAGGCCATAGTGATTGAGGAGTCAAAAGATCTGACTACCTTGACTGTGAATGAGCTCATAGGATCTCTTATGACCTATGAGATGAATTTCAAAGGAGGTGGAGAAGGAAGTGAGAGGAAGGGTAAGAATGTGGCTCTAAGGGCATCCCGCAACAAGGGTAGCAACAGCGGGAGCAGCAGCAGTAGCCCCGAGTCTGAGTCCGAGCTTGAAGGTCTTTCAAATCTCGACCAGGAGGAGCAGGCAATGCTCACTAGATAGTTCAGAAAATTTCTGAAGAAAAAGGGAAAGACCTTTAGGAAGAAGAAGCCACACTCTTTCAACAAGAGTGCTGAATTTACTAATTACAGGGATAGAAATCCTAAGAGACTGACTTGTTTTAATTGTAACAAACAGGGACATATGAAAGGCGAATGCCCAGACCTCCAGAAGAAGGGTCCCTATCTTCAGAAGAAAAACATAAAGGTGCAGAAGAAGAAGAAGCCACAGGCGATGGTCTGCACATGGAGCGAGGAAGAAGAAGACCCCGAAGACGCTTCCTCAGAAGAATATAAAGATGGAATTTGTCTTATGGCAAACAGTGAAGAGGAGGTAATAAATGTTTTTGAAAATTTCTCAATTGATGACTGGGAGGATGCTTATGGTGACTTGCTAGATAAATTTAATTCTCTTAGCAAAGAGCACAGAGTTCTGAAAAGAAAATTTAACACAAATGTTGAAGAACAAACTCTGGTCTGTGAGGAAA